>JAQQTO010000041.1:28292500-29492500 GCA_029884595.1 Ormosia semicastrata | reverse complement strand
TCCTCACCCTGTGAAGCAATTAAGTCCAAAATAGGACCTTTGACTTAGGGTCTCCAGGATTTGCCTCCTTGGTTCCCTACCCTATACTTCCGGGATTAAAGCTGGGCACCTTGGTTCGTTGTCTTAGTATTTTGATCCCGTATCTCTAGGATAGGTTCGTTGGTGAAGGTATGAGCTATGTTTTTTCCTTGAATCGCTTTTTAGGCAGCCCTCTCTGCAATTTGCCTATGAAGATCCTCAAGGTTATCAACAGGGGCGTGCTTTTTGCATAGAAAGGAAAAGAAGTCTCAGTTTCAAGAATAATCAAAAGGAAACACAAATAAACAAGTTCATATCATGAGTTTTACCTAAATGAGTGCGGAGTTCATTTTCTAGCATCTCAATTAAATCCCCAAGGGGATAACGTCTAAATTAGTGACCCATCCGATAAATAAGGCCGCCACACCCATTTCATCTTGGATAAGGTATTCATCACGGATATCATACTCCTCAGGGTGAAAATCGAAGTGTTGGGATATCTAACAAAGATACATCACCAGCTCTCCTTCGACAGTCAAGAAAAATAGCTACATTAGAGCTGTTTCTAGCTAAAAATACCCATCCTTAAAGTTTTTATAATACATAAGGAAGGCTTCTAAAATTTTTTGGCCAACCTGGGCATGGAAGGTAACCTAAGCCTTTGTCAGACCACCTCTGTCAGGCCGTACCACCCCCGTCGGGCCGTACCACTTAGAAGAAATTGAAGAAAGATGTGATGGTGCATGGAAGATCCAAATGTTGATGTAATAGTTTGTATGCCTGGACGTATGCTCAGGTATTCGGTTGTAGTTGTGTTGGCGCCAACCTGAGATAATTCAGAACGACAATCTCAAAGTGTGAACACACAAGTAAGATTTTGAGTTTCATAAACATTATTTCATATAGGTACATGAAATGTTTATTCCCTGAAGTCTGCACTATACATATATGTTCTTCTTGGCTCATGGGATGTACCTTAAACTTCTCATCCTAAACACTATCTTCTGTCAACTAGAGATATGCTCGTAGGTCAAACATTTTCACCATCATTCTATACTGGGACTGGATGTACTTAACTTTGGAGCTCACCCATCTGTATATGTTGGGACTTAGAGCCACGTTGGAAGCACTACCAAAGCCACGGGTGGGGTAGTTCCTTTTTCTCCCTATATGTTAGATCTTGGGAAGACAACCTATAGAGGCTGAGCTTTCATTAGAACTAGAAGAATTAAAATTCTTATTCCCCAACTCTTTCATGACTCTATAAAGTGGAGGTCAGGGTCTAAGACTAGCTACTTTCATCGTGGCCGCCACCCTCCATATTTCATCTCCAATCTTAGAGCTCGAAAATGGCCTATGTACACTAATATTGTCCCCACAAGAACCCCTTTACCACACTATTGCCACACATAGAGGCGGCACTACATATAACTCTCTCACAGAGTTACTACCCTCCTCACTATTATTATCTAAATCTCACACCCTTGCTATGGTCCAAATAAAGGAAAAAATGATGAACCGAGGAGAGAAAGAAGGTTGGATAATACCTTAAGTGAGGCAAAGCTGAAGAGAACTGAAAAAGAAAGCGGGGGTGAGCAAAGAATAGAAGCAAAAGACTAATGGTTGCACCGACATATGCACCATTGTGAACCACCATCTAGATGCTCGTCGGAAATCACTCAGGACATAGGAAAGTATTTGAAGAAGGTTGGCGAAGCAACAACAGTGGAAGGTTTTCTCCCACTCCCCTATTTACAAGCCACTAGCACCTCAACTACTATAATCATAGCAAGGGCATGCTAGACATTTCAAAAAGTGTGAAATGATGGCAACACGAGGCCCAAATGACGGTGTCCACTTACTATAAGCCATGTGTCTCCCAAAAGTTACAAACAGTAGATGAAACAACTTTTGCCATAAATGAAAGTTGTAGACAAGCCAAATATCACCAATTTTGCAAACACAATATTTGATCCCAGTCAAAGTTTAATCCTAGAGGATGGATCCCTGATTTAGTTCACAGACACCATCCAATCTAGGTGATATTATTCAGGATCTTGGCTCAACTTGGTTCAAAGCTTATTTTAAGAGATTTCGAATGTTGTTGTTTATTATGCATCACTTCTGTTAAAACGATAAAAACACCACAATGGCCCAGACAAGTCAGATACCAGGGGAAAATGATTAGAAGAACTTATACACAAGATATTGGATAACAACTGCTATCCTACTACCAAGGAACTCAACATCAACACTGCTTAACTAACATCATAACTTGGGGGCAACTGACGCTCAATTTGGCCTTTATCAAGAGTACCTTGACATTCTACTTGTAGTAGAACGTCAAGCTAGCGATAACTGTTCTTGATCAGGATTCGGATCCCAAACCCATGGGAGGCAATCTGGCCAATAGGATCAAGTAACCTAACTTATGCACCACGAATCATAGCATTAATTAGTGCCACCTCATCACTAATAGTTGTACAATTAGGAGGCAATTACTCCTATCAAATCCCATGTAAATATGAGTGACCACAAGCCTCATCAATAGCCATAATTGCCCTTTAATGACAATTCAAATTAAAATTCCCTCTTATATTGCTTAACAACTAAGCTTCGCTCCCCTATAAATAACAGACTAAGTCACTCAGGTATCTCTCTGAACCCTAAACACTTTTTCCTAATGCTTAGCCTTACTTGTGTCTCAGTGCCTATACAACTATACCACTCCTCAACTCCACCACTGCTGCCATTGCACCAAGGAAGAAAACACCACCTCCCACTCACCAGAAATCTTTTCAAGAGACCCCTTCAATACCTGCTCAAAACACCTTCCACGTTCAAACATGGTGAAGGTGCAATTTTGGCACTTTTTTTTTATTGAAGCTTGATGGAAACTAATAATGGGGATGCCCACAACTTGATCATGGCTAGAAGTTACTGAATTGAAGAAGAACACAACTCCTAAAATTAAGGAAGATGTGCTTTGAGGCTTGAAGGTTCATTGAAGCAATAGTTTTTATAACTTCAACTATATAAATAAGCCTCTAAGACACTCAAAAAGGGATTCTCGATCATCAACATTAAAACACTTATTTATTTTGTCATTTACCTTTAGTTTTATAAGCTTTTTTGCACTTTAATATTTATTTACTTGCTTTTTATCGCACTTTTACTTGTTCTTTATTGCTTTCTGATTCGATTTATGTTATTTTATCATTATGTAATTTGGGATTCAATTTCAAGTTCTTGTACTTTGGATTCAAGCTAATATACTTTACTTCATTTAAGTTATTTGGTGCAATTTTACTTTCCTTTACATTTGTAAGTGTGTTCTATCTTGAATCTTTATTTGAGGACTTTTTTTAGATGCCTGTAGAACCCACACTTGGCCAGAGTTCTCCCTTTTGAAAATTTCCTAAAGTGAAGCTTACATTATATTGGGACAAAGTTAGAAATGTAGAATTTGCTTTTACTTCAATACCAGAAATTAACTTAACTTTTTCCACTCCAACACTCCTATAAGTCTCTAACTTTTCTTTAAAATTCCTTAATTTTCTTCTAGCATTTCTATGACATTTGTCTCAAACAAATCAAAGCTCTTCAAACACTAAACAAAATCACAATAAAATACCAAGTAATCCTAAATATAGAAACAATCATATGCAAGGGCATAATAATAGAAGACACAAGGGGTATGAGTGATTCTTGTGCAGTCCCACACCATCTTACTGCAATAAATTTTTAACTTCTATCTATATATCATTTATCACAAACACAATCTAATTTAGGTTGGTGTATTATATACCGAGTCATATAAAAATTTTATCTGATGAATATGCCCTTGTTTATAGTAGAATACATATCCTTTGGGTGAATTAGAACTAATTTAAAAAAATCAATCCACTAGTGAAAACAAAAGTAAATTTGAATATTTTTACTTGTTTTTAATTTTTATAAGTTCTCTTTTTCCTTGTGGTGTTGTCTCATCTTTTGTGGTGCTTTCTCATTTTTTTTCTAGTGCTTTGGTCTTCTTTTGGGTTCTTCATTAATGTTTGAATGGTTGAAATTAAATTGTTTTAGATAAAATTATATTTTATCAGAAAATTCAGCAATTTTATTGAATGGTTGAAAGAAAATGAAGAGAAAATTTAGTTCTCATCCTCCTTAAGTTATAGTTCAATTTTAATTTACTAACTCCAAACCAGAATATTGTTTTAAGCAGATTTACAAGTGTACATAGTTGTTTTGACTTATCTATTTGTAGTTTTTCTACAAAAAATGATATAATTAGTCCTAAGTAAAAACAACTTCATACAGTGTGAATTATTAACTATCTTGAATTTTCTAGATGTGGAGATATCTTTATTGTTCTAAATGAGTTTCATAGAATTACCTGAATAAGATTAATGTAGGTGGTTTCCTTTGTAGCATGGTGGTTGTGACGGTGGTGCGAGGGGTAGATACTTGCAAAAGGTACTCCGACGCTCAAATTAGAACATGCACAAGGTGGGTAGTATTTGGAATTAGATGCATACATTTGCTACCTTGTGGTATTTTTATAGGAGCGTCTTAGTAAATAAGAATCATAGTTAAATCTGCATTAAATACTATTAATTAAGATAAGAATCTAGTAATATTATTATATATTATAACTTATTTTCCAATAATTAAAGGATATAACTGATTTCTTTATCTGTGAAGAATTCTGTGAAAGGTTTGTTCCTCATAAATAGGTAGATTTAGCTATCTAATAACACGCATAAATATCTAAGATCCAATTCTAGTAGGCTAGGTTGCTCCTAAACCGCCAACTCACAACTTAGTCCAGAATAGTTGTCCCCAACTTGGTGCTTAGATGTGACCTCTAAGCTTCAAGATATCTGAGATTATCAAGAGTAAATGACACATGTGAGACAAAGGGATCCGAGTCATAAGATTGGACCTCGCGATGCTCTTACCAAAGGGTTGATGTTCATAATACATACTAGAATGCCTCTAGTATTGATGAATAAGGCGGGGATCCGAAATGGATCACTCTGCTTAAAGTCAAAACATCATCATCCAAGATCCATGGTAGGTTGCCCCCAAGCAGATTTTGTTTGTGGGGCCTATTTAATTTTGAAAGTAATTTGATCTTAAATCGAGATTCGTATTTCAAACCTATCATTATATCATAACATAAGTTCGTGATCCAGTTTGAATATCTTCTTACAATGTCAGGCGTCACTTCAACTTTGAGCGCTATCCTCTCAACTGCTTTGCCAGGTACAATTTGCCACAAAGGCCAAAATAAATTGGAAGCCGCCGTTTGCGTTTTATACCACTATGATTACTATTTCAAATTTAATGCAAACTTTCAATTTTACCCCTCCTTATGGAAATGGTTGGGGGAAGTTCTTTTGCACCTATAAATAAGAGTGAAGGGAAAACCTTTCACTTTTCTCTTTCCCTTACCATTTCTGTCTTCTTCTCCAGTGAGCACATATGATTTTCAGAGAACCTAGATGGTGGTTTTTTGTGGTTTTAGCCTCTTTTCAAGCCTTCCCTTAACTTATTTTGAATGTATTTTCCTTTTTCACTCTATTTTTCTTCTAAAACTTTCATTATGAGAGAGAGAAATGTCTAAAAACAATGACAAAGAGAGCAGTTCCTAAAAAAATTTGAGTGCTCTCATCGTCTCCTCCGTCTCAGGCACGATAGAGACACCTCCTCACAATGGAGGTTCTGGTGGGGTTTTGAGGCCGATAACTAGGATGGACATCCTGGAGGCACTATGAAGGGCGAATCATGTAAGAGAACTTGTAAGATAAAGACCAACACATTCGCTCTCTATGCTCATGATAGAGTTAGAGAATCAAGATGAAATCTCTTCTGATTCTGACATGAGTGCGACTTCTGTAGGTGAAGGTAGTTATTAAGAAATAGGACATTGGAGAGTGTCTACATCAGAGCCCATAGAGTTCGTCTTCTTCAGAAAAATCAGTCTTTACCAGTGGGTAGACCGAGAAGTATTAGGCACTCCCTCTAATGTGGAGAGCTCAAAGGATGCCCGTTCCGAATAAGAATATTTACACTTAACAGAGGATATGTTAAGAGACAAAGAGTACGCTTTCTAAGCTCCGACTAACCAGGAGAGGGTCTGTTCAATGAGAATAAAGGGTGACCATTTCATGTATATGTACGAAGCTTTGTTCATTCGTATTGGTGTCTGAAATTCATTCTTAGAATTCAAAATTGGAGTCCTCAACCACTTACGCGTGGCTCCAACTCAACTACACCCAAACCTTGAGGTTTCATCTGAACTTTTGAGTTTATCTGCAGAACCTTCGATGATCATACTCTGTGAAGTCATTTTTCTTTCTCTACATCAAGTTTTTATCCTTCGGGAATAACTTCCAAAAACGATGGATCACTTTAGATGCATAAGCAGGTCATAAAGTGTTCAAACCTTATCAAGAATCCTTTAAGAATTTTAAAAGGATTCCTTCAAGGTAGAAGGAGCTCCGGGGATAATACTTTTTTTGTTACCTTGGAAGGCGAACCCAAGTTATTTTTGAATTGGACATAGGAGGTCTGGAAACGGAGTCTGGAGGAGATTGAGACTCTAATGTCCATCTTATTTGAAGATGAGACCAACGTCCTCAACTTTTTAGTTGAGTAGGCCGATAAAAGTAGGGCCATCTATTGTAAATACGTCCTAGATGAGCCATCTGACTCTATAAAACCATTCTTAGGTGTCTCATCATATATATGTTTAGTAAACTTATATTTCCAAATTTACTTCTAAGTGTAGTAACATTCTTGTTTCTTGTTAGCAGAAAGCATGGCTCCTCTAAGAAGGCTTGAGGCTCTCACTATACAGTTAGCCCAGCGAAAGGTTGGAGCTTCGGGATCTGGATCCTAGCCTACCATCCTGGTCCTTCCACCTCAAGGCCAACCTCAAGATGCAGATCTGAATTCTCCTGTCCAACCACTCTGAACTTGGAAGAGGAAGGGGGAGGAAAGAAGGGAGCCGTGAGGCAAGAGGCCAATGGTTGAAGCTGCGTTGGCGGGCTTAACCTCTTGTAGGGAATCTGAGATCCCGGAATGTGCCCTTTTTCAATTCATTGGGCAATCAATTTAGGGTAAAGGAGTCGATCCCGGCCGGATTATCAGAACATTTTGATAACCCTGGAAGACTAAGATGTCCTTATTGAATAATACTTAATAGAGATAATTCGGGATGCTCAGGTAAAGGCTCTGCGCAATGCCTCGATCCTCCACTTTTTAGAATCTGCTTTTGAGTCAGTTCGTTAGACTCGAGAGTTGGAAAAAGAACTTGACGCCCTCCAAGGTGAAAAAAAGGGAAGTTGAGCTGACCGTTGCTCAGAAAGATGTGCAGTTGGCTTAAGTGGGCCAGGAACTCAAGATGGGCAAGGCTAAGGTGGCCAAGCTTCAGGTCAAGCTTACGGAGGTGGTTGCTCGAGAAAACAATTTGAAATATCAGATGAGTTCTACCAAATCCACCATGATCGCTCTCCGGACTGAGAATGAGATTCTCAAGCAATCTGAGGCCAAGCTTAAAAGCAATATTTTATATATTGAAGATGAATGGGCCAGCTCGATGGATGAATATTTCTCAAACGCTCTCTTGATCAATCAATTTTGAGGCATTCATTATTGCTTTATATTTGGCCTAATTGATATTAATTGTATCCAATATTATTTTTGTGGGTGAATTTTAGATGATTGGGCCTCATTGAACTTAGTTGTAAAAAACTTCATTAATTTTTGGAATTTAGCTCATTTTGACCTTTCTGTCTTATACAAACCACATCTTAGGCTACAAATATCATATTTGGATGATCTTGGTGTCTCCTGAAAGCTGAGACAAAGATATACAATTTTGTATCTAATGTAAATTTTCTATTTCAGCTAGATTCAAGACAAAATTGAGCCTCAAAATTAGAACGTTGTTGCTGTCGCAAAGCTTGGACCTTCCCTCACTAATTTGTGCTTAACTCTCTCAATTTAAGCCCAAATAAGGCAAATTATATGTCTATGAAAAGCTTATTCAGAGGGCTACAGTTTGGCTAGGGGTAGATTAGAAATTACAAAATAATTTTCAATTACAAATAGGTGAATGCAGAATACGAAAGGGACTTTTTGAATTACTTTGTTTAGTTTTACAGATTGAAGAAATAGTTCTTTTCTCTCTTTTCGTTTTCCCTCTTCTATCTTATCTCTTCTCTTAAGGTTCTGCATTTTTCTTGAAGTTTGATTTCCAATGGTGATGGCCATAGAAGGCTAAAGATTCACTCAATCCAAGGAATTCAATGATTGTAGTTAGAGTTTTGAGTTCTATTATTTAAATATGATTTCTGTTTGTGTTCTCTCCTCTTCTCCTTCTTCAATTGTGATTTGTTTGTACAACATGATTATGTTGATCTAGATCTAGATTTAATTGAATCTAGATTAAGTTTTTGAAATTGAAGAATGAATGAAGATTGATTAATCTAAATCTAATGGGGAATAAATCATCGATTGGTAATCTATGTTAATTCAAAATTATGCCTAAATCAATTTTAATCAATAATTGCGATTGTGATTCTGTTTTAGTTAATGAAATTTTAGGTGATTATCTAGTTGAATTCGAATTAACAGAGGTGTATGCAGATAGAATTCCATTCTCTTTGAACTATGATTATCTCTGCCAC
Source organism: Ormosia semicastrata (assembly GCA_029884595.1). NCBI lineage: Eukaryota > Viridiplantae > Streptophyta > Magnoliopsida > Fabales > Fabaceae > Ormosia > Ormosia semicastrata. The sequence goes on along the minus strand of JAQQTO010000041.1, from coordinate 29,483,783 downwards.
TTGAATTGAAGACTTTGGATTAGTGTTTCCATAATTGAATTTTCTTCTAATTACTGTTTGAATTTGTATTCCGCTACTTGATAAACAAAACTCCCTACCTATTGATAACTTCTATTAATATGCTTGAGAAATCCGAATTGATCCTTGGGAGATGACCTATGTTATGCACTATGTTGTATTCCATTTTAAATCCTGGTCTATTTTGCGGTGAGTACGATATCGTCCATCAAACTACACTTGTTGAATATTTCTCAAATGCTCTCTCTCAACTACACTTGTTGAATCTGGATCTCGTCGTGGAAGGAAATAGCTCGAGGAAGGTGGTCTATGATGGATGTATTGTGGATGCCATCCCCACGATCACTTCATTGAATCAAGTTCTTACAACTGCGGAAGACGACGAAGAAGAGGGGGAAGAGAGTTCGGAGGGTAGCCCAGTAGAGGAGGCCGATGTGGAAGTCATCAATCAAGAAGGGCCTACTTGGGATGCTTGATCTTTAGTCTATCGTTTTATTTTGCCTTCTGCGTGGGGTTTTATTTTATATGTAAATGAACAAGTCCCGGGCTTCAAGCATTATATATTTTTATACTTAGAATATTTTTCTTCATATTCCTATTACCCTTTTTTTTTTTATAACCGAGATGGATCCAATGCTCGATTTCGATGGCTTTATTTACACTTAGCGTATATTCTTGCTTTTATTCGACCGAGATGGTTCCAACACTCGATCTCAGTTTTTCTCTTTTACATTTAGCGAACACTCATGTTTTTCCCAACTAATATGGTTTTAATGCTCGACCTCAGTGGTTCCTTTTCTAGCGTATGCTCAGTTTATTTATCAAATTATGTTTCTCCATTTTTGTCAGCATTCTTGACACTTAGTCAAATTTTTAAGTGTAAAACTGTGAAGTATGATTTTGACACAGAAGCCTCTTAGAGTAGCATCCACGACAAATGTTATTGCCTTATGCTGGGAAACGGTTAGCTACTCTTAACATCTTTAAACCTTTTTTAGGCTTATAGGTTAAGGTCAGGCTCATTAGGGTATGAGTTCAAACCTTTGAATTCACTTCTTGAACTTGAAAATTAGTCAAATGGATTCCCTTTTTGACCTTCATTCACGCATCAAAATATTTGATCTTAATTAGACCTTATATTCCTTGGAACACTCCAAGATATGATCACCTTGTGGGCTGTAATAGTTATAGGTGAATAAAATAACCAAGTGTTGGAAAAATAATGATTGATTTATTCATGTCGAAACTCGTTACTTACATGATAAAAATAACAATTAAAGACATCTAACTATAGTATTTCTTTAGTTTATTAGCATTCTAGAAATTCTTGATGGTTTTGCCAGACAGGGTTTCCAGAGTATAGGATCTAGTGTTAGTGTTGGACACGATCTTATATGGTCCTTCTCTATTAGGAGCTAACTTTTCGTCTTTTATATTTTTACCTCTGATATCCACCCTACGAAGTATGAGGTCACCAGGAATGAATCTTCATGGTATCACTTTGTAATTAATTGTGCTGAAATCATCTGTTTAAGGGTAGCTTCATAAATATAGGCAACGCGGCATTGTTCTTCCAACAAGTCTAAGTTACAACAGTCCAGGTTGGACTCCTCTAAAAAGTTTTGTCTCTTTCAGCTCCGTTCTCCTATTTCCACTAGGATCATAATCTTGCAACCATAGGTCAATTTGACGGGAGTCTCTCTTGTGGAGGAATTGGGTGTGGTCTGTGATAACTTTGTGAAATAGAGTTATTAGTCAAGCATTTCCTGATGCATTCATAGGTTAGATCCTTGAGTTTTATCTTGTTTTCATTCAATCCTTGATAAAAAAAAATGTATAGCGAATACTTGTGCATACATCGTTATAAATTTAAATATATACACTTGCTTTTTCTATAAATATTTGACCAATTTAGTATGTACTTATTTTCAGGAGCATGCAAAGAAAGAAGGAGGTGCTTCAAGAAACAATATAAATGAAAACATGTGGATTATCTTCTAAAATAGGGGAGGTCGTGACACTTCCTCACTGGATCCGCAGCCTCCAACTCTCTGGTACTAGTGTGCATTTTCCAGAGAGGAGGGAGCCGCGACACTCCCAAACCATTGTGTCGCGGATCCTAGTGAAAAATCAGTATCGTGGCTTTCCTTAGCATTGTGTTGCGACTCCCATATCTTTTATGTCGCGACACTCCTATTCGTATGTCAGTATCTTTATTTAAATGGGGAATTGGACAATTGAACACGGAGAACAAATGGAGGCACAACCTTTTGAGAAAGGAGATTGGGACACAGCTTTTGGAGAACAGCTTTGGGAGAAAGTAGCAAGGTGTGGATGAAGAATTAGAGGAGCTTGAGGCACCGACGTATATCCATCAAGACACCTAGTTCTTTCTTCCTTCTTCTCTTTATTTTTCATGATGTCCTTGTTGCTCTTTCTTGAGATTATTGTCTCTGTAAGCATAATGTTCTAATTCTCCTTTCTGGGGTCTAATGAATCTTATTATGTAATTTGAATTGATTGTAATCCTGTTCTACTCTTGTGATTATTTTGGTTATGATTTTCTAATTCTATGCTTAATACTCACATTTGATTGGCTATTTTTTGTAATGTCTTGGTGAACCCATTGAACTAGACACAGGGATTTGGATTTTGGACCTTGGAATTAGAAAATGTATGTTCGATTAAATTCAATTATATGGATGAATTGATTAGCCAATAGGATAGAAATATGCATATTGGTCATGCATAAGAAGTGTTTGTTGTTTGTTCTCAATGTATGGAATTTTGTCAATTCACATAGAAATATAGTGTTTTGATTAAGGTCCATAAGTTTACAATGCCATTGAAAGAGGTTTGTAATTGTTTAAACACGTTGGCTAACATAACTAATATATGATCAAGAGTAATGAAAAGATTGCATGAAGTCAAATAAAATAGTAAGTGAAGTTAGACCGTAGATGCCCAAACCATTATTTCTTCTTTGCTTATTTTTTATCCTATTTTTAGAATTGTTACTTTATTTTGTTCTATCATTTAATCACTTAAATCAATTTAATCTCCTGAAATAGAGAGTAACCAATAATTGGCTAATACTTAGCATAATTTTTAATATAGTCCTCATGAGAACGATACTTGAATACTCACTTTTATTACTTGTCGGCATGTGCGCTTGCGTAGTCTAGCAAAGTGGACAACAGTTTGATATGCCCATAAGACATGATCGAGCTGCTCCACTAATTCCCCTTAGCGTTATCGAACTTTTTTTTTATTCCTCAAAGTATGACCTAGTTAGTGGCTTCAACTTGCCCATTGGTCTTTGGGTGTTCCACCGAGGTGAAATGTTGTTTGATCTTGAGACCAACTAATAGATCCTTGAACTTTTGATTAGTGAATTGAGTTCCATTATCCATGACAATAGAATCTAGGATACCAAATCTACTGATAATATTCTTATAAGTAAGTTTTTGAATATTGGTTGAGGTAATAGTGGAGAATGGTTCTGCCTCAATTCACTTAGTGAAATAATTAATAGCCACCACTAAGTACTTGATCTACCCTGGTACTTCTGGGAAATGACCTAGGATATCCATATTCATTAGTAAAAAGGCCATGGGATGAATATTGCAGATAGTTCTTTTGGTGGGGCAGCGTAGATATCCAAGAACCGTTGACATTGATCATATTTCTGGACATGTTCCATACTATCAGCTTTCATACTAGGCTAATAGTATCCAGCTCTAAGTGCTTTTTGTGTTAGGGTCTTTTCACGAGGTGATGGCTAGAACTCCCTTTATAGATTTCGGCCAAGATGTATTCTATTTTTTTATGACCGAGGCATTTAAAGAGGGGAGAAGAAAACTCGCAACGGTACAACTGATTATCAAGGACGGTATACCAAGCCATTGTCCATATTATTTTTTGGGCTTCATTTTGGTCTTCAGGTAATAAGCTATTATGGAGGTAGGAAACTATGGGCGTCATCCAGGTTTCATCATCTTCCAGTTGAAGGACTTCATTATCCATAATACTGGGAGTAAGTAAGGTATCCTGGATTACAAACCTGTTATTGCCAAGGCTCTTAGTGCTGACAAGCTTTGACAGGATGTTAGCTCTGGAATTCTGCTCTCTTGGAATATTTTTTACATTAACACTATCAAAACTTTCTATTAACTTCTTTACTTTGGCTAAGTATTTCTGCAACAATAGCTCCTTAGCCTAGTATTCACCCCGGATTTGGGACGTCACTAGTTGTGAATCATTACATAGAATTATTTTCGTAACCTCTATCTCTTTTACCATGTTGATGTATGTAATGCATGATTCACATTCAACTTGGTTATTTGAAGTTAAAAACTTAAACCTTAGAGAATGTTCTAATATGAGTATAGTTTCATTTTTTAACATTACTCTAGCACCACTCCCTTTGAGATTCGAATATCCATCAATGTAGATGGTCTATTAATTTGCTCTAGGATAACTGGAATTTGGTGTAAGCTCAATCAAAAATTGGATAAGACTTGAGCCTTTATGGCTTGTCTTGACTCATAAATGATACCAAATTCAGAGAGCTCCACCGACCAAGCAATCATTCTCTCGGCGAGATCCGGCTTATGCAGCATTTGCTGAATTTGTTGATCTGTCCTCACTATCACAGGGGGACACTAAAAGTATTGTCGTAACCTTCTCGTTGTAATTAGCAATGCCAAAGCTAGGTTCTCAATCTTCTGATAACGGAGTTTGGGGCCTTATAGGACCTTACTAACAAAATAAACCTAACTTTTATCCTTCCTTGGTTTCTCGTATCAGGCTTGAACTGATTACTTCATTATTGATTGAAAGGTAGGCATATAGTACTTCACCAGAATCCCGTCACATTAGAATCAGAGGTATGAATAACATCTTCTTCAATGCTTGAAAGGTAGCCTTATACTCTGGGGTCCACTCAAAATTCTTTTTCATTTTTATGGTTTTGAAGAAGAAGAAAAATTTTTGAGTGGCCTTATCTAAAAAACGAGTTAGGGATTCTATCCGTCCTATCAATTGTTGCACATTTTTTACGGGTTGTGGGCTGCGTATGTCGAAGACGACCTAGAATTTCTCTAAGTTGGCTTCAATACCTCGATTTGTAAATAAAAATCCTAAAAATTTACTGGCCTATACTCCAAAAGCGCATTTTTCGGGTTCAGCCTCATGTTATTCTTCCATATTTGAGTAAATACCTCTTCCAAATCTTTCACATAGTCATTGGTCTCTGTTGTCTTAATTATCATGTCGTCTATATAGACTTCTAACATCTTACTAATTTGTTTTTCGAAGACTTTTTTTATCATTCGTTGGTAAGTTGCTCTTGCATTTTTCAATCTAAACGACATGACACAGTAACAATAAATTCCTATCTCGGTTATGAACACGGTATTTTCTTCGTCTTTCGGGTTTATAGGAATCTGATTATATCCAAAATAGGTATCCATGAACGAGAGTAGTTGAAATCTGGATGAATTGTCTACCAATTTGTCTATGTTGGAGAATGGTTATGGGTCTTCTAAGCAAGCTTTATTTAAGTCTGTATAGTCGATGCACATGTGCCACTTCCCATTAGACTTCTTAACTAAGACCACGTTAGAGATCTAAGTGGTATAAGAAACTTCTCTAATGAATCTAGTGTTTAGGAGCTCTTTTACCTGCATTTGAATTACCTCTTGTCTCTCAGGGCCAACTTTCCTCTTTCGTTGTGCCACCGACTTCACATCCATCATAATGGAAATTCAGAGGCAAATGAATTCAGGGTCTAACCCTCGTATATATACTGATGTCCAAGCGAAGAGATCTATGTTCTTCCCAAGAAATTTAACTAACAGAGATCTTTCTTCTAGGCTCAAATGTTCTCTAATCTTTGTTACTTGGCCAGGCTTGGGATTGAGTTGAAGGGACTAAAGTTCTCCATCAGGTTAAGGGCACATACTATGTATCTCTTCACAAACATCTAACTCAGTTAAGAGGACATTGACGTGGTCTGTAATGACTAGAGCTAGGTTGTTACGTTGGTCCATGGTCCGTGACTTCTTAGAAATCTTCAGACTTTCATTATAGCACTTCCTTGCTATAGCTTGTTCTCCTTTAACCGTAACGACCCTGTCATATTAGTTGAGAAACTTCATGGCCAAGTCGGGTGTAAAGATGACAGCCCCAAAAGCGTTGAGTGAGGGGCGGCCCAGTATGACATTATAAGCTGAAGTGCAATCAACCACGAGAAATTTGACCTTAAGTGTCTTGAAAAGATAATCCTTCCCTCATGTCAAATAAGTCTCAATGTATCATACCATGGTGATCTTGTCTCCAATGAAGCTGATCAACTCTCCAATATATGGGATCAATTCTTTCTTTGATAGTCCCAAATTTCCAAGTAGATCTAGGAACATAATGTTAGTTAAGCTCCCTTGCTCAACAAATATGCGATGAACTTCAACATTGGTTATTATTCCCAAGATCATTATAGGACCGCCATGATCTGGGATAGTGCACCCATAATCCTCATCAATAAATGAAATCGACAGGGTCTTTCTTGTTCCGTTATCTGACTTAGATCCTGAGAGAGATGTTACGCTCAATATAGCCCAAAGTGCTTTTTTCCTTGCATTTCCTGATTCACCGCCATTTGTGAAGCCCCTCGAAATGGTTTTAATTGTCTGGGTTACTTTTGTGTAGCGGTGTTCGTTGTCTGGATTGGGGTTATCCAATGGTTGTGCCCTTTCTTGATTCTAGGCATTATCTTGGGATCGGCCTGCACCAGAATTTTCATTCTTTGCAGGTGAACGTCTTCTTTGGTATGGTGGACATGGACTTCTCGAAGGACTGTAACTCTATTTTTTATAATTCTGTCCTCCCCTCTGATTATTATTCTGAGATTGATGCACATTTCGGCCTAAACGACCATCCTAGACTAATGATTCAATAGCGTCTTGAAGGTTAATATCGTTTTCAATATTATGCCGATGACCTTCGTGAAATGCACAATGTTTAGATTTATCTTTCTGAATCGGGTTCTGGGTTAGCGATTTAGGAGCAACCTGGTCCACCAGAATTAGATCCCAGATATTTATATGTACTATTACATAAGTCAATTCACTTATTTATGAAGAGTAAATCTTTCACAGAATCCCTCATTGATAAGGAAATCAATTATATCCCTCATAAATAGAAGAATCAGTTATAAGAGCTAACAATCTCATTGAATTTTTATCCTAATTAACAACATTTAATACAGGTTTAAACATGATTTTTATATACCAAGATACTCTTATAAATACCACACAATGTAGTAAAGGTATGGATATAATTCCAAACACTTTACCCACCTTGTGCATAGTCTAACCTGAGTGTCGGAGTGCCTTTTGCATGTACCACCCCTCGTACCACCGTCACAACCACCGTGTATCGGAAGAAACTATATACATCAACCTAATTCAGGTGATTCTTTGAAACCCATTCAAAACATTGGTGCTGTATATAGGAAAAGATACATTTCAATTTCCATTACCACTATCATGGTTACTACAAGGAGAAATCACGTCTCTACTACTCATAATTAACCTTCTTCTGGCCGCCGTCCAGCATCTACTCCCATTCATAAGCTAATCCAAGAGCTGGTCGCCACCCAATCTGAACCCAGGAAGGATGGGGTAGAAACTTCTCATACTGGTAAAAATATTTCTTCTCCGCTGCGGTGAGTTCTAGTGAGGCAACAACTCGGCCCACAAGGAATACCTTCTAGAGATACTAGACAATGAGTATCGGTGTTGCAACGTTTAGGAGCACGCATGGATATTGATGAAGTTCGGTTCCACCAGTGCAAATTCGGTCTCCTAGAGCTATCCAGAGAAGAACTCATCTCTTTGCTAGACTCTAGGATGAATGATAATCACATATTTTACACATTAATAAGCCCTCATTTTTTGTATTTTACACTCTTCATGTACTTAATTGTTTGACCTTGGACATGTTTTAAAAGTTGGGCTTAAATTTGGGTTTAATTGAATTTTTTCAGCATTGTTGAGTTTTGATGTTGTTTCTGTATTCCAGCCATAACTTGAGTTCTAGACATCTAAAAATTATGCATTTTACCTTGTAGGAAAGTTGAGAGGAAGCTCTACAACTTTGATGAAGAGTCAAAGTCTCAATCAGATGTCTAATGGGCCTAATCCTGGAAGTTCAGACTCGGGTTTGAGGAGCATATGGCACTAAAGTGAGCATAACTTGGTCAATTCAAGTCCAATTCAGATGAAACTTAGGCCATTGCATTCCTAGAAGGCCCAGCTGTGTTTGGGAAGTGCAATGAGGCACTAGAGACTAATTTAGGGGGCAGTTTATAGTTTGAGAAGGGAGAATCCGAAAATCAATTTTTCATTCCATACTTTTCTCACTTCTCTCTAGAACTCTATTTTCTCTTCTCTCTTCTCCCTTCTCTCTAATTTTTGTTTCTGGTTTTTCCTCTTCTGATGGAGGGCTAAAACACCTTGTAATCAATTCAGGATTCTTGAAGAAATTTTGGTTTGAATTATTGAGATCTTGTTCTAATTTCTTATTTTGAATTGTATTTGGATTCTTCTTCTTCCCCTTCTTTTTTTGTTTTCTTGATCTGATTGGATCTTGAATTGGGACTAAGAATTATGATTGAATTAGGTTGATTAATCCGGTTTAGTCATGGAATTAGAAGTTAAGTGCTGATTTGTGCTTAGATTAATTGAATTCGGATATAAAATTAACATAGATCTAACATGAATTTTGTGATTGTGAATTTGTGTATCAATTGTTAATTGAATTCTAGATGATTATCTAGTAAGAATTCTGGATTTAATGCTGAGATCTTGGTTAATTCCAAGTTAATCATTCAAATGCAATCCAAATGTTTATTTAGTGATCTATGATAGAATCCACCAAATTTCGGATAGATTTCTGGATTGATTACGTTTTTAAATAATTGTTTTTCCCTTAATTCTGTTATTTTTGTATTCTGTTCTCACTCTAACCCTCTCAAATATCAACTTGATCTTATTAATTTTCAAACTAAGATCCTTGAGAGACGATCTGGTGTTAACTCCTATGCTACGAGCCATAGGTACAACTCAATTTTAATTTTGATTGAGTTCGGCGCTCGTCAATGAACGTTTTCATAACCTGGAGAGAGCTGTCAACTAGGAGAAATAATGCAAAAATACAATTCCTAATAGGAATTAGAAAAATCGAAGGGACTCAGCCTATGACGGGGTACGTCATCCGAAATATTCTAGGATCACGAAACCTAATCAGAGAGTTGAAATCCCGGTTCGAGGAAACTAAGAGTAAGATCAAGGATTAAGGAATTCAGCTAAATAAAACCAATATTTCTCTGACAAAATAATGGCCTATGAGATCCCTAGGTGTTTCAAATATCCAATAAATATTGAAGCCTTTGACAAGACCACGGACCCTCAAGAGCACTTAGATGCTTATGTTTCTATTTTCCTACTTGTTGGAGGAGATAATCCTCTCATGTGCCGCATTTTCCCTCTCTCTTTGAAAAATGTCACCCTGAGATGGTTCACCACTTTGACTCCTAAATTCGTTATTAATTGGGAAGACTTGTACTTGAGATTTTTGCTGCGCTTCACCACTAGTAAGACGCAGCCGAATCCATTTCATGTCTTTCCTATATTAAACAAGGAAATGAGGAATCTCTCTGAGACTTTGTATCCCTGTTCACTAAAGAAATGGTAAATAATCATAACTGGGATGAAAGACTTGGACTACATTACATGAGGGAAGGACTCTACCCTAGGTCGTTATCTTTTTCTCTTGCCAAAAAGAAACCTAAGACTATGGATGAGTTCTGTGCTAGAGCTGATAAATGCATCAATGCGAAAGATTTTTTCTAGGCTAAGAAGCATATGGAGAAAGGAGAAAATGTCAAACCTAAGCCCAGAAAACCCACCCAACAAGGCCAAAACTCAAGGCCACCTTTGAAGGGAAAGTATGAAAGTTACACCCCCCTCAACACACCTGAGACTCAAATTTTCCAAGAGGTGATGAATATGGAGTTCAAAGACGTGCAAAGACCTCCCGCTTGAGAAAACATGCACTGAAGGATAAATATAAACATTGTGCATTTCACGAAGGTCATGGGCATAATTGTGCATTTCACGAAGGTCATGGGTATAATATTGAAGACTACATCAACCTTCAAGACGCTATTGAATCTTTGGTCCGGGATGACCGTTTAGGTTGGTATGTGCGTCAATCTCGGAATAATAAGAAGAGGGGAGGACAAAATTATAAGAAATAAAGTTATAGCCCTCGAAAAATCCCATCTCCACCATACCAAAGAAGACACTCTTCTGCAAGGAATAAAAATCCTTGTGCAGACTCATCCCTAGGTAATGCTCAAAACCATGGAAGGGTATAATCCCAAGATAATCCTAATTTAGACAATGAACAATGCCACATAGAAGTAACTTGGACAATCAATACCATTTCAAGGGGGCTTCGCAGGTGGCAGTGAATCAGGAAATGCAACGAAAAAAGACCTCCAGGCGATATTGAGCATAGCATCTCTCTTAGGAACTAAGTTCGATAACAGTGCAAGAAAGACCTCACTGATTTCATTTACTGATGAGGATTACGGATGCACTATCCCTGATCATGATGATCCCATAATGATCTCGTGAATAATAACCAATGTTGAAGTTCATCGCATATTTGTTGACCAAGGGAGCTCGACTGACATTATATTCCTAGATCTGTTTGGAAAGTTGGGATTATCAAAGAAGGTATTGATCTCGTATATCGAAGAGTTGATCAGATTCACTAGAGAAAATATCACCTTAGTGGGATACATCGAGACTTACTTAACTTTAGGGAATGGTTCTCTTTTCAAGACACTTAAGGTCAAATTTCTCAAGGTTGATTGCTCTTTGGCTTATAGTGTCATATTAGGTCACCCCTCGCTCAACGCTTTTCAGGTTGTCATCTCTATACCCCACTTGGCCATGAAGTTTCTTGGTCAGAATGACAGGGTTGTTATGATTAACGGAGACCAGGCTACAACAATGAAGTGCTATAACAAAAGCCTGAAGATTGCCAAGAAGCCACGGACCATGAACCAACATACCAACCTAGTTTTAGTCATTACAAACCACGTCAATGTCCTCTTAACTAAGCTAGATGTTCGTGAAGAGATCTGTGGTACGCACCCTCAACCTGATAGAGAACTACAATCCTTTCAACTCGGTGTTAAGCCCGACTAGGTAAAAAAGATTGGAGGACATCTGAGCCCAAAAGAAAGATCCTGTTAACTAAATTTCTTTAGAAAAACAATGATCTCTTCACCTGGATGTCGACGAATGTGTCGGGACTAGATCTCAAATTTATTTGCCACTGACTTTCCATCATGAAGTATGCTAAGCTGATGACACAATGAAAAAGGAAACTTGGACCTGAAAAACAAGAAGTAATTCAGAAACAGGTAAAATTCTCTCTTTCCACAAATCTCATTGTTATGGCCTCGGCCAACGAGCAACGTGAAACTGGAAGCAACTCTCTTCTCCAAGACTCATTGTGACGAAGTGGTGTCCAAACATATTAAAGTCAAAGACTTTCAATCTCTTCAAATATGAATTCATCAAAATAAATATCAAGAATAATTACAGGGAAGCAGCAACTAATCCCTCCCTTTCTCTAATAATTAGCATATTTGATTGACACTTATTATCACCTATGCAATTTATTTTATCTATGATAACCTTGGGTCAATTAGCTTTAATATGCAGTAGTTTAATTTCCATGACTATGCCATATGGGAAACTCGGCAAGAAAGATTACTATTTAGGTTAGAACTTCAACACTGTTTTATGACCACTATCAATTCAGGTAATACAGTAGATACCATGGATTGGCACAATGTCAACCACCAATAACTAAACAATGATTGCTCATCATTAGTATTTATCATTATGAGATCTTTATTTCCTATTATTATGGTCATCATTATGACATCTTTATGCAGTTATCAAGTATTACAAATTACAATGACTCCAACAAGAATTGCTATTAGATGACTGTATATTGCAGATTCCTATAATGGCCTATGGCCATAATCTACCTTTGTGACAAGAAATACCATTGACAGCATGGCATCAATGGCCACAAGGTTTAGCCAATAGATGTCGTCACCATCGCTTGGGAAGGAGCCAAATTACATGTTGACTTCCTTAATTGTCACATAATGGCAAAGTATTTATTTCCTTTAATTGAAAAACACTACACGACATACATTTGACATGTTCACAAAGTTGAACGTGTGGACATCACTAGTAGCCATTAATTGTTTGGTTCTTTCTTCCACTCCATTAGTTTAAATTTTTTGGGCATTAAATTAATTGTCATATGCTTTTTGTTATGAATTTCAGCAAGTGCACCGAATCACAAAAGTAACAAAAAGTGGGTAAGAGTATCGTCTCATGAGGATTAAGTTACTAATTATTAAGTTCACTCAAATTGACACTATCTAAACTAACGAAAAAATAAAATTGTTGCAAATATAATTAAAAAGAAAAAAAATGGTATTAAAGTGTTTGGATTTTGACTTCACTTGAACTTTTTAAATGCACATTTAAATATTAGTTTAACTATGTTCTATTTCATTAATTTATGGTCAATTCCAAAATTTAATTAATGCTCAATCCATTGGTATATTAATCCTCTTCACACTATTTAGAATTAACTGATCTCTTAGTCTAACCCCAAATAGAGAATGTTTTATAAAAAATGAGGGAATTAAGAGAAAGATCACTCAACTCACAACGTTAATTCCTAACGATTGTGAAAATTATGGTGTTTATCACATGTTCTAAGCTCATGTAAATTTTCTCAAATCATACATAAACCAAAAGATCATTCTCAAATTGTTCAGGTTTAGAAAAACATTAAGAATATAGATAAACATGTAAATCATAAAATAGAAACATAAATTAAACTCATAAAAGAAGTTACATCATCAAAGTTCGAGATCCATCATCCTCCTAACAAAGAAAAATTAGTTACACATGAAAAAAGAAGAACACAAGGAGAAGAATACAACAAACTCCATTGTAGAAAGGTGAAAAAGGTTGAAGAGAATTCCTAACCTTCAAACCTAATTGTGCTCACACCACTTTAGAGTTTGTGTCTCTTGATGACTGCTGCAGTGTGAGTTTCATTTCGTAAAATTTTCTAATTTATAAAAAATAATGTGCCAGCCTACACGTTCAGTGCTCAAGCGCTACCTTCCCAGCGCTTGACACTAATTTGGAATTTTTGCGCGCTCAAGCGTTGAGCACCCAGCATGTAATTTTCTTCTTTTTTCTTACTTTTTCATATGTCCAGACTTTTCCATATGCAATTACCTATAAAAACACATAAAACACATAATAAGAACATAATTTAAAATACTAAAAATATAACAAAACTTGAGAACAAAACTTAATCAAAGAGATTATAAGAGGATGAAAACCCAAGATTCTGAATTGTAAAAATATGAATTTTTGAATGTTCATCACTCCCCAAAACTTAAGATTTTGCTTGTTCTCAAGCAAAAGAAAAAGAAAAAGAAAACAAAATAAAAAAATTAAAAAACACAGACTCAAACATGGTAATATTGGGTATTGAAAATCATTCATATCCTTAGAAATTACTTCACAATCTCATTTCAAAGCATCACACATGCATAATCCAATTGTCACACTGCTCTCACATGCAACTCTCATGCAAAGATGACTTCCTAAAAACATGAATAAAAGATCAAATCTACTCATAAAGTACAAACTCGGATAGGTTTATAAAACTACAAATGCACATCAAACCAGCATTCATAAGGTTGTTCTTCATATCTCTCTCCATTAATGTAAATAACACATAATGAAGGATCAAAAGGGACTTTACAAAGCTTGTAATATAAGGCTAATGGTACGTATTAAGAAAGAAATGTTAGGATAATGAAAACAAAATTTAAGATACAAAATCATGCAAATTTTAAAATTCAAGTCATAGAATGTAGAACAAGTGCAAAACAGAGCATAAGAAACAACATTTTATTCATCTTTTTTTTTAACAACCTCCACCTCCAAACTTATTTTTTTGCAATACTTTGGGTGGACTTTCTCCTTTTTTCTTTCTTTTTTTTCAAATCATGGCTCCTGAAATACTTCATGCACAGAGATTAACTAAGGTTTGAATAATAAAGTAATATAATATATGCACTCAACAAAGGGTGTGTAAGAGAGATTTTTTTTTTTTTATATACGTATAGGAAAGATAAATGTGGGTAAAGAAAAGAAATAGAGGCCAAACAATAATAAAGTTGCAAAAGGGACCTAAGGATATATTGTGTTTATAGGTTGGCTTGAAAGCCTGAAACGGTCCAAAGAATACCCTTATCATTTCCTTAATCATGCACTGCCTAGGATTTCGCCTCAAGAAAGAATCTAACAACTTTTAGATGCAAGTCATCCACACAAATGCAACCTTATAAACTTTTTCTAAGCCTAACATGCATGCATAATCCAAGGTTTATCAAACATAAAGATGGAAAGAATATCCAAACACAATTGAAACAATAGAGATGAATGCAACTCATAAATTCTCATGTGATATCCCAAGAAAATAGATCAATCCATAATTTATGCAATCATTGGATATTCAATTTAACACACCAATATGCACAATTTCAACAAAATGACTAAAAACACAATAAAGTGATGATAACAAAATAAAATAAATAAAAATAAATGTGAAAATAAAATATTAAAGTAAAGAAAAGAAAAACTATTTTTGGTGGCTAACAGCTACTATATACATCCCCCTACAAAGGTCCCAACTCAGGGAGACACTAAAGTCGACTCAACATTAGCTAACTGCAAAATAAAAATAGAAAAATGTTAGTTAATAAAATAAAGAAATAACAAAATAATAGCAAAAACAAATAACTAATTGAATAAAAATAAACAAATAACAATTTTCAAAATAAAAGGAAAAGAAATAAAATTTGGGTTGCCTCCTAAAAAGCGTTTGTTTAACATCATTAGCTCGACTTTGCCTGTTCTTAATTAATCAATGTGACTTGAAGCAAGAGAAGTAAGATAACGTCTTTCCTTTTTCAGATTTTTGTCTCCATACCTGGTCAATGACATTGGGATTCCCTCCAAAAACATTTTGAACATGAGTTGTGCTTATTTGTCTAGAAGATGCCTTAACATTAGAAATTCCACTAGGCCACGGGGGTTTCAATTTATCAATATGCAAGGTACCAGGTTTCAATTTGTTAGAAATTTTCATATCTTTTTGCAATGAATTATGAGAGATGGGTGGACCTTTTTCCATTTCAATCATTTTGGAAGTAGAAGAATCAACATTAATTGATGGTGCAAAGTTCTTACTAGCTGACTCCTTTTAAGATTTACCTGGAATGTAGTTAATAGGGGCATGAAGATCTTATGTTGGGACAGACTTATCAAATACGTTGAAGGTCACTTGATCTCCATCCACCCTCAAAATAAGCTCACCTTTAGGTAAATCAATTAATGCTCCCGACGTTGCTAAGAATGGTCTTCCAAGAATTAACGAGATATCAACATCCTTATCCATATCTAAGACCACAAAATCAACTGAAAAAATAAATTTATCTACCTTCACTAGCAAATCTTCTACAATATCGTATGGACCTCTAATTGAATGATATGTTAATTGAATGGAAACTATTATAGGCTTAACCTCTCCAATTTTAAACTTGCGAAGGATTGACAATGGCATTAAATTAATACTAGCTCCTAGGTCACATAGAGTCTTCTCAATATTTAACTTTCTAATAGTACAAGGGATGTTAAAACTTCCTGGATCCCTTAACTTCAGTGGTAGCTTCCGTTGAATTATAGCACTACATTCCTCGGTTAGCATGACTGTTTCATCATCTTACAACATTATCTTCTTAGATAACAAGTCTCTCATAAATTTGGCATAAGAGGGCATAAGCTCAAGTGCCTCTGCAAAGGGAATGTTTATTTACAGTTGATTAAAAACATTTAAGAACTTTGAGAATTGTCTTTTTTGATTCTCCTGGGTGTTTTTCTTCAACCTTTGAGGGAATGGAAGCCTGGCATACAGTGAAGGATCAAAAGGTTTATCCAAAACTAAATCCTTCTTTTTTGTCTTTCTCCCTTCACTTTGATTTCAGTAGAGACCTCTGCTTCAAGTGCATCTTTAATTGAAACATCCTTAGTAAGAACATCATTTTGCTTTTTCTCTTTTCCTAAGGAACTAGATACTTCTTTCACTGGTCCTTCCAAAGTTTTGTCACTTCTCAGTGTGATTACATTATAGTGCTCCTTTGGATTTACCACAGTGTCTCTAGGTAGGCTACCTTGAGGTCTCTCTGTGAGCTGCCTAGATATCTGTCCCATTTAATTTTCTAGACTTTGGATGACTGCCTCTTGATTCTGTGAAGAGGATGACAATGGTTGATGTTATGGAGGTGGTGGTGGTCTTAGCATATTCTGATTGTTTCATGAGAAATTTGAATGATTTCTCTACCCTGGATTGTATGTATTTGAATAGGGGTTACCTTGAGACCTTGTAGGATTACCCATGTAATTAACTTGCTCTTGAGGAAGGACACGTGTATTGCTCGCATTGCACTCGCTATTAGCATGATTGCCTCCATAGAAATCGTAAGTTTAAACTTGGCGGTTCACAGAGTTCACCTATATGTTACTAAGCTGCTTAGTCAGGCTAGCAATTTGTTGTGAAAGATTTTTATTTTGTGTGAGTGTCACATCAAATATGCTAAGCTCCATCACACCCAGTTTAGCCACAAACCTTACACTAGGCATATGATATTCATTGGTGGCCATGGTCTCGAATAATGCCTGAGCCTCTTCGGGAGTTTTACAATTCAATGATTCATCTGCAGATACATCCACTATAACCCTGGTGGTATGATTTAAACCATTATAGAATATATGAACTTGTTGTCAAACCTCAAATGCGTGGTGAGGACATTTTCTTAATAGCTCATTGAATCTCTTTCAAGATTCATATAATGATTCCCCTTGATTCTGAGTAAAACAAGCTATTTCACTCCTCATCTTCACAAACATCGACGGAGAGAAGTATCGAGTTAAGAATTTTCTAACCAGGTCCTCTCAAGTAGAGATGCTCCCTTGTGGCTGGGCTTGTAGTCAGCTTTTAGCTTTGTCTCTTAGGGAAAACAGGAATTGCCATAATTTAATGGCATAATCAGTTACATCATTATATTTAATTGTGTCACAGAGCTGCAAGAAATTAGAGATGTGCAAGTTGGGGTCTTCAACCTGATTGCCCCTAAACTGATTTTGCTGCACTAGGTGTAGCAAAGCTGGTTTAATCTCAAAGTTATTTTTTTGAATGTTGCGTCGCACTATACTTGTCGCAACCCTTTCCGCGGATGGAGTTGCATAGTTTTCCAAAGTGTGTCTTTGAGTATTTTGATTGTTTTTACCAATTTCTTCTTTAATCCTTTTTCTTTCCTTGGTCGTTTTCCTGAGTGCTCGTTCTGCTTTGTCAATGTCTGGATCAAACAATAATTCTTCAGAACTCACAACACCTTGTATAAATAAAGCAAAGAAGAGTAAATTAAAGGAACAAAAAAATTAAAATAAAATAAACGAGAAAATAAATGCTTAAATTAGTGTCTTTTCAAACTACTATTTAATATTAATCAACTATAATCCCTGGCAACGACACCAAAAACTTGTTGTGAATGTTAACAAGTGCACCGAATCACAAAAATAATAAAAAAATGAGTAAAAGTATCGTCCCACGAGGATTAAGTGACTAATTATTAAGTTCACTCAAATTGGCACTATCTATGCTAACTAAAAAGAGAATTATTACAAATATAATTAAAAAGAAAATTCAAAGCAAAGATTATTAAAAGAAATAAAGTAAGTAAACAAATCAATAAAACAAAAGGGTGGTAAACAATGGTATTAAAGCGTTAGGGTTCCGACTTCACTTGAGCTCTTTAAATGCACATTCAAATATAAGTTTAATTATGTTCTATTTCAATGATTTATGGTCAATTCCCAAATTTAATTAATACTCAATCCCTTGGTATATTAGTCCTCTTCATACTATTTAGAATTGACTAATCTCTTAGTCTAATCCCAAATAGAGAAGGCTTTATAAAAAATGAGGGAATTAAGAGAAAGACCACACAACTCATAACGTCTATTCCTTGCGATTGCGAAAATTATGGTGTTTATCACATGTTCTAGGTTCATGCAAATTTTTCTAAATCAGACATCAACCCAAAAGATCATTCTCAAATTGATCAAGTTTAGAAAAATATTAAGAAGAGAGATAAATACGTAAATCATGAAATAGAAACATATATTAAACTCATAAAAAGAAGTTACATTATCAAAGTTCAAGATCCATCATCTCCCTAACAAAGGAAAATTAGTTACACATGAAAAAAGAAGAACACAAAGGGAAGAATACAATAAAATCCATTGTAGAAAGATGAAAAAGTTAAAGAGAATTCATAATCTTCAAGCCTAATTATGTCCACACCACTTTAGGGATTGTGTCTCTTGACGGCTGCTGCAGTGTGTATTCCATTTAGCGAAATTTTATTATTTATAAAAAATAACGTGTCAGCCCACGTGTTTAGTGCTTAAGCACTTGAGTGCTAGGACACTAATTTGGAATTCTTGTGCGCTCAAGCGTTGAGCACCCATCGCTTGAAATGGAATTTTCTTCTTTTTTCTTGCTTCTTCAAATGTCCAATCTTTTCCATACGCAATTACCTATAAAAACATATAAAACACGTAATAAGAACATAATTTAAAATACTAAAAATATAACAAAATTTGAGAGCAAAACTTAATCAAAGAGATCACAAGAGGATGAAAACCCAAGATTTTGAACCATAAAAAATATGAATTTTTGAAAGTTCATCACTTTAGTAACTACTCATTGATTATAAGAAACACCGCCATTGGGATAGCTCAACCACTTGGCAGTAAGGAGATAGATCCATGATTACAGAGTTGAAAGCTCACTTTGACTAGTTTCCTTTGAGGGAAATTACACAAGTTTTGCTGCTCAAACGACCTCAACCACAAAAAATTCCTAATAAAAGGAATCATCATGGTTATATAGCCACAGAAGCAACTTGGTTTGAGATGGCTTCAATGGCTTCAAATATTTATCCAGTTTTGTTATATAGCACACATATATGCTAATTAATGGTATCCTGGAGCCAAAATGCACCATGAAGGCTAGTATGTCAGTGTGACTTCACGTCCATAAGTTCCTTGGATCGAAAAACCTTGCACTTTGGCATACTTCCATCTTATCCGTGAAGGACCTAGGAGTTCGGCCATACCTCCATCCTAGCTAATACCTCAGTCATGACTTTGAGCCTACGAGTATTTTGACTCATTCTCATATAAGCTAGTATCTCGGTCATGACTTTGTGTCCATAAGTACTTCGACCCGATATCATCTCATTGTTACCTATAAGGTCGCCTATGGTCACCTTGGCAAAGCTCAATGCCACCTTGGCGAGGTCTAAGGAATACACATTCCGACAAGGAATAGCTATCTCGATTACAACTATTTCAACCCACAATGTTATCACACCTTAGAGAGGTCCACGAAATACAAGGTCTAGTTAGGATCACATATTTTGATGTGTAAATGAATGTCAAAAAGGGGAATCCACTTGACCGGTATCTGAGTTCAAGGAGCGAATTCAAGGGTTTTAACTCATATCCTAATAAGCTTGACCTTAACCTATAATCATAAAAGTTTAAAGAGGTTAAGAGTATTTGATCGTAGCCCAAGATAAGGTAATAACATTTACCGTTGACGCCACTCCAAGAGGCTTCTATGTCAAAATCATACTTCATAGATCCAATTAGGAACAAATATTCTGATGTGTGAATAAAGGTCAAAAAGAGAGATCCACTTGATCGATTTCTGAGTTTAAGAAGTGAATTCAAGGATTTTAACAGATACCCTAATGAACTTGATCTTAATCCATAAGCCTAAAAAAGGTTTAAAGATGTTAAGAGTTACTGACCGTTGCCTGGCATAAGGCAATAACATTTGTTGTGGACAGTATTCCAAGAGGCTTCTGTGTCAAAATCATACTTCATAATTTCACACTTAAAAATTTGACTTAATGTCAACAAAAGTGAAGAAACATAGTTAATAAATAAACATGGTGGACCCCGAAAAAAGAGCCACCAAGATCGAGTGTTTGACTTATCTCAATTGGAAAAAACAAAAGTATTCACTAAGTGTTAAAGAGAATCATTGAGGTCGAGCGTTGGACCAATCTCGATTAGAAAAAAGAAAGCAACGGGAATATATGACAAAATATTCTAGGTGCTAAAGTTCAAAAATGCCCAAAACCCAGGACTTTTCCATTCACAAATGAAATTAACCCCACGTAAGGGACAAAATAAAAAGAGACAGAATGAAGATCAGGCATCTGGGGTAGGCTCCCCTTAGTCGATAACCACCATCTTAGCCTCCTTTACTGGACCACCCTCTGCTTTCCTCACTTTCCTCCTCGCCATCCTTTGTTGCAGGAACCTGATTCACCAAGGTGGCCTTCGGGATGGCGTCCATAATGCAACCATCATGGACCAACTTCCACAAACCGATTCCTTTGATGACGAGGTCCGCATTTAACAGGTGCGGTTGAGTGAGAGCATTGGAGAAGGATTCGTCCACTGAGTTAGCTCATTCATCTTCAAGATATTGAATATCACTTTTCAGTTTGGCCTCGAATTGCCTGAAAATCTCATTCTCAGCTCGAAGTGCGGTTAAAGTGGACTGGCCAAAAACATTTGATCTTTTAAATTATTTTCTCGAGTAACTCCTTCCGTAATTTTGTCCTAGAGCCCAAGTTATCTCAGCTCTGTGCAAACTGAGCTCTTTATTGACTTGAGCAAGATGCCCATCTTTTTGAGGCATATCTAACTCAAGCTTTTTCCTTTCACCCTGGAGGGCGTCCAACTTATTTTCTAGCTCTCGAGTCTGACGAACAGATTCAAAGCGGACTCTATAAAGTGGAGACTGGAAGCATTGCGCAACGCCCGCACCTGGGCATCCCGGATGATCTCGATCAAGTCCTGCTCAATTAGGACGTCTTAGTCAGCATGGGACAGAAGGATGTTGTCAATGATCCACCCAAGATTAACCCCTCTACCCCAAACTGACCTTCTAGCAAATTGTAAAGAGGCACCCTCCAGGACTTCATTCTCTTGACTAGCAGTAAGATCGAGGGGAGCAGCCTCGATCATTGGTTATTTCCCTTTATGCTCCTATCGTCTAACCCTCTTCCTTTTTCGAGGCAGAAGAGATTGAACAAGTGATTCGAAATTTGCCTCTTGTGTAGCGGATTGAGGAAAAGGAATAACGACTGAGGGTTGGAGTCCAGACCCCGAGACCCTAGCTTTTCATTGGGCCAAGTATAATCCGAGAGCTTCAAGCCCACCGGGAGGCGCTATGCATTTTGCAAATAAGAAACAAACGTATTATAACACTTTGAAGAAATTATGAAATACAAGTCAATCAAGTATCTTTCATATGAGATACCTAAGAACGGTCTTATTGAATCAAAAGGCTCATCTAAGATATCTTTACAATAGATTGCTCCATTTTTATCGGCCCACTCAATTAAGAAGTTGAGGACGTCAGGCTCACTTTTCTATCAGCAAGGACATTGGAGTCTCTATTTCTTCTATACTTCGGTCCTAGATTGCCTATGTCTAGTATAAGAATATTCTTGGTTCATTTTTCGGGGTAACAAAAAAGGTTTTAACCCCGGAGCTCCTTCTATTCTGAAGAAATCTTTCTTGAAGTTTTTGAAGGATTCTTGGTATGGGTTGAATACCTTACACCCTGCTTGTGCGCACAAGGTAACCCACTCCTTTTGGAAGCTATTCCCAGAGGGTGAAAATCGAGTGAAAATGAAAAAGAATGACCCCATGGAGTATGGTTAGCCAAAGGTTTTGCATATAAGCTCAAAGGTCCTGATGAAATCCTATGCATTTGGGTGTAGTTGAATTGGAGCTACACGCAAATGGTTGAAAACTCCGATTTCGAACTAGAAAAATGGAAGTCGGATTCCTATGCAGGTAAACAACGCATCGTACATATAAATAAAATAATCGCCTTTTGTCCTCATCGAACAGACCCTTTCTTGGTCTGATGGAGCCCGAAAGTTAAGTGTAAATATTCTTTCTTAGCATCGGCATCCTCCGATGTCTCAACGCTTGAAGAAGCACCTAATACTTCTCAATCATCCCAGTGGTATAGACTGATGTTTCTCGGGAAGATATATTCTCTTGTTTCTAATGTAGAAGTTCCTCGATGTCCCATGTTTGTATTACTAGCTTCACCTACAGAGGCTGCACTCACGTCAGAATCAAAAGAGGATTCATTATGACTCTCTAACTCTATCATGAGTACAGGGAGTGAATGTGTTAGTCTTTGCCTTACAAGTTCTTTTGCACGATCCACCCTCCGTAATGCTTCCAGGATGTCCATCCCAGATAGCAGCCTCAAAATCGTACCAAAACCTCCACCATGAGGAGAACGTCTTCATCGCGCCTGAGATGGTGGAGACAGTAGAGCACTCAAAATTTCTAAGAAACTACTCTCTTTGTCACAATTTTGAGACATTCTCTCTTACATAATGAAAGTTTTAGAAGACAAAGAAAGTGGAAAAGGAAAATACCTTGAAAATAAGTTGAGCAAAGACTTGAAAAGAGGCTTGAACCACAAAAAACCATCATCTAAATACCCCAAAAATTGCTTGTGCTCGTCAGAGTAGAAGGCAGAAATGGAAAAGGAAGGAGAAAAGTGAGGGGTTTTCTCATCACTCTTATTTGTAGGCATAAAGAAACTTCCTCCAGTCGTTGCCATAAGGAGGCGTAAATTTGGAAGTTCGCATTAAATTTGAAATAGTAATCAAGGCGGTACAAAACCCAAACGACGGGTTCCAAAATCTTTCGGCCACATGGCAAATTGTACCTAGAAAAGCAGTTGAGAGGACAACGCTCAGAGTTGAAGCGACGTCTAACATTGTAAGAAGATATTCAAATCAGGTCACAATCTTATGTCATGATATAATGATATATTTAAAATATAGATCTCAGTTCGAGATCAAATTACTTTCAGAATTAAATGGGCCCCATAAACAAAATATGTATGGGGGAAACCTACTATGAATCCCGGATGACAGTGTTTTGACTTTAGGCAGAGTGATCTATTTCGGATCCCAATCTTATTCATTAACACTAAGGGCATTCTACCATATATCACAAACATCGGCCCTTTTGTAAAAACATCGCGAGATCCAACATTTATATCATGACTTGGATCATTTTGTCCCATACTTGTCATTTGCTTAACTCGAATATCTTGACACTTAGCTGTAACATTTAAGCACCAAGTTGAGGGGAACTTTTCTGAATCGAGTTTCAAGTTAGGGGTTTAGGAGCAACTCAATCCACCAGAATTTGATCTCAAATATTTATCCGCGTTATTAGATAAGTAAATCTACCAATTTATGAGGAGTAAATCTTTCACAGGATATCTCGTAGATAAGAAAATCAATTATATCTCTCATAAATAGAAGAATTAGTTATATGATATAATAATCTCTTTGAATTCTTATCTTAATTAACAACATTTAATGTAAATATAAATATGATTCTAATCTACTAAGACGCTCTATAAATACCGTATATAGTAATAAATGTATGCATTTAAATCCAAACACTTTACCTATCTTGTACATAATCTAACTTAAGCGTTAGAATACTTTTTACAGATACTCACCTCTCACACTACCTTCATAATAACCATACATCGATAGAAACTATCTATATCAATCTAATTTAAGTGATTCTCTTAAATTCATTCAAATCAATTTGAAACTCTTATAGGACTCTTTAACAGTAATACATCTATTATCGCAAAACGTGTGAGCTATGCAAGGCAATATGAGCATGTAAGCAAGGAGAAAGCTCCACGTGTAAATGAACAGAATATGTACAGTTAAATTTATGGATCTGTAGTTATATCGTTTATTGATTTGCATTGGTGTGTCAGATTTTGTGGCACCACAGACTTCCCCTATAAAAGTATATAATAATATGACAACAAACTCTATCAAGTAAAAATAATAATAATAACAAACTCTAAATAAAAAAAGGAAGATAATAAACTCTTTTATAAGGACTGATTGATGCACAATTGTTTTTTGTTTTTTTAACAAAAATTTAGGGTTAAGAGGTAGTTACCTCATCAATATGCCTCTAAGCTCAACAAACATTTATAGGAATAATTATAAATAATTCACTAATAAAAATTTTTGACAAAAATTAAATTCTAATTAATTTAGTTAATGTGATTCGTGTTCACCAATTATGTCAATTATTATTGACTTGATGCACAACTGTTCAAAACAACATATGATGGGAAAATAAATTCATTTGATACAATTAAATTAAAAACTCATTTTAACACCTAACTTTTTGAGTTATAAAGTTCAGTGTACATAAAATGAATATGAATATGTTATCATAAAAAAAAGATATGAATATGTTATATTTTTTGGTACATTAAATGAATATGTTATATATAAAATAGGATTTCAGTCTCAATTTGATGTGAGTTTGACAAGTGATCTCATCATACAATTAATTGATGGCCCAAAAAGGTAGCAAAATTATTAGATTCATTCAAGATTTGCACGTCTTTTCTGAAGGAAGGAAACCTATACAGCTGATAAATTCGCAAAAGGAGTAACATGTCTTATTTAATTTCAGTCCGTAACCATATAACATGGTCGTAGGAGCAGTGTTCCCATACGTCTTCTTTAATTTATCCTCCAATAGTTAAGCAGAAACACAGTCAATATTCTCTAGCACATATATTCTAGTTATATAGTATAAACTCTAAAGAAAATTCAAGTATGCTTCACGCTTGAAATAACTCTGGCAAAATAAATAATTGATCAACTATCTTAATAAAAGCAGCGTTTAACTTGAGCAAGTGCGTCAGAAAGTACTCCAACACCTAACCATACAAAATGAATCAACTTACTTGAGATATTTTGTCTCCTACTAAAAAAAGCTAGACCGTCTTTTTCTGCCACTATATATTACTTCAGTATATATATATATATATATACATATACATTGAGTGGGCAGTATAATTGTTTCTTGTATGGTGACCGCGTTATATATATTTTACTATCTGCCAATATCATGATAATGAATGCAATTGCCTTTCATATTTCACCACAAATGTTTAGGCGTGGAACTAAAATCTTATAATTAAATGGTTGAAAGTTTGAGCAGCAAAGAGTTGTGAAAGATATTATTAGTTCATGTAAAAATAAGAAGAAGATATTATTAGTTATTGATAAGTCACTTACAACATTTATTAAAAAATTATAAAAAAAAATTATTAACAAAAATTATAAACTTTTAACATTTGATATAATCGTTATGTAATTTTTAAAAGTGCATAATTTGACTGTTACTCGCAAGTGTAAAAATTTATAATTTTTATATAAAAAATAAGTATTGCTAATATATGTAATGAAAAATCAAATTCACTTGTTTTTACATATGTACATATTAATTGTTAGGAAAATTAAATAATTTCAAAAATTCAATACAAAATTATTAAAATATATTTCATATCTGAATTAAATTATTTTTATTTGTAAAATTCAATGTAAAAGCCAAAACATTTGTTATATACATAAAATATTACTATTCCTAAACTTGTGAGCATATGTTAAAAATCACTATAAAATTTCTACTTATTTTACTAGAAAAATAAAATTTATAAAAATTATAATGTATTTAATAAATTTTGTAAAATATTAAAAACTTATAATGCATTTAATAAATTTTGTAGAAACACCTTATCATTACAAAAAAAAATTTCTTACAAATGTATACTATAGATTGTCCCTTAATTACTACATATTATTGTAACATTTCAGGACATGAAACTTATCAATTATCCAAACGTGGATGGCATCATATGCTAATTATCTCATTTTTTATTATTGTCATATTATTTATATTTCTTCAGTAAACTAATAGGGCAATAGCTTACATGATCTCAATCACATTATCCTCACATACTTTAATTTACTTCATAGTTTTAATTTCTTCAAGTCGACAAAATCTTCTGTTTTTAACACATACACTAAGAGCATGTTTGGCAAAACTTATTTTACTGTTGAAACAACTTTTTTTTTAAAAAAATGTTCATCAGAATTATAATATGTTTGACAAAATTAACTTTAACTTTTACACAAAATTTAATGCATTATAAATTTTTTTTATAATGCTAAATATTGAAACTTATGATTCTAACTTTTAAATTATTTCTTACATTTTGATATGTAAATATCATTTTATCTTCAATCAAATAACTTTTTTAATCATTTTATACCTATTTTGATAATTTAATGCATAAAAATAATTTTTTATATCATCTAAATAAAATAAATTAATTTAAAATTATTTTTCAACTAACAAATTTAAACATAAAATTAATTCTATTATAATTGATTATAACAAAAAATTTTATATAATAATCGATTATTGAAATAATCAAACTTTTACTGATTATCCAAAACATATATTAAAAGAAATTATATTGATCTTTTTTGAAGTTTGACTTAATTATATTTAATATTTTATTATTTTAAAATTTATATTTTCATTACACTTATTTTTTATGTCAGTATATTTTAGGGAATATAAATGAAAAAATACAAATAAAAAAATATCTGATATAATTAAGTAAAACGTAGGGAAGATCAATATAATTTGCGATATACATTATATGGGTAACTTTTGTTTTCCTAACTGTTTTCACTACAATTTAAAAAAAAAAAGTAATTGAACCTTTGACTTCTGACGTTGAAAGCAGTGGCGGAAGATGCACGAAGACTATAAAGAGAATGAGAAAATAAATCGATAATAGATAGAATTAGTATAAAATAAAATTATGACCATATGGAAACCTGAGTTAACGAGTAGGACCCAGGCGGCGTGCAGGCGTGCGACGACATTTAGGTCCCACTTGCAGTCCCCTGTAGCCTGCCAAAAGCATCCCTTCTCTTGAGAGTCAGAGCCCTGAAAGTGACCCTTTTATTTTTTGAATATTCTGCCGCCTTAATCATTTGCCCAATGGCCATCACTATCTATTACCCTCAATTCCCTCTCATCTAGTTTGAAATCACACCCCCTGAAACTCCGGCCGAACCACCACTTCCACTTTCAAAATTAAATAATGTTTGGTATACATTTTAGGATTTTGTTAGAAGGCACTAATTAAGAAATTTAAAAGAGTAAATTTTAAATAAAAATAAAGTATTTAATATATTAAAAATATATCGTTAATAAAATTTTACATTTTATAGGTGTACATCATCTAATATTAGATTTAAGTAATAGAATTATAATATAAATATTTAGGTAGGACTAACTATAATTAATAATAAAATTTTATAAATGTAAGATAATATATGTATAAGTATATATATGTAACATTATTTTTCAAAATGTGTCACCCTCACCCAATCCCCATAATAACTGCTAATTTGAACAGAGCTGCCAAGCATGGGTTGCCAATCCATTAGCTGAATGAACTCCTCAAAAAGTTGAAGGCTCCTCCTCAATTAGGACTTGTTACAGCACTGATTGACTAATTGCATAATTTCTGCAATGAGTGGAAATGGTTGACAATTGAAAGGTCAACCATAATGACCTATCCCTATCTATCCAAGAAAATAAGAGCAACAATTGGCAAGTGCATGTGCACTAATTACATTAGATGTCTGCCCAATTGCTCAGTAATTTGAGTTGGAGAGTAATTTGTCTTTGATAAATAGCCTAACTGAATCCAATAAGATCTGTAATATTTGGTAAGACCCTTGGATATTGGGAGCCAACACAGTGTTTATGCTGTAACGTGGAAGTCACCAAGATGCCAAATAGGGGGCTCCCTATGATTAAATGATAATGGCTCTACTTAATGACTCATATAATGCCAAAGTAAGACAAGAGAACAATCTCGAACAAAACCTACTAATTAAGCCACATTTCTCACATTGCATGAATGCTCGGCCATTTGGATGCTTTATTTGCTTTGTTTAGCAATTATTAACAAGTGAAAATTGCAGTAGCTATGATCAATGTATCAACAAAACATGCAATAAATTTAGTCATCTATGCTATCATTTTGAACAAATTGGCATCTAGACAAATTGTATTTTCAGTGTTGTAGATAATTATACTATGTGGTAGAGAAAAACCAAAAGAAAAAATGAGGTCATAATGCAGTAAGGTTTAGGTGTGCAAACTGACAAACCGAATTATAAAAGTAGGGGTACAAATGTGTGAAGACACAAAGTAGTGAAGGGTGACCTCCCCCACGAGTGAGTAAAAAAAGAATGAGGACAAAGCTACACGAGTGAGTAAAGAATGAGCAAGGACAACAAAATTGTGAAGTACAAGCTGAATTATGTTGGGTACTCTGCGTGTGTGTGTCACATTGATTGAGATTTGAGAGTGGGGAGAAGATTAAGCCAGCAATCTTGCTTTAATTGGTTGAGATCCAATGGTCCATGTGTTTTTGTTAAGCCGGCAACGTGTTTGACTTGTTGCCATGTCCTATATTTTTTAAGGTTTTTTTTTTCTTTTTTTAATTTTGTCAAGTCAGCCAAAAAGTTTAATAGGGGTGGTGAAATATTGAAACACGCTCTGTGCCTTACACGCCTAAGACTCATAATGGCTTGGTTTACTTCTCAAACGTCATCACCATTCACCAAACTCTGTCTAATTCTGTCTCTGTTAACATCAAGGAGATATCACTAAATTAACGATTGTGGACAAATTTGAATAGAATTGCATTAATTAATTAATAAATCTTTGTAGATCGGATAGTTAATTGGTGTTTAATTCTCCATGATATGCGAGATATTTTCACTGACCTGGTTGCAATTAGTTTGATGTGATGGATTCTTGGTAGTGATCACCCAATGGACTATCTCATTGTTTGCTAATTGCTTAGTCATAAGTCAACAAACTATAACCTTTTAACAGAAGTCAATTGATATAATTTTGGAGCTTGACTAACTTAGCGGTGAACCTTCGGGTGCATCATGTGCATATTGAATGGCTTACAATGGAAAACCTTTGACTTCAATTAACCAATTAGGACTCTGCAAATCAAAGCATTTCTTTTTGGATTTCCTAACTCAGTGTCGGTGGAGCACTGATTAAGAAAATTAAAGTAGAAAATATTTTCTTTTTTTTTTATCCATCTTTTTCAAAAAAGAATTGCTCCTTTTTTACATGTTGTTTTAGAAAATTAATGAAGCATTATTTTTTTTAATTTTACTCTTGCTATTAATAAGTAAGAGAAAAATGGTAATGTTTTAAGTATTTAAGCTAATTTAGTTAAATATAGTTATTTTTGTTAATAATTGAAGTTATTTAATAATTTTCTTAATTCTTGTATAACAATCTTAGAAGACAAACAAAAATAACTGATAAAATAAATGGAAAGTAAATCATTTATTGTATTAGGATCACACAAAAAATTTAATAATTGTTTCTTTAAGTAATTAAAAACATTTAAGAAGAGATATTAAATGTACTTTAACTATCTTTAAGGTATTCATTAACAAAACCCTTGATGTCACGAGGGGAAAGTCAAATTTAAGTTATGCAATTATCATGAACAAAAAATCAATTAAGTAGGCTAACCCGTTGGCAAATATAAACTCTACTTAATCACATGATAGCATTACAATCTCTCCATTTAATTTTTAAAATCAAATAAATAATATTTAAGATTTTAATTTACAAAACTATATGAGATTTACACAAAATTAAGATAAGGCAATGTTGAGTAACTGCCGCAACCAAATTGATTTAATGAATTTAATATTTTAAGATGTGTTAGCATTATTGGTTTTAGTTTACTTTCACAAAATGTACAAATTAAAGTTAAGTAGGTTTTCTCGGTACCCTAGCTTTTTTGGAGGGTAATGGTACCACTTAGTAATTAATTGTTAATATTTAATTATGCGTTTCATTTACATAAAATATAATAAAAAATTATATATTTTAGATAAGTGAAACATGTAACTAAATATAAACCATTAATTATTAAAGATTCCAATCCACCACTATATAATAAATTAGAGTACACTTTCTTAATAATCAATCGTGTCATTTTTAACTTTTTTTAATTTTTTTTAATTTAAATTCTATTTTAAATTATTATGAATATCTTTCTTATTATTTCAAATTACTTTTCTCTTTTAATTTATATTTTTTAAATTTATTTTAATAAATTAATTATACATAATTTTTTTTATAATTTTAAACATTTTTATTTTTAAATTTATTTTTTAATTCTATCTGAATTTAAAATGAACTCGAGCAATACACAGGAAACCTACTAGTACTCCTTTTAAAATAAAGGGTGCAGAAAGAATCTCCTAAAGTCAATTATATGTCTTAAAACGTTAGGTGCTTATTGACACATAAAAGTATGCTTGCAAAAGATTGAAATTGGATAAAGTCAAATTCTTAGTGCAAGAAATTTTTAGATAGAGATAATATTCAACAAACATGCGCAAGGTTGTGATGCTTATATTAAAATTGTGCTTATTTTTAAATAATATTCTTATACATAAGAAATCTTAATTAAAATATCTATGATAATTGATCAGTAATACGTACGTAAGAATTTCATTTCTTAGTGCTTGCTTTCATTCTCTCTTGAGCCCAATGAAAAACAAAGAGGACAATGTTAGCGTAAACAAACAATGATTTTTAAAAGATAATAATATTATTTAGGGGAAATTATACTTACTTCATCTGAGATTAGGAGTAATTACACCTGATAACTTCCTTGATTGAGAAATTATACCAACTTGTCTTAAGTTATAAGTGCTCATTACACTCATCTTTCATGTTGCTTAAGGTCCATTAAAAAATGTAACAGATAACTATGCACATGTGTGACATGTGATTTTTAATGGCTAAACGAACAATTAACTTTGCCCCTTTAAAGAGCTCTTTAGTCCCTTGCCTCCTAACATAAGTCAATCCCCATGCAAACTCAGGTGAAACAAGACCCACATTGACCTAAACTTGAACCCCATCACCCCACACCCCTACCATGTTCTAAACCACCATTTCCCCAAATTTGCCGCAAGCCACCCTCATCTAGGTCACTCCTATCTACCATTGATGATCCCCCCAACACACCACCATATAGCTCCACCACACCGTCACCATGACCCCTATCAAACTAATCACACCAAGAGCAATAAAACCCCCTTCCAAGCCACCACCAAAAACCAGCATTCCTACCTTTTGCCCACAAGACCTTGGTGCTCCATCACTTATATGCACCAGTTCGAACCAACCTTATGTATTCCTTGCTATCTGTAGGGGTGTTCATGGCCTAGGCTGACCTGATAACCCAGCCAAGCGTGAAGCAAATTTAGTCTTGTTGAGTACTTGAAATTATGTCCGATGTATTTTTCAGGTCAGGTTCAGGCCACATTTCAGCTTAGCCCAGCCCGACCTGATGTTACATAATATATTGAAACTTATAATTTTATGAAAATTAGTAACAAATTATAAGACTCATTAACTTAGTAACAAATATAGTTTTTGTTCGATACTTTTAAAATTTTATGACTTAGCTATACATAATATTCAAATTCGTACATTTTGTCTAAATGTCGAGATGGCTTGATCCCGACCCAATTACTAATCAAGCCATGATCGGGTTGGGTTTGGGTCTAAGTTTAGCCAGATGAAGATATCGAGTCAGGTTTAGGTCAGGTTAAAACTAACTCAACCTGGCTCGTGAGCAACCCTAGCTATTTGTGTTGTTGAGTTTGTACTACTTAGGAATTATGATTCCATAGATTGAGTTTTGTTTGTGTTTAATGTGTGTCTTTTTATTTTATTTCTTTGGGCTTTAGCTTTGAAAAAGATAAAGGTTGGGTTTGGAGAGTAATCTTGGGATGGGGTGTTTTATTTTGGGTGTCTATATGGGTTCATTGTTGTGCTTCTTGGTATCTATTTTGGGATAACTTAAAGAATTAGGAGTGTTCATGGGTCAAGTTGGGATGGGTTAAGCTTAGCCCGATATTTTGATCAGGATAAATTGTTGGACTCGGACTAGGCTCGGTCATGACCCGACTAATGGCCAAGTTAAAATTGGGTCAACCTAATATTTGACAAAATGTATAAAGTTAAACATTATACATAATTAAGTTATAAAATTTTAAAAGTAGGAAACTAAAACTATGATATGTTTTACTAAATATATTTGGAAACAAAAAATTTCAATATAAATATATTATCATGTTACGCAAAAGTTATTAGTTTAAATTAAGAAATCTTATTATTTATAATTAATTATAAAAAGTATAAGTTTTAAATAATGTGCGACAATGGGCCAGGTTGGGACAACCCGATCCCGACTCAAAAATACAATGGTCTAATTCATAGACTCCAAAACCGTCCCAATGAGTTTCAGGTCGGGATCGGTTAGTAGGACTGATCGAGTCTTGAACACCCCTAAAAAAATAGGGTTGAAAGGGGTTGATTTTTGGATGTTTTATTTTGAGTGTTTGTCTAGTTGGGTTGGACTTTTGGGTTATGACTTATCGGGGCGGTCACCATGGGGTGATGTTCTGTATTGGGGTATTGGGGGATGTTTTGTTTGTCTTAACTTGTACACCATGTTTTAGGTACGTATTAGCTAGGGTGATGTTCTGCATTGATGTTGTGGCTTGAAAAATTTGGGATGGTGGCTGATATTTTGAAGGATGAAGCAGGAGATTGATTCTTTGGCTTGCTTGTTTTGTGTAAGAGAATGTAGGTTCTCTATTTGAGGCTGATTGGGTCTCTGCTTTAGGGTTTGGCTGATGCCTATGGAACTTATAATTTTCCTTGGTTTGTTATGTATTACATGGCACAAGTCTTTTAAAGGGCTCACTTGTAATGTTTTTTTTCCCTTAAGGATGATCTCCCCCAAGATATCATTTTTAAGTAGTCTAACTTTGCCACCGGTGGGTAGTTTAATGTTTTAATAAGGGAGTTTCTCTAAAATAGGGGTTTTCTCTCTGAAATAAGGATTTTTACTCTAAAATTATTTTTTTAATTGAGAAAATAAATTTGAAAAATCAAACATAACTTAAACCATCTGAGCCACCATTAGTCATAAGGGAGGCTGATGTAGGAGTGCAAATAAGAAGTATATCGAGTATAATTACTGCTAACTTCAGAGGAGGTGAGTGTAATTTTTCCCTAATATTTAAACAAAATAAACTGTTTGAGTGTACTTTTACTATCCTTCTCCACATGGCATACCATAGAGTGTTATGTGGGAATGCCAAATTACCATATCCAAAGGCGGAGATAGGGAGACATGGGGATGCCATGCCCCCCCCCCCCAATTTGTATTTTTTTTCCATACACCCATTAAATTTTCATAGCCCATTTAGATTATGATTCTTCCCCTTTCATGTTATATATACCTTTGGTCTGACTCCCTTCTGGCAAATTTCTAGCTCTGCCCCTTATCCATAGCAAAACTAACATGATTAAGAAAATTCTAAAATAAAAAAATTATTTCACACTTATTTAGTATAAAAAAATAAACAATTGAAAAATAATATAATTTATTTACAATTCACTTCATAAAATTTAGCCACTCTTATGACATTATCATAAAAGCCTCCCTTTCTCTTTATCCCTCTCTTGTTCTGAGCCTCCATTCCGTAGAGTGTTGGAGGATGGGGCTGCCGTCTTCTTTCTCTGGAGGCAACCCCACTGTCTCCTTTTCTTTTGGTTTTGTGTATTTTTTAAAGAATTTGCTTAGATCTGATAGATCTTGAGCTTAGTTATTCAGATCTGTTTCTCTTAATAGCAGATATTATTTTATCTCTTTTATGAGTGTTTTGATTGTCCCTTTTTATGGGTGTTTCGATTTTCAATTTTTAAGGTATCTTTTTTCAATCCCTTGTTATTGGTCATATTCTGATAGTTTTGTAAGTAGGGGAGAGTTTCATATCAACTCTGAGAGGTGACGTAATACACTCTTCAAGTTGTAATACTTTTCGTTCTTCACTATTAAAGATGTTTAGACATCAATAATTTTTAAGTAAGGAGTAAATTTACAGATTATTGGTTAGTTCAGAAGATAGACTATATTTGTTTCTTTCTATCTCTTTTTAAATCTGATGTATTTTTTTTTAATTTGTAAATGTCGTGAAGTTTTGATCATAATTAATTTTCTTTTAAAAAAAATGATGAAATAAAAGTGATTTTTTATCTAACAAAAAACAATGAATAAAAATAAAAAAATTTCATCACACTTTTTCATTTTAACTCTTCTCTCAAATATCTCAAAATTTTACCTTTTCATTTTTTACGTAGTGCCTCACGCAATCATACTCTTAGACCGAAATTGGGGTCGTTCAAGTTCAGATTTGAAAACCAATCAAGCAAGCCAATTCTGAATTCATCACCATAGCGTGTTTCGGCAGCTCATGTCCTAATACATTGAGAACAACAAGTTGAACTTGATCAACAAATTCAGAAGGGCCCTTTTTATTGTACATGCATTGATGTGATTATATACATGTTGACAGTGATGATAAAGCTTTATTGTCTGAATTTGGCTTATCCTGTTATATCAACGCATATTCTCTAGTTTTATTCTTATTGTTTTAATATTATGCTGTTTACTCACCCACCACGAATTGAATTATTGCTTAGTTTCGGAATAAAAATCCTCTCTCCACCAATCACACACTTTTCTGACTAAACCAACTAAGATTTCCACTTCCCTCATCTGGGCAGTCGCAGATCTATATCAACTATTGTCTGCTTTGGAAAAGTTGGGTCGTCAATGGACTAATGCTGATATTATATATGGATATATTTTTAAAAATATACATATAAGAATGTATGAATTGACTTAATTAATAAAATTTTAGGTAATATAAATAAAGACAGAATTGGATTTTAGTTTTAAATAACGAGGTTTTTTTTTTAAATATACAAATAATAAGAGATATCTAAAATAGAGGATTACTTTTCTTTATATTAGTGTATTGAATTACGTTCCCATCAATTTATATTTCTTTACAATTTAAAAAATAAATAATAATAAAAAGTGTTCAAAGTGATAAATATAGATAGCAACAAGGGTTAGACACGGTGATAAGCGAACCACCCACTTAAACTTTATTTGGATTGGTGGTAAGGGATGAAATGAAGTAGTATGGGATGAAATGAGATATGATCTCATGGTTTGGATTTTTAAAATAAGAACGAAATAGAATGGTAATGGGTGAGGGAATATAGTGGGATGAGCTAATATTTTATTAATTTAAATATAAAATTACATTATTATCCTTAACCTAAAACTAATTAGATGAGAGAATATTGTCTTCTCATTCTCTCGCGTGCTCTGCCTTTCCTCATTCTGCCTCTTCGTCTAGTTACTTTTTTCAAATATTCAGTCCTTTCTTTTTTCTTCTTCTTTTTTTTGGCAACATGGGGTCTCCAAAGAAATATTAGATAATAGAAAAAAAAATTGATACTTCAAATTTTGATACTAGAAGGAGGCTCATGCTAGTCTAAAAACAATCACTAGAATTGATATACTTTTTAAGAGAAAAAATATTATTTAATTAATGTAATTAATAAATAATAATTGAAAATATTTCTAGTATAATTTTTTAGTTAAAAATAATTAAAGTTTAATGTGTTTAACATAAAGACAATATGGGAACAAAAGATTTATAATGCTTACCATTCCATCTCTTTTCATTTTCCAAATAAGGAGTGATAACTTTTTGCCATTCCATTATTAAATATTCAAACAATGGGATGAAATTTTTATTCCATACCGTCTCATTCCATCTCATCACATTTCATTCACCATTTGTATGCAAACAAAGCCTTTGGGAGAAGATTGAAATTCAAATCTTGGAGAAGACAATTATTATGATGACCTCCTAATCACGACAATAGTTGATGAATTAGTCTTTTAACAATGCTTTTTTTTTTATTTATAAATTGGCATGCAAAGGCATCACAATAGAGAGAGAGAGATCCCAACTAGGTTGGCACCCCAAAACCTATCAATCATCTGCAGCACGCCAGAATATTATTAAAAAAAAAAACAGATACAAAAACTTGGGGGGACAAGAGCCAAAACCCAAGAAGGAAAGAAAAAAAAAAAACTATCTAAACTCAAATTAGGAAGACCAAGCCTATTACGGACAAAGTCTTCACTAATAAAAATGGGATCAAGTCCCACCAAGAGAAACAATGAAACCCCAAAAGAAGCTAACTTATCTCGCACAAGAATTCCTCCCTATAAATGTGAGAAAACAAAGAGCATATTTTTTGTGAGATTTATACAATTCGTCCGTCTAGTTCTAAGTTTTCAAGGCACCAACTTAAAGGAAGAAAAGGCTAGAATTATTAATTTAGAGTCATATTCTAACCAAATCTTATGCCCACCTTTTTGATATGCAATTTCAATGGCAATCATTGCGACGATAATCTCAAAGATGAAGAGAATTAGTAGATCCAATATAAGAAGCGAAGCACCCGAGGATAGCGACATTCTACGAAATATGCCACCAAGCGAAGGCGGGGCATCTAGCCGAGCCATCGGTGTTACATTTTATCCTACCACATTTAAAACCAATTCACTTGCTTTATAGAAGGAGCTTTAGGAAGATGCCCTTTGATTTTGAACAATTTCGTAGTAGAAAATTCCGTGATAGAGGAAGAAGAGCAGCGACCTTTAGAAAAATTTCCAGAGATAGAAATAGAAGCAAAGATCATATTAATAGCGATTTCAGAGGAATGATGGTGTTATCAAATCTGATTTTGTTTCGGCAGAACCAAATGAACCAGATAACATGAATAAGACCAGCAAGAATGACATCTTTCAGTTGAGTGCTATAATTGCTGAAATTGATTGAGAATATAGAAGTAAAAGAGGATAAATCAATGGAGCAACCAATGGTGGAGCTGAGCCAAGTCCAAAGAGCTCAAGCAAATTTGCAATCCAAGAACAAGTGAGAGGAAGTTTCATCAGATAAACCACAAAGACAACACATAGAAACGGTTATACAGCCTCTTTTTCTAAGATTTTCATCAGTTGGCAACTTGTTGTGAAACAATCTCCAAACCAGAAATGACCTTGATGGAGGAAAAGAGCCACTCCAAATTAACTTACTCCAATTAAAAGCAGAGTTGGGAAGATGCAGATGGAGGTAAGCATCCTTAAAAGTCAACAAACCAGAATCAAAGTTTGCCCAAACAAGATGATCAACATCAGAGAAAGAATGGATTAGAACCTGAAGAATTTCATTTGTTAAATCAGGAAACTTAGCAGCTAGAACTGGAGGAATTAACCAGCTATTTCCAGAAATGAAATCATTAACCGAAGCCTGGGCAAGAATATGCATCAACAATCGGTGAGCAAGCCAAGTATCATCCAAAAATTGATTAATTTGCCATCTCCATTTGCCAAATGCTATTGACATAGACAGTTCGAAGATGAGATCTTAAAGCGAGCCAAATGAATGACTTAACATAGTAGGCAATTGGAATCTTCTTTTTGAGAAATCGCTCTAATCGAATCTTGTTAGAAGAAACTAATTCCCAAGTTAGTTTTAACATAGCAGCATCATTGATGGATCGAAGGGATCTTAAGCCAAGACCACTTTCATCAATAGGAGAACAAACAGTATTCCAAGCCATAGTAATAACTTTTCTAACCAAAATATCACCAGACCAAATAAAGTTTCTGATGCATTTATCCAACCTTTTTAGCAACTGAATAGGCCAGGCGTACACTTGGAAACTATATAACATCATACCACAAATAATAGATTTAACAAGCTGGACCCTTCCCATTATAGACAAGAGAGAGCCCTTCCAAGAAGCCAGTTTAGCTATAATTTTGTCTGCAATAGGTTGAAGATATATTTTCTTTGGTTTTCCTTTGAACAAAGGCACTCCAAGATAATTAAAAGGCAAAAGACCAGCTGAGAAGCCAAGGGTATTGGAAATAGATTCAATTCTGGAAGGAGAAAGCTTAGAAGCATAGAACTTACATTTTTCATAGCTTAAAAGTTGACCTGAAGCTTGACCATAAGCTTGAAAAAGCAACATCAAATTCTCAAGATTTCGCTTAGTACCCTTACAAAAAATAAGGATGTCATCAGCATAAAAAATATGAGAAGGAGGAGGATGTCCTCTAGGACTTGTCATAGGCTTTAATAAACCAGAATTAATCAAATGGGAAATCCCTCTACTGAGAGCATCTTCAGCAAGGCAAAAAAGAAGAGGTGAAAGAGGATCACCTTGTCGTACCCCCCTTTTGCAAGAAATGAAACCAACTGATTTACCATTAACAGAGAAGGACAAATAGCGAGGGATGAGTCTCACCCAACAAAATTTGGTATCAAAACCAAAACAATCCAAAACCTTAAGCAAGAAGCTCCAATCCATGGTATCAAAAGCCTTCTTAATATCAAATTTGATAGCAACATTACCTCCAAAGGTCTTAGAGTCAAGCATATTAATAGCCTCGATCTTTGTAAAATACAATCGATATGTGCCTTCCTTTTAAAAAACCCCTTTCTTGATCGTCACCTTAGGTGCAATAGAGGCCAATCTATCGGCTAGAATTTTTGTTATGACTTTAAACCGAAAGTTAGCCAAAGCAATAGGCCTAAAATTTTCAATTCAGTAAATGAGAACCACTAAATTGGAATTAAGGTTGGGAAGCAACCAATTCTTGGAGAAGAACTGAGTGACCGAATTACAAACATTAGAACCAACTAAGTCCCAATAATGCTGATAAAAACAGCCTCCGAAACCATCAGGACCAGGAGCACTACTACCACACATTGAAAAGACAAAGTAAGCATAAGATTATCATGGGAAGAGACAGCAGGAGGGATCACCTTATCAATGAGGTCATTATCAACACAAGTGTTATCGGAGGCATATAAAGATGTATAAAAGTGGAGAACATGTTGTTCAATGTCATTCTCATCGTCCAAAACAGAATCCCCCTCTTTGAGCACAGTCATTCTTTTAGAAGCATTTCGAATCTTAGCAATTCTGTGGAAGTAGGCTGTATTTCTATCTCCAAAAGTGTGCCATTTAATCCTAGCTTTTTCTTTCCAAAAGAGCTCCTGATATGACAAAGCTTGTTGGAGATCAACTTGAGCTTTCTGTTCTTGAACAAACAAGTCATCAGAGAAACCTTGAATTGAAATCTGATCTTGAATTCTATTAACTTTTTATCTACCATGAGATGTACATCACCAAAAGTGGATTTATTCCAAGATTTTAATTCGGACTTAAGAGCTTTAAGCTTTTGAGAAAGCACAAACATTTTGCCTACTCCAAACTTCAGTAACCTATGACAATCGGGATGCTCAACATTTGATGAAATTTAAAGAGGAAGGATGGGAATTAACACCTCTTTTAAGAAGCAAAAGTAAAGGATGGTGATCTCGACGGCTTCGGTCAAGGTGCAAGAAGAAGAAGAAGACCAAAAAGAAAGCCAAGCATCATTACAAATGGTTCTATCTAACCTTTTTCAGAATGAGCTCTTGCTTGCCTACCATTTGTCCAAGTAAATTCAGCACCTCTAGTGATCAAGTGAGTCAGGTGGCAACTATCAGACCAAGCTTTGAACTCATTACATGAGATTTGTAAAGGAAGACAACCACCTCTCTTTTCATGAGCGCCAAGGATGGCATTGAAATCACCAATGAAGCACCAAGGACCAGGGAAGTTCGTTTGTAAATGAGCCAGATCAAACCAAAGGTTTCTTCTAGCCCCATAAAGAGTACAAGCATACACAGCATACACAGGTTTCTTTTAACAATGCTTATGGAGACCCTGATTAAAGATTAAAAAAAAAGTAAACACTCAAATTAGTCCTTCAAAGATACACAAGACATTAAGTTGGTCCTCCAAAGTGTAAAATAAGCATCAATTTAGGGAACAAATTGATGTCTAAAAATACATTAAGAGACTAAATTGATATTCATTTTTAACATTGAGGGACCAAATTGATGTCTAAAATCTTTGAGTAAACCAATTTAAGTGTTTACTCA
The DNA here is from genome assembly GCA_029884595.1 of Ormosia semicastrata. Lineage (NCBI taxonomy): Eukaryota > Viridiplantae > Streptophyta > Magnoliopsida > Fabales > Fabaceae > Ormosia > Ormosia semicastrata. The sequence goes on along the minus strand of JAQQTO010000041.1, from coordinate 29,443,450 downwards.
AAGAAAAAAAAGAAGTAATAGTTATATATATAAATAATAAGGATTAATTTTAAAAACAAAAAATAAAACTAAAGTGAAGAATCTTAGTTATAAATATAGATACATATATAGCGTAATTAATCCATGCACAGATAGGTAATAATAATAAGGTTAAATTAAAGTTTTAATCCCTATATTTTACATACATTTTTAATTTGGTCATTATATTTTTTTCTTTTCAAGTCAATTATTATATTTATAAACATTTTTAAAATAGTCATTACCGTTAACTTCGATTATAATGCTATTATAACAGCGTTAGTGGACTAATTGAGTAAGTGTTCTTTTGTCTAATATATGCTCATTTAAATGCTCAATTTTTTATAAAACATCTAGTAGTTGTACTCTTGTATTTAGTAGGTGCTCATTTCTTTTAAGTAGATACTTTTTTGTTAAATAGATACCTTTTTAGATTTTTTTTTTTATAAAGTATTTAGTAGTGACTAAATTGATGGTGTTATAACAAAACATTAATAGTATAAACTATTTTAAAAATGTTTGTAAGTATAAAAACTGATTTAAAAAAATCATAAAAACTAAATTGAAAATGAGTGAAAACTATAAGGACTAAAATTTTAATTTAACCTAATAATAATAATAATAATAATAATAATAATAATAATAATAATAATAATAATGTTTTTTAATACATAATAATGTGTTTGCTCAAATGTTTCTACAATATAGGTAGGTACAAAGTTTCTCCTTGTTGCAAGATCTCCAAAATTAATTAAATTTAATGCTCTAGTGACTTCCTTTTTTATATTTATACATAGAATAACAAACCAATAATCTCTTAAGGTTCTGAATGGCCACACCATTATATGGATTAATTATATTTATTCTGTTTTACACAAACACCCTAGCTTTTAACGTGCAACAATAATAATAGGTAATTAAGTGTGCAATTTTTTTTGTCATTCTTAAACCTGTCTAAATCCATGTTATCCCTGCTAATCCCTATCACCCACAAATGCAACTTTTTGGTATTATAAAATTATAATTTCAGTGTGTTTTTACCTCTGGTTGTTTAAATTCAGTGGAAGAAATTTGGATTTGACGCATGTATGCCTTATGTGACCATCTCTCTTGTCATTGACTTGGGTCGAAATTCTTTGATTTGAAAATTTGTATGCGTGGGATTTCAACCATAAAGAAGGAGGGCGTCTTAGCTAGCTAGCAAGGATGATGAGCATGATTATGATGGTGATGACGATAAGGAGGGAAAAAATATATAAAGAATTTGACTAGCAGGCAAGGCTAGTGGCCTGTGTGTCTCGTCACCCAAAATATGAGTATTCTTTCTTGTTCATTCTCTGGTGGGGTGGGGTTGACATGGATCTTGACCCTCTTTGATGAAACATTCCTTGGAGTCATTATTTGGCCCCCACTCATCTCTCAACCTTCCTTAAAATCCTACAATATTTGACGACTGCCTTTGAAAGCTGTTCCTTTGCTTGTCCTCTTGTGAGCTAATATTCTTTTCCTTCTTTCTTTTCTCTCTTTCTCACTCTATCTCTTTTCAGAAACCCTTCTTCTCTGTTCTTTACTTTGTCTCCAGCTGTGTGATGTTTAAACAAGAATATCTTTTACGGATTAATTAAATACGACCTTTAAGTATACCCATACATAATGCGACAATTTTCTACAACATGTACCATCGTCCAATTCTACCTTTCTTTAATAACTATAAGAGTGCTGATATGTATACAAACACATTCACAAAATTAACATTATCATCATCATTCATTTCATTTTCTTCTTCTCTCTTCATTTTTTTTTCTACTAAAGCAATCAATGACTCTCTTAAAATTTGTGTAGTATGTGTACAGAGAAAGTCTGTACCTATAACATTTTCGTAACTATAATAGTTTAAATTAATAATTGATGGCAATTTGACATGTAAGGGTGCCAACTGATTTAACTAAAAAAATTTCTAGTTGTTTGCTTATATATTAATTAAAGTTAATGACTATAACTAACGTGGGCTGATTTAAGTAAAAAGGGTTTGGTTCCTTTAAATATGTGATCATAAGTTTGATCTTAAAATTCATGTGTACAAAAATAACGTCGTTAGAAGGGGTTCTCACTTAAGTACCTAATTATACTTTGAGAGATTAGTCTTTTACCTATCAGATAAAAGATCTTTTGAAAAACCAAAAAGTTAATGACGGTAATACTAACTACATTATATTTTAATTTAATTTTACATTTATCCTAATTTATCATATCTTAATACACTAAAATCTCTTACATTATTAAAGAGGAATGAAGTTTTAGATATCAATTCACATATATCATGAGCCTCTCTCCATATTATAGTTTTTTGAATATTTTTTTCTTAATATACTTATCTGATTAATTAATTAAAATGTCACAGTATCAATCATTAAGTAACCATGACTTCAACTCAAAATAGGTGGAAAGGAGGACAAGGAATTAGAGAGGAAATGATAAGCAGCAATCTATTTGCAAAGAAATTCCTGGTCTCGCACAATCTTAAGCGCATTCATATGTTATTAATTCAAAATGAGATATGCTGTGATTTAGAGAATGATACCAATGAGATTAAGTCGTGGATTATTTTCAAGGCTACCAAAGTGCACAACATGACCTCACCTCTACATCATTATTATCTTTAAAAAACAGAGATAGAGAAAAAGAAAAGGAATCAAAAGAATGCTTAGTTTCTTTACTCATTCATTTATGAATATCGAATATTTTGGGATGAACAAGAAAAGGCAATGACCATAGAACCCTTCATTTATAAGTCATGATGGAAATATGAAGAAGACATACAATGGACCTATTCCTTACATTCCATTCCTCACTTGTAATTATTGCTAATCTCATATACCTATAGTTAAACTAGCTTGTAACTGCTTTCATTCTTAAATCAAACTGAGAAGAACTTTTTCTTTGCCTCCCTGGCTGTTGTCATATGGTATTGGTAAACAACTGTCCATTTTATTCTTGTCGGCATATATTGGAACTTTTTTAATTTTGTAAGTAAGAGTCTTTTCCCAATTGTTCAGTATATTGAAAAAAAAAAAAAAAAAGCTAGAGCAGAACCATTAATTATACCTCAAATATTTATCGCAAAAATCACATATGACAGAGTTAGTAGAATTTGAGAAAAACATATTTTTATTTTACAGAAAATTGATGCTATTGAGAATATATAAGCAAGCATTATGGTATTGATTGAATGTTGGAAGTGAAGTACCAACAAAAGTAAAAAAAAAAAAAGTGGACGAATAGACATAAAAAAATAAAATTATGAATGAATCTATCTAGGAGAAAGTTGGAGTGATATCTATTGAGATGAAGATGATAAAAACTAGCTTAAGGTTATGTGAGAAGTAGTCCAATAGAGACTCTAATGAAAAGCGTGAATTAAATAAAATAAGTTTGTTTAAAAGAGATAGAGGAAGATCTAAGAAAAATTTATGAAAAATTATTTAAAAAATTCTTACTCTAAATAATTTTATTTTAAAAAATATCAATAGAGCTCAAATGCTCAATAACATTGATTTATAAATGTGATCAACCGTGGTGAAATAAAACAATTTACAGAAATGGAACTTATTACTTAAATTATGATAAAGTGTTGGTTTTTTGTTTTGTTGATCAACAAGGATAAAGAGTTTTTTTTTTTGAGCAGGTGTATGACATGAAAAATTATAAGTACTTAAATTAAGAGTTGATATGTGTAAAAATATTTTTTAGAAATAAGTTCATTCTTAATTTAGTCCACACAATTTTATATATATCAACTATTGATTAAGTGTCTATGTTAAATAATGTCTACCTAAAATATTTTCATGTGTCATGAACAAGTTTAAGAATTTGTTCAGTAGCTTTTAATGCTCGGCTCGCAAGGAGTTGTGGCTTGAGCAATCATAAACGTTTTAAAGGCAAATATCCAGTACAAAGCGCGCAAGAGCGCATCGGCCTACGAATAAGCCCAAACTTGACTTATGGTAAAGCCTAAATAAACTTGACTCATGACCCAAAAAAATAAAAAGAAAGAAACTTACTCAGGACCCAAAAGAAGAGAGCAACTTGACTGTATGCATTTATGGCCACTTGGCCAGTTTCAAAGTAGATAAAGCATGTGGGCTTTAGCCCCTATCTTGAATCAAAATGTGGACACCTGAAAAGGAAGAGAAAGTAAAGTTTGATACCTGAAAGATTGAAGGCACTGGCTCCCTTTACTCATATCCTCAACAAGTTCAGATCCATTTCATGTTGTAGGTTAGATGTTCGTGTAAGTTTTACCAGACTGTAATTTTGGAAATTAAATTTGATGCTTACAGGGTACGACGAACCTAAAACATTGCACGAAATGTGCTGTACCTCGTTACACCTCCAATAAAAGTGTATTTATTTAGTATATACCAAAAAATAAAGTTTATTAAAGGCAATGAATATTTTACTTTACAGTCACTTGAATGTTTGTCAGCCAGTAATATCCTATGCAGTAATTAATTGTAAAGTGTTAAAAACGTTAAAAGAATATTGTTGCTTCAATAATATCACATGATCAGGCCTTACGGAGAGCTTAACCCCAAATACCAGGCTATTGATTGGAAAAGTCTCATAGTTTAAGTGCTACATTAATTTATTTATTCAATATGGGACAATGCCACCTCTTTCAAGAGTTAATATCTACAGTCATTTCATTCTAGCAATGTTTTAAAAATTAGATTGAATTGGTTAGTTGAATTAGCTGGACCATGAATTGGTCATATATCCGGTTTAAGTCTTTTTTAGTTTAATCATGATTCAATTATAGTTCAACTACAAATTTGATTCATTGAATCAGTCAAACAATGACTTGAAAGTTTTGTTAGTCTAATCTTCGGTTCGATTTTTAAAACATTACATTCTATACTAACTCAATGGTAGTCCTTTCTCCTTTGATGGCTTCATTTGTATACTCTTATAGATAGCCATTTTTGTAGCTCAACTCTCAATGAGAACACTAATTTTTATGACTTAAGACTATGAAGAGAGGTCAACCTAAAAGATTAGCCTATTGAGTGAGAGAGTCTAATGGATTAAGTATTACATTAAACTTCCTTATTTATTCAATGTAACTCAATGTGTGACTTAGCATGATTCAACATTTGGATTGATAAAATTCACATTATGCAAACAATGATTTAACGATGAGAGTGTGTTAAGACTTATTTTTGAAATAAGGGAATCTTTGGCCATATATAAACAATTAAATGAGTTTCAATTTATTTTTTTTTTTAATAATTAATTATATAAAATAAAAATAAATAATAATATCGATACAATTATAAATTTTAGTTTTAAAAAAAATCTCCAATATTTATCTATTTCAGCTAGGACAGTCAAAATGTTAGCTTCAACTAAATATAGTCGAGCCCGGACCAACCAGTATTTTTGTTGGCCCACAAGCACGCAGGTGTAACTATCTAATCATTCACATGATTTATTGGGCCTGTTATGGCTTGTGTTTTCTGTTGCTATTACTAAGGATGGAAATATCATTGTCGATCTTGAAATTTATGTGTATAAAAATAATATTATTGTGAGAAATTTTTGTTTAGAAGTTTGATTATATCTAAGGAGATTAATCTCTCACATATCAGGTGAGGGATACTCTAAAAAACAAAGAAAGGACGAATGAATATTGGTTACCTTAATGCCTAATGGTATTGTGCCATAAATGGCCGAAAATGAAAATCCCCTTGAAATGACATTACAACTATAATTTTTTTATCACTTTTTTCTCTTACATCATTTAATTTTTACACATCTTCTCATATCATTAATCATATTACTTTTTTCTTATCACTTTTTCTCACTTAATCACAATTCTTCAAAAAAGATGTGAAAAAAGGTGTATCACCAAAAATGATGTGAGAACATCATTTTCCATGGCATTATGCCATTATTTCTGACCAGACCAGAGGGAACACGAGAGAAAGGAATTACAGGACCCTGTGTTTCCAAACCATGTAAAGGAAACATGAAAGTGGCCCTATGCATTTGGTTTCTACTTTCAAAAAGGAAATGACTTGCTAGAAAATGTGAATCAAAGCATAAGAGGTCGATCTAGCTTTTTTGTTTGTTTGTTTGTTTTTGTTTTTTATTTTTTTGTATTATAGTTATATGGTGTTCGAGCCAGTTTGAATGCATTTTGACTAATTCACCTCTATGATCTAATCAAAGGCAGATTCACGCTAAGATTAAGAGATTGACAAAAATATTTCTTGTGATCTGAATTCAAGTAATTAGCATAATTAAGATTTGAACTTTTGACCATGCGTCTTCCCATATATCACATACTCGTCTACTACTAAGCTAACCCTAACGTGTTCCCTTTTCTTGTTTGACACAGATTAGGTTTGAATAATGCAATCTTCCCCCACGTGTATTTTATGCTTAAACGTGTGTTTTTGACTAATGTAACAAATGGGTATCTCGTGATATGTTTATAATAATATATACCACAGCATGTTATTTCTTTTTGTTAATACAAAAGAATTGGAGCTTTGCTTGGCCTTCTAAACCGTGTCTTAATTGTTCTTAAACCCTTTGTGGTCCTTAATTTTCCAAGGGAAGAATTGTCTCAGATAATAAAGGCGATGGTCTTACAATGTGTAAAGCTGCATAGAGAGATATCATATATGTTTACCACAAGCATCTAAATTGGTCGATGAGACAATCTCCTTCCACTCCCAGTCCCACTTTGGGACAAAAGGCATTGACATAAAAATAAAGTTCATGGCTACTGTGATTCTCAAAACCTATTCACTTTCTTAAAAGATTGCTATAGTCAAAGGATGTCATCATAGAATATAGATTTAGAGGAACTGACAAGCTGAGTTTAGTTGCGACAAATATCAGCTTGAAAGTTGCAGTTTCCACATCAAATATGCAGGTTCTCACACTAGATTCCATTAGTATTAAGTTAACTATCGTTGTCACATGTCACACATATAGAGCGGATCATTTATTTTCTCCCTTCAAGAGACGTGGCCTCCTGTGTTAGGGATTCATGTGTGAAAAAAATATGGGTGAAGTCTGCTATATTGAAAAAGAAATAGACAGATATATAAAGTGAAAGAATTTATAAATTTAATAACTTAAATTTTTTGCTTAAAATATAGTGTTGTTAGGGGTATTTTAAAATTTTCTGATAAAATTAAGTAGCGTCAGAGAGTAAGTGTAAGCTGAAGGGAACTTGCAATTAAAATAACATATGATAGAGGAGTCGAAAAGACAAAGAGTTGGCACCAGAGAGGAATGTTCGACATGAGAGGAGAGTTGATAAGCAATAGAAGCATGTTGACCAAATCCAAAAGAGCACTATCCAGCCAAAACTTCCAGAAATCGTCCAAAAACTATTTGCAACCGCTAAATACACAATAGTAGACAACAAGTATGAATGTTAATTTTAAATGGTGTAAGAGTAGTTAGCAAGAAGGCGCCTAAATTGAAGGATTTTAAAATTCAAAGAGAAGCGGGAGTCATTACAATATAAGTACCAGAATTGAAGACGAAATCAGAGCTTGACACTCACTACTCCTCATACACATACTAGGAAAAGAGTCCCTCAAGCGCATTTACTTTTCTAGAAATTTTCCTTTCTTTTATTTATTTAATTCTTTAGTTCTTTTTCCTTTTTTGTTGTTTTGTTATTCGCTACAACACTTATGACTCAGTAAGTTACATTCCTTATTTTCACTTCAATCAAGTTACTATTTCTTATAAATATTAATGACATTTTGCATTTCGTCAACTCAACATTTGCATTTACAAATCTAAACACTATGTGAAAATAGAAAGCTCATAAGAGGAAGTGATTCCCTTCTTCGAATTGAAATTTCAGAATCACATTGTTGATTAAGATTGTCAAAATCTGATGGAAACAAATTGGCATTCCTGGTGGGGCTTGTTAAAATCATAAGTGTCAACTCTTATGTCACGATTAAGAAGTAGTACTAAACACCCAATATGTCCACAAACAATAATACAAATTCTGATTCCACATCCATAATCCTGACTGCACAAGAAGTCGGGAAAACACACTGTCGATAACGGTGGTCGTAATTGTTGCACCATTGAGTAGGGTAAAAACTAGAGGGCATATAGGTAGTTTAGATCTTCAAAATTATAGTTATCACCCTGGCTTCATACCTATGTATGGAAGCCTATGATTACTGGCATCTCAACTACGTTGCCAGTAATCGCTACCACATACACTCCCCCAACTGCAATTCTTGTAGTTATTAAAACTTCAATGTTCAGACCAAACATGAGTTTCGACCCTAATTATCTTTCAGCCATGAATGTTATGAACAACCCATCTAGTTCGAATAGTGCTAGCCCTAGTAGTCAGAAATTTCTAGCAAACTTGTAAAGCGGTGTCGAAGGAAGCACAACTAGGCCTCTTAGACTCATATTTCCAGTAAGGACAAGAGGGATGCTGACACCATCTTTAAGTCAAAGTCAAATGGTTCGAACTTTGGCTATAATGAGACAATAGATCGATGAGAGTAATCATGATATAGTCCATATGTTGACCAAATAAATGAATACAATTCTTAGTTTGTTGATAAAGGCAACTAATATTACTTGCAATGCCTTAGTTCAACAAGTGGGTTGACTGAATACTATACGCGGAGGTCAAAAAAATGGACAACCTTAAGGTCATAAAGTCAATTATACCGTTGGCATATAAAATCAAGATCCAAACAACCAGTTCCAGTATGGCCATATGGGCTATATGGATAGAAATGGTCGCGTAATTAATGGTCAATCAGGAGGTGGCCAATTTGGACCAGGTCAACCACTGGTCCTTCTAGACCAAAATGTTAATCGGGCTGTCGAATAAGCCTTAACTAGGTTTGGTTTCAATGTTGGCCCTGCATTTCACCTTCAGTTTGTTTGGGTTTTCCTTGACTGGATAAACCAATTGGAATTATCAAGAGGATATAAAGTCCCTAAGTTTACCAAATTTTATGGTGAATGTGGGGAGTCATCTGTCTAGCATGTCACTAGGTTCACCACAGAGTGTTGGGACTTAGCATCGAATGAATACCTTAAGATGAAGATATTTCCTAATTCGTTAACTCAAAAAGCTTTTACGTTGTACTTGACCTTACCTCTAAGGTCGATGATGTACCTTTAAAATCTCATATTTTTATGGTTCATTTTTTTTTATTTTTCATCCTCTTTTAATTTTTTATTGAACTTTGTTCTTAAGTTTTATTATGTTTTCATTATTTTTAATTGTGTTCTTATTATGGGTTTTAATTATTTTTGATAGATAAATTTACATGGAAGAAGACTAGACAATTTTTACAAGGAAGAAAAGAACAAATTCTCTCTAGTGGTTCAGCGCCTGAGTGTCTAAGAGCTAGCGCTCAAGGAAGAAAGCTTTTATTCTCTCTCTAGAGTGTCTCAGCGCCTAAGTGTTGGGAAGACAATGCCTGAGCACGCAACGCATTATACACCACATATTTGATTTAGTGACTCAATGTTTGAGTGCCCAAAAGTTAGTGCCTAGGCGTTGGTCGCGTAATAGCACACATTATTTTTCATAAATAAAAGAGTTACACCATAATTCAAGAAAACGTAGAAAATCTCTAATCCTGAGAGACTTCTGCGACAACAAGCTTTGGGAGGTAATTCAAAAGAGAGAACTGTCACGAATTGTTGGAGGATTTGAAGGCTTAAAGATCATAATCACCGTAAAATGAGTTTTGATTTCTCTTTCCTTCTAGTTTTTTCTTTTCTTTGGGTTTTCTTTCCATGGATTTGTATTGTCATATATGTTTGTTTATATTGAACATGAGTAACTAAACTCAGCTAGCGCTATGGGAGATCTTATTTTCTTAATTAATTGGGTTTGATCTCGAATTTGATTAAGGTAATTTCTTTTAGGGTTTATTATATTACATGTATTCTTGTTAGAACTTGATCTCTTTTGGCATGTTTCAATTCATTGTTTGATCGGTAACCATTTGCACTCAATGAGTGGACCTATATGATAAACCTAAGATTAGATTGATAAATGACCAAACATCAATTTATTCTACTAATGAAATTAATGATTATATTAATTCATCTCTTGAATTAGGACTTAATGCATTCCTAATTAATTCAACTAAATGACCAAATAAGTTATTTAATTTAAGAATAGAATATTGTCTCATTCACGACCATTGGGATTCAATAGCAATTAAGAGAATACTGGCAAAAGAATTACGTTACATCATAAATAAGTGAAAATTTGATTAATTGAATTCAAGTGAACATTGCGCCCTAATTTCTCCCTATTGATTATCTCTACATTGTTTAACTGTCCATTATTTTTCTTTTTTTATTTTCTAATTTTATTTTGAATTTTTCTTACACTTTTGATTGTCTAAATAACTAAAAGTTTTACGAATTTAGTAATTATCACTTATTCCTCGTGGGATCGACAATCGGGACTCAAGTCCTATATTACTTTGCGATAGAATGCACTTACTCTTAATTTATTTTACGCGTATCAAGTTTTTAGCACTGTTGTCATGGACTAAGTTTGGTAATATTAGAAGTAAAAAGTTCTAGTTAATTAAGACGCATTTTTATTTTATTTACTTTTTATTTTTTTAATTAATTTGTCACTTCATCTTTTTGTTCATATTTTTTGTTTATGCTTACTCGTTCTCAATTTCTTAATCTAACATTTAATCCAGAAATTGAGAAAACAGGTCGCAAGTTAAGGAAACAATCTCATAGTGAAGTTGTGATTGAAGAAGCTACAAGAAAGATGGAGAGAGAGATAACAGTTGGGGGGAATCGTGAAGAATGAGTTACCCCAGTAGAGCAGACCATGCTTGAATATTCCATGCCCACGGCTGAAGGGTATGGAGGGAGTATTACAAGACTAGTTTTGGCAGCTAACAATATTGAGATCAAACTAGCATTGATTTCCATGATTCATACTTCTGTTCAGTTTGGTGGATTACCTTCAGATGATCCAAATCAACATTTGATTTGGTTCTTATAGTTGTGTGACACTATAAAGTATAATGAGGTGATAGAAAATGCAATATGATTACGACTCTTTCCTTTCTCTCTTAGGGATAGGGCATGTCAATGGTTAACATCACTGTCAAGGGGTTCCATCACTACATGAGATTAGTTGACATAACAATTTCTAGCTAAGTATTTTCCTCCCTCTAAATCCGCTAAGTTAAGGAATGACGTTTCTTTTTTTTTTGTGTAATTTGACATGGACACTATCTATGAAGCTTGGGAACGTTTTCAAGAGTTGTTGAGGAGAAGTCCACATCATGGATTTCCCGTATGGCAACAGGTACAAACTTTTTACAATGATTTATCATCTGCCAACTGTTCACTCATTAATGCCACTGTGTGAGGTACAATTTGGAGGAAAACACAAACTAAAAGCCATGCATTGATTGAAGAAATGACGCTTAATAGCTATCAATGGCAAAATGACTGCCAGGTGCCAAAGAAACAAGTTGGAGTACATGTTGTTGACTCCTCTACTACCATTTTGAGTTAATTGGAAGTATTAATAAAGAAGATCGAGACTTTAATGATAGCAAACAATGCAGCCCCACCAATCATATGTGAAGCATGTTGGTGTATGCCCTAGAGGCCGATACAATTTCTGTATTTACATACATTCTATTATGCTATTTTAATATATGAGGTATTTCATTTATTGTGTTCTTTTTTAATAATCATAATAAAGTCCTTAGAATAGTAAGTTTGATGCCATAGGACATCAAGTGGTTGACTTGATCGTGAGATCCTACTGGATATAATTAGAACATTATTCTTAAATGTCCCTAGTCAAGTATTATTGTTAATTAGGACAACAATAATGCGTTGAGACTAGTATGTGTGTAAACTGAAGACCACATCTCACGGGTCATGGATATAAGATATCAAGTCTTCACATGGGTACATATTAGAGTAATGATATATTGGACTGACCCGCCATGAGAATGCTACATGGATCGTTATGTGAGTGTCATAAGCGATTCTCATAGTAACAATGGTGTCTGTGGTCCTTTTACCTGAAATCACTACAATTCCTACATGAGGAGTTGTGTGTTTTAATGCCATCAAATGTCATCTGTAATAAGGTGATTATAAAGTTAGTTATTGGACATACTACGAATCATGCAGAGGGATTTGAGTGACCTAAATGGAATTTGTCACTCCTACATAACAGGAGTGATATCTTCGGGCCTCCTGATTGAGTGAGACTGTGAAATGCATGACCATACTCAAATGAGTCAATATGAGATATTGATTTCATTTGTTGTCACAAAGTCTACTCGAGTATCAGGAAATGAATGATTGGACTATACAAGGGTGACGCATTCCATGCCTTGTGTTCAATCTAGATATCTTGACAAAGGGACTAAATGACACGAAAACATTGGTCACGGAAAGGTTATGTCAAATCATTGACATTCTTATTACTTGGGTAGCAGCGATGTGTTGCTAGATACTGCTCACTACTTGTAATATTAAAATGAGATTTTAATATTACTGCCAATATAATGAGAACCTGCAGGGTTACACACATAGAACAGACTAAAATTGGAGCAATAAATCCAAGTTGGATTCGGATTCAAATATGGGCTAGACTCATAACAGACGAGTCTAGGGTTGCACAGCTTACCTTGCTGCTGCTCACACTCACTTAAGACAGTCACTATTATAAATAGTATTGCTAAGGGGCTGCTAAGACATACATATTATAGAACCCTAGCCGCACTTACAGAAAAGTGAGTGAGTGAGAGCGACAAGTTTCTTCTCTACTCTTCGCAGCTAGCACTGTGTGAGAGACGCGAAGCTCCTCTTTGCGGACGTTGGACATTCGAGAGTCTGTTCGTGTGGATACCGTAGAGACATCGTTACTATTACAGTGTTGGTGATTCACGTTACTTTTTTTTATCACGCTTCAAGAGGTAAATATTTTTAAAACTCGGATTATGGCTTTTCACATGGATCCTTGGTGAGAATCCTATTTTTTCAATGCGTGATGTATTCGCAATTCCCAATAAAGCATGTGGCGGACAGGGACATTAAAGTGTAAATTGTCAAGTTGGTAGTTCATTTGCCCTCGAGCTTAAAGTAGTAAATTTTATTGGTAATTCCAACCGGTAACAGTATAATCCATATTACAATACATACAATCCCGGTTGGAGTGACCATCCTAATTTCAAATGAGAAAATCAACAAGGTGGTCAACAGAGAGCTCCGTAACCACCCCCAGGTTTTCAAGCACCTGAAGAGAAACAAAATTTTGAAAACTTTGTAATGAAGTAAATGTAGAATTTAGAGGCCCAAATGAAAAGCATAGAAACTTAGATCAGCCAGTTGGCTACTTTGATGTCAGAAAGGGCACCGGGAACATTACCTAGTACTACCCTAAGAAGTGACAAGAGTTTGGAAAGACATATGAATGAAGCACCTAGCTCGTTAGGAATTGAGAAAAAGGAAAATGATATTTTTACTGAAGATGTCTCAATTCAAGATGACAATAAAGAAAGAGAGGTTGAGAAAGAACAACCAAATGGCAGAGAGCGAAGAAGAATCATGAGCAGAACACTATATATGAATTATCACCATATGCTAAGATCTCATTCCCTCAGAGGCTCAAGAACACCCGGGAAGATAAGCAATTTTCTAAATTCTTGGAGATATTCAAGAAATTATAAGTTAACATTCCATTTGTTAAAGTCATCTCTTAAATATCCAAGTATGCAAAGTTCTTGAAGGAATTACTTACAAATAAGTGCAAGCTTGAGGAATTTGAGGCAGTAAGGTTAAACGAGGAATGCTTCACTATTCTCTTGAAGAAGCTACCATAAAAATCAAAAGATCTAGGGAGTTTTACTATTCCTTGCTTTATTGGCAACTTTTATTTTGAGAAAGCATTATGTGATTTAGGTGCTAGTATTAATTTGATACATTTCTTTATTTTTAAGAAATTAAGAATGCAGAAACCAAAGTCCACTAACATTTTATTACAGTTGGTTGATAGATCCATCACTTACCCTTGCGGTGTGGTGGAGAATGTTTTGGTGAAGGTGGATAAATTCATTTTTCCAATTGATTTTTTGGTGCTGGATATGAAAGAGGACGTTGATATTCCTCTCATTCTTGAAAGACCGTTTCTGACAACTTCAGAAGCTGTGATTGATGTATCTTAGGGTGAGCTCATCTTGAGAGTGGATGGAGATTATGTGACCATCAATGTCTTTAGGAAGACTAAATCTTCCCCAATGTCAAACCTCCATGCCCCTATCAATATCGTTCAAGCTAAGAAGCAAGAAGCCTTAACTATCAAAGACCCCCCACCATCATACAATATGGATGTTGACCTTCCTAAAACCCAAGTTGTTGAACTAGAGAAAGGTCTTCTTATGATCCATGTTGCATTACAAATTGGTCATTCATCTATTGATCGATTGAACCCACCATGGCCTAGCGGAGCCAAGGCGCAATTAGGACAACCAAGCTCTTATCAAGTTCAAAATGTTGTTGGAAGTATTCCTAAGGCCATTTACGAAGAATGGAAATACTGCTTTGAAAAGAAGAAGACGTCATCCTATTTCTATTGCTTTAAGCCACCTTGATTAACTTGAACAAAAGGCAGCGTCGAGCTAATAACGTTAAATATAGAGATCGAGTTAAAAAGTGGGAAGAAGAAAAAGCAAAAAACCCTGAAAAGGAGGATGCTCATTTATCTGATGTGAATATCAACATAGAGATCGATGACCTACTCGAAGAAGAATTAAACGAGTTTTTGAAAGAAACAATAACATCAGAGAAACCAAAAGATCCCAAGGCCCAAGTGAACATTGTATCTGTGCTACCACATGACTACAAAGACTATAAAGTAGCTAGGAATCTCAGAAAGGACTACGATAGTGATTCTGATAGGCCATGGATTTTGGAACAATCAATGGTAATTATTTTCTCTTAGGAAGTTGGTTTCACTAGACCTTCACATGAAGAAACAGAGCACTTAAGGCCACTTCATATAAAGGTACATGTCGATGGAATATCGTTTAATAAAGCTTTAATCAGTGGAAGGGAAGCAATCTATCTGATCCCAAAGTCAATGTTTAATAAGCTAGAAAAGAAAACTTCAGAGCTGGTACCCACAAACATAATGGTGACTGATTTCAATGCAAAGAGAGCCCCTTCAAAAAGGGTAGCCATGCTAAATATAAAGGTGGGGGACTACTGAAGGCAAACCTAATTTATTGTCGTGCCATCAAAATCTTCTTTTAACATATTGTTGGGTGGAGACTAGATCTATATTATAGGTATTGTCCCCTTGATAGTACACCAAAAGCTAGTCTTATGGAACAAAGAGGGAAATGTCAAAGTAATTCCTACAGATGATAGTCCATGCTTCACTCAGTAATGCAACTTCGACTATAAGGAGTATAGTCTTTTAATGAAGCTGATAACTCTTAATGCCAATGATTTTGGCCCTGATACAATCGAAGTTTACCTCTTGAATAGGGGAGATTTTAGAATGATGCCAAAGGTCAAATCATGGCCATCAAAGTGGGATGACGAATATTGAACAAACATTACAAAGGTTGTCGACTTATGTAGCCAACAAAGCTGTCAAGAAAGTTAGTTACAAAATCTCTGATTATATGTATGAAGAAGAATATGATAGGACCATTGGTTTTGATGAGTCGCCTCTGAAAGAAGTGAAGGTGCAAGATCCCATGGAAGAAGTGAATCTGGGGACTAAAGAACACAAAACACCAATCTATATAAGCAAGTTACTTACGTCGATAATGGGGGAAAGGATGGTCGAGCAGTTAAAATAGTATCAATATTGCTTTGCATGGGACTACCATGAAATACTAGGCTTGAGTAGAAAGTTAGTCAAACATCGTTTGTCAATTAAGTTAGGATTTAGACTTTTTAAGAAGCCTCCTTGATGCTTTATCCTAGAGGCAGCCTTGAAAGTTAAGGTAAAGATTGAACATTTATAGGATCAAGGCCATTTGAAGCTGTAGGGATATCCCCGAGCTTAGAAAGAGTCTGACTGAAAAGATCTACTTCATCATTCAAAGAAGGGTTGGCAGTTATCGATGGTCCAGTGACATCTTAACCCTGAACACCCTGTTATGTAGCATCATGGAAATAGATCTGTAGAAAGACTCTTATGAAGTCAAACATAGTAACAACAATATGTATGTGTGTGTGTGTGTGTGTGTGGGTGTGTGTGTGTGTGTGTGTGTAAAACTTAACTTGAATCTTGAGAGCCATGACCTGAAAGGAAGGTGGGATTGAATCAAACCCGTGGTCTTCTGTGCCATAAGAAACGGGAGAGGTTATGGCAGTGTCATTGATGGGGCAATCAGTCCTCTTGAGGGGCTCACCCTATGAGAACTTAAAGAAAAAAACTACATTGACATATATCTTTTGGTAAATAAAAGAAGGTATTAAATTCAAACAGATCATACTTGAGGTCCTTCTTCCTGGTGATGAGTCTTGTGGAGAAAAAAAAAATTCAATGTGAGTTCTTGGTAAATAGAAGTATAAAGTTGAGAACAAATGGTGGACCACCACTTCTCGAAGTCAACGGTGCATAAATACAAAGGTCAAAACACGTAAAGGCCCTAGAAACAATCCATAGTTCTTCTGTTCTGGGCCAATATCCTATTGATGTCCTCAGGAGACATCAGCTTTTCTTTGTGACTAAGAAATAAAGAATGATTCTCAAAAGGGACAAGAATGGTATGGCTTAATCCAAGTTGTCGCGATGATAGAATTGGAAAATGGAGCATGGAATAACATATATCATTGCTAGGCCACCCATATATAAGCTCTTGATAGCATAAGAGTGCCCCCAAATAGGCTTTGACGATAGTCTAGTCTCAACAATCGATAGGTCAATCCCTTGTTGAAACTAATCAGGCCTGTAATAGCGTTGTGCAAACAGTTGTAGAAACTAAGTAGGATAGTTATAATCAAGATGGTAGAAGAAGTGCATGTAACCCTTAAAAACATCTTGAGAGGTCAAGGAAGAAGAAGGTGGTCGAAAGTACATGAACTTAACCCCATAGGTCATTATGTCGAAAGGCCTTGATGGGGAACATACGGTTAATTTATCTTCTAGGAGTGCATTGAGTCATAATTGAAGTAACCAAAGGGGCCACCCAAGCTAACAACCTCTCTCTGAGCTCTCATCAAGTGAACAACTTAGTTAATAGACCCATAAAGTCAAGTAAATAAAAGTTATCCTAATGCATACGAACCATCTTCCATTAGAACAGTTGCTAGTGGGATATAAGTGACTAATACGTTGACTCCTGTTAGACAAAATACATATTTACATAACCAAAGTACTAAGAAGGCCATGTGTTTCACTTCAGATACTAGGTCAGTCCTATGGTGCCTACTAATCCAACAAGAGTAACTAAGATGGTTTAGGGGGGTATTCCTTAGTGTTTGTTAAGCCAAGGCAAATCGTGTCGAAATATTGGGAGTAATGGGTATGCTATCTGACTGTAAACCAGTCAACGCAGCCAGGTTGAAGAAAGTGATGCTCATTATCCCACATCAAAAGGCGAAGGTATTAGTCAATGAGTTCTAGAAAGAAAGTGCAACTTCTATCATCGGGGGAACTACGAAAGCCTTGTGGTAACTTAACTCAATGAGATGGAATAAACTTGCCTTCTCCAAAAATCCCACTCGATTTGATCTAACCAAGAAAGGTATTCGAGGAATTCCTTTTAACAGGTCCTAATGACTTTAACATTCCCCAACCATAGGTAGAGGGGGATTATGGAGCTTGTGAAAATAAAACCATCAGAAGGATGATAAGAAAAAAGTTGTTGAATTCCTAATTGTGAAGTCTCATCTTCGTTAGGAGTAACATCTTGGGCATTTATTTTGGAAGAGACGTCTTCTGCTTTTCCTGAATCAGACCAAGTGATGAGATCAACATCCATCGAATTCAGATGTTGTGAAGAACCTCAATAGCAAAAGATAACTTAGAATCAGCATATTGGGGGGTGCAAATCTCCATCGAGAAGCCATGGTAGAAATGTACTTCTTTGGTTTTTTGCAGAGAAAATGATAGTTTAAAGAACCTTACATTAGCGAATAACATTCAAGTCATTCTATTTACCTTATTTATAACTGTGTTAGTTACAAATATAGTTTAAATGTAAATTACAGATAACCTTAGTCAGTTATTAAAAGATAAGGTTAATATTAATGTAAAGTTATCTAGACAATTATAAAGTAATTAATAGAATTATCTAAGTCAAATAACTTGAAGCTAAGGTGATGAAAGAGTAAACAAATAAAGTTTATAAACGAGCTAAAAACTAAAATTACTTGGATACGTTAGCAATCTCATCTCTAAGTTTAATAAAAGATTCTATGAAATTGGGCCAAAATACTTTAGCTTCGGCTAACTTCCTTTTAGCTTCAAGATGTCGAGGCCACATAATTTCCCCGATTTTTTATAATTCATGGCCTTGGCAGCTATTTCCTTCCATTGGTTGTGAAGATTGGATATTTACTACTGGAAATCTATATGAGAGGAATTATCTTTATCACAATCCCTCTCTAAGACTTCAAGTTTTTGCTCTTCTATCTCTAGTCAATGCTTTAGCTCTTTTATGGTAGACTTGGAGTTTTAAATCTAATCTTGGCAAGTAGACATAGTAGAAAAGAAAGTTTTCTCTTTGACACAAAGAGAGCTAAGAGTATCTTGAGCTTTGGTAGCCTTATCCTTCATGTTCACCTGGTGAGTATTTAGCATTGACTTCTCACCAAGGATGATGAAAGCTTTGTTAGACCTCTTCAAAGACTCTATTACTAAAGTCTTGAGAGAGGACAAGATGTCATTTTACCTGTTG
Source organism: Ormosia semicastrata (assembly GCA_029884595.1). Lineage (NCBI taxonomy): Eukaryota > Viridiplantae > Streptophyta > Magnoliopsida > Fabales > Fabaceae > Ormosia > Ormosia semicastrata. Next base: position 29,424,479 of record JAQQTO010000041.1, on the reverse strand, counting down.
CTCAAAAAATCAGAATGTCAAGACAAAGTGGCGAAGGCTTGGGATCAAATGTTAACTGATTGAAGATTCGTCTTTAAGACTGATAGCTCCTGTTGTAGTAAAGAGTCGAGAGAGTCCAAAGCTAAGCAGATTTCATCCTACACTGATGGTTAAAGGCCAACAGATTCAGGTTAAGGTTGTTCATCATCACTATCATACATCTAACTTCGAATCTTAGTGAACATGTCCTCACCTTCAAGAATGGGAAGCGGTTGTGTTGACTCAGTCCCTTTATTAGCAGTTTCAGCCATGCCAACATGTATCTACAGAAAAATATAAGTTAAAGCAAAAAGAACTATTGAATTAATCAAATCTTATAATAAGGTATCAAGCAGTGTAAAGTACCTAAAAGAGAAAAGTTAGGGTGGAATCTTTGGAAGTCGAGGCAAGGATATTAGAAGGACTTTGAGGGATAGAAGTTGTCAAGGTGGTGGACTTCTCCATTTGAACCTCTTTACTTTAGTTTGTCTCAGCAGCAAGGTCATATTATCAAGGCTGATTGTATTCTTGGAAGAGGAAGCAGAAGCCACCTTTTCAGAAGTCATTTTAGTAGGAGTTGACTTCTCAATCACCACCTCAGCATAAGTAGTCTTTTCCTTAACAATTTCAGTCTCTTGGTCCTTTTGAGGAGAGGGACTAGTTTGCTTCGCAACCTCTTCTGCTTGTGAATCAGAAGTAGAAGTCTCCTGAAATTAAAGACAAGTTGGAAAACGAAAAGCTTAAAATTAAAATCAAAATATAAAAGATAAAGTCTATACCTTAGCTGAAGGTTTTCTCTTAGACAATTTCAGCTTCAGTTTTGGAGACTTTGTTTGGCCACCAGAGTTTGCTTTAGAAGGCACATTCTTTGCCTTCTTAGTGGCTGGAGAATTAGTTTCAGTCAACTAAGCCTCTTTATTTTCCTCACCAAAGTTTAAAAGCAAAGCAATCTTTTTACATTTAGATTTTTACCTAATAGAGATGTCAAAAGATTAAGTGAATCAGTAATAATGGGAAAGATTTTTACCTTCAGTCTTTTTTCTTGGTTTTTTACAAATCACATAATTTATTAGTTAGCATCTCAAGAAGGAAATTAAATATATGCAAGGAATATCAATGCTACCAATTGGAGAATTAATTGGTACTTAGATAAGAAATATCAAAAGTATGAAATGCTAAAAGGCGTTGTAAGAAATCCCATTCCACTCCACTAGAAATTGGGCATGTTCGAGTTTTTCAAATTGGAACTTATTAAGAACCTATTCACCTTTTAATGAGCACAGTCGAGGAAGAACTTATATAAGTCCCATTTGGGAAAAAGGAATAATTTAGGATGTGAGTTTATAGGGTATGGGTTTATTGACCTGGAAGTTCAACTGCAAACTTCTAATGGCATAAAAAGTTGCGCCAAATCAAGTGTTGGCCTTGACTTGATCCTTTGAACCAAGATGGACCGAGCTGTCTTTTGGAAAAGGCTTGAAGATAATTTGTAGGAAGCTTCTTAAACAAGTTGAAGAATAATTCAAAATACAACTTGAACTCTTAGGCATCCTCTTCAGTTACCGTAGGAACTAGATAAGCCAGTTTCGACCCATAAGTCAACATATTATCTTCCTTTGGCATCCCATCACCTTTCACCAAGTGGTTAGATAAAACTCCATTTAACCAAAGTTGAAGTATCCATAGAGGACCTCCTAGATTATTGACCACTTGCAGAGATGCAACAAAGCTGGTTGAATAGATTGGTAGAGATTGGATAAGATGAGACTACTAAGATTTGGTTGCTTTCCCTTGAGTATCAATGCTACAAGGGGTGAATAAGAAAAAGAAATCTTCAACCCCGCTAGACAAAAGATAAACTTGCACAACTAGTAAAGGATGAAGCTAAGATGTTCTTCATCATCCACTTCAGTAGATTTTTTCATGCAACTTTTCGCGAACCTAGTGTAACTCAAGTTGGTCTTCTTCCGCAGACTATTCTGGGCCTCAATGCTTTTAAGGGATAAGGTGGGAAGGATTAACTCACTATTTGGCCTTAATCCCAAAATTGCAGCCATGTAGAATAATGTCAAGCCCATCATCCCATAATGAAAATGAAAAGAATTTATAGTGGTACTCCAAAAGCATAGAGCTGTGCCTATCATGATTGGGTTCACCACAACCCGGTCTAGGCTAAGATGAATAGCTTCGTAGATACCAATTGATTCCAAAAAATTTCCCTTCGCCTCATTTGCACGGATAAACCAAGCCTTATAATCTTCTGAAGGTTTAGCAAGTTCCTAAGTATTCTATTCTTAGCCAACTAGGGGTTAACTAGGATCTCTGGGAAATTAATCAATAAGTCTTCCCCTTAGACTGTTAATATCAATTTTTCCTCTTCTAAATCTATAACAGGGTTTTCTAGAATGGGACCGTGATAAACAAGAAACAAAGAAGAAGAGCTAACAATTACCTTGTTGGCTAAAGTAGTACGCTATGACGTTGTGGTCGCGGGACCCTTCATGAGCTCTTGAATGTTAAGTCCAAATATTAATTTCCCCTTATCCTATCCTTTAGAAGCCATAGTGCACAGATGAAAGTTTCAAATGGGTTATTAGAGAAAGAGAGATTAGAATGTTCAGATAATGTAATGCAGAGAGTTTTGGGGTTTTCTTAAGAAGAAATCAAATAAGACTTGTTGCGTATGAAGGAAGTAGAATTCAAAAAGGTGATAAAGATGGAAATCAAGTAACTGTTGCACAAACGTAGGGAACTGTGAAATATGTCAATCAAACATCTACAATATAATGACTCTAGTAAAGTAAGTGGGACCCAAACAGAGGTTGCATGTATAGTGTGCCAAAATTAAAGAAGATTACAACGTTCAAAAGATAACCTTTATTTAATCTGAAAGTTACAAAGTAAAAGTACATTGGAAAAATAAATAAGAGTACAAAATATTTCTAAGTACTAAAAAATCCTAAGGTGACTAGAAGATATGTTACTTGCTTATTAAGGCATTGGAGGTAGTCAATAAAGTTTGTTAGACTTGCACTAACTCAACTTGAGATCGTTTCTCCTTTTCTTTGTCTAACTCCACCTTCACACTAAGAGTCGACTTGATAATAGTTTCTTCGGCTAAAAGAGCAGTTTAAACCTGGTTGTCTTCCAATAGCTTGAAGTGTCCTTTTATATCAGCTTGATCTTGAGCTAAGTTCTGATGAGATAATTGCAAACTAAATCCCGTAGTCGATAATTTTGCCTCTAAGTCTTCAATATCATCAATAAATGCCTTCTTCCTCTTCAAGGAAAGTGCAACTGACCTAAGCTTGATTGTCAAAATATGTTTTTCACTCTAAGTTCAAAGGGATTCAACAACCAATTCCTTGCCTCTTTATTCAAAGGCTTGTTGGCGATCAATAGCCTCTTGAACACTCTGAAATTCAACAAAAAATGTCTCAACTTGTTGGGAAAGCACTAACAATTCTTCTCCTAATGAATCATCCATACTATATACAAGAAGCAAGAGGAGTGAAGAAATTCTTTTCTAGGTCGAGACATCGGCTACAGCCTCGTGAAGATCTTGCAATAGGAATGACTTGAACTCCTCGAGAAAGTTTGAGGGCCGATCTGCATCAAAATCATAGAGAGGCGAACTTTCAAGATGCTTAAAAATGTTATTAAATAGAGCATCGTCATTTTGGATTGGTACTTCGTCAATCAAAGGATCAAACTCATATTCAATAAAAGAACTTGCTTCATATATGATCTCATCCTCTTATCCCATGTTCTGCTCTTCCTCATCCTCTATCAATAAGGTTTATTGGATTGGCCTTTATGTGAAGACATGGGGTATTCATCAAGAGCTGGTTTTGGTGCAATTGTAAATCTAGTTGAAGAACTAAGAATTTCTAAAATGTTGGGTATTTGGGGATCTGATTGAGTAACCTTAACAACTAAAGAAGTTGGCGTAGGATCACTGGGTTTGCCTTCATCTTTTAGAGGGGAATCCTCACTATGATTAGGAGAAGATAGTCGACGTTACTTCAAAGGTCACTTCTGTGCGATTGTCTGAAATCAAAATATAAGATTCCCTTAATATTATCTCAAAAATTTGAAATACTGAAGGCAAACTAGAATGGCTATACCTTAATCCAATGCGTCAACAAAAGAAAAGTGTCAGGCGATGCTATAATCACTTTGTGTAACATTTCACCAAGATTTGTACTAGAAGAACTAACGACAACCGAAGTAGTGCCTCGTAGGATTGGTATCGTAGCCAGTACGTTGATACCCACTAAAATATGATGGAATAGTATATTAGTAAGCCGAAATTAGAGAGTAAAACAGAGTAAAAGGATTGATTGTACCTTGTATGCAAGGAACAATAGTTTCGGCTAAACAAGCCCCTAGGGTTAGCTTGGCTTGTTAATAAGTAGCTTCAAACTCAAGAGGGGGGTGAATTGAGTTTGTAAAATATTTTTGTAAACTTTTTTAAAAATAATTATTTATTAATTTTTGTTGACGTTATTAATTGTTAGAGATGAATAGATAGATGATGATGGACATTTTTCACACCAAGAAACTAACTAAAAGGCAAAGTATTCAAGAAAACATATAGCATAAAGAGCTCAAATATAAAAGAGATAGAGTAAAGAGAAGCAAACTCAAGATTTATACTGGTTTAGTCACTCCTTGTGACCTATGTCCCATCCTCAAGTGATACACTTGAGTTTTTTCACTAAACTTCAAGCTTCAATAGGTGCTTGTAACCTTTACATCCAAGAGCACTCACAATATATTTGAGATTTCTCATTTTTTTTTTGTGTTTGAACCTCATAACAATGGATACCTCGTACTTTTTTCTCTTGAGGGATACATCACCCTCTTACAAAGGAAATCAAATGAAGAAAAGGAATAGAAACTCTCACAAAAGTAGATAATACCAATTGAAGTCCAAGAGGTAACAAGAAGATCATACTTTAAGCTCAAAAATAGAGAAATATTAAAGAGGGTTATTGTAATTCACAATAAATGCTCAAGATGGGTTTTTAAAGTGATATCTAACTCTACTTGAGTCCCCAATGCTCTATATTTAAAGCCCAAGCCATTAAAGAGTCGTTGGGAGTAAGTTGTTAGCATCAAATGCGAGCTACTGGCCGTTAATAATGATTTTAGAAAATCAGATAATCGATTATTGGAAGCTCATAATCGATTATTGGCGAGCTAGTACAAAACAATAAGTTTCTATAATACCAATAATCAATTATTGGCAAGACATAATCCATTATTGTCTTTTATAAAAGAGACGTGCAATAGCATTTTTAACTCAATAATCAATTATTGTCATGCAATAATCAATTATTGCTTGAAAGATTAAAAACCTTGGCATTATGACTTTTACTAATCGATTTGAAACCCAAAACAAGGCATTCTGTTGAGCCCAAATAGTCGGTTATGGCAAGTTCATAATCGATTATTTGGCTTCTAACAGCATTAAAAACCTTAGTCAATATAAGCCAAATGCATCTAATCATTCCAAAACACTTTCAAACACATAAAAGACATTTCATTTGTTTCTAAAAATATTTTTAACAACTTGAAAATATATTGATTCATTAAGTGCTATCTTGGATTTTTGAAAAACTCTTTTAGAGCTTAGTGTGAATTATTTTTACCTTTACATGATATCTAAATCCTATAACTAGTCTTGAATGATCTTGGACTTGATCTTGCATGTTCCTTCTTATTTATAATAATCAAAACCATTGTCAATTGATAATTACCTAGAAAGCATAGAGGGTGCATTCGGGAGCTTGATAATATTAAAAGGTTTTAAGTAGTTGAGGATGTTAGCCGAAGGATCAGCTTGATAGGCCTTATTGAACCTGCGAAGACAACAATTGAAGTGTTGATGTCATTTCTCGACAAAAGCAAGATATGCTCGCCTTATATTTTCTCCCACAAGGGTAGGATTCTAGGTATTTTCGTAGAACTTTTCAAACATAGTAATCTCCATGGTATGAAGATTGCAACCTTTAACTATATTGGGAGGATCTTGCGAGAAAAAGAGAGGTAAAGTTAGAGCAAATAGTATTAGTAGATCATATGTGGTGAAACAAATACATGGGTCTTCAATAGCAAAGTGCGAAACTCCTCATATTCGATATTACGCATAAGGTCATCTACCTTAGTCGAATGCGCAGGACCTTTCAGAGTTTTAGGGTGTTGAACGGAGATAGGTTTATGCAAATCCAGGTTTAACAACCATGAAGTTCTCTACAAAATTTTGCAAAACTCTTTAGAATCACCAAAAGTTGAAGAAGTTGAAAAAAACATGGTAATTGTGGAATCGTTATACCAATTAAGTCTATTCCAAGGAATAGGTTTGTAGGTCAGAGAAGGAGTTTGAAAATAAAATGCAATTTGAAAAGTGATAAGTATATTTCAAGGATAAAACAAATGGGCATTGATACACTTATAGGCCCATTTTATCTCAATCCAACCTAAAAGGAAGGATTATGGTAAAGTTTTTTTAACTATAATTTTACTTTTACCAAACTTATCCATTTGTGACAACTCAACCTACTTATTGTTTAAGGTCCTAATTGATGTAGGTCGTTTAGGATGCAATATTGGTTAAAAGAAATTTATTAAGTCGAGCCTTATGGATTGACCTTGATAGGGCCTTATTCATTTAGGTCAAAGCTCATATATTTATGTATAAACTCTTAAGACAAGATAATTTGCTTATTAATCAACTCAATGGTTGTAGGACATAAGATTAATGAGTTGAAATTAGCAATTAGAAAATATTATCGCAAAGTTCGACCATCAATCCAAACTTATTCAAAAAACTCAGTCGTAATGGTTAAAACATTCAATTCTACAATATGCAAATTAGCGGAGAACCCAAAATCTCGATTGAGCTAGCCTGATTAAAGTCTGATTAAGGGAATAATGTTATGATTCTGCCTTTGGTCAAAATAACTTATTCATGTGAGTCTTATGATTATAAATTTACTTAAACTGGCCAAATATTATAAAAGTTATTTGTAGTCATTAAATTGGTAATCTTGTCTATTGTTGAAGATTTAATTTAGAGTCCAGAATAAATTTAACAAGGAAAGGACTTGAATGAGATATCGACAAATGAGAAATGATATTATAATGATCTTATGAGATTTGCTAAAAAATTATGGATTTAGGGTTAGGGAGGAGGAGAATAGGAAGACGACTAACAAGAATGACTAAATTGAGAATATTATTAAGATGATATAAAAGGTTATACAATTCTATAACATAATACTTTTATTTATACTTATACTTAGGTCAAATACTAACACTACTAGTACTGGCCTAAGTCCACTAATATAAGACTAATAACCTAATAAGCAATAATCCTAATATTCTCTAACATTCTCCTTCAAGCTTAAGTTTACTAAACTTAGGGTTGTTACAAGTAACAAATCCATAAACCAAAAACAAATAACACCACCAACATTTCAATCAACTCAGCCGATCTTCACAAAGAACCTAAACCTAGGAAACTAGTACTCTCCCTAAATAACAAAATCTTAGCAATGTCCTTGGCAGGAAGCTCCTTGCTTTTCCTTGGCACATGTCTCAAGCAAATGAGATAGATTTCAGAGTCTTTGACCTTTCTCCTCAGTGGTCCCCTCAACCTCCAAACCAATCTCCAAAACACTAAGTCGAGTACAATACTACCCAGTAAGGACCTCCAACGTAATCTCCAAAATACTGAGTCGGGTATCATGCCACCTAGTAACATAAATGAGGGTCCTTTACCAGTGCCTAAAGTTTTCAATCCATAAACCCAAGGACCAAACAAGCTAAACATAGGCTGAATAACAACCAACCAGACCATTATCACTAACCAAAAGCTGCCACACATTATGGATGTGAACTCCTCAAGTACACTGCTTCAATTGCAACCAAATGTCACACCACTGGCCACCCAAATATGGTTAGCAATGATGAGCTAGCTTTGTTGTTCCTCCTCAAACGATGCTCTCACCAAGAAGAGAAGAGAAACTCAGCACAATAACAAATGCTTAAGCTGAACCAACTAAATAGCATAGAGAAAGAGAGAAACAAAGTGGGATCACCTAATGTGTAACATCTTTAATTTAATAACAACAGTATAATCTATATTACACCACAGTAATTAGATCCAAACATGCTACTAACTACTAAAATATTTCTAATATAACATAACAACATTATACAAGATAATATGAGCCACGAACTAATGAATATACATAACATTTGTATTTCTCATAAATACAAAAATACGTATAAAGTTACTAACTAGGCTTCTCCAGGCGCAAAATATACATAAAGATAGCCTAAGCTAAGCACTTCAAGCTCCTGCTTGCTCTTCACTTTCTCAAAGTCTTCTTTGTTGGAATCATTATGGAAACACACAATGGGTGAGAATTACACATTCTTAATAGTTAAATCCACAAAATATGTCATCACAATCATTATAGCTATTTAGGGGAAAACACATTTCTAAACTCAAGTCTAATACATATATAAACTAGAAAGGTGCCAAAAGCCCAAACCATGTCCTTTCTCTTCCCGAAATAGATTTTAATTGTATACATTTGTATAGAAAACTCATTCCACACAAAATCCATATAAGCTTGTATAAATAACTCATTTCTATACATATTCATCATATTCTAAAAAAAAAAAAAGCAACCGCCTATATAATTTCCATGCATGGATATATTATGATTAGCAACTGCCCATATAATTGTCATGCTATGTCAAATTATACCTTATGTTCATGCCTATGCAACATCCTAAAATGAATGTACATAATGTCATGATTTCCTCAGACGTAGTTAGTGAACTCATCATATCCATTCTAGAATTGTTATGTACGCATGAATCTTGGTCAAAGCAAAAGAATCCAGTTTCATAAGCTTTGAGCAAGCACTGGAACTCAATTCTAAACATTTCATTGGGTGTGAGGAAATAAACCATCTTCATCTTATCACTATGATATGGAAGGTATGTTACCTCTTCACTTACAATCATGTATGATCACCCAAAGATAAGGATCTCATCCTCATTAACAAAGTTATGAGAAACAATGATGAAAATTAATATAATAACTAGCATGCCAGTTGATTTACATTCATAACTATAACTGTGAAATACAATGATGTCAATTATTGCAACAGATAGCATACTAATTGAATTATATCTATCATCTCAAATATGAACAACAATGATGCTAAATATCACAATGAATCACATACCAATTGATTTACATTCACTATATAAACACTTCATTAAATGCTCCTATTAGAGTCTCAACACTCACTAAGAAATATAAAAGAAGAATCTACACAAATAAACAATCATTGTGTCCAAAAAACTTTTTGTTCAAGTCTAGAAGTCACGTCTCGGCGCAGCACCTCCCATGCCGCGGCGCCCAGCTCTCTGCCCACTCAAGTCTCAGCGCAGCCTTGCCACGCCGCAGCGCTAAGCTCTCGGGTTTACTCACGCCATGCGGGGTGAGGAGCTTGTGCAGAATTCTGCAGATACGGGTACTATTCCATTAGAACAAAACCCTCCTCCAAGCACTCAACACTCAAATTCAAGTGATTTCCAACATCAAATGAGATCCATTAACACATTGTAACTCCTATACTACATTAATTTCACTCCACAAGGAATCATGAATCATTCACCCACTTAAAAATCTAAAACCCCACTTTTAACTCAAATGAAGTCATAAGTGTTTAAGAGTTGAATAATCCATTACCAAGCATACAACAAATTACAACCAAACCATACTCAAGATCTACATCAAAAAATAAGCCTAGAGCACACTCATATCCCAATAATCACATCAAGTCATCCCATGAACAAGATGGAGAAAATGAGTAGAAAGTGCAAAAATAGATTTCCCCTACCTCAATAACTAGAAATGAAGTCACTTAGCAGCTCATCTTCACTTCTATCTTTTTCTTCCTCTTTAATTGCTGATATTCCCTTTTGGTCTTCTTTCTACCCTTTTCCCTTGCTTTTTTCGTACTATAGCTGAGAAAAAAGATGAGAATGAAATGAGAAATATCCCATTTTGGGTGCCTAAATAGTCAAGGCAATAGAAACAAAAAGAATTGTATGTTTTTTGGTCACTTAAGTGACTTATACTAGTCCCGATCTGTTAAGAACACTTAAATTTCACCAAATCAAGTTTCTTAACTTCTAACAAGTTTAAAATAAATCCTAATATTTATCAAAAATCTTGTTTTGCTATTTCCATATTTTTTCATATATGCTGGTAGTCAATTCGGCATTGAAACATACTCTCAGTATGCTTAAAAATGTCAAACTAATTCTGATTTACCTCAAATTTTAACTACACTATCTTCCATACATTTATGACCTAGAAAAAAATTTCTCACATTTATTTTCATTAACTAAGCAGTTTAAGCCAATTTCATGGCTAATAACAGTTATTTTTCACACATAGTGCTACAACAAAATGACTAAACATGTTCAAAAGGTCACAAAATTAAACAGGCATGTTAAGCAAGTATTATGATACATGTGTAACCATGTACAAGCCTAACATATTTTTCACGGGTGTTACACAATGCCCAAGAAGAAGAAGAGAGACTATGCTCGCATCCAAGGTAACTCTACTTCGTTGATAGCCCTTTCCTCCTATGATAGAGGCGACTTCATCTAATAGGTAACCTTTTCCTCTAGCATAGGCGGCTACACCAAATGGGCAGCCTTTTCCTCCTAACTCAAACATACTAAGACTACAGCCATATCGAGATTGAATAAAGAAGAGAAGAAGATAAGAGAAACTGGAAAACTCATGCTCCCATACCTACAACACCCTTAGTCGCACCTTTCTGGCTAGCCAAAATGATGAGGTTTACCTTAAGCCTCTTGAATTCGGACCTAATTAGGACTAGAACAAACAGAATTTGGAAGATGAAATTGGAAGGAAGAATAAAGAAAGAAAAGAATTGATTCTGTCCGTACTTAAGAAATATCCATATCTCACGCTACAGACATCGAAATTGCGTGATTCCAAAACGAGGTGAAAGATCTCTTTCTAAATCATAATTTAGACTCAAGAATCACCGAAAAATAGTACGTATAACTTGAGATATGAGTGCGAGAAATTTGAGACAAAAATTGCAAAAATTGTGAAAATTGAAAGAAAGAACTAGATACGAAATTAATGAAAAGAAAATAACATAAGAATGGCGCCACAAACCTACTTTGATAAGCCAAGGAGGATCGCCACAAGAATTGGTTAATTCTTGATAAGATCAAAAGATGCAAGGAAGATCCCTAGCAGAGCAAAATTCTCAGTTTTGTATATTCCAAAATGTGTGTCTCCTTCTCTAATGATCCCCAAATGTTTTAGTACCATTCAGTTTAGAGGTTTGCCCATTTAGGACTTAATAAAAGTAAAAACAAAATCCCTTAGCATAAGCATCACTGATATGTTCCAGTGGTTAAGGAGACATATTTAGCTTTAAGTGCCTGGGTTCTAATCCTGCTGTTGATAAAATACATTTTTTTGAATACAACCATAAACCAAATAGAGGCTCTTCTCCTTTCATTCCAAGTGGGCTATGCATGTGTAAATCCTAAGCTCCACATGTTGGGCTTCAATCTGATGTTGGGCCTCTAATAAGTTGTTCACCATCTTTTTAACTTCTTCTTGGGCCCTTTTAGCTCTTGCTCTTGTCATGGGCCCTCCTAGACCTTGTATTGGATCTTGGACTTCTTTCTGGACTTGGGTCTGGGCTTGGGCTTCTCCCATGAAGTGCTCATCATCCCCTCCTTCTTAAAAAGCATTTGTCCTCAAATCTATTAATTCATCACCTGCATCATAAAAGGACAAATCAGCCACATTAAAGGTACCACTCACACCATACTCACCTGACAAGTCAATCTTATATGCATTGTCATTAGTCTTAGCCAATACTTGAAAATGTCCATCTCCTCTTGGCATAAGTTTAGACTTCCTTTGAGATGGAAATCTTTCCTTCCTGAAGTGTACCCATTCCCAATCACCTGGTTCAAATATTACCTTCTTCCTTCCTTTGTTTGCATGCTTGGCATACCCTTCCATTTCCTTCTTAATTTGGGCCTTAACCTTCTCATGCAATTTCTTGACATAATCAGCTTTAACCTGCCCAGACTTATCTTGCAATTGAGAAATGTTAGGTAAAGGCAATAAATCCACAGGAGTCAAAGGATTAAAACCATATACAATTTCAAAAGGTGAAAACTGAGTAGTACTATGTATAGCCCTATTATAAGCAAACTCAACATGTGGCAAACATTCCTCCCAAGACTTAAGATTTTTCTTTAGAACAGCTCTAAGGAGAGTAGATAAAGTCCTATTTACAACCTCTGTTTGCCCATCAGTTTGGGGATGGCAAGTAGTAGAAAATAATAGTTTTGTGCCTATCTTTCCCCACAAGGTCCTCCAAAAATGACTAACGAACTTAGAATCCCGATCACTTACAATACTCTTAGGCAAACCATGCAGTCTTACCACCTCTTTGAAGAATAAATAAGTTACATGACATGCATCGTCCACCTTCTTGCATGGTATGAAGTGAGCCATATTTGAGAACCTGTCAACCACCACAAAAATAGAATCCTTCCCTCCCTTAGACCAAGGCAAACCTAGAACAAAATCCATAGAAATATCAATCTAAGGGTGTTCAAGAATAGGCAATGGAGTATATAATCAATGCGGTATGACCTTAGACTTAGCCTTTTTACAAATAAGACACTTATCACACAACTTATGTACATCATGCTTCATGTGGGGCCAGTAAAAATGTTCATGCAAGATGTCATATGTCTTTTGCATCCCAAAGTGTCCCATTAAGCCCCCTTCATGTGCCTCTTGAACAAGCAATTCCCTAATTGAACTTTTAGGCACACAAAGTCTCTTGTCCTTTATTAAGTAACCATCATGCTTGAAATACCCATCAGATACAGTATGAGAACATGTTTGATAAATATGAGAAAAATCAGCATCATGTTCATACAATTCCTTAATGTATTCAAAACCAAGAAATTTAGTTTCAAGAGTAGTCATTAAAGCATACCTGCGTGACAAAGCATCAGCAACCACATTGGACATACCTTTCTTGTACTTGATCACATAGGGGAATTGTTCAAGAAACTCCACCCACTTGCCATGTCTCTTGTTCAACTTTCCCTGTCTTTTCAAATACTTTAGGGACTCATGATCACTATGAATAATAAACTCCTTAGGCAGAAGATAGTGTTGCCAAGTTTACAAAACCCTAACTAAAGCATACAATTCCTTATCATATGTAGGGTAGTTAAGGGCAGCCCCATTCATTTTCTCACTAAAATAGGCAATGGGATGTCCCTCTTGCATTAAAACAGCACCTATGCCTACCCCAGATGCATCATATTCAAGCTCAAAGGATTTAGCAAAGTTAGGCAAAGCAAGTATGGGTGCATGTGTTAATTTCTCCTTTAGGACAGCAAATGCTTTCTCTTGTTTCTCTCCCCATTTAAATTCCACATGCTTCTTGACTAGTTCATTTAGAGGTGCGAAATGATATAAAATCCTTAACAAACCTCCTATAGAAACTAGCAAGCCCATGGAAACTTCTTACCTCACTCACACTCTTAGGAGTTGGCCATTCTTGGATTGCTTTTATTTTCTGTTTATCTACATGCACTCCACTAGAATTAACCACAAATCCTAAGAACACAACATGGTCCTTACAAAACGTGCACTTTTCTAAATTAGCATACAATATTTCTTTTCTAAGCACATGTAAAACAAATTACAAATGATGCAAATGCTCATCCAAATTTTTGCTATATATAAGAATATCATCAAAATAAACAACCACAAATTTCCCTAAAAACTCTCTCAAAACATGGTTCATCAATCTCATGAAAGTACTAGGAGTATTTGTCAATCCAAATGGCATTACTTTCCACTCATACAAGCCATACTTGGTTTTAAAAGCTGTTTTCCACTCATCACCTTCTCTAATCCTAATATGATTATATCCACTTTTCAAATCAATCTTAGAGAAATAACAAGAGCCATACAACTCATCCAACAAATCATCTAACCTGGGAATGGGATGCCTGTACTTGATGGTGATGTTGTTGACGGTCCTGCAATCGAACACATCCTCCAACTTCCATCTTTCTTTGGCACCAATATAACTGGTACAATACAAGGGCTCAAGCTCTCCTCAACCCATCCTTTGCTCATCAATTCAAGCAACTTGCCTTTGAATTTCCTGGGTCTCTTGAGGATTACTCCTGTATGCTGGCCTATTAGGTAACACAGCTCCTGGCACCAAATCAATTTGGTGTTCAATACCTTTCAATGGTGGAAGTCCTGGAGGTATATCTTCTGGAAAAACATCTTGAAATTCCGGCAAAATAGATTTAACTCCACTAGAAAATTCAAGGTCAGAATCAAGTGCAGTAATCTCCTTATTATAAAGCATATACATAGACTTCCTTGCCATTAAAGTTCTCTTCACCTCTCCACTCTTCACAAACAAAGCATTCTTTCTCTCTTTCTTTTTGCTCTCATTTTTATTTTCTTTCCTTTCTTTTCTCTCTTGCTTTTTTTTTTCTCTCATGATATTTTGATCATCACATACCTCTTTTGGAGACCATGGAACTAATGTAACCTTGCGGTTTTCATGGTGAAAAGTGTATTTATTTGTGTGACCATCATGGTGAGCTTTTCTATCAAACTGCCATAGTCTCCCAAGAAGCAAATGACTAGCTTCCATTGGAACTATATCACACAAAATTTTATCTTTATATTTTCCAATAGAAATCTCAATCTCCACTTGCTTATCCACCCTCAATTCTCCCTCCTCACTCAACCATTGTAACTTATATGGTCTAGGATGGGGTTTAGTTTCCAAATTCATTTTTGTCACCAACCTAGTACTTGCTATATTGGTACAACTCCCTCCATCAATGATTAAGGAACACAGTTTGCCTTGGATAAGACATCTAGTATGAAAAATATTTTCTCTTTGACTTTCCTCACCCTCTTTGGCTATTCCTCCTAACATTCTCCTCACAATGAACAAATCTCCTTCAGAATCTCCTCCTCTTCCTCTCTCTCTTCTCACTTGAGGATTCACTTTGGGAACTCTCACTAGTGATTTCTCCATTATCTTTTAACATCATAACCTTCTTGGTTGGGCATTCAGATGCAATGTGCCCCCTACCCAAACATTTGAAACACTTTATGTCTCTAGACCGAGACTTGTTTGCCATTTCTTTGCCCTTGCTTTGGGTTGGGTTTGGGGCTATGGTGGGAATCCTAGAAGATGAGGTACCCTCCTTCTTGAACCTATCCTTCCATCTAGAGTTATCATAGTTTGATACACTCTTTCTCACACTTTTTCTTTTTAGTTGTTGTTCCACTTTCATGGCATGGTGAACTAAGTCCTCCATTTCTACATAATTTTGAAGCTCAACAACATCTCTTATATCTCCATTCAGCCCATTAAGGAATCTAGCCATCGTAACCTCACTTTCCTCCTCTACATTGGTTCGGATCATGGCTATTTCAAGGTCTTTGTAGAACTCATCTACACTCTTACTCCCTTGGGTCATTCTTTGGAGTTTATTGAGAAACTCTCTATGGTAGTGGGATGGAACATACCTCCTTCTCAACACTCTTTTTAACTCCTCCCAACTCTCTAACATAGGCTCTCCATACCTTCTCCTCTCCTTTTGGAATTGATCCCACCAAACTAAGGCATAGTCAGTGAATTCTAAGGTAGCTAGCTTGACCTTCCTCTCCTCATTTATGTTGTGGCATGAGAAAATTTGTTCTTCCTTCATCTCCCACTCAATATAGGCTTCAGGATCACTTTTTCCTTAAATGGTGGTATGGTAACTTTCACAACCTCTTCTCGATTTCTCCTTTGTTCTCCCTCATGTTCTCTCCTTTCATGCCTCTCATGTCTCCTCCTATCTCTATGTTGGTCATTCTCCCCATTCTGATTTTGGTTTTCTAAAGTTTTAAGCCTCTCATAAATTCCCTTCGTATGCTCCCTCAACACCTCATTCATCCTTTGAGTTAAGGCATCTAACAACAACCTATGCTCCCTAGTAGGGGATGGGGGTCCCTCTCTTGCAGCCATAGATAGATTTGAGGTAAAGAAGTCCTCTCCAAAACTATTTCGCTCAAAGTGTTTCACACAAATTTGGCTTTTAAGCTAATGTATCTCTCTTGCCTTTTTCCACTCTTTCTCTTGCTTAAAGTTCTTACTAGAATCAAACAATCTATTTCAAGAACCACTTTTCCAAGGTGATCAGAATTTGAAGAAATAATACAAGTAGCAAAGCACAATTTTACTACTAACACTCAAAAAAGACAGAAACATGAATGTTTCTCAAGAAATAGGATAAACAAGACACTTTTTTTTTAATATGTATATACTACAAACTTCTAAATCACAAGGTGTAGCAACCAAATAAGGAAAATTAGCAAACAATTAAGAGTAATTCCACTCTAATTTTTTTTTCTCCATAAATTTAGCAATTCTCTCAAAGAAATTAGATGTTGACTTTACCAAATAGGCAGCTTTTGCAGCAACCAAAATTGATCCTCCAAACCCCAATTTGGCACCTCCAAACAGCCACTGTATCTCGTGCTACAGAACTCAGATTTGGGTGTTTCCACAGCGATGTGAAAGTTCACGTTCTGGGACACAATTTTGACTCAAGAATCATTGAAATTGGATATGTAAAACGCGAGATCTGAACGATAAGCCCAAACAGCCACTGTATCTCACGCTACAGAACTCGGATTTGGGCGTTTCCACAGCGAGGTGAAAGTTCGCTTTCTGGGTCACAATTTTGACTCAAGAATCATTGAAATTGGATATGTAAAATGCGAGATCTGAACGATAAGCCCAAACAGCCCTCTTTCGGCTCTAATTCACACCCAAACACTAGCCCTAATGACTAGCTTTAATACTAAATGATGACGTTTACCTTAAGCCTCTTGAATTCGGACCTAATTAGGACTAGAACAAACAGAATTTAGAAGATGAAATTGGAAGGAAGAATAAAGAAAGAAAAGAATTGATTCTGTCTGTACTTAAGAAACATCTATATCTCACGCTGCAGACATTGGAATTGCGTGATTCCAAAACGAGGTGAAAGATCTCTTTCTAAATCATGATTTAGACTCAAGAATCACCGAAAAATAGTACGTATAACTTGATATATAAGTGCGAGAAATTTGAGACGAAAATTATGAAAATTACGAAAATTGAAAGAAAAAACTAGATACGAAATTAATGAAAAGAAAATAAGATAAGAATGGCGCCACAAACCTAGTTTGATAAGCCAAGGAGGATCGCCACAAGAATTGGTTAATTCTTGATAAGATCAAAAGATGCAAGGAAGAACCCTAGCAGAGCAAAACTCTCAGTTTTGTATATTCCAAAATGTGTGTCTCCTTCTCTAATGATCCCCAAATGTTTTAGTACAATTCAGTTTAGAGGTTTGCCCATTTAGGACTTAACAAAAGTAAAAACAAAACCCCTTAGCATAAGCATCACTGATATGTTCCAGTGGTTAAGGAGACATATTCAGCTTCAAGTGCCTGGGTTCTAATCCTGCTGTGGACAAAATACATTTTTTTGAATACAACCATACACCAAATAGAGGCTCTTCTCCTTTCATTCCAAGTGGGCTATGCATGTGTAAATCCTAGGCTCCACATGTTGGGCTTCAATCTGATGTTGGGCCTCTAATAAGTTGTTCACCATCTTTTTAAGTTCTTCTTGGGCCCTTTTAGCTCTTGCTCTTGTCATGGGCCCTCCTAGACCTTGTATTGGATCTTGGACTTCTTTCTAGACTTGGGTCTGGGCTTGGGCTTCTCCCATGAAGTGCTCATCACAAAACCACTAGTTACAAGGATGACTCCTGCTCCCAGACCTACGACACCCTTGGTTGCATCTTGCTAGCTGACCACAACACACCCGATCGCAAGAAACACTATCCACGACACCCTTGCTTGCGCATAGAAGAAGAAAAGGGGGAACTATGCCACGACACCCTTAGCCGTGCATAGAACAAGAGATAAAGGAAGAGTAGCCAACAGTCACAAAACACTGCAACAGCAAAAACTCAAGCCTAGATCATCTCACTAGAACCATGTTGAAGAACTATGAATTTAGGGTTGGGGAGGAGGAGAAGAGGAAAACGGCTAACAAGAATGACTAAATTGAGAATATTATTAGGATGATGTAAAAAGTGATACAATTCCATAACCTAGTACTCCTATTTATAATAATACTTAGATCAAATACTATCACTACTAGTACTGGCCCAAGTTTACTAACATAAGACTAATAACTTAATAAGTAATAACCCTAATATTCTCTAACAAGATTACAATATCAAATAGAACTTTGCTGATCAAAGTTAAATATAAAAATAAACCAAGCGCCCATCAAGGATGGTTTTATTGGGTAGGAGCTATCTTCAAGTGGCCTAAAGGCGAAGAAGATGACGAAGGCCATGCATTCAAAAGAATGGGAGAACTAGACAGTATACCATTCTTTGAATGCAACTAGGGTTATGATTCGTGTCCAAAACCACTCGAACAGGGTGATGAAACAAATCATGAATTCAAACATCCTAGTGGAGTCGAAGCATGGTCTAATGTCTAGTCTCACTGATCTTAGAATAAAACACTCTTGAGATCTAGCCTGAGTAGAACAAGAAGGTAGAAAGCAAGGTACCAAGCAAACACCAATGATGAACCTTGGATGAAAAAGGATCCTTGTAGGAAGCGTTCATGACTTGGTTGTAGCATGACGAAGATGAAAAGACTTTCCTAAAAGACTAGAAACCTGGTAAAGGCTAAAGGTTAGTCATGAAGTCTATGAGAAGTGAACGGTTCTTCATTGAAGGCCATGCTTGAAGAAGAATAGCTATTTATAGATGGAAGTATAAGATGGCCATTGGTGGAGGCCAAAGGCAAGAGTTAATAGCATTATGGGATTCAGTTCCCAAGAATTGCACCTCTCATGAAGCTAATCAGGAGATAACAAGTGTAACCTTTTGCACTCAAATTAGATCAAAGTTAAAACTTGTGAGGGGCATATGTTAGGGTTATTTTAAATCTTCTTGGTAAAATTTAGTGTAAGAAAATAGGTGCAAGTTGAAGGGAACTTGCAAATAAAAGAACATATGATAGAGGAGTTGAAAAGACAAAGAGTCGGCACTAGAGAGGAAGGTTCGACATGAGAGGGGAGTCTACGAGTAACAAAAGCATGTTAACCAAATCTAAAAGAGCACTATCCAGCCAAAACTTTCAAAAACCACCCAAAAATTGTTTGCAACTACCAAATACGCAATAATGGACAACAAGTATGAAGGTTAGTTTTAAATGGCGTAAGAATAGTTAACAAGAAGGGGCCTAAATTGAAGGATTTTCAAATTCAAAGAGAAGCGGGAGTTATTGCAATATAAGTAGTAGAATTGAAGACGAAATCAGGGCTTGACACTCGCTACTCCTTACACACATAACAGGAAAAGAGTCCCTCAAGCGCCTATACTTTTCTAGAAATTTTTCTTTCTTTTGTTTATTTAGTTCTTTAGTTCTTTTTCCCTATTTGCTATTTTGTTATATGCTGCAACACTTAAGACTGTGTAAGTTACATTTCTTATTTTCAGTTCAATCAAGTTACTATTTTTTTATAAATGTTGATGATATTTTGCATTTCATCAACTCGATACTTATATTCACAAATTTAGATACTATGTAAAAATAAAGAACCCATAAAAAATGATTTTTTTTTCGAATTAAGATTTTGGAATCAAAACGTCAATTAAAATTGTCGAAATATGAGGGAAGCAAGTGTAATGCTTATTATTGCGTGTTTTGGGCTGCCCCGTGATTGGCTAGCATCCAGGTCAAGGTAGACAAGGCTGTGAAAATAGAATTGCCTTTCACACTCTTAATTCAGGACATGGCTTTGTCCTCTTCCAACCTTATGTATAGAGAAAATGAAAAATAAATGACTAAATGGAAATGTGGCATAGGCAGCGGTGCAGCTCACAAGTCACAACAGTGTCTAGGTACTGTAACCAATACCTACCATCATGGAAGGAAGCCCAAAATATGATTTCATTTAAGAGGAACCTGTGGGGGCAAACTCAGCTGTTCTTATGTTCATCCACTTCTTCCCATAAGGAAGAGAGATTGAGGGGGAGGGGGGGGGGGGTTTCAAACAACTTCTAAACAAGACATGATTATGCAACTCCCTTTCAACTCTTCATGGGGGGTCAATCGTAGGGAACAAGACATATCAATCTTCTCTCTTTTTAGATGCATTTACTAATGGGACCAACTTCCCCAAACCCCCCATCTCAAATTTTCAACACAACCTCACAAATTTGAATACAAGTCAAATTTTAATTCTGGAAAATGTTGTAATATATGCACAAGCACTATCCAGACAAACCGGCATCTCTTCCAAACATTGATGGTCCACAGGCGCTCTCTTAGAACTGTTTATATTGGAAAATATGGTAACTCCTAATCCCATTTAAAGTAAGGAACACTCTTATGCAGCCTACAAGCCTAGGAACATTATTTATTTTCGTCTACTATATGAATATGTTCCCCACCTTAGATGGTCTTAAGCACCCTCTTTCTCTCATGTTTCTCTATTATCCCAATATTGATCTATTTATGCCACTATACTTTCCCCCAAAAACAAACGGAACAAGGCTGAAAGGTAACAGCAAAGATGGAACTCTGAGTGTGTGCAAAGCATGCCCCTACTCCATATGACTGCAATCATCATCTAAAAGAGAAGACTTTTCTGGTGTACTTGAGGTCAAGAAGCGGGCATTCGCATCTCAAGGTCCCACAAGATAACCTGTGAGCGGCATGAAACGATGAGCTGAAAGGTTTTACCAAAGAATAATGTTACAGATATATACTTATACATATATCACCTTATATTTGTATAATTTTTATCATTTAATTATAATTAATCTCACTTCGTAATTTGTACATTTACACTCTGATTTTACCACTTATGTCTAATGTGAGGCTAAAAGATGTGAAGCAAACATTATTATTTACCTAAGCCAGTTTAACTCTAGGATTGGACATGAACTTCATGGTTTGAATTACTTTCAATACATTTAGTTTTAATTGGGAAGCCTAATTAGGAATCAAATATTGAGCTTCGCAACAAAAACTGTTAAGTGCGAATAAGATAACCACCTAGCCATCTTCACTAATAGTACTTTGCTAATGACATTGTTTACTTTCTTTTGATCCATCTTGTCATGTATGCTTTCAACCTTTGGATTAATGTTCATCCTCTGCTACATGCTAGAGCTAGACCACAATCAAATTGTTTGTGCCTTGCTTACAAAGTGTTATCACTAAGCTTCCAATCCTGGCACATAAAGTAGCCGACAAACTCATGGCATGGGTTTTGCCATGTGATTTGTGGCCTCAACCAAGTCACCCATTTGGTTGGTTCTTCTTTTTTGGTACCCCAAAGGGTCAAAGAATTTAGAAAACTTTGTGTAAAGCACCAATCATGATTTTCTTAAATGCCCCTTAATCTAAACTTCCCTAATTAGGAAGGATGCCAAATAAGGTGTTATTTTCATAGACAATGCGGTGACTAATCAACCGCTGGCATCTCTGTTTTATGTTATGTATTATCACTTTGTCATGGTGTAATATGCTTCAAAGAACAAACAAGAATGATTATAATTTAAGCATTCTGTTAACACAAATTGCCAGTGATAATGATGGCTCAAAAAGCTTGGAGGGATTATGTTTGATCAATGCCATTAGTTGACACCAAGTCCTAGAAAGCTTAATCCAGCTAGAATATAAAGTTGATCAATTCGATTCTGTCTACTCAATCTTTTTCTTGCAATAGTGATTTGAATTTTCTATATTATATTTAACCTTTTTACAGAGGTTGGTCTCACAACCTGTGAACATTGTTCGAATACTATACTAGTGATGCAACTTGCATTAACTTCAACTTCTGGTTAACTGAATGTTTTCAGGTAGCTACATTAGCGTTTCTCTCTCTCTCTGTCTCTGTCTCTCTCTTTTTCATTTCTTTCATCCTATCAAGTGAAGATTAATAGTTTGAATTTTAAATTAATGAATAAAAATTCTTGTTTAGATAGTTAGCAAGTAATTTTCTGTTTTTGTCATATTTGCTATATGTTTTTGTTTTGAGCAAGACAGCATCTCTTGTTTTGCATTTTATTCAATGCAGATCTGCTTTAGCGTGAAGCTGGTTACTTTATGCTATTTCATAAGGCATAAGCGTTGCCCTTTGAAAACATTTTGAATAAAAGACGATTCAACTCAAAGTAGAGTTAAGTCAAAATGCAAATACAAACTAAAACTAATGCTATGTAATCTACTAGCAAGAATCATGGAACCGAAATATATTATCCTTATCACCCCTTCAAATTTGATGCCGTTGTGCAATGGCTAAGTTTGAATTATAGCGCCAAGAAAGATGGCTTGCGAAAATGTTTCTTAACTGATAAGATATTGCAGATTGGTGAGCCTCGATCATAGAGAAAGTGAAAGACTCCATTTTGATAAAAAAAACTGTCTTGACAATGAGACCAAGATGTATCACATATGAATAATGAAAAGCATATTAAAGTGTCAACTAAACTGTAAGGTCTCCATGCCTATAGCGATTTTGAGGATCCTTATTAAGTCATGTTTGAACAAGATAAATGGATATGCGCGGTGAAAGTCATCGAACATGTGACATGCACGTTTGAGAGGAGGGCATTATAAAGAGGGGCACTGGAGTTTATCTATCGATAAAGTTACCAAAATTGAGGAGTATTAGAGTTTTTCCTCTGATAAAGATACTAGGAATTTTAGTGATGGATGTGGTGTTAACCATTAAAAGACATTGTATAATGTTTTGAATAAAGGCTGGTTGAACTCAATGTTAGGCCAAAATGCTTAAATAGATAACAATCTACTTAATCTGCTAGCAACAATCATGGAACCGAAATATCCTAATCGTTATCACCCTTTTCTTCTTCTTTCCCCCCTTTTTTTCTTATTTTCTTTCCCTTACATATAAATTGAATTAGCTCCTATTATAACTTACTTACTTGTCAATGGTTAGAGAAAGAAAATTACAAAGGAGTGAATCCCTTCTTTGAGTTTCTGTCTTTTATATATTTTTAGTGTTTTCTTGTCATATCAGTCATTTTAGTGTGATATTACGTGTATATCTTCATTCAAAAACTGTGAGATAAGATAATTGACAAGAGTCAAAAGTAAGAAATAAAGCGAAAGGGTAAATAATGTGATTTGAATCATTTTCAAAAAGGATGACTTTGTGAAGTGAACTGCATGTTAAAAATACATAATTTACCAGTATATATATATATATATATATATATATAATGCTTCCTGCTTCCAATAGTGGTTATTGTATGATTCTGGATTCTTCTAGCAGCAGATGAATTAACCTGCAGAGGCATTCATGAACACAATCCTTATTCAAGGGACAATTGACCGACAAGATGGCTTCAACAGTAAGTGGATGAAGGCCCTTGCAAGCTCCATGATCACAAGCCACGAAAACAACGTTATCACTTACCATCTATCTATTACACGGGCAAACATGAAAGCGAAAGCAGGATGGTATATGAGACAAAAGTAAAAGCACAGAAGAGAAAAAAAGGAACATTTTTTATAGTACAAAATTATTAGCAAACGTTTTTTCAAATGGCTACATGTACTCTGATAGGGACTTTTGATCACTTTCCCAATAATGGTGTGCATGAAGTCTGATCGAACTAATGGTATAAAGAGCAGTTAAGTGCTCACAAGGAATAGCTAGCTTTTGCAATTTTGTAAATGCTTTCTGCTAGTGGGTTTTTGATAGTTGGTTGAAGGAATGATAATTTGACAGCAAATTTTACTTTTGTAGTAAAAGTGTACTGTGTTATGATATCATAATACTAATCAACTATTGGGCTAGGTGAACTTTGCCTTTACACGGTTCCTTTTCTGTTTTTCATTTTCTTCTTAACTTTCTGCCTTTTTAAGTTTTTTGTTTTTTAGCTCTTTTTTTAATTAAAAATTGAAGCATGCCAGGAAACGTCCTGATGGTGGTACAAGCATAGTACTGATCCCTTTTCGTGGATATCTTGAAGAAAAATGCTAATCAGGCATCATCCACATGTGTGTGTCGGTAAGAAAGTTTCCACCATAGAAATGGAGAGTAATAGGAAGGAACAGTGAAATGGATAATAAACAACAATTATTTGCCCTTCTTTGGGGCAGATATTGTCTTGTACCATGATAAATCAAGAAAATGATGTGCAGATATATTTGATTGAAGATCACGCTTGTGGATTGTGGTGTTGGTGTAATCAATTTTCCCTACCTCAAACGTAACTAAAGTACGAACAAGTCATTCAACGTTAATTTCACTGCATTAAGCTAAATCATATCCAACATCAATGCACTAGAAACTAAACGTGTCACAGGTTTTCCTTTTAAATTTAATTATAATTGAGCAACAAGCATTTACCATTAAGTTAAAAGTTGTAGTGATTAATAAGGGTATAATTTTATTTCCGTTAAGAGTTCTCAAATAAAGCCTGCAATATCCTTTAGTGTCATTCGAGAGATTCAAACTCATGACTTGACTTTGATACTATTTATTAGATTAAATGTTTACAATTAGGTCAAAAAGTTACAGTTGTTGGTAAGGGTATAACTTTTATTTTCTTAAAACTTCTTATAACCACATCTAGCTTAAAGGACAAGTTGAGATGTTAAGTGCATTGAATTCAATAAAAAAACACTGACTAAATAAAGCCAACAAAATTGTCTAAACAGAAATGGGAAAATTTTGACTGCTGGGTTTTTTTGTTGGATTATAGCAATTTTATTCTTTTGACTAATTTCCTAAATTGAGAGTCTCAAATCACCAAGTTTGAGTACTGTTAAAGTAACTAGTAATGTTTTTAGAATCGGGATCGGATATTAAACTGTTAAAAAGAGAGATTTAAAGTTGAGGTTTAACTAAAATTAGACTGGAATCAAACCAAGGTTATATATATATATATATATATATATATATATATATATATATATATATATATATATATTATATATAGGGAGTGTAATTGGTGATATAAGTGTTTATTATAAGAGATGAGAAAAGTTAATTTTAACTATTAGATCTTACATGAATAGTCGATATTAGAATATTTTATATATATATATATATATATAATTATATGGAGCGTAATTGGTGAGTTGAGTGTTTATTGTAAAATGTGAGAGAAGTTAATCTTGACCATTAGATCTTACATGAATGGTCAAAAGTAAAACATAAATGCATGTGACTTTTTTAAGTGATTACATGACTTTTAAGTAACTTTTAATATTGACAATTCATGTATAGTTGTATAGTCAAGATTTACTCCTCTCATCTTTTCACAATAAAAACTTCTCTTTTATATATATAAATATGTTAACCATATAAATAAAATCGAGAAAAAATATTTAAATGCATTTTTAGCATAATTAAATTGGTTTATCACATAAATAAGTATTAAACTAAAAGCTACTAGCATTATTTTCTAACTCACATAGAAAAAGTAAAGAAAAAAAGTAAAACTTCTCATCTTATATTAATCCCATATCGAATAAGTAAAGGAAAAGAGGTGAAAGTACTTTTCATTATAAATTAAAGCTAAACTCTTATTGTAATACAAGCTTGTATTTATCCCACATTAGACAAATTAAGATTATAAATTTAGAACCAAATAATTAGTAGAAGTAAAAAAAATTTAAAAAATAAAAAGACTGGTTCAACACATGGGTGAACTAGTTCAAGACTAGTTTTTCTAGTTTTTTTCCAGTTTTTAAAAATCCAACTTTTAAGGTCGGACTGGACTGTCCTAAAGATTGGTTCTCAGTGTTTCTGGTCTAATAGGCCGATCCAATCCAGTTCTAAAAACTATGGTAATGAGTAAGGTTAATATAAAGTCATGTTCACTATGAATCCTATCCATGATGATATATCACCATTCAAAACATAATTTAAAATTATAAATATATACATATTATGAAATTCATTAGTAGATATACTGTTACATGTAAAGTTCATCGTGAACTCAAATCTATATTAATACTATTCTAAAGTAACTTAGAATACGGATCACATAGTAGGACCATTTTTTATTGAGGTAGAGTTTATGGCTTGAGTAATACAAGAAATCACCTCAAGTGTCATGTTGCTTAGAATGCCACACTTTCCCTGCTTCAAAAGTGTTTTTACTTGATTAATTTTTCATCAGAAGAAGATAAAATGATTCACGCAATTATGCAACAAGGTGGAGCTACTAAACTGGTAACAGTTCAGGGTCCTGAAACCATCATTACATGAATTTGTAGCAGAGCTCTCCCCCTCCTATCTCTGGGCAAAGCTTAATGCAAAATATACCATTTCAAAACCATGATCTTTTCTGTCTCATAAAGTAATTAAGTTTACAATCTTCAAAGCCCTTTTGATTTTTGTCCAAAAGAAATTGCATCACCTTTCACCTTGATCATGCTATGTTATATCTTAATCAAAAGGTGCATGTGGTTAGATAGATGTATTTTACTCCCATCTGGATCTCTAATAGCCAATTAGCATTGAGTTATTATAGAAAATTTTATCCAGATGTCACATTTTTAGGCAAAATCCTAGCTTAACGACGGGGTGATGATGATTTTCCTTATCGATTCATTCAAATGTCCCTCCATGTTAGTGTTACCACTGACAATTTTCTTCCCTGTTACCCCCAAACGGAAGCATGATACTAGGGACCACATAATAGGTTGCATAAAGTTAACTAAGCCTTAAAAAGATGTTTACCTTTTTAATTATCAATTACCATTACCAATGTGCAATGTGCTGGATTTTGGCTTTATCGTAAAAATCAAATTGTTGCCCATCTTTTTAGTTCCTCTAGCCACAAGTTGTAGTATGAACATCCTGAAAAACACGTATCCTAGTACTTCAATTATTCCGAGCCCAGATCTAGGAGAAGAGGAGTAGTTCTAGACGGTTTTGTACATAATTTCATGCATGTAAAGCAGGAGCAAAAAAAATTCTAAAACAAGTGCTACAAAATTTCTGTCCCCACATTGGTGCTCCAAATTAAATTAATAACTTTCTGCAGATCAACCGATGGCACAAAATTTCACTAATTATATGAAAACTAGCAAGATTAAACGATCAAAAGTGCGCAACTCTATATTGATACATAGACAGGGATGTATACAAACCCATCTCTTAATTACTTGAGAGTTGTGACCAATTCCTTCTACCAAGTTAAATATGTACTGAACTCATTTCTTTCACTTTAGTTAGTCCCAGTCTCGCCACTCTTTCACTCATAAAAATCTCCCTAGTTTCAGTATATAATGATTTTGCGGTAATACAGTTTACTATATATCCAGCACTGCAGGATAATTTGTCATTAACCAACACAAGTATATATCTGTACTATTGAGCAACGTAATTGTACTTTGGTATTAGGGCATTCTGCATGCAGCATGCCATCACTGTGAACCTTATCAATCCATCTAACCAAGTAAAGATTTTTATCTAATCAAAGGTCTTATCTCTTAATTGACTGCCTAATATATTATTCTCACTGTGCTCATTTCTTTGATCATTAGACAAGAGAAATAATTTTTGTACATCACTTTTTACATCTTCTTTTAACACCTACTTGTTTAGGAAAAAATAAAATGAGAAAATGTGTATTCAGAATGTGTTTCTTTTGTTTTATTATCTAAATAATAATAATAAAAGAATGAAAAAATAATGTGGAAATAACATTGTTAAATAGATAAATACATTTACCACTGCCATTTTTTTTTCTCTAAAGTCTTCCCATTTGAGTACCAATAATGGCACCTTTGTAATACATGGGACATGAGCCATTGAAAATGAATGAAGATAGAAACAAATACCCTAGACCTTTCAAGAGCCTATCTAGAACCATTATGTGCCTACTTATCTCCTAAATTAATAATACAACTTATTTATTCCTTGGAATGGCATATATTTTAATTGGATTAAGACATCATTCTAATTTTGAAGTCATTCTCTTCTTCCTCACAAATCCATTCTCTTCACTCAATCTTATATCTTTATGACTTCAAGCCTTGATAGTAACAGTTGCCAAGCAAGAAAGATCAATAGGGGAAATAAATTAATGGTTTCTCCCCTTTATGCAGTTGAAACATCCAATTATGCAAAGGTTGTCTACAGAATATAGATAACAACTAAAGTAAGAGACTGTTATTGCCACTATTATTTGATTATTGTGATTTAATTAATTTTCACTATTTCATTATTTCTTGTATGCAAAGGTTTAATTAATTTATATTTTATTTTTTAAAATATCTTTTATTAGTTAATGAATGTATTAAATTCAATTATCTATTTAATAAAAAATATTTTTAAAAAAATATAAAATATTAAAATAATAATAATAAACAAATAGGGGTGAGAATAGATGTAATAATAACAAATTGGGCAATGGGAGCCGCGCGATGGAGAGGAGTAGGCCATTTTGGGCTATTTGAAAAACATCACACGTCTTCTCATTTTATTTCGATGGTGATGTTTACCGTTTGGAGCACCCTTCCTCCAATCAAATTTACTTTTTATAGTTGGTTAATTTTTTTTAAAATTTTATTATTGTGTATGTAAATTTTATTAATTAAAATTTGTAAAAAAAAATTATATGCATAATTATTTACAGTAAAAAAATAAGTCTGGTTCAAGTCTTTTGTATATGAATTTGTATGTATATAAATATTAACAATAAAATTTTACAAAATTTCTTGTATATATAGTAAGAATCATATCTGTTACTTGTTAATCAGGTTACAGATAATAAATCAAGACCATTAATTTATTTTAATAAACATTTAGTTATAGAGTGTTAGTACTCTCAAAAAATTTAAAAACACTGTAAACGTTTCCAATTGGTGTTCACAATAATTTATCTTTAATCTTTGTTATAGATCTTAGAATTTTTTTCTGGAGATGTTAAATGATGCATCGTATTAATAAATTGAAATTTTTTCTTCTTTTTCAATAAATATAAGAAAATATTTTTCATATATTACTTTATACTTCATATCACTTACATATGCCTATATGACATAATTAAAATATAAATATGTAAAAAATGAGATAAAATTAATTATAATTAAATGATAAAAATAACACACATATATATATATATATAATGTAAAAATAACATTACTGATAAATATATATGATAAAAAGAGTCAACGGTCAAAGATTTGCACTAGCGTTTTTGTCTCCCATACATACGCACACTCACCTTCTGTCACTCATAAATGACATTCCCCGATCCCCAAAACCCTCACAACACAAAGCACAATGCGCCCCCACTTGGATCGGGGCCTACCTGCTTCCTTGGTGCACCAGCCTCCCCACAATTGCTCCTTCCACCAAGGTAGGGTTGGGTCACCCTCGTTCATAAAATTTTCAACAAATTTTCTTTAGTTATTAATATACTAAATACCAATTCTTAAGTATTTTATTATTTATTATATTATTTAATAATTTAAATTATTTTAAAAATAACAATTAATAAAATATTTAATAATTAACCAAAATACTTATATTTTAAAAAAAGATATTTAACCATCATAATAATTCTCAAGTTTTTTTTTATTTGACTAAGGTATCTCCATGAGTACTGCTCAAACTCCTCAAATATGTTCATGACTAAGTAATTCTCAAGTTTTATTATTAAATATATTATTGAACTATAAAATGAATTTTATTGTTTAGATAGAGCCATTATATTATATTTATAACATGTTTGAATAGTATACATTTGAATTAGTTTATTTTATATTTAAAATAACTTATAATCAAAGTTTAATTAAGAGACCTTTAGGAAAAAAACTAATTTTTCTTAAAACTAATTTAAATAAATCCAACCATACAATTAGTTTTGAAAAGTCCCAAATTACGATTTCAACAAAAGTTTGTCTCTTGTAATTTTTGTCTAAATTATAATTTTGGGGTATCAAATTAAACTGAATAAGCACTTCTAAAATTTGACTTTTGAATTTTGAGAGCTACTCGCTATGGGATACAAGGTGTTGCTTTGAGCAAGGTAAGATTGAAAAAGAAATCTTTATATACTATTAGAATAAGAAAAAGTTCTTTCTCCACACTTTTTAATTTAATGTGTATTACATTAATTATGACATTAAAATTTAGTTAAAATAAAATATAGTAATGGTCTACATAATTAAGATGATGAACATTAAACCATATAGAGAAAAAAAAAATCCAAAAGCACTTAAAGAATTTATCTAAAAAGAAAACTAGACAACTGGCTTTGCCAACACATGGCAAGCCATGAGGGGCCCTTGATGAAGTTAAGGGCAATGGAGTGATGTGGAGGTGACATCAGCAAGGGTTCCCCTGCCCCCTGGGATAGTTACTCTTCATCTTAAATTAAGGTATGTGGAGATTAGGAATTTATGTATATAACAATAATATAGTAATAGAAATAGGACACTTTCGGTGAATGATATGATGATGTGGCAACTTATGGATATTCGAATATGAATTTATCAAGATTAATAAGTCAAAGTGATAAGGGATATTCAATTATCTGAGAGTTAATAATGTTAATTCATTCTGAGAAAAATATTGAAAAAAATTCTAATTATTTAATATTTTTGATAGAAGATAGTCCAAAATCGATTCCCTTTTTCTAGTTGCAACATTGGGTTTTTGACACCAAAAATCGACATTTTTTAATGTTCACAGTAACTTTTTTTTTTCAATAGATTTTACTTCAGTTTTTAAAATTCTAAAGATGAATAATACTTCAACTAGAGAGAAGTATTACCAACCCGAGGTACAAGGATTGGATACATAGCTCTTTTTTTTTAATTAAGAAAGAAATTGAGGAAAGTGTGTTTTATTCACCTTTTACAACAAGGAAATAGTGCCAAATGACTCAAATTATTGTGTAGCGAATGTGTTGCACTCAAATTATGATTATTGCTTTCGGTTTCTCTTGTTGTTTAGTTTAGATTTTTAAGAGGAAACGGCGAAACACAGCCGTTCCTGCAAGAAAGACTGAAAGAGCTTGATGTTTAACCAATATAGAAAGAGTTTTGTAATATCTTTCTAAAATAAAATTTTAATAATTTTTTTAATATTAAATAAATAAAATATTTAATAAATTTTTTTAATATCTTAAAAATATAAAAATATTTAATATTTTATTTATTTAATAATTAAAAAAATTGTGTAAAAAGATTTAAAATTATTCACGTAGAAATTAGAAAGAAATGATCGAATTAATATGTAGTCTACTAGCTACGACGACTTCTAGTATGTATTGTGTTGTGCACTTATGCGTGCAGCACACAAACTGTGACGTGGTTGACTCGAAATGGAAAACTAAACTCTAAATGATATATTTGGTACCGAATTGCAGGACAAATGGAGCTTCATCTGTTGCTTCCTTAGTCCTCCATCACTGTCTATGGTTTCTCTTTGTATTTTCTTAGGACCAGATCCGATATGATCCGCTTCTATGTCATTATCATGCAGATTATTGGGAATCCAAAGTCAGGGCAAAGTACAAATAAAATTACGAACATATGTCTGTCATTTTAATTTTGAACAAGAAGAAGAATTAATATATATATCCTCTTAGCTATATATTATTATTAACATCATTATATTTGTGATAATAGGAGGTTTATAATTAACTTTGGGGCTCACCAAATAATAATAATAATAATAATAATTTAATTTTGGGGAAGGAACATTACGTGTTTTAGCTTCAACTTTTAACTAGTCAAGTACGTTTATTAATGGAGTTACTTAATTATGATGTTCTAGAAGATAAGTTGTGCTGATTTTTTCTTTTATTGGGTGTCAATGAATTGCTAAAAACTGCCCAGACAAGGGAGGTTTTCGAATTTAGGATGATCTCTTTTTTAGGTTGAAATGTGAATATTATTAGTTAGTGGGTTTCCCACTACCTGTTACTTATTTAAGTAAAATTGCAAAAAAAATACATATACATACAGAGAATTCAAGTATGTAGGACTTTTCGTATGAATAATATTTTTGACTTTGGTTTGAATATGGAGCTACAAAGCAGCACATTTAACAAAAGCTCAACCAACTTGTCGGCACTTTCCTGGTAAACCATATTATTTCACGTAAACGAAGTCTATAAATGCTAAGCAAATAAAAACAAGGACTCAAGGAGCTGCACGTTGTGCTTAGTAAGAACTAGCTATCTACCAATAAGCCAAGTTTTTATTATTGCGATAGTTCTAAATATGCAATTTTTTGCCTTCACATTCATCTTCCTTCCTTTCATTTAACTGTCCTACTCATCTTTCAGTCCTCATTCAACAACGAATAATAACCTTGTTTAGGATACAGACAGAATCACCGTACGTAATACCATCATATTGTACGATAAATATAGGTGCAATTTTCAGTAGACGGTACATTTTCTCAACAGGGACTCACAATTAGGTTAACTATTTAGGTACTCACCAAAAAAAAGGTTAACTATAGAGGTACCTCCATTGATTTACACCTCACATTCAACAATATCTTCATAAAAAAATTTCTCGAATTATAGTTGCTATAATTTATATTTA
Source organism: Ormosia semicastrata (assembly GCA_029884595.1). Taxonomy (NCBI): domain Eukaryota; kingdom Viridiplantae; phylum Streptophyta; class Magnoliopsida; order Fabales; family Fabaceae; genus Ormosia; species Ormosia semicastrata. Next base: position 29,391,649 of record JAQQTO010000041.1, on the reverse strand, counting down.
TTTTTAATTTAATTGATATAATTTTTTTAAATTAATTTTGATATTTATAAACATTTTAAAAATAATCATTATTGTTAAATTAGTTATAATACCATTAATTTAATTTTTACTAAATATTTTATCCAAAAGAATGATTATTTAAAGTAACATCTACTAAATAAATAAACATCTACTCAGAAAAAATGAGTACCTACAAGAAAAAATATATAGTTAAAAATATATTTATTAGACAAATAACTACTTATTAAGTTATTTAATTGATGATGATATAAAAATATTATAATAAAGTTGACAAAAAAATTATTTTAAAAATATTTAAAAATATGAAGATTAATTTAAAAAAATTATGAAAATTAAATTAAAAATAAGTAAACATTGCATGAACCAAAACTTTGATTTTACCACATTTCTCCTTGCACAATATGCATTATTCACCGGTCATGATGACATAGTAGGCTTACTGTATATAAATCATATTCAAACAAGAAGTAAATCGGATGGTTACCCTTTCAATATTCACCGGTCATGATGACATAGTAGGCTTACTGTATATAAATCATATTCAAACAAGAAGTAAATCTTCTATAGTTACCCTTTCAATATGGAGCGTGGCCTAAGGCAAGAGGATCTTTTATCTCCTTTCTTATTTGTTCTCATTGCAAAAAATTTTAATCGGATGGTGGGGCGAGCTAAGGAGGCTGGTTTAATAGAAGGTGTTTGCATTGGAAATGATAAGGTTGAATTGTCTCATTTTCAATTTGTAGATGATACAATAATTTTTTGTCCTTCTAAGGAAAAAATTATCTTGAACTATAGAAGATTATTAGACAGTTTCAGTGTTATGTCCGGTCTGAAAATAAATTATACAAAATCGGCATTCATTCCTTTCTCTTGCCCGCAATAATGGATTGATTTGGTGTGTAATAGGATAAGATGCTCGATTGCTTCCTTGCCAATTAATTATTTGGGGATCTCGCTTGGGTCAAATACAAGGAAGATGGACACGTGGAGACCAGTTGTGAATAGGATTGAGAAGAGGCTTGCTTCTTGGGAGGCGAGGCTTTTATCTAGATCAGGTATACTTGTTTTGATTAAGTCTGTTCTTAATAACCTTCCTTTATATTATCTTGGGCTATTCAAGATTTCGGTGACAGTGGTTAAAAAAATAAGGATCCAAAGTAGATTTTTTTGGAGTGATGATGTTAACAAGAGAGGTATCCCTCTTATTAAATGGAGTGTTATTCAAAAGCCAAAAAGTGTGGGTGGCCTTGGTGTGGGGGATTTGGTTGTCAAAAACGCTGCTATGTTATTCAAATGGTGGTGGAGATTTTCTGTTGAAGAAAAACCTCTTTGGAAACGGGTAGTGTGTTCTAAATATAATCTTATCTGTGACAGACCACTTGTTGATCAAAAATTGTCTTCTAGAAGGGGCCCTTGGTTGGATGTGTATAATATTAAAAATTCTGGAGAAAGAATAAACAAAATAATTCAACATGGTTTTTGGAAGAATGTGGGAAATGGTTTGAAGTCTTTGTTTTGGGAAGATAAGTGAATTGGTGATGGGTGTCTTAGAAATAAATTCCCAAGATTGTTTGCTGTATCTTTACAAAAAAAATAAGATAATTGTGGAGTTTGGAGTGTGGGATGGATATAATTGGAGTTGGAACTTTCTTTGGACATGTGCATTATTTGTATGGGAGTTGCAACAACTTAATGAGTTGAATATTTTTCTATCTCAAGTTTCTTTAAATAGAGAAGCAGAAGACAAGCTTTTTTTGGAAATTTGACTCTAAAGGATCTTTTTCGGTTAAATCTTTCTTTCTTGCTGAAGCTTCTTTATCAGTTTCCATGTATCTTTATAGTAATATTACAAAAGGTGTCTGGCAAGGTCTTGCTACTCCAAGGGCTGAATTGCTTGTATGGCTTATGTTGCTGGGCAGATTAAACACCAAAGATCGCCTTAGGAAGCTCAACTTGATCTAGGAAAATGAAGAAGGATGCCCGTTTTGTGCTTCTGTTAAGGAAAGTATTGAATATATCTTTTTCAATTGTATTTTCTCTTAGAAATTATGGTGCACTTGTCTCAATTGGTGGGGTTTTTTCTGGACCTCCCCTCTTGACTTAAGAAGTTTCTTTGACTCGTGGGTAGATATTGGTTTGATCGGTTTTTAGAAAAAGTTATGGGTGACATTATTTTTTATTGTTATTTGGACGATTTAGCAAATTAGAAACAGATTGGTTTTCGACAAAATTGATCCAAAATGGGATTTAGTCCACACTCAAGTCAAGTTGAGGCTTGCATATTGGACTTTGGGTTAGTGTTCTAATTTTCCATTTTCACCGAAGTTTCTAGTGTCAATTTGCATGATGTTAGAAGATGGAAGCATTCTGATTCGATAAGACAATCAGTTGTTAGATGGAATCCTATGTCTTTGGGTGTATTTTTTTGGAGATTAGAAGTTTTGGATAGAAGTAATGTGGTAAAGTTTGTTATTGAAGGTTTTCTTAAGGATATGTCTGGGAAGATGTTGTGTCGTTGTGTTAACTCTGTGGTTTGCTGTGATGCTAATGAAGCTTATTTTTTGGCCATTATTTTTGCTCTTGAAGTATCTCTTCAAAAAACATGGTGTTCACTTTTTTCAGTTTTGCTTGCTTTTGGGTCCTTGTTTGCTTTGTCTTGAGTGGGTGATGATAAGAATGTCTCGTGGAAGATGCGTTTTTAATGGAACAAGCTCCAATCTATCAAGAGGTGCTTTAAGGATTTACATTTTGTTCATCATAAAGGTATAGTCAAGCCAAATGAAGATTTCAGGTTTAATTTTGTTGCAGATGTTGAGGAACAACATGTGTTTTGGTTTGTTTCTTGATTTTTGTAGTTTTGTTTTCTGTCTTGATCTTTTGTTTTTCTGTTTTTCCTTTTGCATCTTGTACGTTTGGTTGTTGGTTCTTGCTCCTCTCTATTGGTGAGAGTCTTTTGAGCTTTCAACCTTTGCTATATATAAAAAAAACAAGAAGTAAATCAATTAAACTTAAATATGCAAGGCTTACAAATATCAAATAAATATGTATAACAATATACAAATTCATAGCATTAGTTTTTTTTCTATAGATAAACAAGCACATTACACCCTCATGTACCCTAACTGGTATTCCATACCTATACGGGACACTAGTAATGTATGGCCATTAAAGGCCTCTCATATTTTTTTCATTTTTACATATAAATTTATTCTAGAGTGATGTTAGTCGGACAAAGCAAGTAATACTCTGTAAACACAGACCTGATGGGAGGATTCTTGATAGGTAAGAGAAAAAGTGGGAGTAAGAACGAAAGAGTAAAAGATATCAAGAGTGAAGATTAAATATATGCGAGGTTTATAAATATATATTTTTAAAGTATTATAATTGTTCAGAATTGAATTTTGAGGGTTACCTGAGTAGATGGTCTATAGTGGATTCCTCCGAGGAGCAGCAACAATCACTGGTAGAGCAAGAGGGTAGATACCTACAAAAGGTACTCTTACACTCAAGTCAATAGCTGTACAAGGAAGATAATCTGTAATGAAATTCAGTCATTACCTTGTCTTCCTTACTTATTGTATTTATATAAGCGTTTTAGAGTATGTGATGTCTGAGCATTTAGTGCATGTCGAATGTTGTTGCATGAGATCGTGGCGACATGACCATGGGGGACAAGATCCTGGAGACAAGGTCGTGGAGGCCGCTATCCATTTGTCCTTATTCGCTCACTTGTACAGGATACGATCAAGATTTGTTCATGTTGTTACGCCTGATGTGTGGGTTGCTTTATGTGCATTATATATAAGTAGCTACAAAAAATACTCTGACGCTCAAGTCAGTAGCTACACAATGAGGATAGTGTGTAATAGAATTCAGGCATACCTTATCTCCCTTACTTACTATATTTATATGAGTATTTTAGGGTATGTGATGTCTGAGCCTTTAATATGTGCCGTATACTACTACTTGGGATTGTGGAGACAAGATCGTAGAGGCCACTATCCCTCTGTCCTTATTCGCCTACTTGTACGGGATACGATTATGATTTGTTCTTATCGTTACGTTTGATGTGTGAGTTGCTTCATGCACACTATATATCTAGGTGCCAACTTGAGGGATCAGGTCGCTCCAATTCTATAAACTCGTAACCCGATCCAACACAATAACCCTTTATTCTATTTTAGTTTTTTAAATCATTTGGTCTAAATCAAATTATTACACCGAGAATTCACTAAGTAGTAAAAAACAAATCACCAATATAAAAAACTGCTAAATAAAAAAGTAATATAAAAAATGTACAAGAATTATTATCCCTCATTAAAATATTGGCAAATGGTGAACTGCCATTGGCACACGTGTCAACCGAACAACTTTGACATCCAGCTGGCTGGTCCCATTTGGATACTTCAACAAGAAAATCCAATTATTTACCGTATACAACTGACACACTATTTCCTTCTCTCTTCGCCTCTCAAATGAAATACTCGTGCAATTTTTACTCGAGTTTTGTTATATATATATTTTAAAAAAATTAATAATTCTCTTAATATTAAATAAAAAAATATTTTTTATAATGTTTAAGAAATATAAAAAATATTTTATTTTTTATTTGATAATTAAAAAGATTTATAAGAGAATTAAGTAAGAAAACTTTAAATTTTTCTTTTGACTCTTAATATCGCGGGAAATACGATGAACGCCGTTATTTTTGTCTGTTACCGGTAATCCCAAGTAACTAACAAATTAAGCAAGCGGCTGCCGGTATTTTGTGGGACATCCTCAATACAATCGCGCAGGTGATGGGTGTACCTTAACACCGTGTTTACCGGATTTTAGCGGTTGACTATTTTTATCATTTTTTCCCTACGAATGTTTCTTCACACCTTAGCCTGTAAAACTAATATCATATATCATTGCTCAAAGTATTCAGGCTACTTCTTTATTTAAGTGTTTTTATACTCATTCAAAATCTTAATATTGCAAAAGCTCATCAACCATTAAATTTAAACTTATTTATCACTTGACTTATATGTTATTTTTTATTTTTCAAAAATGGTTACGTCATTTTCCTTGTACGATAAGCACATCCTATGCGATTTTGCATTTTGCACCACTCAGCCAAAAAAAAATTTAAAATTGAGTTTGACATAAATTTGTTTGAAATAGTAAAAATCTGTATGGAAAATTTTTCTTGCACGCTAATTTTTCTACACTGTTAGTTAGAGTGTCAAGTGGGTTGCGTTAATTCAAAAATTTATAGGTTCTGACTCAACTTGACTCATAAAATATAAGTTGAGTCTGATTGAAAAATAATTTAACTCGCAATTTATGAGTTAAAAAGTGGGTTTGAAAATATCCATAGCAGGTACTTAACTCACACACTTTTTTTTTTAAATTAAAAAAATTATTTAGTCACGGTTAAAAAGCCGTTTAACTACAACCTTTAATTGCGGCTAAATGACCACTGAAAAAAAAGGTTCATTTAGTAAATAACGTCGTTCTATTTTGAAACATAACAAAAGGTAATTAAAAGCGCTCACACACAGACAATAACTTCGTTTTTATCAATTAACATTTCGGTTACTTACTCTCAAATTCTCAATCTCTCAAATAAAAAACGCAAATATCTAACTTCCTATTTCAAGAGCTACAACATTTTCAGAAAGGACAAAACTTAGGTAAAGTTCTTTAGGTGCTTGTGGTACTTGTCTCTAATAGAAACATGACACGTGTATATTTTTTTATAATTCATTAATGAAAATTTTCAAAATAATAATTAAGTAACTAAAAAATAAAACACATGTCATGTTTCTATTGAAGACAAGCACCATAAGTGCCTAAGGAATTTTATCTAAGTTTTCTCCTTTCAGAAAATAGAGAGTGACATCAATGATTATATTAATTCACATGTTATATGTGATGACATTAACTTTATTTGATTAGAATAATTTGTTGTTTATGAATATTGAGACCTATTAACTTAGTTTACTTTATTATAAACTTAAATTAGTAAGACTTGTTAATTTATTATGTATTTATGTATATTTAGTTTATTTAAGACCTATTATGTTTGTATAAGATTGATTATGTGAATTAATATGTGACTTCTTATATTTATATAAGGCATATTATGTGTAAAGAATTTTTGATTTCGTATTTTGACCATTTTTTAAGAATTTTATTTTAAATATATGTCAGACTTATGGGTTCGACGTACCCAACCCAACTCATTCTTGAGCAAGTCGGGTTGAGGAAAAAAAATTGACCTAATCCAACTTAACCTACCATTCTAATGAGTGAGTCAGATTAAAAAACGTTGCAAAACCTATCTAGCTGACACCCTACTTTTAGTCATACTTACTTATTAGAAAGGAAAAAAAATAAGTATATTAAGAAATGTATTTCTTCTATTTTATTATGTAAGAAAGAAGTGGTATAAGAATGATATGATGAAGAATAATGTTAATATAAATTCGGGTTCACGGTAAATCATATACATGATAACATATCTATTCTTCAAAATATAATTTAAAATTATAAATATAAGTATATTATAAAATTTAATAATAAATATACTGTCACGGATAAAAAATTCATCGTAAATTTGAGTTTATATTAACTTCACTCATGATGAAAATAGTATACAAATAACATTAGTGTTATTGGAGTCCTTTGTTTTTTTTTTTTTGAGTTTTTTTTATATATATTTTCTTGAATTAATTGAATTTGGGTTGGCCGATCCCATCGGAAACAATGGGATAATGGATATTGTCATATAGGTTTGTCTTATTCCATGTTTTGATATTAGGTTCCATAGCAGCATGGCATTTCAAATTGATGACTGCATCTGCATGCCTTTTTTGTTTTGAGCTAATCGATTGCATTCTATCTTTTAAAAGCGGCGATGAAATTATGGTATTGGTATGGATCTTCAAATAGTATTCTAGGCCATTTCCATTTGAAATTGTGCATATCTTCTGAATTCTTCCTTCTATTTTCCCATTTTTCTTTCTTCCTGTTTTCTTAACAAGCCAAATCCAACTCACCTAGGTAGTTCTTTGATTTTGTCACTGGCAAGAGCTCCATAACATGGCAATAAATGAAAGTTGAATTCTTTGGCATGACATAAAGAGTTTCTGTTATTCTTACATCATAAAGATTCACTGTAAATAATTTTTTCTACAAAGATCAATCCTCATTAAAAATAATAATAATAATAATAATGTAAAAAGTTGTGTAAAGTAAAATATAAAAATAAAGAGATTTAATTAAATATATTGCAAGTGTAATTTTTTTTATAAAGTCTCATTAAACTATACATCGTCATATCATTAAAAATATTTAATTTTTTCAATAATTACTTTAAAAATTACCTATGCAGTAATATATGAATAAACTGACACTAAATAAAAATTAAACTCAAAAGAAACTACATGTAAAAGAATCATAAATGTTTGTCTATTAAGATCTTTTCAATTTTTTTCTTCTTAAATGATAAATTATAAAAAAATATAAAAATAATTATTAATGAAACTCAGTTATTAGTATAAATTTTTTTTATATTTTTTTCTTTTATAATTAATCATTGAAGAAAAAAGATTGAGATAGATAATCCTGATACATGATATTTAGAAAAGGAAAACTAAAGTGATACAATGGATATATATCCGATTCCACCCTCCATTCTTCTGTGTATTGACTTCATGGTCCCTACATGTGCCTCTATATATGCCGCGTTCTCATTCTTCTCACCTCACGCTCAATAGCACCTTCTCCTTCATTCTAAACAATCTCGTATAGTTTCTCTCATACTCTCCAAACCTCTCCGTGTTCTCCTTTTTCCCTCTATAAGCACATACACTTCTTGAGTTCCTTTCTCTTTCACAGCACAAAGCTAGCTAAGCATCATGCCCGAGGCTCCCAAAGACTATGACCTCTCAGAGCAGAACAAGAAATTTCTTGAGTTCATAGAGGATGTCACTGCCAACGCTGATGAAGTCCAGAAGAACATCCTCGCTGAAATCCTCTCCCTCAATGCAAACGTTGAGTACTTGCAGCGACATGGCCTCAATGGTCACACAGACCGTGACACCTTCAAGAAACTTCTCCCTGTCATAACCTACGAGGATATCCAACCTGACATTAACCGCATCGCCAATGGTGACACTTCTCCAATCCTCACCTCAAAGCCCATTTCAGAGTTTCTCACTAGGTGCCTATAATTTCAAACACAAAACTCTTTTTCGACTATGGAGAAATTTTTTTGGTCTTTTTATTTCCCCCCTTGTGTTTGTTATTTTCATTTTATCTTGTTTTCCTATGTATATAACTAAATATTATATGGTTTGGCTAAATTAATGGACTTGTTTTGGTTTTTTTTTTGGGTTATGTAGCTCTGGGACATCTGGGGGTGAGAGAAAGTTGATGCCTGCAATTGAAGAGGAGCTAGGGAGAAGATGTTCGATGTATAGCCTATTGATGCCTATTCTGAGCCAGTTTGTGCCTGACCTAGAAAAGGGCAAAGGAATGTACTTTATGTTCATAAAGTGTGAGTCTAAAACACCTGGAGGGATAGTAGCTCGCCCAGTTCTCACCAGCTATTACAAGAGTCCTTATTTTAGAGAAAGGCCTTATGACCCATACACAAACTATACAAGCCCAAATGAGACTGTTCTCTGTCCTGATTCCTACCAAAGCATGTATTCCCAACTTCTTTGTGGCCTTTGCCAAAACAAAGAGGTGCTAAGGGTGGGAGCTATCTTTGCCTCTGGCTTCATCCGTGCCATTCGTTTTCTTGAGAAACACTGGGCCCTCCTTTGCAATGATATCAGAACAGGAACCATCAACCCCATAATCACTGACACCTCTGTGAGAGAAGCTGTCATGAAGATCCTCAAACCTGACCCAAAGCTTGCTGATTTTATCCAACAGGAGTGTAGCAAGGGTTCTTCGCAGGGGATTATCACTAGGCTGTGGCCTAACACAAAGTATGTGGATGTTATTGTGACTGGGACAATGTCACAGTACATTCCCACGTTGGACTACTACAGCAATGACCTCCCACTTGTGTGCACCATGTATGGTTCCAGTGAATGCTACTTTGGGGTCAATCTCAACCCCCTTTGCAAACCCAGTGAAGTGTCTTACACTCTCATCCCCACCATGTGCTACTATGAGTTCTTACCTGTTAACAGAAGCAATGAGGTCACTGGTTCTCTTCAGCCACCCAGATCTCTGAATGAGAAAGAGCAGCAAGAATTGGTGGAGCTTGTTAATGTCAAGCTTGGCCAAGAATATGAGCTCGTCGTTACAACTTTTGCCGGTGAGTTTCTTGTCCATGCTCATCTAAATTACTGAATAGAAATATATAATATGGTTTTTTGGAACATATATATAACATGTTTTTTTGTGGTACATATGTATAATATGGTTTTTTTTTGGTACATATATATAATATGGTTTTAAATACACAAAATTGGAACTTGGGTTTACTAATGAATATATGTGTGACAATAAATTTCAGGACTTTATAGGTACAGAGTGGGAGATGTGCTGAGGGTGGCAGGATTCAAGAACAAGGCTCCTCAATTCAACTTCGTTTGCAGAAAAAATGTTATCCTGAGCATAGATTCTGACAAGACAGACGAAGTTGAGCTTCAGAACGCAATGAAAAATGCTGTGACACACTTGGTGCCGTTTGATGCAGCTGTGGCTGAGTACACTGGCTATGCAGACACTGCAACAATCCCAGGACACTATGTGTTGTACTGGGAGCTCACCCTCAAAGGGTCAACTCCTATCCCTCCTTGTGTGTATGAGGATTGCTGCTTAACCATTGAGGAGTCACTCAACAGCGTGTACCGCCAAGGCCGTGTCTCAGACAAGTCAATTGGGCCCCTTGAGATCAAGATTGTGGAAGAGGGTACCTTTGATAAGCTCATGGACTATGCCATTAGCTTAGGGGCATCAATAAACCAGTACAAGACCCCAAGGTGTGTGAAGTTTGCACCTGTTGTGGAGCTGTTGAACTCAAGGGTAACCTCAAGCTATTTCAGTCCTAAATGTCCAAAATGGATTCCTGGCCACAAGCAGTGGATTAACCAGAATTGAAGAATCTAAAGATGGACATTATGTTTTTATGTGGTTGGTAGCTTTTCATGGCGGTTCACATGAACTGTTTCTATGGGACACCTTAGCGAAAAGTTAATAACTCTCTTTAGGTTAAATCTATGTTTAAAGACTTCTTTAGCCCCCTTTTCTTTCCAAATTTTAGTTGGTGCTTTAACTTCCATAATGCATAGTGATTAGTGATCCTAAACTTAGCCACTGTAAAAAAAAAAAAAAATGCGATTCCTGATTCAAATGCTTTTTGTCTTTCTTTTTATCCAGTTAAATAGTTCTTTTTTGTTTTTTTACCCCTTTTCCCTCTTGTTACCTTTCTAGCAATATCGTCATAACGTTCGGTTGAAAATGGCTTTCACAATTGTAGCCAGCAAGCATGCATGCCCGGTTGCCCACTAAAGTGTCTTGGGGCTTATTTCCTATAACGGAAACGAGAAGGCCCTCATTACTGAACATTCTTTTTCTATAGTTTTCAGGAAAAAGCATGTCAATTTTTCCCCTATAACACTATTTAAGTCCAGCTAACTAATCACAGTGAAATAATAAATTATGGATAATAATATGCAAATTAATTAACCTGTTTCACTTTAGTGCTTTACCTGATGAAACAGGCTATTTCTGCAGACAAATTTTGCAATTTGATTAAGACTTGTCTGCTAGGAATTTTGTCCATAATTCAACCTAGTTGGGGAGAGAAAAAGGGGTAATCTAGCATTAAAAGTCTTGATAAGCTCATCTCAGTCCTCGTGAATCGTGATGGCTAGGAATGATTTGAATTGCCTTTGTATCTGTGACCACATTTGGCTCACGAGCTGTTTTTATATTCACGAAAGAAAAAAATTTGACTCTAATTTTTTTTAATTATCTTTTATGTTTTATTAATTATTAAATATAATTGAAATAATAAATAAAGGATGATTAAAAAATAAAATGAAGAATTAGAGGAAAAGAATTAGAATCAAATTTTATTCTTTTTAAAATACTTAAAGAGAGAATATTTTGTTATCATGTTTAATAAGAGATATAAAAAAATAATTTGATTCATGTATCATTTTTTGTAATATTTATTAATTATTATTCTTACCAAATCATTTTTAAGAGAGGAGGTAGGTTGAGATAATTTTTATATTGTGAAAGTAATTATAAAATTACATAATGATATTTTTGCTTATCCTTATTTTCAAATTCTTAAAGATAATCAAAGTTAATCAAACTTAAATTTAATATATTTTTAAGAATATTATTCTTTAAAATATCATTTTCAACAATCCTATTATTGAGAATAAAAAACTAACTCTTAAACCAAACATCCCCTTAATGTCTCTTTAACAAGAAAAGTCTTTTATGTTGTGGCAACAGTAGAAAAACTTTTATTGTGTATTACTTCCTCCGTTTCAAGATAATTATAATGATTGTTGTTTTATAAAGTAAGTTTTGTTTCATTTTATATGTGGCTTTAATAAATTAAGACATTAATTATTTTTAACTTTATCTTTACTTCTTGACATCTCCACTAAGTAAAATAAAAGAAAGCATTAATGGAAAGAGATGATAAGTTAGTGAAATGTAGTTATATTTTTTTAAAATTGAGAGTATTTAATAACTTTTTTACTCTATATAAAAAAACTTCAAATGATAAATATTGTAAAATAAGTAGAGTATTTTAATGTATACTACTTTAAATATGACATAAAAAAATATAATTAAAAGAGAAAATAATAATAATCTACATACTAAAGTAATCGTCAACTCATCATTAAACATTACATTTTTTTATTTCAAAATATTTATCTTTTAAAGTTTTTTATAATAAATAAGAAAACTATTAAATATTCTCAAAATATAATCATATTTAACTAAATTACATTCTCATTTCATTAATATATTCACTCTTATTCTACTTAATAGAAATACCAAGAGATAATAATAAAATTAAAAAATAATTAATATATTCTTAATTTTTTAAAATAAGATAAAATAAAATTTACCTTCTGAAACAACGTATATTTTAAAACAGAGATATTATAGAGCAATAACATTTTCTTATTTTAAAGCACCTAAGAATTTATGCTAAAGTAATTCTATATCATTCTACAAGTTTCTTTTAATAATTTTTTAATATTAAAAGAAAAAAAAATATTAAATAAAAAAATAAATATATCTAATATTTTAAAAATATAAAAAATATTCAATAATTTTTTTATTTAATAATTAAAAAAATTAATAAAAAAATTGAGTAGGAAGATAAATTATTTCTGTTTATGCTAATAAGATAATTGTTGTGATATAGATTCTTTCACTAAATGAAGGAACTAAAACCATGTGTGGGTATTAATTGAACATGGGACTTGTGTTCAAAGTTCAAGGCTTCAACCATTGTTTATCTGAGAGATTTTTTTTTTACGATTCTTAACTTCTATTAATGTAAGACATTCTTTTATTATATATTATTAAATGTTTGATAAATTAGATGTAACATTAAAAATATAATTAAAATAATAAATAAAAATAGCTATTAAAGATAATGTTACAGATATTTTTAATAATACAAAACAAAAAACAATTCTTTCTCCCAGAAAGATTTCTCTAGTTTCTCTAGCAAATTCAAAAGCAAACAAAAGCAAGTGTGTCTGCGTGCTTGTGACGATACAATCTAAGTTGCTAACTGCAGGCAATGGAAGCACATAAAACCAATTCTATGATAATCCGTGCTGTATATGATCGTAGTGTCTCACTCTGCATCCACCAAGGACCAACCCCCACCTCTGTTCCGACCATAAAACACGCCAGGAAATCGCAGAAGCAGTCAAAAGAAGATGGAAGAAGGTTTTGGATTGTAGTGGGTAATAGGAGATAAGAGAGGGATCAGACTGCTGTTCCCTGTTTGCTATATTCTTTGAAAACAAACAAGAACAGTTTTTGTTTTCCAAGGGTCCTTCAGACATAATCATGTAGCCCTCCAGACAAAACCAGAAGAAAGAGACAATCGTTTTTTAGAGACAAATTGTGTCCTGCTTAGACTGATTAAGCATTAAAACCCTTAGCAGTGATAAAGAAGATAAGGTTCGTATGTAAGACATTCATGTTTTTGTCCTCTTCGTAGTTTTCAATTTTCCCTACTGTTCTGTATGTTCAATCGTTCAGTCTATGAAAATTCACCTCCCTTATATAATTGTAGTCCAATGTACTGATGTAGCATGAATCTTTCTTTTAATTTTAAATATTATTGTTCCTTCCACTAATTGAGCGACTGGTCAGTGTTCTATCTTTTACTTATGCGGTGGTTTGTGATAGCCTAAGGTTTTCATAAGGTTTCACGCCAATCAGTAACGTTGGTCTTGATTGGAGGTGGGGTGAATATCTATAAAAGATATTTTGATATTTAAATCAATCTTAGAATTAAAATAAAAAAATAAAGATAAAGAAAGTAAATCAAGTTGAAGTATCTCAAGTATTTATTTACATAGAAGGTAAGGTTTCAAGAACCATTGGTGGCCAATCACATATAAATAGGGTGTTAGATGGATGAATTAGTTTAATTTTAAATTAGATCGTAATAGATAGATTTAAAATAAATTATTAATTTATTTAAGATTTATTATAAAATATTTAATATTATTCAATTTATTCATGACTCAATTTAATGGATGAATATTTAATCTATCTATTAATCCATTTTAATGGATTGAATGGATGGATATCTAACTCACTCATTTAAAAAAAATGTTTCTGCTCTAAAAAATTTATTCTCTCTTTAAAGAATATTTATTCTCTCTCTAAAGAATGGATATCCATTGGATTAGTTTTTAATTAGATATCTAATACATATTTTAGTTGGATTACTAATCATCTATAATTAAATTTAATCTATTAAATTTAATCTAATAAAATATATTATTTTAATTAAATGAATTAAATTGATTTTAATAAAAATAAATTAGGTAAATTAAAAATTAATAAATTTTATTGCGAACCCTTAAACTGTTCGATTTGAACTCATTAGGACATACCAATTCAATTATAGTATTTTTTAATTGTTTAATGTCAATTACAAATTTTTCGTATGCAATTAAAAACCGTTTAACATTTGTTCAAATTTATCAGTATATTGTGGCGCTGAAATGGTCATATAAAAAAATTATACAATTTTTAAAGTATAATTGATGTTACTTCAATTTTATTTGTGTCTGAATATTTGTATACATTAAAAATAATAAAAATAATAAAATATTGGTATCCGACTAAGCTTATAGTAATTCTACAATAAAAGTAATATAATTTGGTAATAAGAGTCTTATATTTCAAATTAAGAACAGTTCCTATCATTTAATTATACATAATAAGATTTGAGGAGTTGATGCTTTGGAATATTTTATAATAATTGTACCCAGTCGGCAACTAGCATGTTCCATGTGATTTCCAAGTACTAGCTTTTAATGTGATGTTGAAATGGCTCTAATTTGTTACCGTGAAGGTTGCCAACGGCATCCTCATAAAAAAGACGTTAAAAAGTTTAGTAGTTTTTTGTAGATAAAAAAAACTTAACGCAATATATAAACTTATTTTATTTTGTGCTAAAATTTAATTTTTATTTAAAAAATAATGGGTGATAAGAGTCAAATTATTGAGTACTTAATTATAAAAATTATGATAACATGTTAAAGACCAACTATCCCATAAACATAAATTGTTAAAGGCTCATAAATGATTTTATATTTAACAATACTCTCTTACTTTTATCATAACAGGAGATATATATATATATTGAAAGGATAATCTTTTATAGAGGATGTCTTAATTTAATATGTAAAGAGATGATAAATTAAAATGCAAGCAAAATGACATGTCTGAGATACAATTTCGAAACTAAACAATCTCTAAGGATCTAGCGAATTGGATTGAAACATAAATTTTAATTTTAATTCCAATTCTTTTAGAAATAGAATTAGTCCAATCTTAAATTCTATGTTTGGAAGAATTAAGATAAGAAATTGTAATAAATTCAATTATAATTTTATTATTTAAAGATATTATCTAAAATATTAAAAATTATTTACAAAAATAAAATTAATAAAAATATTCATACAAGAATATTTTTATAATATAATAATCATTTTTTTCATAAAAAATTTTCATGAATTTTTTTATAAAAAATAAATAGTTATTATAATAATTTTTATATAAAAATATAAATAATTTTTTATATAAATATAAAATTTCAATAAATATGATTATTCATAAATAAATGTGGAAGAGAAAGAGAGAGAGAAAAGTTTAATTTTTAAACTATAGAATTGATAATTCTTATGGTATAGTTAAGAATTGAGAAAGGCTTAACTTAGATTTTTCAATTCCATGGAATTAGTTTAGAATTACAATTCCAATTCTAAATGGTATTCCAAACATAAAAATTAGAATTAAGTTCTCTAATTCCACGCTTCAATTCCAAACCAAACTTAAAAGAACTTGGTGTATTTGAATTGAGATTCTTGAGTTCTCAATTTCTATCTTTTAAGAGATGCAATTGTATGAGGCAAGCATGCTTAAGGTGAATCAATTATTGTCTAATCTCTTATGCCATTAAATATACAAATCCTAATTCTTTAGGCTTATGATCCATTTAGTGGTTGCTTGGATTTCTTATGTATGTGACACTTTGATTCGACATACTACATGGATGTCTTATTCGTAAATTAATTATGGCATTTGACTCATACATACGCGTACTCATAATTGATTCCTTTAATTTATATATTTCCCGTTATTTTGGTTAAAATGTTTATATATGCACATATATGTGTCCATGAAGTTTTAAGAGCATTACCTAGAGCGAGAATAATAAAATTTATTTGTAAATGATAATAGAATTCAGTATATATATACTTTGCTCTCTTAGTTTTTACTACATTGAGATATGATATCAAGAAACAACTAAAGGTATTTTTTTTTCAGATCAAGATCCTCTACTATTCTCATAAAATAGAAGAGAATCCTGTTAATTAAAAATATATTTTTTTAACATACTGCATACGATATATATAAAACATATCACATGCGATAAAATTGATTTATTATAAAAGAACAGGATCTCTCTTGTTACAAGAGAGGATCCATTTCCTTTTTCTTCTATGTATAGGTAAGTGGGAAATCATCTCACTACAAGAAAAGGCTTACATTTTGGTGTATGAATTTGTCATAAATTGGGCTAGTCGCATTAAAAAGAAGAAGAAGAAGAATTTTAGACTAATTTCTAGTGTATTCGAGTCTGTCGGTAATAATTTCATTGAAAAACTCTTAATAGGAGGCTGTGGATGAATAAAGAAAGGGGAAAAAAAGGAGGGAGAAGAATGGAAAAAGAAAAAAGAAAGCAATAATATGATATTATATCAAAAGACACATCCTACATCTATGGGGCATAAAAATGGGAATGACGTACTCCTTCACATTTCATTTCTTCAAATTATCAAACATTTATTAATTAGTCAATTCTGATTTTTTTACATTATTTTTTATATTATTTTTTATACTATTTATTATATTATTAATTACATCACTTTTTATCTATCATTTTTTTATTTAATTATAAATATTAAAAAATAATATAAAAATGGGTGTATAAGAAAAAAAAGATATATAAACATCATTTTTCTTAATCAGTTGAGGAGCAGAGGAATATTTTAGGGTGAAAGTAGATATATAGTCTCTTCAAACTTCCTTTAGATGTGTAAAGGATATATTTTTGTATAAATTTAATGTATTTAAACTAAGTGTATTAAGTTAATAAAGTATTAATATATCATTCATTTTTATTAAATATATGTTATGTTCACTAGTGTATTAATAATATGTTAAGACTTTATTAGCTTGGTGTATCCAAATTGGATATACTCAATCTATATATGAATCTCTACTCCGTATACACACACACACACACACACATATATATATATATATATATATATATTAAATTTTCACTTCTTTTCTTTCTAGTCAGAATTTGGCTTTCCTATGAGACTTCATGAACTATCATAAAATAGGTAACAGCGTAAGAGGATTTGCTCCTAAATATATTTAACTATTATCAGAATTTGTTAAGGGCTTAACATTTAAGACGTTAGCTAAAAAAATTGACTTGGTATGATTGAGTATATGGGAGCAAATGTTGATCTTAGTGAAGCCTATACGGGGCACTCGAGCCAAATTAAGTAAGTGGATGAGACTACCATAAGTATAGGAACACACTTGAAGACCATTATAAACTTTTGGAGTTAAATAGCATAATCTCATATAATTTTTGAATTTAACTCCTTTAACGTGACGTGAGAG
Organism: Ormosia semicastrata; assembly: GCA_029884595.1. Taxonomy (NCBI): domain Eukaryota; kingdom Viridiplantae; phylum Streptophyta; class Magnoliopsida; order Fabales; family Fabaceae; genus Ormosia; species Ormosia semicastrata. The sequence continues at coordinate 29,374,180 of JAQQTO010000041.1, read as the reverse complement.
ATTCACTTTAGAAAAAATTAAGAAATTTTATTCATTAGTAAAAAAATTAAGAGAATAGATTCTAACAATTGATTATTTTATCAATAATTAAAATCTCATTTTTGTTAAAAAAAAGTAAAAATTTACTTTAGAATAACCAAATCTAAAAGAAAAACTCCTGACTCTATCTTAACGTAAGAAAAGACAATCTTTACCAGGAGTGAACCTAGCTTCGATGTTGTTAAGGGGGGCAGCTACACCTGCTCAGATACAAAAGAGTTTAAATGAGTTTAAAGTAAATCAGAAACAAAGGTTGAAGTCGAATGCAAAAGTTTAAGAGTGTATTTTGGATACTTACGAAGATTTGATTATTTTAATAATTAATTATTGTATAAACTTTTTTTTTATAATTAATTATAATATAATTAATTTTATATTTAAATATATTAATTAAAAAATAATTTTAAATTAATTTATTTAGTTTAGATAATATAAAGAAAGAATTATTTTTATATATTAAATTATTTAAATAAATATAAAATAATTAAAAAATTATTTAATTGAAAATAAAATAATATTTATATTTTAAAATATAAAGAATAATTTATAATTTAAAATCATAAACTTTAATATTTAATATTATAAAAATAATTATAATAAATTAAATTTTATGTAAAAATTAAAATTAATTTTATCAAATATGTGATAATATTGTTAAAATAATTTTTTTTTAAAATAATTATTTGATAGGGATTGAAATGATGTCAACCAAACATGCTGTAATACTCGTATGGCTGTGGACCGTGTGGTTTCAATAGCTAGCAAGTTGAAACTCCGGTGGGACGAACTTATAATGATAAGGATTCGAGTTTTATTAAAAAACAATTTGTGTAGAGAAAGTGAGAAACAATTTCAATATCTCAAAAGATGACAGAATCACAAGCAAAGAGTGTTTAACTCGTAAGGGAGAAAAAATGCAGAAGAGTAACAGTGTAGGAAGGTGGGGAGAGCAGGGACAAGTCCACGTAAGAAACTTAATGGCCATGTCTGTGGGACCCGGTTTTGATAAAGTAGTAGTCACGGTTCCCTAGGAGCGTAGAATCCGGCAAAAAAGGTATGATTGGGGGCTTCCATGCTCCGACTGCAAGGGGTCCCTGTCTGGATTGTTGCCACGTGTAACAGGAGCAGCGTTGACTTGACGCCGGGAAATGACTAGTGACTTCAGAACAAACTTTTCTAGAGTGAAAAACTTATATATCACATCAATTAAGTGATATGTATAATAGAATTAAAATAGAAATATATAAAAAAATAAAATAGAATTAGATGTGATTAAATAGTAAAAATTATTTAAATATAAAATGATATAAATAAAAGTGTGTTTAATTAAAATTATTCTTTTTAGAGTGAACTTATGTGTGAAGTAAATAAGTCAATATATATTCAATTTAAGGGGTTAATTTAATTATAGATAAACATGTGATATGTGAATAAGTACATAATCATAAGTTTAAATATTAGTTATGTTAAATTCTTGAGGCTATGTTATAATGAATATTCTTTTGAATCATCTAGTTTCAACTAGGCCAAATATATGAATTAGTTGAGATACATGCAAGTTAACTTGAATATTATTTAACTATAATATTAAAATAAAATAATTTAAAAATAAATATTACTTTATTTAGGAGTGTCCATGATTCGATTTGGATTAATTTTATTTGAATTAGTTATAAATAAAAAAATTAATTGATCCAAACAATATGATTTACATTAATTTGAATTGAATTGGTTTAATTAAGTTTTTGAAATTGATTTAATCAATTAGTTTTAATTGGATCAGTTTAATTAATTTTTGGCAAAAAACTTTTAAGCCTAAAAATTTATAAGCTAAAAGCAACTCATGTCATTAAAAAATTATAAAATAAAAATAGTTCATTTAACATATATGAAACAATATTTGATTAAGAATGATACATAAAATAAGAGAAGTATAAGAAAAATTAAAATTATAATAAATAAAAATATAAATTCCAAAATAAAAAATATATTATATATATTAATAAATTTAAATTAAATTGAGTTGTTTTTGAATTTCAATTTTTTGATTTGATTTATATATAGATTGGATTTAATCACCATTACAATTAATATTTACTTTTAAAACGACATTGAGAGGAAATCACTTTCCATTTCTTTGTTCTCCTCCTGTTCTTTGGTATAATGGAAAGACAGAAGAAGAAATGAATATAATAAGAAGAAAAAAACGAGAAGTGAAAAAGTTATTTCTCACATTGTTTAGTATTATCAATGAAAAAGAAAGAAAATGTATAACAATAAATGTTAAATTATTATTTTTATCCTTCATGTAATAAAATAAATAAAGGAAGAAATTATTTTTATCCCTGACTCAATCCTTCGAAAAAAAGGAGGGAAGGCATAATGTGGTTCCATGTAAAGAAAAGAAAGAGAAAACACTTCTTTTATATATTAAGTATGTATTTGAGATAGTTGTAAAAATTAAATTATTTTAATAATTAATTATTATATAATTTTTTTTTGTTATAATTGATTATAAAAATAAAAAAATTATGTTTGAATATGTTAATTAAAAAATAATTTTAAATTAATCTGTTTTATTTAAATGATATAAGAAAATTAATTTTATATATTAAATTATTAAAATATGTATAAAATAATTAAAAAAATTATTTAATTAATTAAAAAATTATTTAATTAAAAATAAAATAATATTTATATATTACTATAAAAAATAATCCTAATAACTTTTATACAAAATACTCAATCTACAGCATAATCTCTAACAACTTTTTTATCCAAAAATAAGTTATTACTTTTTTATAAATACTCACTCAAATATATTTAATTATTTATATAACAACTTAAAGTTAAAAAAAATGTTAATTTAACTTAAAAGTTAAAAATCAAACATGCTTTAACTTTATATCAAACAAGGAAAAGATGATTCATTCCTTTCTTTTTTATCCTTCAAAGTTATTTTAAACAAAGCCTTAAGGTACATGATACTAAGACGAAGAGAAATTCTAATCTATTCCAAAAATATTACTTTAAGTAGTTTTATAATTATTAATATTTAATTTAATAATATTTTATTTCTCAATCCAATAATATATATAATTATAAATGACAAATATTATATTTTTATTGAATTAGAGAAATTGTATGCTAGTGTAAAACAACTTTTTCAAGACAAAAGGAAGGGGGAGTAGGACCCTCCCAATACACACCAATCAGGTCACGGAAACCCACGTGGGACTGTCATCCATTTTGAGGTTGCTTCACTTAAGTTGTCACTATAATAATGAAGAAATTCTTTTTAAAAAAAACAATGAAGAAATTCTTTTGTAATATGAAAACAATGCGTCAAGTTTATTCAAAACATAACATATGAATAGTATAAATATACGTGCAGCTAGATTAAATAGAAAAATATATTATATAATTTAATTTAAATTAAATTTTAATTATTAAAATATTACTCTTAGAAGTTAGAATATATTAAAAATTATCCTGTCAATGGCTTTTGTTCAAGCCTATTTTAACCTGATATTGCAACTTTTTTTTTATCTCCCATTCTATCTCTTTTAACATTATTTTTTAAAACATATTTATTTTTAGATAACGTTGAAAAGTTAATTTATTATAAATTAACTTCTCCATATAAAAATTTATTTTTTAATATGATATTGAAAAGTTAATTTCGAGACTTTTCAAAAAATGAAATTGACTTTTTGACATTATGAAACTAATTCTTTTCATGCTATGTTGGGAAGTCAGTTTTTTAGAAACCTATTTTTTAACAATTTTATATTTTTTTTTTTCTATTTACTATAAATGAAGTTTAAAACTCTTAATTTTTTTAACATTTTCTTCTTCTTTTTTTATTACTAACATTTTATTTTTTTGTTATTTATTATAATTAAATAATAAAAATGATACATATATAAAATAATTTGTATATAAATATATGTGAGTAATAGTGATAAATACCACAATTGATATGATAGTATAATTGGATCAAAACAAGAGCAAGAGAGCTTCACCCAAAAAAACAATTTTGACTTCACCAAAAAGAAAGCAACCAAGAGAGAGAGAGAAAGGCTGATAAGACACAAGCAGATAAGAGGAATCTCCTCATAGATATTATAAGAGTAAATAGTAAATAGCAATATATATATATAATTCCGGTTGAAAACCGACTTCCCAATAAGGCATGAAAAAGAATTTGTTTCATGATTTTTAAAATGAAAAATATTTTGTGTACAATTTTTATATATATATTATATTTATATTATATGTTAATATGATAGAAATATTAAATTAATATATATGTGATTGTAATATTTTTATAAAATACAAAATAAATTTATAAATGAGTTAAAAAAATTAAACTTATAAAAATTAGGAAAATAACAAAACTATTTCAAAATCATATTAAAAAGTATGTTTTAATGTTGAGAATTCGGTTTCAGATGTTACTTAAAAACAATAATATTTTGGGAAATATTGTTGAAAGAGAAATAAAAAAAAAGTTGGAATATCTAGGTAAAAAAGCCTTTGTTCACCAGCTAATAGGAACGTGCCTTGTTTCACCTAATAATTCTACATCATCAAATCTAAATCTACCACCATCATCTAGTTTACCATCATCCAGCCAGCTCAACTTCACATTCTGATATTACATGAATAAGAGTTTTAACTGTCAACTATTTTCTGTTACAATACTTAGTTGTTAGTTTTCTGTTATTTATCAGTTAGTTGAGTTATAATTAATTTAATAGTTAGTTAACATCAGTTAGTTGAGTACGGTTAACTACTATCAAGTTAGTTACTAAATGTATATATAAACACAGCTTGCAGTTGTGATTAGTAGACTTTGATTCAATTTTTCATAATGAAGTTTTCATTAAGCCTCTATTAGTTTTCCAACTGTCCTTCAATTCTTCTAATTTTTGTTATGGTATCAGAGAGCTCAATTTGAGAGCTTTGCTGCACATATATACTCAGTTCATTGTTTATTTTCTTCTCTTCGTTCTTTGATACTTCAACAATGATAGATTTTGCCATTGATTCTACAAATTCCTTTTTCTTACACCCCCAATGAGAGCCCTTCATTGTTGCTAGTTTCTTCTCCACCGACAGAAGTTAACTACCATACTTGGAGTAGAGCTATGAGGATGGCACACATCTCTAAAAATAAGATAAAATTTCTTGATGGCACAATTCCAATTCCTGAAGTTTCAGATCCAATGTATTCAGCATGGGAGCACTGCAATACAATGTTAGTTTCCAGAAATTGCTCAAAGTGTGTTGTGGATTGATCATGCAATTGACATTAGGATAGAACTCAAGGAAAAATTATCATAAGGTGATGTTTGCAAGATATCTGAGCTTATTGGTGAAATCCATTCTTTTTAACAAGGTGATCTTTCTGTCACATCATATTTCACTCAACTTAAGATTTTGTGGGATGAGTTTCAAAATTTTAGACCTATTCCCAATTGCACATGTGGTGAATCTTGCAATTGTGCTACTTTTTTGCAATAAAGAAATATAGGTAGAATGATCATGTCATTTGTTTCCTAAAAGGATTAAGGGATCAGTTTCAGCATGTTCAATCCCAAATTATGCTTATGGATCCACTTCTTTCAATAAATAAAGCTTTTTCACTTGTTGTTCAATAAGAAAGATAACTTCTTCATGTTGATGCACCAAGAATTTTCTTGAATTCTGCTAATAGAAATTCTAGTGTACAAGTTATTAGTTAGTTTCCTAAAGGATCAAAAGGGAATGGAAAGGTTTGCACCTATTGTGGGAAAAAGGGACACACAGTGCATGTATGTTATAGAAAGCATGGATATCCACTGGATTACAAGCCAAAATACCCTTGATCTTCTGCTAATGTTGTTAGCACAGATTCTGATCAAGTTAACACTAATGAGAATGATTTTAAGGTGGTTCAGCAGAATTCAGGATCCTTCTTTACTCCAGAACAGTGTCAGGGATTATTAGCCATGCTCTAGCACTCATAACAATCCGTTAATCATGTGGTAAACCAAGTCAGTACCATTGCTAGTGCCATAGCACCAACTACTTCAAATTCCTTTTCTTCTTTAAACTCAAGTAATATTATGTCCTGCTCTTCTCAGTCAAGTAAATGGATCATCGATACAGGTGCTACTGATCACATTTCTCATGATTTAAATCTTTTTAGCTCATATAAAGATATTAATCCTATCTTAGTTAAATTACCAAATGGTAATCATGTCACTGCTTATCATTCAAGCACCACCCATTTTTCTTCAAATTTCTATCTTGTAGATGTTTTATACATTCCACAGTTTGCTTTCAACTTGATTTCTGTTACAAAGTTAATTACCTCTCTTGCCTACACATTAACTTTTTCCTCCTCTGATTGTCTCATACAGGATTTGAGTACCTCAAAGAGGATTGGTTTAGTTGAAAGCAAAGAAGGATTGTATTATCTTACTAGTCCTGCATTTCACTCTAACAAATTGTTGAAGTCTCAATACTGTAATTCTGTTTCAGCTTCTAAGTTTGAGCTTTGGCACTTTAGATTAGGTCATTTGTCCAATGAAAGACTTACAGTGCTTCATTCACAGTTTTCTTCCATTCCATGTACAAAGCTAAATGCATGAGATATTTGTCATTTGGCTAAACAAAGAAAATAGTCATTTCCTATTAGTGTTTCTAAATCTATCAAAGTGTTTGAGCTTATACATGTTGATATTTGAGGACCCTATAGTGTTCAATCCATACAAGGACACAAATATTTTTTTAACTATAGTGGATAACTATTCAAGGTATTCAGAAACATTGATCCTATTAGTTGGTATCAGAGCCCAAGTTAGAGTCTTTTGGATTTGTGGGTAGGTTTGTCTTGTTTGTGCTGTGTTTTCTCTGACACTGAACACAGAGATATATTGTTTGGTTTCCGAAAGGAGACGATGTTGTTTGAAATAGTTACGTTTAGTTTCATTGTGTTTTGATTTTGTTTATCTTTGAAGAAAGACAATGGATCGCAATAGATGTGGGCATGTGGACATGAGACGTGATGATGATCGTATAGCCGCAGCTAGAAGTGTGATGCAGAGGATGACTGACGTAGCATTACAACAGAGTCAGAAGATCGTTCAGCAGCACGAACTAATAACTGAACTTCAAAACTTGTTAGAGTTGGAGCAGTCTTAGGATGTAAGAAGCTGTAACGTTGGATCATCAAGAATCCAAAAAGAAAGGAAGTGTAAGATCAATCGATTTCAGCAAGAGCCGTATATACGACCATTGGGGAAGCAACAACGAACAAATAGAGGAAGTTCAAGTGGTAATCGATTTAATCAGATAGCTGCATCACCAATGAAGTGTCTAAAGTGCGAAAAAGGTCATTGGACGAGAGCCTGCACGATAAAGGGTGTAATTTGTTTTAGATGCAGAAAGCTTGGTTATGTCTCGAAGGTTTGTGATCAATCGAAGACGAAACCTTCTGTTACTAATGAACGTGCGACAAGATCTCAAGTAGGGGAAGAAGTCAATACAAATAGTGGAATAGGAACGTTCAAATACAAAGATTTAAGAAACGAGGAACCTGTCCACAAGAAGTAATCTTAAAACTATACTGTATAACTTGCAATATGACCCATTCTTTTGTGTCTACGACTGTGTGAACCATTTGGGTTATCTGTGTCTTTGTTATCTTTTGATCTGAGTATTTCTACTTTTGTTGCTAAGCTTATTTTTGCTACTCAAATTTGCTTAATCTATCTATTTCTGTCAAAGATCAAATCTTTTTTATTGATTTGACTAGTTTCTATGAAATTATGTTTATTTGAGTTCATGATTTTATAAATGGATTAGTTATTTTCCAACCATATCCTGTTATATTGTTTTAGTAAAATTTTGGTGTTTCCCTAAATTGAGATTTTTGGATTTGAATCCAGAATGTTCATTTCTAAATTCATTGGACTATATCAAATTCTTTGTTAGATAGATCCGATAATTTATCAAATAGCCTTATCATTTTTCTTTCTAACCTTCCTTGTGTCTTCCATGTACCACAATTGAGCAACGATATTCTTGATTCAACCCATGTCATAGTATCAAGTACAATACAATTAGAAAAGAACTTAATCTATAATACATTTCCTGTTAAGATTAAGGATAGACAAGTGGAACAACTTACCTTGGTGAAGAAAAATCTGGAAACGATGTGACGGGAGATACAACATGGGAACTAGAAGACTAAATGAAGGAATTCGTTGTTTTCTCCAAGATCGATTTATGTTCTGATTATCATCAGTTTTGCTTGAAAGTAGAAAATGTTCTAAGACAGATTTGACGTTGTCTTTATCGACGACATTCTGATCTATTCTTGAAGTCCGAAGGAGCATGCTGAACATCTGAATGCAGTTCTTCAAATTCTAAAGAATAAGAAGAGAATTATACACGAAGCTGTTTGAAAGTGTATCAGAAGAATTATCCGATTCACATTTTAGAGTTTGCGATAGCTATTTTTGCGTTGAAGATCTAGAGATGTTTTCTTTATGAATCAAACCTATAATGTCTACGGTGATCACATGAGCTTGGAGTACCTGTTCGATTAGAAGGAGTGATAATCCTGCAAATTATCTGTTTTTACTTATGCTTTTTGATTGATTTTAACCATTTGCATCTAGCTTTTAACTTTGTTTTGCCTCATTTAAATCTTCTTTTGACCATGATGGCATAAGATGATTACTTTGATGAATCCCATGAAGTTTGGTTGTATTTTGGAATGTTTTGGATCTCATTTGTGTTATCTTATTTACAGCAAAGGTTAAAGGAGGATGAAGGTCGAAACTATGAAGAATGGGGTCAAATGGAAGAGCTTGCAATGTCATTGAACTGCAATACATGCAATTTGGACCCCAGTAGCTCAGAAAAGCAAAGGAAAAGGAAGATGCAGAAAAAGTCAGGCCGTCGGGCGGCCAGCTGGCCGTTGGGCGGTGGGAAGTCAGAATGCCACGAAACATGCATGAACCAGGCCGTCGGGCGGCCGAATGGCCGTTGGGCGATGAGTGTGATGCAGGCCCATTTACCTTTTGACCCAATTCACGTCAGGAGAGCATTTTTAGCTGAGGGAAGAGGTCTTGGAAGTCAGAGAGACGAGGGAGAGAAAAAAACTGACCTAATTTGGAAAGCTTGGAGGTGGACTTGAATGGAAGAAGAATGGGAGCTCAGATTTTCTTCAAACTTCAATGGAGTTTTACTTCTTCTTCTCTATTGTTTTAATTTCTGTTTTTGTTTCTATGTCTAGCTAAACTCTCCCTTGTTGGGATTGGGTGGATTTTGATGAATTTTGCTTGTATTTAACTTGAGTTTCAGTTATGCTTAATGGATATTTTTATTTTGAGTTTATAATCTCTATTCTTAAAGCTTTCTAGGGTTTGATCATCCTTAGAATGATTTTTAGTTTTATGCATTGGATGAAAATTTGATGTGTGAACTATGCTTGAGATTGTGAACCTTGTGATTCGCTGTGCTAAGAATAGTCAATGAATGTTTGTTATCTTGTTGGATTCTTAATCTTAATGCTTTTTCCTTTTCAGAATTACCTAAGGAATTAGGAATTTTAACTAGGATTTAAGATTCTTGTACCTAAGGAATTAGGACTTGGATATTTTGTAGAATCCGATTATAAAATAGAAGTAGAAATTTGTTTTAACTCCAAGTTAATATGTAGCAAATGAAATCAAATGAAACTTGATCTCAACTCTTTCTTATCTCTGAATTCCTATCTCTTTTATGTTCTAAGTGTTTGTTAATTTGTCAAAGCCAAAATACCAAAAAGAATCTTTTACTTTAATTTAATTTCTTTCATGCTTAATTGTTTACAATTGAGCTCCCTTTGAACCAAAGTTCTGTTTGAATAGTAGCTAAATTCGTGAATTAGTAATTGGTTATTGATCCTTGAGAATGATATCCGATTTTCTCACCGTTTTTATTACTTGACGATCCGGTACACTTGTCGTTATCACATCAAGAAGTTTGACAAGAGGCAGAAACAATAGTTAGAGTTCTTGAAAGACTGCGATTTTCAACTTTAATGTCATTGCGGAAAGGCGAATGTCGTAACGAATACCTTAAGTAGAAAATGTACCTAGTGTATCTGCTACGATGGTTAAAGAGTAATATCCTTTTTATTTTGTTATGTAAGAGAAATTTCAAGGACGAAATTCTTTTTTGAGGGAGAAAGTTGTAACATCCCGATTTTTCGTTTTCCTTGAAAATAAACAAGTTTTATAATATTTATGAGTTTTTATGAATTTTTAGAAATTTTTAGTTATTTTAAATATTTTAATATTATTTTAATTATTTTAATATTATTTTTGAAATATATGTCCAAATTTTTTTTTTTCTGAAAATATAAGAGTTTTATAATTTTTATAATTTTAGAGAATTTTTGTAGATTTTTCTGAAATCATGAATATTTTAATATTATATTGAGCTATATGTGTGATCGAGGCGGGCCCAAAAAAATAAAATTTTTTCCTGGATCAGAAAGTTTCGGACTGTCAAGGTGGGATCGGGGATCTTACTAAACCCAAAACCGGGAACAATTGACGGAGATTTTCTATATCTGAGTTTTCTATTATCCATTGTGTAATAATAGCAGTAGCTATTATCCATTGGATAATATCTGTTAGAAAATATCTTGATGGCGATTAGTCAAAGCGATGGACCAATGGTAAGCAAGAAGAAGGCAAATTGGATACTCAATTGGAAGAGGACAAATTCAAATTGACTACTCAAGCTAGAAGACAAATCCAAATTGACTTCTTAGACTAGAAGATAAATTCAATTTGGCTACTTACTCATTCAAGATATTTTAAACTTGTCTTGTCATTATTTCTCTAAAAACTTGTAGAAACGATGACTCACCATATTCTAGAAGGATGTGGAATACTGACTCACCCAGTGACTTGTCACGATGAGTCATACATTCCAGAAGTTTCTATTGATGACTAAGCTGGTGACTCAGCACTACGACTCACCATGCTAACTCAGTTGTTCTAGAAAATTCTATGATGACTTATCTAGTAAATATCTAAGGATAAATATCTAACGAAAAAATATCTCAGGAAAAATATCTACGCAAAATATCTAGTTGAAAATATCTAAGCTAAATATTTTAAGAGTAATCATGAGCCATCATTACATAGCTTTGTGACTAACTAATAAGAATTAGTCAAACTTAGTGGCTTGGACTTTATTATGAACCGTTGGATGGAAAACTTGATGAAAAAGCCTTAGATCATCACCATTGATCTAATCAATGGTGTGAAAGCAATCTTGATAAAGAAGCTTATGATATCCACCTTAGATTTAATCAATGGCTAGGAGATGAAGTTAATTTTAATGGTTAGATTTGATTAGTTGAGAAACTAGATAATCTAACTTAGTTACTCTAATAGTCTAAGTAATAACTAAATGAAACTAACTAAGTTAGCAAATACTTAGAATCTATAGTTACAAGAAAATATCTAGAGTTTTCTAGAAGCATGATCAATGCATGACAAATGCATGACATAATTATATAACTAGATAGTTAGACATGTAACTAGATGACTTAACTAGATTAGATTAAATGTAACTAAGAAACTAATGGAAACAAAACTTAGTTAGCTATCCCATTGAGTCACACGGTTACTAGAGTATTCTAGTATGTTCATGAAATATCTTTTATGACCAATAGGTGACTACATGATGACCTAGACCATGTGAGCCCATGTGCTTATGTTTTGTCTTGCAAAACAAGCATTGAACCTTTTATGCAAGCACTCCCATGGCCATGCATTGGATATTAGGCTTTTCATTTCATTTCTAACATCTTTTCTATCTTAGCATCTTTTTCATAAAAGCTAACAACCAATTCTCTCACTTTTCCTCCAAAGAACCCCACGGCCATACTTAGCAAAATAGCCTATTCTACTTCATTCTCTCACACTTTGTGAAGCTAAATATCTATCATCTTTTCTCTCACTTCAAGAACAACCAAGAACACCATTCTCTCTTTCTCTTGGAGTTTCGGCCACGACATCAAAACCCAACCTCCAAACTTCAATAATTTTATCCAATCCTACTTTCTTAACCTTGATGCAATTCTAAACACTTTTCCTTTTGTGAGTTTTACCTAAATCTTTCTCTAAGTGCTTCAAAAATCAAGTTTTGGTTTTCTACTCCTAAGGTAATCTTTTGATTCATTGATCCTAAGTTGGATTTTTAATTTTTTAGACCATGATTGATCCATGGTTTCTTGTTCTTAAGCTTGGTTTATGACTTTATGGTTTGTTTAAGATTTTTAGGGTATTTCTTTGGTGGCTCACGAAATCTAGAGTAGAAGAAACTTGAAGAGTTTTACAAAGAGCTAGGAGTACATCAACCAGGTAAGAGGGAGATTAACCTCATCGGCTATATGTGACGGTGAAGGAATGGATTGTTTGTATTTGTGAGTGAAAAATTCATGCGAGGACTTATTCACTCGATTATGTGGCTGTTGTTTTATGCTTGTTAGATTATATGTGATTGTTTTATTGTTTTGATAAATATGCATGATTTATATATGTGTTTGTTATGCTTATAGTTTGATAATATGCTTACATGTGTGATTTGGAAAGCATGATAATTTTTGTGCAACTTAGGATGTGATTCACATGATTAAAAAATTGTTTGATGGTTCCAAAGAACTTAGAGGCACACGGCCTTAACAACACCAAGGGAACCAAGTGTTCTAAATTATTTTTCTAATTAAGGGATTAAATGATTTTATGACAAGAAAGTTAATTAAACATTTTTATAAGGAATAAAGTGTTAGAAAAGAATTATATATAATTTATGAAGCATAGTATGAAATTCAGCCAACATGTCATTTTGATGTTCAAGATTCAAAATTATTTACTAAGTGTAGACTTAGGTGTTTAAATGGTAAAAAATCAATTTGATAAGTTTTTCAATCTAAAATGAAAATAATTAACTTTTTAGAATTAAAATTGGCGTAATTAAGTTATGTACTAAAATAGAAGTTAAAACTTGAAATTTGTTAACGTATAGCTCACCCTTTGGGTTTTGAAGCACGTTAGGAAATTTTGAGCTGTAATGTCTCAAGTAAATTAAAGAAATACAGTTTTCTGAAAAATAGTAGAAAATACTAATTTTAATGAGAATATTTTAGAAATATTATTTTAATAAGGGTTATTATGAAAATAATGGAAATAAAGTCTAATAAATGAGAAAAATCTTATTTTGAGCTTAGAATATGTTAAAAATATTTTACGCAATTGAAAATACGTAGAAAAATCTTTACGTGATTTGAAAATGTAACAGAAGTGTTACGCGATTGTGAAAACGCGATAATATTGCTACACGATTGAGAGGAACAGCGAGTTGTGTTGTAGGGCCGACGTTTGTGAAACTGAAGTACTGGACCCGAGTGGATCTTTGGTATTATCGATTGTATGGGCGGTTATATAATATCATAGATACTAATGGTATTTGACAACTGTATGTGCGGTTGCGTTAATATCATTGGGAGCAGTACAACGGTACTTTGTTTCGATTAAAGGTGCTTTTGAGCATTATACGATGATACCGCCATGTGACGGCGTGTGAATAAGAAATACTGTGTGATCAATGACAGTATATGTTTGAATCGTTTATCATGCATAGAAAAACGTATTCACTTGATTGATGGAGGCGTTTTATGCCTAAAGAATGAATGTGAACTTACAGGATAGTGGATCGGGATAGATCTTTGGGGATGTCAGGGCGCGGTGATTCACAAGGTCGAGATGTTACCACCTGTGATTATTATATCACGTAATACCCTTGGCCTGTGGACACTGATTGCAGCGCACTGGCAGGCCTGACAACCACTATTGCTTTTCATGATCTAGTATAGACTGTCTTTTAGGGGGGACAGATCTTCTAGAATGTTCATCTTTGATCTTGAGTTAGCTCCATGGAGTAGGAACTGGTTGCATTGAGCATATACATAATCAACATTTACACTGTTATAATATAATATTATTAAGATATGACATTATAGTGGTATTATCGTTATTCCTGGTATTATGCTGCAAGTTTATTGGATTATTTATTTGTTAAGTGTCATGAAATATATCTACTGATTTTATATTGATCTATGGATTGTATGTATGGAACGATATTGTTGTTCGTATCGTTTCTTTGCTGCCATATTGGTATGCGATGTAGGGGATCTCACCTCTTTGCTATTTTACTCTGTCTGTTTCTATTTTATGTCTACGACTGTAAAGACTACGATGGCTGCAAGGAGGGATTTCTCTGGTTATATGCAAGCGCAGTTCCACGATGGCATTGATGCCTGGCATGTCGACTCAGATACTGAACGTTTTAGTTATGTAGGAGAGGTGACTCTATCCCGGAGTGATACCTACCGTGGAAACCCTCCTATTACATATAATGCTTGTGTACATGTAGAGTTCTTCATGCCTATTGTAGAACTATGGGACATTGCTCACCGTTTGCCTGGTGAAGATTGTTCATAAACATATATTATGAAAATCAAGAGTGAAACTCAGAAACATATTTATTCTTTCTTCAACATGGTTGAAACTTAGTTTCATACCCAAATTCAAAAAGTGAGAACTGATAATGGTTCTGAGTTTGCACTATATACCCTATATGATAAAAAGGTGTCATTCATCAAAATTCATATGTTGAGACTCCACAACAAAATGTGGTTGTGGAGAAAAAACATTAACACATTAAATGTAGTAAGGGCACTTTGATTTTAGTCTTATTTACCAATATCTTCTTGGTTTTTTGTTGTGACTCATTCTATTCATCTCATCAATAGAATTCCCACTTATCTATTGAAAAACAAAGCCCTTATCAACTGTTAAATAATCAAGATCCTGATTTTTCTCAGTTGAAGGTATTTGGTTCACTATGTTTTGCTTATACTCTATATGCTCATAGACTTAAATTTGATCCTAAGTCTCGAAAATGTATTTTTCTAGGTTTCAGACCAGGGACTTAAAGGCTTTATTCTCTATGACTCGAGATCTAGAGAAACTTTCATATCTAAGAATGTTATCTTTTATGAATATATTTTTCCATATTCATAAGCAACATTTGGATTCTGAATTTACAATAAAAGATCTTGGTCATTTAAAATATTTCCTAGGTCTTAGAGTAGCTAGATCCTCCAAAGAAATAAGTTTTTGTCAAAGAAAATATGCTTTGGAAGTCTTCTCAAACACTAGTCTTTTGGCCAGCAAATTAGCTAAGACACCTATGGAGCATTCTCTCAAATTATAGCAAGATCAAACAAGTTCACTTCTAAGTAATGCCTCTGCTTATAGAAAATTAGTTGGTCAATTGCTTTATTTAACTACTATAAGACCTGATATTTCCTATTCAATTCAGCAACTAAGTCAATTTATTACTCATTCAACATCTGTTCATCATCAAGCATTTATGAGAGTGCTCAGATATATCAAAGGTTCTCTAGGAAAAAGGCTTGTTTTTCCCATCCAAGTCAAATCTTCAGTTTAAGTGTTTTTCAGACTTACATTGGACAAGTTGCAGAGATATTAGAAGATTAATTATTGGTTATTGTATATTTTTCAGACATTCCTTGATATGCTAGAAATCAAAGAAGCAAACAACAGTTTCTAAGTCTTCTTCAAAGGCAGAGTATAGGGCATTGGCCACAACCACATGTGAAGTTCAATGGCTCAAGTATCTACTATCTAATCTGCATATCCCAAATCCAAATCCAGCCATCATCTATTGTGATAACAACTCTGCCCTCTTAATAATAGTGAATCCAACTTTCCATGAAAGAACCAAACATATTGAAATCGATTGTCATATAGTTCGAGAAAAGGTTCATTTTGACCTTATTCATTTGTTGTCTTTCTCTACACTTAACCAAACTGCCGACATGTTTAATAAACCACTTCCACCTAAATCCCTTTCTACTAACCTTATTAAATTGGGAATGATTGATATACATTTTCCCGTTTATGAGTGGGGGGTATCACCTAATAATTCTACATCATCAAATCCAAATCCACCACCATCATCTAGTTTACCATCATCTAGCTCACCAGCTCAACCAACTCAACTTCACATTCTGATATTACATGAATAACAGTTTCAACTATTAACTATTTTCTGTTACAATAGTTAGTTGTTAGTTTTCTATTATTTATCAGTTATTTGAGTTACAATTAGTTTAGCAGTTAGTTAACATTAGTTAGTTGAGTTACTGTTAACTACTATCAAGTTAGTTACTGAATATATATATAAACACAGCTTGCAATTATAATTAGTAGACTTTGATTCAATTTTTCATAATGAAGTTTTCATTCAGCTTCTATCAGTTTTCCAACTTCCCTTCAATTCTTCTAATTTTTGTTACCTTGTGGTGAACTTGTGCGTCAAAGATCAAGTGACAAATCGAAAGATGAATAAAAATACTAAAACGATGATTTTTACAATGAGCCACAATTTTTTCTGATACCAACCGTGCCATACCCGAATTCAAATTAGTTGAATAAGCTTGAAGTGTAGGGTACCAGAGTTATGTAAATAGTAACACACAACTAAAATAGAGTTAAAAAAATTAAAACTGACACAAAATATTTAACGTGAAAAATCCCATTTGATGATGAGGGAAAAACCACGGGTAAGACTAGAAGGTTTTCACTTTGTGGAAGAAAATTACAAGACCTCTCTTTAGATACATAGAGAGAACAACAACACTCTCTCTTGAAAATAAGAGAATACAAACACTAAGAGAACCTCATAGGAGAAATTGTAATTTCTCTCTAAACGAAGAAGCTATATAAGAGAAAAAAGAGAAAATTTTGGGATGGTTTAAAAGCTTCACTTAAACCTCTTTATATAAGCTCTCAAGAGCCTCCACGGTTTAGAACCCACCGATGTGGGACTTTGGTGCAACTATTCTCCCAATTGAAGATTTGATTGAATAAATCATATCTTCACACCACTCTTTCTACCTTGTCATTCCATGTTGCTTACATTTCTGATAGGTCATAGGAGGATCGACACCAAATAAACTTGTCAGTGGTGATTGGCTTTGTCATAATATCTGCTAGGTTGTCTTTGGTGTGAATTTTTTGTATATTCACACTCCCTTCTTCTACTAATTCTCGAACAAAGTGATACTAGATACTTATGTGCTTTGTCCTTGAATGAAAAGCTGGATTCCTTACAATGTGCAAGACACTCTGACTATCACAATACACAGTAATTATCTGCTGCTTGTGCCCGAGTTCTTCCATTAACCTTTTAATCCAGATAGCTTCCTTACAAGCTTGGGTAGTTGCCATGTATTCAGCTTCTATAGTAGACAGAGCTACAACAGCCTGTAACTTGGATAACCAGCTGACCGCTCCTCCTACAAGTGTGAACACATAACCAGTAGTAGATTTTCTCTTATCAAGATCACCTGTAAAATCTGAATCAACATAACCCTTGACAATAAATTCTGATCCTCCAAAACATAATGCAACACTTGAGGTTCCTTTGATGTATCTAAGGATTCTCTTAACAACATTCCAATGTCCTCTACCAGAATCTGCCATAAATTGACTGACCGCTCCTATTGCTTGTGCAATGTCTGGTCTTGTACATATCATGATATATATAAGACTTCTCACTGCTGATGCATACTATACTCGAGATATTTTCATCCTCTCCGCTTCATTACTAGGACTCATATTTGAGGATAATTTATAATTAACAGGAAGTGGGGTAGAAATTGGCTTACAGTCTTACATGTTGAAGCACTGCAAGACCTTTTTTAAATAATTCTTTTGAGAAAGCCAAATCTTTCTATCTTTTCTGTCTCAGTGAATTTGCATCCCTAAAATCTTGTTTGCTGGTCCTAAGTCCTTCATATCAAATTCCCTAGCCAATTGTGCCTTCAATTCTTGGACTCAATCTTTGTTGGGACCTACCACCAACATGTCGTCCACATACAACAGCAAAATAATGAAATCATTATTACCAAACTTCTTGTAGTATGTACAATGGTCTGAACTTAGTCTGTTTTATCCAAGGCTAATAATGAAGGAATCAAATCTCTTGTACCAACATCTGAGCGCCTGCTTTAGACCGTACAGAGATTTGGTCAACCTGCAAACGAAGTTTTCTTTTCCTTGTTCTTTAAAGCCTTCTGGTTGGAGCATATATATTTCTTCTTCTAGCTCTCCATGAAGAAAAGTTATTTTCACATATAATTGTTTAAGATGTAAATTAAATGCAGCACACATAACCAGAACTACTCTGATAGTGATAAGTTTGACAACTGGAGAGAATATCTCATTGAAATTAATTCTTTCTTTCTGAGCATACCCTTTGACCACCAGCCTTGCACGAAATCGTTCCACTTGATCGTTGCCATCTCGTTTGATCTTATAAACCCATTTGTTACCAGTGGCGTTCCGTCCCTTTGGAAGTTCAACAAGTTCCCATGTCTTGTTTTTATGTAGGGCTTCTATTTCTTCTTGCATTACTGTCATTGACAAAGAAGCTTTTGAGCTACTCATAGCCTCCTGAAAGGTTGATGGCTCTCCTTCTTTTGTTAGAAGATAATATGCATTGTGACTTGCCATAACATAGTCTGAGTGCCATGATGATTGCCTTATCTGACGAGTTGACCGCCGAACTTCTGTATCATTAGCCTCAAATGGTTCTTGTTCCTCGTGCTCTGGTTCTTGTTCTACTTCAGAGGAATCTTTTTCTCTAGCTTTTCCATCTATCTGTACCGTAGTAGTCTCTTTCAAAGTACTGACATCTTCTTGTTTACTTTGCAGTTCATTTTCTACAAATATCACATCTCTGTTGACAATAACCTTGTGGGCAGTGGGATCCCACAGGCGATACCCCTTAACACCGTGAACATAACCCAAGAATATGCATTTCTTGGATTTTGGATCCAGCTTTGTTCTTTCTTGGGAATTGTACATCACATATGCAGGATATCCGAACACATGAAGGGAAGAATAATCTGTTGGCTTGCCATTCCACATCTCCATTAGTGTTTTTAAACCAATCGCAGTTGATGGCGACCGATTTATCACGTAACAGGCGATTTTGGCTGCTTCTGCCCAAAAGGACTTGGCTAGGCCTGCAATTCGCAACATAGCTCTTGTTCTTTCTAGGAGAGTTCTATTCATTTGCTCTAATATACCATTCTACTGAGGTATGTGTGCAACTGTAAATTGTCTTTGAATACCCTATTGCTTACAAAATGCGAGAAAATTACTATCTGTATATTCTCCTCCATTATCTGTCCTCAAGCACTTGATCCTTTTTCTGGATTCAAGTTCTACTATTGCTTTGAAGTCCTTGAAGATTGGAAACACACCTAACTTCTTCTTGATTTGGTATACCCATAACCTCCTGGAGTAATCATCAATCAATGATACAAAGTATTTTGCTCCTCCTAAGGACATTTCTGGTGACTCCCACACATCAAAATGAATCAAGTCCAGTATATGCTTACTTCTAGCAGTTGATCTATCAAACTTTAATTTATGCTGCTTGCTTGTAACACAGTGATCACAAAAAGGTAAGTTTACCGATTTGAGCTCAAGAAGGAGATCACGTTCTGCGAGAATCTTCAAACCACGTTCTAAAATATGGCCTAATTTGTGATGCCACATTATCGTTGATTCTTCTTGGCTGGCTGATGCAACTGATGTGTCTGCCTTTTGCAATGTTTCTCCCTGAAGCATGTATAGATTTACCGTGATCTTTTCTGCTTTCATCACCACAAGAGCACCTTTAACCACCTTCAAAATCTCACCTTCAATATGGGTCTTGCACCTGAGGCCATCTAATTGTCTAATAGACAATAAATTCTTCTTTAAACCTTTCACATGTTGTACCCCTTAAATTTTGCGAACGGTATTTTGCTCATCCTAAGGACATTTCTGGCGACTCCCACACATCAGAATGAATCAAGTCCATTATATGCTTGCTTCTAGCAGTTAATCTATCAAACTTTAATCTATGTTGCTTGCTTGTAACACAGTGCTCACAAAAAGGTAAGTTTACCAATTTGAGCTCAGGAAGGAGATCATGTTCTGCGAGAATCTTCAAATCACGCTCTAACATATGGCCTAATTTGTGATGCCACATTATCGTTGATTCTTCTTGGCTGGATGATGCAACTGATGCGTCTGCCTTTTGTAATGTCTCTCCCTGAAACATGTATAGATTTGCCGCGATCTTTTCTACTTTCATCACCACAAGAGCACCTTTAACCACCTTCAAAATCCTACATTCAATATAGGTCTTGCACCAGAGGTCATCTAATTGTCTAATAGATAATAAATTCTTCTTTAAACCTTTTATACGTTGTACCCCTTAAATTATGTGAACGGTACCATCATGTAATTTTATTTTGACAGTACCAATTCCAGCAATCTCTAAGGCATAATCATTTTCCATGAACACAGATCTTTCTGAGATAGGTTCATAAGAACTAAACCAGTCTCGTTGTGAAGTTATGTGTCATGTTGATCCTGAATCCATTATCCAAACATCAGTGAGTTGTTTTCCGCCTTTGGAACCAATTGCTACTTCGCTATAAAGGATTTCTCCATTATCAGAGGTACTCACAACACATCCTTGAGAGGTTGTTGCTTTAGGAGCTTTTCCTGCATTTTTCTTATTATACTAATAATCTTTCTTCAGGTGCCCTCTCATGCCACAATGGTAGCATTTGAAGTTTTTCCTTCTTCGTGACTTTGGTCTACTATGATCTCAGCTCCCACTAGAGTCACGTTCCGTTGATCTTCCCCTCGTCATTAACAAAGCCTCTGCTTGTTTTGAGCTTTCTAATCTGTCTTCCTTGTTCTTCCGTCTGGATTCTTCTTTAAGAATAGCAGCAGCAACATCATCTAATTGAAGACTATCAACAATATTATTATTTGTTATATTGATGATGAGTTGATCATAAGAGTCAGGTAGACTTTGAAGTAGAAGTTCTGCACGTTCATTTTCCACTATGTTGTAATCTGATGCAGTTAGCTGGGAAAATAGTGTGTTCAGATTGTTGATGTGATCTGTTACTGTCGTGGATTCACTCATTCGAAGAGTATAAAGCCTCTTTTTTAAGAATATATGGTTGTGAAGTGACTTGACCTCGTACAATTTGGTGAGTGCATCTCAAATCTCCTTCGCCGTCTTCTTTTCTGCAACACTTGACAAAACTGAATTTGCCAAAGCGAGATGCAGGTTGCTAACAGCATTGTCATCCATCTTCTTCCACTTATCATCAGGTATCCCAGGGGGTCTGCCTTCAATTGCTTCTAAGAAATTGTCTTTCCTCAAGATTGTCTTTATCTTCAGTTTCCATAAAGAGAAATTACTCCAATTGAACCTCTCAATCTCATATTTTGTCGCCATGGTTTTATACCAAATAATTTTCAACTGAACTGGTTTACACTATTTCATCGTGAATAGTACCATATACGTGAATAGTATTGTACGTATTACTGTATACTAGAACAAATTCAGTATGCATTAACAATCACTGTAAAAGTATATAACTACACGTATGAATAGTCACCATGAATAGTATTCGTAATGTGAATAGTACCATATACTGGAATAGTACCGTATACTGGAATAGTGACCGTAGACTGTGAACAGTGTACCATGCAAGTTCTCAAGAAAGAGAGGTAGGTCACTAATGGATACACTTAAATACTAAGTCTTTCCTAGTCAGAACTTTTCTAGACATACACTACCACACTTTATTTCCAGCAACAAGAATAATTCTTTTCTGATGTGAAAGATTAGTCAATGCTGCAACCATAAAGCATACTAAGAATTTTCTTCTAAATCCTGCACCGTAGTAATAGTGCTTTGATACCACTGTAGGGTACCAGAGTTATGGAAACAATAACACACAACTAAAATAGAGTTGAGAAAATTGAAACTGACACAAAATATTTAACGTGGAAAACCCTCTTTGATGATGAGGGAAAAACCACGGGTAAGACTAGAAGGTTTTCACTTTGTGGAAGAAAATTACAAGACCTCTCTCTAGATACAAGGAGAGAACAACAACACTCTCTCTTGAAAATAGGAGAATACAAACACTAAGAGAACCTCACAGGAGAAACTGTATTTTCTCTCTGAATTTTTCTCTCTAAACAAAGAAGCTATATAAGAGAAAGAATAGAAAATTTTGGGATGGTTTAAAAGGTTCACTTAAGCCTCTTTATATAGGCTCTCAAGAGCCTCCATGGTTTAGAACTCACCGATGTAGGACTTTGGTGCAACATGAAGTTACATGTCGCTTACTAGCTTTTGCCGAAAGAAGAAAGAGGAGCCAAACTCAATAAATAAAATAATAAACATATAACTTAGGTGTGTTGTTCTGTATAGAAAGGGTTCAGGTATTTTAAACTATGTTTGGGAATTTTATAAATGAGGAAATAAAATAGCTCATAATGGAATAAAATAGAATGGAATGACAAAGAATAGAATGAAATAAAATATATCACTCTATTATTTAGATGTTTAATAAGTTTAATGAAAGAGAGGAGGGGAATTCATGTCATTCCCTCGTTAACACCCAATTTGGAGGGACAAAAATGTGAGACTTTGAGTGACAAGATGTCCCTTCCTTGCCATTCCATTCTCTCCTATTAAATAACTCCCAAACACATTTTTTTTTGTTAGGTTTGACCATTTCATTCCATGTCACTCCCTCCATTGTCATCCATCTAAACAAAATCTTAAGTATGTGGTTTTAGATTTGATTCTGAGATTCATGTGTATAGAAAAACATCATTGGGAGAGGTCTCCTACTTAGGTGTCTAACTATACCTTGAGATATTAGTCTCTCACTTATTGAGTATGAGATACTCTGAGAAATAGAAAATAATAATAAACATATACGTAAAAAAATAGACATATAAATATATTAAATTAGTAAAATAAAAGAGAGGGAGAAGGAATAAGAGAGAATGTTGTGAAAATCTACTTACATGCTAAAAAAAATTAATAATGAGTGGGTTTGTTGGTTTTATGTTTTTGTTTTTTGTTTTTTTTTTAGTATTTGGTGTGATAACAAAAGGAAATATTTTTTTACTTCATCAATCTTTGAGAAAAACGAATCCTTTAGTTTTTAAGAAGGGATAGTCACTTTTTAGAACAATTTTTTTAAAACTAATTTTAAAAAATATATATTTGTCTAAAAATGTTTTTTAGGTTATTCTATTGAAATTAGTTTCTTTTATGACATAAAATTTTAAGGTGAAGGAAGGCTCTCCCTATTTTAAGATTAAGGCAAATGACCAAAATTATTGAAGATTTACTGTGAGGGCTACATATTACCTGGGCTATCGAACTTAAGCTGTTTGCATTGCTTTTTGGGTTTTGGTCTATCCACCGAAGAATAAGAATAATCACTTGCTTATTATGACATATGCTATAATTTGCATATATAAATTAGTATATTTCGAGTGTAATAATTATTAATGTTTTAAAAATTGAACTGAACCATCGGTTGAACCGGTCGAACCCTGAATTAACTATTTCTCCAATTTGATCATTTTTTAGTTCAATCACAATTTAATTACAGTTTAACTATAAACTTAACTAGTTGAACCAATTAAACCATGAATTGAAGGTCTTACTGGTTCAATCACTGGTTTGATTTTAAAACATTGGTAATTAATCATAAGAATAAATTTAAGTGGTACTTTGCTCTCATATTTAATTGATGTGGGACCTCAACAAGTTTAATTTGAGGAATGAACATGAAGTTAGCTTAAGAGAAAAGAATTGTGGATGGTTCAACTTAAATAAGCTTTAATATCATATTAGAATAACTGGTCCTAACTCCGGTTTAAAAGCTAGCTCAAAGGGAGAGAATTGACAAAATCATTATAAGTGATACTTTACCTATTTTAAGATTAAGGCAAACAACCAAAATTATCAAAGATTTACTGTGATGGCTACATCTTACGTGGGCTTTAATTCAAACATAAGTTGTTTGCATTGTTTTTTGGGTTTTGATCTATCCACCGAATAATTAAGAATAACCACTTGCTTATTATTACATATATCATAATTTACATCTGGGATATCGAAATTAAGTTGTTTGCATTGTTTTTTGGGTTTTGATCTATCCACCGAAGAATTAAGAATAACCGATTGCTTATTATTACATATGTCATAATTTGCATATATAAATTAGTATATTTTGAGTGTAATAATTAGTAATGTTTTAAAAATTGAACTAAACTGTCGGTTAAATTGGTTGGACCATGAATTAATTATTTCTCCAGTTTGATCATTTTTCAGTTCAATCACGGTTTAATTATGGTTTAACTATAAATTTAACTAGTTGAACCAACTAAACCATAAATTGAAGGTCTTATGGTTCAATCTCCGGTTTGATTTTAAAACATTGGTAATTAATCATAAGAAGAAATTTAAGTGGTACTTTGCTCTCATATTTAATTGATGTGGGACCTCAACAAGTTTAATTTGAGGAATGAACATGAAGTTAGCTCAAGGGAAAAGAATTGTGGATGGTTCAACTTAAATAAGCTTTGATATCATATTAGAATAATTGGCCCTAACTCCGGTTCAAAAGCTAGCTCAAAGAGAGAGAATTGACAAAATCATTGTAAGTGATACTTTACCTATTTTAAGAATAAGGCAAACAACCAAAATTATCAAAGATTTACTGTGATGGCTACATATTACGTGGGCTATCGAACTTAAGTTGTTTGCATTCTTTTTTGGGTTTTGATCTATCCACCGAATAATTAAGAATAACCACTTGCTTATCATTACATACATCATAATTTACATCTGGGCTATCGATATTAAGTTGTTTGCATTGTTTTTTGAGTTTTGATCTATCCACCGAAGAATTAAGAATAACCGCTTGCTTATTATTACATATGTCATAATTTGCACATATAAATTAGTATATTTTGAGTGTAATAATTAGTAATGTTTTAAAAATTGAGCTGAACTATCGGTTAAATCGGTTGGACCATGAATTAATTATTTCTCTAGTTTGATCATTTTTCAGTTCAATCACAATTTAATTATGGTTTAACTATAAATTTAACTAGTTGAATTAACTAAACCATAAATTGAAGGTCTTATGGTTCAATCTCCGGTTCGATTTTAAAACATTGGTAATTAATCATAAGAAGAAATTTAAGTGGTACTTTGCTCATACATTTAATTAATGTGGGACCTCAACAAGTTTAATTTGAGAAAAGAACATGAAGTTAGCTCAAGGGAAGAGAATTGTGGATGATTCAACTTAGATAAGCTTTGATATTATATTAGAATAATTGTGCCTAACTATACTTCAGAAGCTAGATCAAAGGAAGAGAATTGACCAAATGATTATAAGTGATACTTTACATATATATTTAATTGATGTGGAACCTCAACAAGTTTAATTTGAGGAAAGAAGACAAAAGTGCAAACAGTAGTTTGCTTAGAGAAAAACAAAACCTTTGATTTGTTTTTGTTTTACTTCTTAGAATATTGTTTGATGCACATTTGGTAGGTGTATATTACCTCAAATTTAGTATATAAGTGATAAAATTAGAATATAAATATAAAAAAATAATGTAAATTCAGTTGTGATTAAATGATAAAAATTATACAAATAATAAAATGATACGTGTGTAATTATATGTGATGAGTAGCATTATTCTACTTCCTAAGTAATCTATAAAATATTATCAACTCATTATTTCTTCTTACTTACTGGACATTCTAGGTTTTAATAAACACAAGTACGGCATCTTCGATGTCAGCATTTTCTTTTCTGTCTCTTTGTCTGTTCATTTTTTCTCTTATTTGGGGTAAAAAGAAAGAAGCCACTCACCAACCAGCACATGGACTTTCAAGCTATTGCGTTAGAATCTAAGAAAAGAAAACGCTGTAAAACAACGGATTAGAAAGAGACTCAGAATATGCATGAATAACTAAGGAAAAGCAAAAGGCTTCATAGCGATCAACACTGAACCCTACTTTATTCCGCCGATCATGCGGCCAACAATGATAAAGATGGCCAGCAATTATATTTAGCTCGAAGGTTTAAACTAAGCGAAGTATGATGTTAACTAAACGATGGCTGATAGGACACATGAAATGATAGTCACCAATAATTAGCCACAAGATGATGGACATAATTGAAACTTGATGGTAACCCTTGTTTAGCTATGTGTGTGTGATGGTAACCCTTGTTTAGCTGTGTGTGTGTGTGTGTGTGTGTGTGTGTGTGTGTGTGTGTGTGTGTGTGTGTGTGTGTGTGTGTGTGTGTGTGTGTGTGAGAGAGAGAGAGAGAGAGAGAGAGAGAGAGAGAGAGAGAGAGAGCCGTGGATATTAAATTAAACAATGATATATTCTAACTCAATCACATTAAGCCTTAATTATATATATTTTTAATTATATTTAATAGAGATCTTTTGTATTCACTCCATGTGGTGACTGGTGAGCAGTACTTGTCATATATCGATCACCATAAGATATTATTTGAAATTAGGAAGTGCATTGTACCTAACATGATACTAAAAATCTAGAATGAAAAACCCCATGAGGTAGTGCAATGAAAATGAGCTACTTCTCTTACGGAGAGGACGTTTGTTCGATCATTGAGTAAATTCTACAACAGGAGAATCATACCATTTCACTCCTAACTCGAACAAAGTTAAAATCTCGAAGTAGATTGTGCTTATGGCTTAATATATAACTACTTAAAAAAAATGCATTCATACCATATAATAATACTTCATAAAAAAATTCTTAGTTTAATCAAAATTATGTACATAAGTAATCATTTGAGTATATTTTCACCATTTAGTATAAGTGGTTAACTAACATAAAATATAAGTTATTATTCATCTAATAAGTAAATTTAATTATTCTAATTAAATATATAAATAATTTATTTTTAACAAGTTAGAATAGGTTAGTGATTAATTAACTACAATTTAAGTTTAATTAAAATAATCAATTATACTGATATCACTAATTTTTTTTGTTGAACTCTACCCCAAATATTACAAATGTCGAAGTAAATTCTTTGGAATCAAACGATAAGCTTAATTTAGATATGTGATTATTTGTTTTTTTCAACATTACATAGGGGTGGATATGGGAAGCTTGGTTGCCAGCGAAATTGCCCTTACCAAAGTTGAAATTAGGGGGAATAATATGATTCAGCCATCCATATACCATTTGGGTTATTGTTTTTGTGACATTAGTTATAATATTAAAAATATATAGTTAAGGGAGAAATAATAATAATGCACATTTATTAATTAAAGAAATAATAGTAATAGTAAATTTCTTTTTTTCTTGAAAAAAAATGGTAATAGTGATGCTTACGTAATAGTGCGCTACAGCAAATAGAGCGCCGTGGCGGTATCATTAGAGCTGACAAAATGGATTCAACTTGTTGGGTTAACCCGTCATTTTTTTGCGGGTTGGGTTCAAGGATTGAACTCATATTTTTTTTAACTCGCATAATCCGCTCTGCTTAACCCGTGGGTTAAGCGGGGTGGGGGCGGGTTGGTCCGTCGGGTTGACTCTTTTTTTTTATTTTTAAAAATGATAAATAATATTATAAATAAAAAACTCTTTGATATTATATAATTTATGTTTGAATATTTAATTAAACTATTTTAAAAATTATATTTTAGATATGTGATTTGTAATTTTTTATATTATTATTTATTTTTTTTTATAGTATTTATTGATTTTTTATATAATTTTTTTTATTTTTTAAGTGAGTTAAGTTGGTTGACTCGCTAACTCATTTATTTTTTCCCATTTTATTTTTATGCGGTAACCCGCTTTAAAGTGGGTGGGTTATTTCTTTCAACCCATTTTTTAAAATCGGACCAACCCACTTTACCCTCGTATTTTAGCGGATTGAGTAGTCGGAGCTTGGTTGAGTTGGCCCATTTTGCCAAAGACTTTCTAGATACCATTGGTTCAAAATTTATGTGAAATTATCACATGTATCGATTGGAGTGAAAATGATTTAAATTTTTTAAATATGTAATTTTGAGTTTAATTTTAAAATTTATATGTATAAAAATAATATTATTAAAAAGATCTTTACTTAAGTGTATGTCATTATTTTAAAAGATTAATTTTTTACTTATCAAATAAAAAATATTTTAAAAAACAAAAAAATTATGTGTAATCGTATACGATGAGAACGATAATAGATTAAGATTCTTTCCTATTAATAAATAACACAACAATATTATATTATAAGAAAAAAACATAAAAGTAATTATAATAAAACCTATAATTATTTTGAATGGTACATTAATTGTATTTTGTATCTTTTTCTATCATAATAAAACATATATAACCTTGTCATGCAACATGAGATGATGCAAATCCCAACAGTGGTGGGGTTGTTGCGGAGCCACATTTTCAGGTGTCACCTCATACGTGTAAGTTTAGTTACACATACACGTCTGGCCTTCAGGGATTTTCATTTTCCTTGACCCTTGACTCCGTTTATTATTAGGCCCACCCACACGTGAGCATATTTCCCTTCCTACCTTTGTCGGGCCCATTACCTTCAATCAACAAACCCATTGCCTTGCAACCCTTTGTTTTGTTTCTGTAGGTTTTTCCAATGAATCTTTGCTATATCCTCATAAAATATTTTTTGAATAATTTTTCTATTATTTAATATAAAAAATATTAAATAAAATATTAAATATAACTAATATCTTAAGAACATAAAAAATATTTAATATTTTTTTATTTAATAATTAAGAGAATTATTAAGAAGATGTGTTAAGAGGATTAATTATTTTTCTTTTCCAATTATTGGAGAAAAGAAGGACGTTTGTGCTGAAAACTTGAGCAAAGGGCACGCACCCCTAATCCTGATCGAGTTTCCCAGTGTGCCAGGTTTGTGGAATCATGCAAACTAAACAATATTAACAGGCCATGTATTTGTCTCATGAGTAACTTTTAAATGGTCATAAGTACTCAAATTAACTGTTTAGAGATAGGTGTATATGTAATATGGCACACACAATTTTATATATGTAAATTATTGATTTGAATACATATGAGAAATCTTGCTCAGATGAGAATTTTTCTTGTCTCATAAAGAATGCTTCACACATTTAGTGATCACATGATATATGACACTTTTTTTTTTACTAGTTTTACATGATTAGTTTGACACAATCACAATTGGGTATGGCTTGAGTTTTTGGATAGAATGTTGTGGCATGCCTTAAGTTGGTATGACCAACATATTAGATTTTTTAGCATTTTTTGTTTAGGCTCTTGCCTCTTGGGCTTTTATCTTTGGGGGGGGGGTTGTTTTTGTTAATCAAAACTTTCTAGAAGGCATTTATTTTTATATATCAATGTGGTACTATGTTTCAGCACTACATTGCACCAGTTAACACTATTGGTTATTCCATTTCATATTCTTCCCTGCCAACCAAAACATTTATATTAGTATTTTTATATATGTTAGTGTGGTGCCATTTTTTTCATCAGCGTAATACACCACCAGAGTTATTGTCAGCATGGTTTCCTCCTTGCTATAAAAATATTAGTAGCAGCAATAGTTTTTATTATCCTCTCCAAAGATTTAAAGAAAGGAAAGAGTTTGTGCCTAATGTTTTTCTAACATCTTATCAACAGGACAGTGCTGCTTCCACTGCACTGATGGCTACAGAAATCCAACAGCAAATATAGATAAATAATAAACTAGCTGTTTGATTGGAACCAATAAGACGTTGATGGAGAATGGAATGAGCAAAAGCATATGCATATGTTTATAGGCGGATAAGCCATAATCACCACTACCCATCATTCATAAGCCTCATATTACTCCCTTTGTCTCCAATGTTTCTGGACCACATGGCAACTGAAAAAGAACATTTCAAAAAGCTTCTCATCACTAGTAACAAGTAATAACTAATATAACTTGTTTAATAAAACTTGCATGCCAATATTGACAGGCATTTAAACTAATCCCACAGGACCAAATGGTGATAATGATTCTGCATTAAAAGGAGAGACTGCTCAGATATAAAGACTATGTATGTTTATGTTTTCTTCCATAGTGCTTAATGTTCCTGTCAATACAGATTATTGTTGTTAATGAGTAATGACAACGGCAGAAGCAGTAGACTGAAAGCGATACAAGCATAATCGCTTTGATTTTGAGGCAATCCTCTATTCTATTGCAACCTTCATAGTTCCAACTACCCTAACCCCAGATTTATATTTGTTAAGGACAAAAGAGAAATCTAAAGAATAAAGCAATTACACCAAATACAAGGCCAGTGTCACTTCTTTGGTTCATCTGAAATGGTAGCTGCTAGGACCAGTAGACACTCAAAAGGGTTTCTTAAATATATAAAAGGCTTAAAGATATTATTACTCCCATAATCTCATTTGGTTATACCTTGATTTTGTGGTGGCATTCTCTTGTGTCAGCATAGAATGCCACCACACGGTATAAGCAAAGTTTTTCAAGTGACAGTATCTTAGAAAGTAGAAACTTATCTCTGCCATTGTTTAAGTATTTAGTCTCCTTTTATTTTTTATTTAAGAACCTATCCATTCTTTCTATAATTTTTCTTCTCACTGCTTCTCCAGCTCTCTAGTCAAATAATGATGGAAAATAGACCAAATACATTCTTAGGCATGTATTAATTGAAAATAGGCATTCAATGGGTGACACAGATTTCTTTGATTTCTGTTCCTCCCTTGGAACTCATTCAAATTGTTTGCATTTTTTAGAGGATAATGCTTGGCACACATTAGAAGTTCTTACATCATCTCATATTTGGGGTATGTGGCAAAATTATAGTGTGTGTAGAAAATGAAGTAAAACAAATTAATAATCAGATGATAAAAATTATTTATATGTGAGGTGTTGTGTGTATGTAAATGTGTTTATATAGCATTATTCTTTTTTAGAGGTTATGGTGCTTTCAATGTGTCATACTCATTGATGACTGCAGAACATTTATGACTCAATTTCTGTTAGATGTGGAAGCATGTTCTGTAGACTACAACCGCCTTAGATCCTATATTGGATTATTATGCTAAATTGCATTTGAAATTTGATTTCAAATTTTGGTTGTAGATTTCGCTTAATAAAATATTACACTACTCATAATTGTTCTGTTTGCTATTGAAAAGTTTATATCAATGTTTAGCTAGCTAATAGAGGGAAAGTTTTTGTCGAAGTCCTGCAGACAACTAAAACTGCAAAAAATGTCAACCAAGCCAATTCCTCTCCTCCACGCTAACAGTTGCGTCTTCAATAGAACAAGATAAGTCAATAACAAACTACCAGATTTGATGCTTAGGTTAAACCATCATAAATTTAAACTTCCTGCAAAATTTTGTCAACTGAGGCATAAAAATCTTTCATCAAGTACCTAACAGAACGACCCTAAGGATTCAGGATGCCCTTATATTATTGAACTTCACTGCCAACCATAATCATCCAAATGTTTTTCTAACAGGGCATTGAACTGTGGATTATGGAGACATCATTGATTAGCTCAATAATTTCTCCCACTTTCTAGCCTTCTGTCTGAAAAGCAGTTAGGCTTATTTGTTCTCTTACCCACCTTTCCCTGTATCAATAAAAGTCTTATTTGGTACTAGCTACTATGAAAGTATAATTCACCGGATGTTTGATGTTGACATGTAGGTTAATATAGTTCTAGTGTACATGGACTTTGCACATTTGGGTGTTTGAAATGCAAGAAAGGGGTTACAATTAGGGCCAAATACAGGCATTGAAATAGTTTCTATTGTATTGTATGCATTTATCTATACGAATCAAAGGACAAGTAAATATATGGGGCTTACACGCCTATGACATGAGAATGAATACCTTTTTGCTTTGTGTGTAGTACAGTTATTGATCGAAATAGTTTGTATTATTTGTATGCATTAACTATGAATGATTTATGAACGTTGACAATTTGACATAATTTATCATATCAAATTTATAATAAGATGAGATATATTAGGTCTTTTTCTTCTTCTTTTTTTCGGTCAGCAGGTCTTGTTGAGATTGGGGATTGGGATATAGATGAGAACAAGAAAATCAATTTATGGGCCTCTTAATTGTCGTAATTGGCCCATTACCATAGACCCTGAAATGGTGTCTTTGGGAAGCTTTCAGTATCAGGAACAGAACGTTGCTTCCTGGAAAGCCACTCTCCCCTCCCCCCCCCCCCCCCCCCCCCTCCGAATGGCATGAATACTGGTTTGATGGTTTCTTTGATTTTATAGTGACATATATATATATATATATATATATATATATATATATATATATATATTCTTTTGTCTCATTGGAGACTTGAGTTAAATGTGTGAATTGTGATAAAGAGATGAAAATGAGAGTTGAAAACACTTAATAAGAGTTAAGAGAACATAGATGGTGGAATGAAAGTACAGTAACCACCACTTACATTCTATTCTTCGTAATTATTTAATTCCAAATTGAGATGAACATGCAAGATGCAATGTTAACACTCCTTTTTTTAATATATATATCTTTGTATATTTTACCCCAAGGACTGGGTCTATACTTTCTCATTTGTCAAGAAGTTCAACGTTACATATGTAAACTTATTGGGCCAATACAAGTGCAAGCCTATTTGGTGGAAGTGTTTCAGTGTTTTCAGAAAGGCTTGGGTTGTTGACCAAAAAGGCTTGGGTCTATACCCACCTACAAGTCTACAAGTATTGGGCCAATACAAGTGCGGGACAAATTTTGAGTGTTTTTATTTTTGGTATTGAGTGCTTTTATTTTTATATTTTACTATATTTGTATCATGTACATTGCATGGAGAATGAAAAAGTTATAACTTTTATTAATATTAATATTTTTTACTTTGTTATATGACTAGAATGAAGAGATTTTTTTGCGATGTTGAGAAATAATTAAACACGTGTCTTCATTAAACAACATTGTTTTAATCAAATAGAAAGAATAGAAAAAAATTATTTTGACAACTCCAAATCAAATCTTAAATTAATTGAAATTATTTCAATAGTATTATTCTACTTTATTTTTTATATCTTGTTATTAAAATTAAGTTCTTAAGACGAATTTAAATTTTTTAGCATCACCATTGATTAATTATATTTTATTTACTTGATTTTTATGCTTTTATATTTTATTCTTATTTTATTTTTTATTTCTCATCCATCTTAATTCCAATAGAATCTTAAACTTATATGAATTCTTTCAATAGCATCATCCTACCTTATTTTATATATTTTTTAATTTAAATTTAAAATCTTAGTATAGTTAATCTTAAATTTATTAGTATTATCCTTGATTAATTATTAGTTATATTTTATTTACTTAAATTTTTAGTCTCTTAAACTTTTTCTGATTTTTTTATTTTTAATTTTATATCTGAGTACCTCAATCTCAAAATCTTGAATTTATATGAATCATTTCAATAGAAATACCCTATTTTATTTTCCATTCTTTCTATTACATTCAAATTCTTAAGGCTAATCTAAACTGAATATACATATGGAATACTATAATTCAATTGCAAATATAATACATATGAATGGAATTATATATTGCTTATGTTTAGATATCTAATGATGGATGGAATGAAGTGGTATGTAATTGAATTGAATGAGATAGGATAAAGTGGAATAAAATTACCATAACATTGTTTGGATAATTTAAGATAAAATAGAGAAAAATTTTCATTCCATTATTTGAGAAATAGACAGAATGACAAGAGTTATAATTATATTAGAAAATAATAACTTGATTATATCCCATACCCTCCAAATTAGGGGAAAAGAAAAATAAAAGGATTAGATGAAATGAGATGGAATAGATTTCACCAGGTTTCATCATTACATCCTAATTTAATAAATCTAAACAATGACAATTAATATCATTTCATCTCATTCCCTTCCATTCTGCCCCCTTTTCCACCAATCCAAGCATAACACTTATTTTTCGATTAAGTTATTTCTCCAAGACTCAATTAAGACATTTATCTTTTCTCTAATACAAGATATTGTGAGCTCTCATATTTATTTAATTTATAGTTCAATAATATAGGTATCCCACTCTTAGTCAAATCATAAATTTATACAAATCCTTTCAATAACATTATCTTACTTTTATTTTTGTTTCTTCTTATTAAATTTAAATTCTTAAGGATAATATTGGTTTTGTTAGCATTGCCATTATCATTGGTCAATTTAAGTTCTTATTTTTGTAAGCATTATCTTACTTTTTTTTTGTTTGGTGAAGAAGAAGGGGCAAAACCCTGAAAAAAGAAAAAAATTATATAGACAAAGCTATATGAGGTAAGGTAGTCCTAGATAAATCATTAAAAATTAACTTAACCAAGTCTCTTGAAGGATCCAACACTTCATACAATCTAAATTCTTAACTTATCCTCCAGTTGGCCATCCAATCAACACAATAATCCCCCTTATGCCAGGTATGAATGAACTGAATCTCATAATCTCTTTACTTCCACTATGCTATCCCATAGACAAGTTGATGATGGTGCCTAGTGGAGTTCCCCAACTTATTGATAAGAGTAACAATAGAGCTGGAGTCACTCTCCACCAAAACCCATAGAAATCCTGCCCGCTAGGCTATCTCCAATCCATCCAAAATTACCCAAAGCTCCATGACAAATGCAGTGCAAGTGCCAATATGGTGGGCATATCCCCAAACCCAATTGTCGTCATCTCTTCTCAAGATACCCCAATAGTTAGTGTCCCCTTGGTTACCTTGTGATGGCTCATTCGTGTTTAATTTGATCTAGCTGATCCAGCACACAAAGATAGTAGACTTTGGAGGATTTTACAAAAGGATACTGCGGCCCCGAATTGCTTCCTTAACACTCTTTACATACCCCAAAATCACCTTGATTGGGTTGCTTGAACGAGCATAATTTGCAAAAAAGATGTCTGTGTTTCTCCAAAGCCATAACAACCAAACAGTAATGAAAAAGACATACTTCGAGCATGAGCTCAAGCTACTCCTAAAGTCTTGCGACAAGTTTGCCTCTATCCACCTTTATAAGTTTGTAGAAAAAATTTCAACAATTTTATTTGATCGAACCAAAGGAATTCAAATCAATGTAGCCTTCACACAATCTCGAGAATGTGCAAAACAGTCTTTGTTCTTCCTCCATAGTGTTGGTAGTTTGGACAACCCCACCCCAACTACTCCTTCACTCGTTAGTTAGGAGGCTATTATGAGCAATTTTCCACATATGCATCTTTACTCACTCTGACTCCTTCCACTTCCACACCCTCTCCCAATTGAATCTCATAGCACCTTATCTTGAGTGGTTCACTAGCATGGCATAAGCACTTCGAATAGAGAATTGGCCATCATCTAATTCTAACGACAAGATGTTATCTAATCCACATTCATCATTGGTGGGGGAGGGGGGACTGGCCTTGACCATGTTAATAATATGAAGCCTGTCACTCATTTTTTGGAAATTCCAATTCCCATCAATATGAGCGAAATCTCTAACTGATGCAAACCACTCACTTGTCGAAGTCGAGATGGGAAACCACTCTTCAAGAGTATCATTCCTACCCATCCAATGTTCTTGCCAAAACAATACATCTCGACCATTAACTAAGCCCCTAGCCATGTTTTTGAACTAGCTTGGGCCAAAGCTTATGAATATGCTTCCACAAGTTGGAGGATGTGGTCAAAGAGGTGACCTGGAGAAGCAAATTTCCACTTGTAGCATACTTGCATATATGAGCACTTGTACCCAAAAGTTCAGACAACTTGGTAAGCACTCCTCATCCAAGCTTTAGAAGAAATGCATCAACCAACTGAAGACATTTAAAGCCTAGCCACCAAGCATGTTTCTACTTAATTGAAATTGAAGTTCTTGATTTTGTTAACATTATCTTATTTTTTTATTTATTTTTAATTACAAATTTCTTATGTTGACATGTGTCATTTTCCCTTGATTTTACACTTTTACTTTTTACTTTTTATATTATAATATATATATATATTTGCACATTCCATTTCATATTAGAGAAGAAAGGAAAAAAGTTTATTTTAAAATGAACTTGCTTGTAGAGTGAATAAATAGATATACATCTACTTTTAATATAATCTAAAATATATAATAATATTAACTAATTAAATAATTTAAAAATAAATACATCTTTATTTATTTATTTTATAAATAAATCTATAAACCACTTTAAAGAAGTATTGTTTCAAGTAAAAAGGAGGAGAGAAATTCTTTCTTGACAGTGAACAATATATTTGAATTTTGGAACATTCCAATATTTGAAAATTATTTCAAATATAATTATAATATTAAAAAGGCCTCTAAATTAAAAATAATTTATAAATAAACTCAAATGATCATATTGTAAGTAAATTCAACTAAATACAACGAAAATTTATTGTTCTGAACATTTATGATGCGTTAGATGATTGCTTTTATTGAAAATACCACTCTTGTGGACGCTATATGTCTGCCTCTACTTATAAATGACTCATTACTGTGAATGACAGTAACCATTCTACCTAGTCATGGTCTTGGGTATGAAAATTATCATCACTTGAAAAAGTATGATTTC
This sequence comes from Ormosia semicastrata, assembly GCA_029884595.1. NCBI lineage: Eukaryota > Viridiplantae > Streptophyta > Magnoliopsida > Fabales > Fabaceae > Ormosia > Ormosia semicastrata. Next base: position 29,337,430 of record JAQQTO010000041.1, on the reverse strand, counting down.
TAGTCTGTATTATACTACATGATACTGTTCTTACAAATGGGTTACGTTTCATCATCACCTTGCGGCATCCCCTATGTGCAGTAAGTGTCAACTCTACAATGAGACAACTCTCCACTACTTTCAGGATTGCCCAATGATTATTCCTGTGTAGCAAAAGCTTGGTTTCATAATACATTCGAACTTTTTCACCCTTACTACTAAGGAGTGGGTTCATTGGCTCTCTAATTCCAATGTGTCTCTAATTCCAATGTGAGTCTCTTTCTTGCAGCTCTATGGGAAATATTATGCAGCAAAAATAAAGTTGTGTTTGAGGTGAGGAAAACCCTTTAGACGAGCTCTTACAAAAATTATTCTACACGTATGATTCATTCCTGTGCTTACTAGTTATTAGAGATAGACTTATACTTCAGCGTTTAGTTTTTTGGTTCCTTCTTCCAATTGGGTTCTATAAATTAAATTTTGACGAGAGCTCTTTGGGCAACTCCGATAATGTAGATTATGGTGGGCTACTATAAGATAGGAATGACTATTGGTTGATGGGGTTCGCTAGCTCGATGGGTGTGGTCGCCAACTTTGTGGCAAAACTTTTTGCATTGAGGCAAGAGTTACGTATTGCCTAGGATAATGACTATACGATGTTTTTTTATGAATTAGACTCTATGAAGGTTTTGCACTTAGTGACAATAAAAGTAGGTCCCTCCTTTTCATTCTCATTTCGTCCTCATCGGTGATATCTAAGAGTTGTTATAGAGAAGTTAAGAAATTCATTTGTTGCATACTCTTCATGAAAGCAGTAACTATACTGACTACCTTTTTACGCTCAATGCATCTAATGAAGTTTGTCTCTAGATTTAGAACTCACCCTCTCCAAGCTTATCGCCCTTATTGCTAATTGACTCTATGAGAGTTTTATTTATTTGTTGTTAGTTATTTTTGTCTTTTCAATCTACTAAAAAAATTCCAAAATCTAACTATTTCTTTATTATTATTATTATTCAATCATATATTATTAATTATTAAATATTTAATATTTCAATTATCAATATATGAAATTACACACGAGAATTCATTAAAATTAAACTCTAATTATAAGCTAAAATGATGCTAAATTTTTATTTTTTTAGCTGAAAAATGATGCTATAGTCCAAAATAAAATAAAATAAAGCATTGGCAACTTTTAGGCTTCAGCATAATTACAAGGAAAAAAAAAAATCTGACACTAACGAAACGCGGCGTTTAAACGTGACTGATGGAGACCATATTACTTCCGCTGTCTTCTTCTTTGTGCACCGTGCTAGGGTTTTAAGACTTGGCAGTTTCCCTTATTTCTTCACACACCAGAGAGCGGTACAGCAGAATATCGCAATTCATAAACAGTTTCGTCTCGATAACTCGCGAAATCGAAAGATATCGTCATTAACGCGCGACACGGTACGATATTTCGTTCATCATTTTAGATTATTGTTCCCATGCCCGCTTCTTTTGCATAGTAATATACAGTGGTGGTTGAAGCATATGGTTAAGTTTGAAGTTGTTTCTGTAATTTTTAACAACAGACACTGTGTGAAAATGTGAATTTTTTTTTTGTAGGGTTTGGAACTTCGGATAGTAAGATGGGGACCAAGGCAAAGAAAGCTATGAAGAAGAATTTGAAAAGGGCTAATGCTAATAAGCCATCTGAGGGTGCTGATTTTTTGGTAGATAAACTTGTGCTCTCAAATTTTCTATTTTTTTTTAGTATCAATGTTGTGTTTATTTGCTTAATTTTCTTTCTCAATTGCTGAAGCCTTTGGAAGGTGGTCCTGCTCGCAAGCTTCCCGAACAAAAACAGCTGGAGAATACCGCCACGGTTTTGTATGTTGGCCGGATTCCACATGGGTTCTATGAGAAGGAGATGGAAGGTGCAACTCTGGTTTTATCAAATTTTCAAATTATAGATTATATTTACCTGGAATATGTGTTTATAATAAGCTTATTGTAGGTTATTTTGGACAATTTGGAACAATCAAGAGATTGAGAATCGCTAGAAATAAAAGGGTTAGGTTCCTGAACTTGTTTCCTGTATATCTGTGTTTGTTTACCCTTGTCTTAACTTGATGATGATTTGTGACGTGCTTTGTTTACACCGATCTATTTGCTCTTATGCGGTAAATGTTTTATTATAAAACTCATTGATGATTTTTGAAGAATGTTTCATTTTGGTATATTTTGTGTTCTTAATTTAAAGACAAAATTCAAAATGTAAATTGTTCAAACGTGGTCTTAATAGCCCTCAGATCCTCAACTTTAGCCCTCGTTTCCTCACAGATAAAGCCAGTGTGGATCAATATTTCGATCATTTTTCTTTTGATTGGTTCTTGACTTTTTGGAATTCCTGAGCCTTCTAGCTACTTGTATCATTAAATACATGGTTTCAGTAGTATCTATTTGTTAATTAATAATTGATATTGGTTTTAATTGATTGATGTTAACCAGATCTGTTTCTTGATGTTTAACAGACAGGAAAATCAAGACATTTTGGGTTCATAGAATTTGAATCTCCCGAGGTAGTTGTTTCATCTGACCCATTGTTGTGTTGTGACTTGTGGCTATTATCTTTGTTATAAACACCCATTTCTGTGTGCTAATATTGCCATGCTTTGTAGGTAGCAAAAATTGTAGCTGATACCATGCACAATTATCTGCTTCTTGAACACCTTCTCCAAGTTTACGTGATACCTCCAGAGCATGTTCATCCAAAATTGTAAGTTATAAATGCTTTTTCCACATATATTTTCGTTTAAGGTTTCATCACATGTTTTTTTAGCGTTAGTGTTAAAAAAGAAAGAATTTATTAAGAGAAAAAAATAAAACACTATACGAGGATCAGGAATCCCCTAAAATGAGGGGGGAAAATTGTCTAGAATATAATAAAAAGAAAGATAAATCAGCACACAAAAGCTTTCCAATCCAACTGGATATCAGACAAATAGGTTTATCACTCCTGTTCCATATAAAGATAGGACTATCAAGGTTAAGGATTATAGACCTATTAGTTTGGGTACATGTTTGTACAAGCTGATTACGTTTTTTTTCCTCTATCCTCCTTTGAAGGAAAACTATGAGCGGAAATCCTCTATTAGTTTGGTTACATGTGTGAACAAGGCAACAAGCTGATTACCTTTATTCTGACCCTGGAAAAAAAGAAGAAAAAGAGACACCTCTTGAAAGATGCCATGAGCAGAAATCCATATAGTAGCTAGGAAAACTTTATCATATCCCAAAATCCCAGGAAGGAACCACTGACCGGAAAGTCTAGCATTGCACTTTAACCAAATACCCCACTTGCCTGGAAAAAGAGCAGAACTCCTAAGCATCTGTCCCTCCTTTCTTCTACCAATGCCTGGAAAAAACAGAGTATTATATGTCTTGACGAAAGTAAAACTATGAGTTTCTTATCCTGAATATCTCAAGAGGATTATATGAAGACAGGGATTTTTCTTTGTAGATGGAGAGGTTTCAATTACCGTTACAAGCCATTGGACACGGTCCAAATTGAACGGGAGCGTCATGACAAGGTATCTAATTGGATGAAGAAAAAAGTATTTCTTTTAAATTTTGTCAGTCTGATTTTCAGTATAAAACAAAGTGCATTATATTCTTTGGTGTTGTCTGTTCAGGAAAGAACATTGGAAGAGCACAAGAAGTTGGTGGAAAAGATTCTGAAGCGTGACAAAAAACGACAAAAAAGGATAGAGGCTGCTGGCATTGATTATGAATGCCCTAAGATTGTGAGCTTTTTGCTTGTTGCCTTTATCAATCTGTGGATGCTTAGTTGTTTTTTCAGAAATAGGCAGTTGATGTCTTGAGTTTTGCTCTGATGTTATGCGTAATTGCTGTTGCAGGTGGGTAACATCCAGCCTGCTCCAAAGAAAATAAAGTTTGAAGACTAAGTAGGTAACCTGTCTTGTCTTCTTCAAAAGGAGGGTATGCACCTTGGTATATGTTGTGCTTGTGTCAGTTGTGTGCATGCTATTCTCATGATACATTTTGCTATTATACTTATCTTGAAATCAGATAATATTGCTGAATATCCTCAGATTTAAATAGAGAACACAGTTAACTGAGGTGGTTTCGTTACTTTCTTTCTTCCCTTGGATGTGTTAATAGGAAGACTGCTGATCTACCATGTCATGAGGGTTGACAAGAGAAACTGCTGTTTTAGGATTTCAAGTATTACCAGTGAAATACTATCTTTGCAAGGGCCAGAGCCTACAATTTTGAGACTTCCTTAATCTTGTATTTTCAAAAATATATATCGAAGCATTATCCTTTTCATATATTTATTAGCTTCTGTTGCAGTTGATCGCCTTCACTGTAGCAAACATTGTCTTTTTTTTTTCCCCAAATGTTTTTGCTAGAATTATAGAATGTGGCCACTTCATTGAAATTAGCACCCTGAAGATCAATAATTCCTGGGAGTAGCGATGGCTTCAAATATATATTTTTCAAAAATAAAAAATGCTGAAAATTAAAGTGAGAATTTATTGGATTCTTTAAGGAAAATTTTCAAAATACTTATGTCGGGATGACCTTAAATAATTAAACATAACCAAGATGTGAAACATCAATTAGAAAAATTAGATGCTAATGTTATGACTACAAAATGGTATTTTGTCCATATTTTTAAGCAAAAATTAGATGTTAATGTTATGACTACAAAATGGTATTCGGTCCATATTTTTAAGCAAACAGCCTAACACGAGTAAGTTTTAAGCTTCAATATGAAATTTTATACCATTTTTCCATATAAAAACTGATACAAGTATTATTTTCCTCCTTAATTACTCTAAGAATTTACAACTGTATCATGTAATTTGAGTTTTAAAATATTAGTATGATTGCATTCGTAAAACTGATATGGATCTGACTTGAAGGTTGATCCAACTCAAATTTGAGTTGGGTATATGATTGCTGGGTCCTTACTCACCTTTTATTTTTGTTAGTGGTCCTTTATTGGTAGCTTTAAGTATGATAGGTTCTTTGGTATGTCCCAACCTTGAAATCGAACAAGAAGTGATAATTATAATCCCTTGTATATTTTTAAGAATTAAGAATCAGGGGGTAAATATACTACTAAGTTATCATGAGATGTAATCATGCATTTGGAGTATAACATATCAAAGCCACTCATGCTGTATCTAAATGTTCTATGCGCGGTTGCCAAATTTTTTAGAACAAAAAGCTAGTTCCAAAACTTATGGCAAAATTATTAAATTCTATGTTTGTTACTGATTTGGGAAATTATCTGTCGATTAATAATAAAGAATCATAGTTAATCAACAGGAGTGGCCTAGTTAGCAAACTGAGCATTATATGCGTAGGCTTTAGGCTTAGTTTGTGAAGTCTTACCAAAAATAAATTAAATAAATAATCATAACTGTGTGTGAGTGTGATTTTTTTTTTTAACCAATAGATTCCAGCATTAGTTTTGGAGTGTGTTTATTATCACTCTTTTGGGTCTATTGTAATTTTTATTTTATTAACTTTTTTATTAAATAACCTTTGATTTCTTTTGATTTGATGTTTCAAATTACTTCATTTAATAAAAAGTTAATAAAATAAGAATAATAATAGCTTTACCCCTTTTTTTTATTTATTGCTGGTTGATTCAATAAGATTACTTTTTTTCTATAAATAATTAATTTTCAACTGAAAAAAAAAAATTTTAAACCATATAATTTTAAGAAACTTGTCAAAGTTTAAGGAAAAAAATATTTGATATACATTTCACGAATGAGGAATTTTACTTTAACATTTTTGTCGATTCTTTCTTTGAGAACAAAAAAGAAAGCACATATCCAGTCAAAAAAAATCAAAAAGAAAAAAGAAAACACATAAGATGTTGTCCATCTGTCATATTGCGTAATAGATTTTGTTAAAATTGTCCGTCTTTTGAACTATGTGAATTCTGGTGGATGGATAAACAATAATTAATTTGAATATTTATTATACAATGAAGTTCTCTAATCTTGATATAAGTTATATAACTTCTCCTTTAAGGACTTCTCTATAAATAACTAGTTCTCATTTGAAATAGAAAAAATCTCAAACAAAATATGTTTATGATTTAAAAAAATATATACATTTTATAAGAAAAAATGAGAAAGATCATAGATTTTCTACCAAAATGTATATAACGAAGAGAAAAAAAAAACATAAATGATTTCACATCTGTGTCGGTCGGAACCAGAGGATTGATTCGTGTGTACGCTAGGACCAAAATGGAAGATGCCTGCGAAATTGCAGAATCTTAGCCGGTAGCACTAGCAGCACCAAAAAATGCAAGAAAGCATCTTTCCTTATCCCATAAGAAATGTTTCGTGCACTCTAAAAATTTCCAATAATTTTATATTAATTAATGATAAGTTAATTATGCTTACAAAAAAATAATTTAATTATTATTTAATAAGATATATAAGTTAAAATTAATACACAAATCATTTATTATTTATAATTTATTAATTAGTAACAGATCATTAGTCCATAATCAATTAATTAATATATTTTATTAATTTTTTTATTGCTTAGAGTGTCATTTCATTCGATTGGTGATATAGACTACTAATTTTTTTGAATAAAATTTTTTAAAGTAAAAATTCTTATAAAGTGAATAAATAAATTTATATTAATTATTGATAGATAAATTCACAAATAAGTTAATAATTGATGTGAAACTTTACTTATTTACTTTATAAAAATTTACAGTTTAAAATATCTTTATCCAATTTCTTTAAAGTATAATCATGTATCTAAGTGAAGATTATTTTAAGAGTGTTATTTTTTATACACATAAATTATGATATTGAATTCAAATTAATTAATAATTAAAAAATGTTAGTTATATATATTTTTTAAAGATGTGATTAAATAAAAAATATATAAAAAATATATGTATAAATAAATAATATTAAATAAGGTATAAAAATTAGTACGTAGGTAAGGTAAGATTATAAGAATCCTTAATAATTAAGTCATGTAAAAGGAGTATAAAAATTTTTGTGTGGAGCATTCGATCTTGTGGAACACACTGGATAATATTAAATAAATACCCACATTAACTATCTTGCATCCTCACTTCTGCGTTCAGTTGACGTGTTGACGTTCACGTTCATGGGTGGCGGTGGCCGAGGAGCTATGAGGATGGCAGCCAAGCTCGCCGGCATGGGCGTCTCCGCCTCCGGGATCAGGGGCGTACCCCTGGCGCCGCCGGCCGAGCAGTCAGTCCGGAATGCATCGCGACCCGTGTCATCGGTGGTGTCGTCGTCGTCGTCGCAGAGAGCGAAGGCTGCTGAAGTGGCGCCGCTGCTCACGGCGGCGTCATGGAACGTCGACGACGGTGAACTGATCATGGAGGCCGGGGAACCTATGCCGAGGGTGGTGTTCGGCGGTGTTCCCAGCTTTCAGGAGGCCAAGGCTGCCATCACTGAACTAAAAGACGCTGTTGAAAAGTATAATGTTTTTCTCTTGTTGTTTTCAATTCTGTGATAAGAATTATATGAGTAATTCAAATTTGTCAACTTTTTTAAGTGGTCGTGATTCGATTTCAAATTGCATATCGGATTATTATTCTGTATTCACGAGAATTGCATGTCGAGTTATATGGGATTTCAATTTCAAGTATCTTTAGTGTAAGCCACTAAGTCAATTAGGTTCATAGTAACATGAATATCATCATTTTTCTTGAATATACTAATAGCAGGTTTGGTTTTGATTATTTTCGAGAAAAATACCTTTTTATTTTTATTTTTTAAAATCTTGATTATAAGATGTTTTGAAAAGTTAATTTAAATACACACACTTAGTTATTTAATGGAAATTGACTTATTTACTGTCGGTCATTATGAAGTCATTTCATTTTGAGTAGTTTGTTTTGCGTGTGGGACTAATTCTTGCTCGGGCGTTAGCTTGGCCCTGGCGATAAGGTCAGGTTTCGAATCCCTGTATTGCATTGCAGGTAAAGTCGAGTAGCTCACAATTCGTGGTTGAAACATTTGGAATTTTGGTTATGCTGTTATTGTTCTTTAATTATTTTCCTTTCTAGGTTCTAATGTCTTTGATATGCCCTGCAGCATACATGCTTTGATAAATCTGAACAAAAAAAGGAAAAAAGTGGAAATATTTTTCAGAGGAAATTATTGCTTAAGAGTTCTAGTAGACATGTTATAATATGTGATCAAGTCTTACGTAATTTGAATTCCCTTTCCTGGGGAGTAGGGACATGTGGAAATGGTGGGGAAAGTCAGTTTTGTTGTATGTGTCTTTTGAAGCTTACTGCTTTTTTTCTGGTGCAGGACATGTGTTCCAACATATATCATATGTTATGTATCTGATGCTACTTCTCTCTATACTAATATCATATTTTAGGATATACCTGTCTTCAAAAACTTCTGAATGCAAGGGTTCTTCTCCTGGTAGTCAAGTCTCTGTTGAGTCTCCTTTTCATTCTGAGTTGGAGACAAAATCTCGTGTCATTGAGGCTATTTCAAATCCTTCGATGTCAAAGCATGCTTTTCAGGCTTTTCAATTGCTTAGTGCAAGTCCTGAGGCCCAGGTAATTGGTGATGTTTTATGACCAAATGAAAACTACTGCATAGCTTAATGATTTTTAGCAATCCTGTTCTGTGTAAGATCTAAACAAAATTTTTAAATCCATGCTGTTCATTTATTGAATTAATAGAATTCACTTGTCTTTGGCCTTAAGCAGACTGTTTTCACTTCTATTGCTTGTGACCCAAATGTATGGAATGCAGTCGTGCAATCGATATCACAGCAGACAGGTAATCATTATTTGCTGGAATAAATGGTTAAATTAGTCCCTGAAAGATACAACATCGGTCATATTAGTCCATAAATAATGGAAATTACATCCAAAGTCCCTGAATGTGCATTTTGTAGTTCCAATAACGTGTGGATATTAAGGGACTAATTTGAACGACGGATTGCACATTCAGGGTTCTCGGGAATAATTTCCATCATTTAGGGACTAATATTGCCAACGCTGTATCTTTTAGAGACTAATTTGACCATTTACTCTTATTTGATGGGTCTCTTTTTATGTTTCAAGCCTGCCATCACTCTTCTAATCTTGAATAATGGATGTTAACGTAAATTGTGTTGCAGTCGCTAGTTTTGAAGCAGAGGGAACTGCTGAAAAAGTGGGAGAGTTACCTGATTCTGACTCAGGAAATGGTTTTACTGACTTCAGGGGTAAACTGCATAATTTAAAGCTTACAGTAGCTGAAATGGTAAACATGGGTAAACTGCATAATTTAAAGCTTACAGTAGTTGAAAAGGTAAACAACGTGTCAATTTACCTTAAGAATATATTTGGGCTCTCGACAGCTGAGAAATCGTCTGCTGATGCTGATGCTAGTGGAAATACAAATGCAAACTTCATGGATCATTTGGCTATGAGATTGGTAGTGTTGGTGGTGATGGTTGTAGTGCTGAAGCGATTTTAAAATTATAGGCAGTATATTACAGTTTGCTGAACTCTCTAATCAACCGTGATTTAATCTTTTGCCTAAGTGCATTTGAAATGGTGCATTACCTGTTTATGTTCTGTTTTTAACATTCGAGAGTCATGCAGCCACTATTATGTTTGGTATATTACGTATTTATCAATATTTGAATGCTTTTGCCCATATTTCTACACTTTGCCATCCCTAAATAGTTTTTCAAGGGCTTCGCCAATGAGAAGGAAGGTGAAGAACTTTAAAAGTTCACACATTTAAATATTAATTTCAAGAAAATAGTGATATATGATTTGATGCATACCGCATGCTCTGTTCTAATCTTTTTTTTTTTTTTTCAACCAATCAAATATGGCACTGCATTTATGTTGTATTCTCAAAATGGATGATAGATGACGGCAAAAACTTAAAAGTTATAACCCATGGTAATTGATTATTTATGGATTCATTAATCAGTATTCACTAATATATTGCTGTTTGTTGTAACTGGAACAAAGAAAAAAAAAAGGTGTTTTTGAGTTTATAAAAGCTCAAATGTGATAAGTCTTTTCCGTAAGAGAATACGAGTCCTGAGGCAGAATGATTGTTTCAATAATTTATTGTGAACGTACAAAATTCAGCGTGTATCAAACAACTAAAATTCGCGATAGCTCAAGTTTGAGTTCAATAGGACATGGGAAAGCAGGGTAGTCCAATAGACACATAGCTAACGCTTACCGAGCACGGGCCTCCGTAGACCAGGAGTAATGCAATGTAAACTGCAGCATTTAAAAACTGGGTTTTTATAACTAGTGTTTTAAAAATACTTATTAAATAATCAAAATAAGAAATTTTGTATGCAAAACAATTTTTTTTTAATTTTTAATACATTGAATATACTATTTTTTATGAAATTTTTTTCTTTTGAATCCTTAACAAGTACCCTGACACTGTTTAAAAAAATCCTTAAAAATTTAATGGATTTAATTGATTACAAACCAACATATATTTTAAGCTCATTTTAGCACCACAATCAACATGTATTAATTTGAATAGAAAGAGCTTAGGTTCTTTAAGCACATGGTCTTAAATTTTATTTTGAGATTTATGTGTATAAAAATAACATCATTAGAAATGATCTTTATTTAAGTATTTAACTATACTTAGGAGATTAATTTTTCACTTATTGAGTGAGAATATTATAAGAAATAAAAAAAATAAAGAAACCAACATACATTTCAAGACGAAAAACAGAATCCATAATTTGTATGAAGAGAGATAAAGGAGTGTAAATAGTATGGTGGTCTTGCTTATATGGAAGAAAAACTTATTCATCTAGAATATAATTCGTAGACATATCACTAAATGACAATTACTTAATTTTGTATTACCTAGGGCAACAATAGCATAACGTAATTTTGCAAGAAGAAAGTTAGATGCCGAATAAATTAACATAATAAGTGTAATCAAAGAAAAGCATAAGAATTTCAACAAGAATATTTGGAGCAATTTTGATACAAAATCACGATAATTACTAATTACTGAGCGAGGCAGCTTCAAAAAATATTATATTTCGGTAGCAGTACACATCCATTATACTCTTCCTGTATGAACACATAGATGGTTTATAATTAACTTAAGAGTGCAGCATTCACCTGACAACTACAAATATCAAAAGGGCCATCATCTGCAAGAACCTTTGTCCAAGCGAACCTGAAATATCAATATCAATAATTTGAACAATTAAACCTAACTTCAACGTCTGAAAACAATACAGAAATTGGTATTGGAGCTGAAGATCACAATATCATTTTCTCTGCAGGAATTAACTTTCAAATTTTTAATTAATTTACTTGATCAAGAACTACTCCGTCAGGTTCGTATCCATGTATGCAATTCAATACACAATTCCTATCCATGAGGCCGAGAACAACGCACTATTTTATTATCTGAAAAAGGGATAACACAAAAGTTTAAAAAAAAAATTAAAAAAAAATTGAGATACAAGTAGTTGTACTTAACTTTAGGTTTTGTAGTTAATGCCAACAAGGGACTAAATTTAATTAACTAAACTATTCCACTGCAGATAACACAAAAGTTAAAAGTTAAATGCATTTTATATAAATTTTAATTATTAGCTTTACTCTTTCTCTCTCTCTCTCTTTTTATAATGTATTGCTTGCTGATTCAATAAAATTATTTTTTTTATCTTTATGTAAATAATTAAGGGAAAAATGCATAGATATCCCTTGAATACCTCATTATGAAATAGGCAAATTGAACTTTTAAATTTAGGTCACAGGTCCTTAAATTTTTTAAAATATGAAAATAGACCCTTATATTTATTAATTAAATTAAAATCAATTATTATGCGACTTGCATGTGTTAATTATTACAAATGATAGTCTCTACTTTGTCCACACTATTTTTTTGGAGATATATAATTTTATCCATTTTATTTATTTTTTATTTCCGTAAAATAGAAAATATAGAATAATTTTTAAAATTAAATTAAAAGAGGATTTTTTTAAATAAGAATAAATTAGATATATATATATGATAAGTGTAAAAAATACTAAGAGCAAATGCACTCTATTACAAAGTAATATATGACTTGAGTCCTATTTGTCGATTCCATGAGAAATAAACAGTAATTACTAAATTCGCTAAACTCTTGGTTATTTAGATAATCGTAAGAGTGAAAATAAATTCAAATTAAAATTAGAAAACAAATAATGAAGAATAATGAACAGTTAAATAATGTAGAGATAATCAAATAGAAAAAAACCAGGGCGCAATGTTCACTTGAATCCACTTAATCAGATTTTCTCTTATTTATAATGTAAGGTAATTTTCTTACCAATATTCTCTTAATTGTTATTGAATCCCAATGGTCATAGATGAAACAATATTTCATTCTTAAATTAAATCACCTATTTGGTCATTTAGTTGAATTAATTAGGAATGCATTAAGCCCCAATTCAAGAGATGAACTAACATAATCATTAATTTCATTGATAGAATAAACTGATGTTTGATTATTCACCAATCTAATCCTAGGTTTATTATATAGGTCCACTCATGGAGTGCGAATGATCACCAATCAAACAATGAATTAATACATGCCAAAAGAGATCAAGTTCTGACAAGAATATAAGCAATATATTAAACTTTAAAAGAAATTACCTTAATCAAATTCGAGATGAAAATCAATTAATTAAGAAAACAACATCCCCCATAGCCCTAGCTATGGGATTTAGCTACTTGATAACTCTATGAAATGTAGTTATTTGTGATTTATCTCTGTGCTATAAAGAATGCTTAGTCCTTATTTATAATGCAGATATGGAAGGTTTTAGGCTTATATTTGTCAATTTCTAATTTGTACATCTTCCTATATGTTTTTGAGCAAATTGTGTATATTTTGTAAGAGATTAAGTGAATTTGTAATTATTATTGATTTGGTTATGTCTCTATTACAGAAAGAGCTGCAAACAAGCAGATTGGTGGAAGATTTGGACTAACATTGGATGAGAAAGGCCAAGAAAAAGCCAAGTTTGCATTTCAACATTCAACGCCACGGCGCAGGCATGTCAATGCCACGATTTGGTGCATCCCTTGCTTCAGTACATAGGACCCGAGGCTAGAGCGCCACGACACAAATGGATTCAACGTTGCGACGTGGTGACCTAATTTCCTAGAGCGTCGCGGTGTAGGCATGTTAATGCCGCGACATGACTCTATTTTCTGAGCCTATAAATACTATTTTATTAGTTTGGGGCGGGGGGAGAGGCCATTAGGTTTAGAGAAGCTGCGGCTAAGTTTTCATTTCTGGGCTAATAGGAAGCTAAGGGAAGCAAGGTTGGAGGCCATCTTTTTCATAGAAGGAGATTCAAGCATCAAAGAGCCAAATCCATGAGCTTCCTTCCTTCTCCTTTCTCTTTTCTCTTTTCCATCTGTCTTGAACATGATTTTTGATGTATATTTTCGTGTTCAATGATTAGCTGAGCTGTATTTAGGAATTACTTTGAATCCTTCTATGAATATTAATGATTTTGTAATCTTTTTAGTATATATTGATGTTTGGTTTTGTTCAATCATATAAATCTTAATGCTCTTGATTATCTGATCAACTTTTAAGTGATTTATTGAAATCTAATGAAACTAGACATAGGAATTTGGATTTTAGATCATATGTATGGTTGATGCATATTCGATTTCATTTAATTGGCTTAGATAAGTTGATTCGCTAATGGGATAGAAATATACCTCTTAGTCATGCATAGCGGGTGTTTGATAATAGATTTTAATGAGTGAATTTTGCATCTAACTAAGGAGGTAGGTAAATGAAATTATGGTTGACCTAGACATAGGCTTTTAACTAAATCAGATTCTCAAGCTAACTTAACAATTCATTGATGATGCTTGTAAGGATTGCATTTCATTAGTTGAAGTAGAAGGTGAAGAAGGATTCTCTAAAACTCTAAACATTATCTTTATTGTTTTATAGTTTAGATTTAGTTTATTTGCACTTTTCTTATTTTTATGTTCTTGAATAGAATTAATTAAGTTATTAGTTGATACTTAGCTTTGGAAGCCAATATCCTCGTGGGAATGAACTTTACTCTTCACTGTATTACTTGAATGACCCGTACACTTGCGGTACACAAAAGGTCTAACAAGTTTTTGGCGTCATTGCTGGAGATAATGGTTTAATTCTGTATTGCTAATATCAACAATGAGTTTAGTTAGTTCTAATTCAAGTTGTATATAGTTCATTTTAATTTAAGTTTTCTTTATGTTAAGTTTTAGGTACAATAAAGAACCTAGATGATCATAATCATACGAGGTCCTTAAGGGAGTTCGCGACTCCTTAAAAGGAAAACATTCGATCAAATTCAAGAAGACTACACATCCGCGCAAATAATTTTGACAAAGTCCTGTTAGGACTGTAAATTAGGCCCTTCTTGGGAGGAAACCCAAGTTTATGTTAATTCTTGTCTTTACTTTTTGCATAAATAGGTAATATGTTAATAGTTATATGTTAATACTTGTTTGTTAGTGTGTTGATTTTGTAAGTTTTAAGTCTTATTTATGTTAATACTTATTTATGTTAGTATGTTAAATTGGTAATTTTATGTTTTTGTTAGTTTTTATGTTTTTAGTTATGTTTTAAGTCTTAAATAGGTTAGTATGTTGATTTTGAGGTTTTATTATATTTCTATTATAATTATTGTAATTTAACTTTTTGAACAACTTTTGCAGGTGCTGGATACTTAAGGGAAGTAGACTTGGCAGCAAAACTATGTTTGTTGCATAATTTTGCAGACTGACCCACGCTGCGGTGTACCAGACTTAATACTGCAACGTTGGTGTGATTTTTCTGCAGAATTCTGCAGATAAGCTACACACCGCGGCGTAGGCAGGTTCATGCCTCGGTGTTAAACCCTATTTTGTACATATTTCTTTAATTTTTCAAGTTTGTACATATTTTAGTATGCTCATATTAACAGAGTGCAGATTTTTAAAAAGTATTAGGTAACCAATGCACCTATGAAAGTGAGGATATTGTATCACTTAGGTTTAGGGGAGTATCATTACATGCTTTGGACATATAATGTTGAATGTATAACACGTGATGATATTTACTATATGCAGTAGTGGTAGCCATCATGTTTTCATGTTTCTATTACTTTGGCTGTTATTAATGGGTTTTGCAAAAGAAATTTCAATTTTTAACATTAGGCACATGATGTTATGCATACTTGAATTGAAAAAGTTAGATCTACTTGAATGCATGACATGTTGCAATAGCTAGCGTAGTTTTGGTTGTCCAATGATATGAAAGGTTGTTATTTGTCTCCTTTTCAATGAAACCTTATGTGATCATGAATCATGTGAAACAATTTGGACATTTTTTATGCATGATTTACATTCCACTTTGATGCAAGTGTAACTTTGAAAATGATAAGAGTGCATGTCTAGAGAATGTTTATGGATGTACATGCAGAGTTTCGATTATCCCAGAAATTGTTTTTAAACTCTCTTGAGGCAAAATCCTAGATTGTATATGATTGAGAAAATGATTAGGGCATTGTTTGGACTGATTGAGCCTTAAAAGCTTACCCTGAAATGATTATATCTATAGGTCCCCTTTTGAAAGCTTTATATATGTTTGGCCTTATATGTTTTTCATAACCATTATGTTCGTTAACCTGTTAATCATTCTAATGCATGTGAAAGCATTGCATTTGTTTCTACCATCATTGTTTGTTGAGTACATAATATGTTATTTCTTGAAGTGAGTCTATTGATTAGGAGTATAATTGCATATTCAATACAAAATGAACCTAAAGGAACCAGATGTAGTCAAAGAAAAGAAGCAATGTTTTGCAAAATGAAAAGAAAAGAAAAAAAATAAAAAATAAAAAGAAAAAGAAAAAAAGCAAAGCAAAAGAAAAGAAAAGTACAAAAAGCATTGAATGGCTCTGGCAAGTTTTCTTCTTTCACTTTTGAATACCTTACTAATATCAGTTAGTTACTCAAGTCTTGGAATAACATGTTTATGGTTTATGTGTCTCAATATTTGTATTGTATCCTTTCCCTATTTTTCTTACGCCCATTACCATTGGCCTTACATTACAAGATGTTTAAGTCCTTTTTGATCCTCGGTTGTGTATGATTTATATTAGTGGAGAGAGAGTTTAGATTCAATTTTGTGGATTGTGATTCATATACATGAATGCTCATAAACTTATTCGGATGAGTATGACTTAACTAGGAGAAGTTTATCTTGCATGTTTGTGAAAAATGTGAATTGTATAGAATGATGATTGAATTGTTAGCATGTTAAGGATTGTGTATGTGTGGAGCCGATTATGAGGCATTTGCACTTTTTGAGGGCTATACAATCATTATACACCGGTTGTGGTTTAATTGAAAAGAAAGAAAAATTGAAATTATGTTAGATGCTGAATGAATGTTAAGCATGAATTGTTAAGCATATTTACTTAATCATACTTTGTTTTGTTTGAGGACTAGCAAAATATAGTTTGAGGGTATGATAACTCCATGAAATGCGGTTATTTGTGCCCTATCTCTATGCTATAAAGAATGCTCAGTCCTTGTTTATGATGTATATATGAAAGGTTTTTGACTTATATTTGTCAAATTCTAATTTGGACATCTTCCTATATGTTTTTGAGCAAATTGTGTATATTTTGTAAGAGATTAAGTGGATTTACAATTGTTATTGATTTGGTTATTTCTCTATTGTAGAACGAGCTACAAACAAGTAGATTAGTGGAAGATTTGGACTAACACTGGATGAGAAAGGCCAAGAGAAAGCTAAGTTTGCATTTCAGCATTCAACGCCGCAGCGCAGGCATGTCAATGTCATGGCGTGGTGCATCCCCTACTTCAGTACATAGGACCCGAGGCTAGAAAGCCGCGACACAAATGGATTCAACGCTGTGATGTGGTGACCTAATTTCCTAGAGCGCCGCTGCGTGGGCATGTTAATGCCGCGAAATGACTCTATTTTCTGAGCCTATAAATACTGTTTTATTAGTTTTGGGGGGGGGGGAGAGGCCATTAGGTTTAGAAAAACTACGACTAGGTTTTCATTTCTGGGCTGAGAAGAAACCAAGGGAAGCAAGGTTGGAGGCCATCTTCTTCTTGGAAGGAGATTCAAGCATCAAAGAGCCAAATCCATGAGTTTCCTCCCTTCTCCTTTCTCTTTTCTCTTTTCCATCTATCTTGAACATGATTTTTTATGTATATTTTCGTGTTCAATGATTAGCTGAGCTGTATTTAGGGATAATTTTGAATCCTTCTTTGAATATTAATGATTTTGTAATCTTTTGAGTATATATTGATGTTTGGTTTTGTTCAATCATATGGATTTTAATGCTGTTGATTGTCTGATCAACTTTTAAGTGATTTGTTAAAATCTAATGAACCTAAACATAGGAATTTAAATTTTAGATCATATTTATGATTGATGTATGTTCGATTTCATTTAATTGGCTTGGATAAGTTGATTCGCTAATGAGATAGAAATAAACTTCTTAGCCATGCATAGCGGGTGTTTGATAATAGATCTTAATGAGTGAATTTTGCATCTAACTAAGGAGTTAGGTAAATGAAACTATGGTTGATTGACCTAGACATAGGCTTTTAACTAAATCAGATTCTCAAGCTAACTTAACAATTCATTGATAATGCTTGTAAGGATTGCATTTCATTAGTTGAAGTAGGAGGTGAAAAAGGATTCTCTAAAACTCTAAACATTATCTTTATTATTTTTTAGTTTAGATTTAGTTTATTTGCACTTTCCTTATTTTTATGTTCTTGAATAGAATTAATTAAGCTATTAGTTGATACTTAGCTTTGGAAGCCAACATCCTCGTGGGAACAAACTTTACTCTTCATTGTATTACTTAAATGACCTGTGCACTTGCAGTACACAAAAGGTCTAACACTACTCATGTTCAATACAAATAATCCCAAATCACAATACAAATCTATGAAAAGAAAACCCAAACAAAGGGAAAACTAGATGGAAAGAGAAATCAAAACCCCTTTTATGGTAATAATGATTTTCAAGTCTTCAAGAATTGAATTCTCCCTTCGAAACCGTCCTCCAAGGATTTGTAGCAATTCTCTCTTCTGATCTATCTCTCAAAGTTTGTCGTTGCAAGAGTCTCTCTCAGGATTTAGGATTTTTTGTGTTCTTGAATTATGGTGTAACTCTTCTATTTATAAAAAATACGTGTGCTATTACGCGACCAACGCTTAGGTGCTGGCGATTAGGCGCTCAAGCGCTGAGACTGTAAATAAAAAATGCGTTGTGTAACACATTGCACGCTCAGGCGCTGCCTTCCTAGCACCTAGGCGCTGGGACACTAAAGAGATTAGAGACTTTCTGCCATGCCAGCGCTCAAGCATTGGATTTTGGGCACTTAGGCGCTGAATCACCCGAGCGAATTTGTGCTTTTCCTCCTTGTAAAAATTATCTAGTCTTCTTCCATGTAAATTTACTTATAAAAAATAATTAAAACTCGTAATAAGAACACAATTAAAAATAATGAAAACATAATAAAACTTGAGAACAAAGTTCAATAAAAAATATCAAAAGATGATGAAAAATTAAGAAATTAAACTGTAAAAGTATGAAATTTTTACGTTGGTATATGTTGTGCTTGTGTCAGTTGTGTGCATGCTACTGTCATGATGTATTTTTGCTATTCTATTTATCTTGAAATCAGATGATTTTGCTGAATATTCTCTCAGTTAAATAGAGAACACAGTTAACTAAGGTGGTTTTTGTACTTTCTTTCTTCCCTTGGATGTGTTAATAGGAAGACTGTTGATCTACCATGTCATGAGGGTTGACAAGAGAAACTGCCGTTTTAGGATTTCAAGTATTACCAGTGAATTATTATTATCTTTGCAAGGCCCAGAGCCTACAATTTTGAGACTTCCTTAACCTTGTATTTTCAAAAATATATATCGAAGCATTATCCTTTTCATATATTTATTAGCTTCTGTTGCAGTTGATCGTCTTCACTGTAGCAAACATTGTCTTTCTTTTTTTCCCCAAATGTTTTTGCTAGAATTGTAGAATGTGGCTAACGCAAGATTTACCACTTCATTTAAATTAGCATCCTGAAGATCAATAATTCCTGGGAGTAGCGATGGCTTCAAATATACATTTTTCAATAATAATAAAAAGCGCTGAGAACTAGAGTGAGAATTTATTGGATTCTTTAAGGAAAATTTTCAAAATACTTATGGCAGGATGGCCTTAAATAATTAAACATAACCAAGATGTGAAACATTAATTAGAAAAATTAGATGTTATGACTACAAAATGGTATTTGGTCCATATTTTTAAGCGAACAGCCTAACACGAGTAAGTTTTAAGCTTCAATTTGAAATTTTATACGATTATTCCATATAAAGACTGTTACAAATATTATTTTCCTCCTTAATTACTCTAAGAATTTATAATTGTATCATGTAATTTGAGTTTAAAAATATTAGTATGATTGCATTCGTAAAACTGATATGGATCTGACTTGAAGGTTGATCCAGCTCAAATTGAGTTGGGTATATGATTGCTGGGTCTTTGACTCACCTTTTATTTTTGTTAGTGGTCCTTTATTGGTAGCTGTAAGTATCACAGGTTTTGTGGTATGTCCCAACCTTGAAATCGAACAAGAAGTGATAATTATAATCCCTTGTATATTTTTAACAATTAAGAATTAGAGGGTAAATAAACTACTGAGTTATTATGAGATGTAATCATGCATTTGGAGTATAACATATCAAAGCCACTCATTCTGTATCTAAATGTCCTATGCGCGATTGCCAAATTTTTTAGAACAAAAAGCTAGTTCCAAAACTTATGGCAAAATTAGTAAATTCTATTTTTGTTACTGATTTGGGAAATTATCTTACGATTAATAATAAAGAATCATAGTTAATCAACAGGAGTGGCTTAGTTAGCAAACTAAGCATTATATGCGTAGGCTTTAGGCTTAGTTAGTAAACAGAGTTTTTTGTTTTTTGTTTTTTTGGTAAGATCAAACAGAGTTATGTACGGAAACTGAAAACACTTTGTGGCAAGGGTAAAAAACATAACAATCTCGTTATTTGTCCAATATTTATACTCTAATTTTTTTAATTCACTTACAAACTCTTACTGTATCATATAAAAATACTATAATCACATACAACTTGATTTAATACCTGTCTCACATAAATATACGGTGGACATACGTCCACCATATTTTGGTGAACGAGAATCATTTCCCAAAACATAAGCATTATTAGCTGGATTTGTCTTACACTCGTATGGTGTGAAGTCTTATAAAAAATAAATTAAATAAATAATCATAATTATGTGAGAATGTGATTTTTTTTACCAATAGATTCCAACATTAGTTTTAGAGAGTGTTTATTGTCACTCTTTTGGGTCTATTGTAATTTCTATTTTATTAGTTTTTTTATTACAATAACAATAACAACTAAATCTTTTTTCACTAGGTGGGATCAACTACATGAATCAAATAACGCCATTGTGCTCTATCATAAATCAAATCTTCAGAAATATTATACAAATCTAAATTTTTTTTAATCGTTTCATCTATAATCTTTCTTGGTCTCTCTCTACCTCTAATTATTAGGCTATCCTCTACCTGATCTACTTTTCTTACAGGGGCTTCTAAGGGTTTTTTCATTATATGTCTAAACCACCTAAGACAAGATTATCTCATCTTTTTCACAATAGGTGTTAACCCTACTTTCTCTCTAATGCATTTATTTATAATCATATCTTGTCTTATATTGCCACACATCCAGTGCAACATCCTCATCTCAATGACACTAATCTTATACTCTTGCTGGTTTTTTACCGCCCAACATTCAGTACCATACAACATCACAGGTCTTATAACTGTGCGGTAAAATTTACCCTTAAGATTGAGAGGCACTTTTCTATCTCAAATAACTCCTGAAGCACTCCTCCATTTTATCCATCCAACTTGAATCATATGGTTTACATTTTCCTCTATCTCTTTGTCATTTTGTATGATAGATTCAAGATACCTAAACCGTGTGACTTGTGGTATGGTATGTGTTGTGAAATCGGTAAGTGCACCAAATTGCAAAAGTAATAAAAAGTAAGTAAGAGTATCGTCCCACGAGAATTAAGTTATTAATTATTAAATTCACTAAAAGTGACACTATTTAAGCTAACAAAGAAATAGAGTTGATAAAAATATAAATAAAAGAAAATAATAAATAGAAAAATAATAAAAGGTTATCAAGAATCAGATCAAGGGTGAAAAACAATCAGATTAAAGCATTAGAGTTCATACTTCACTTAAACTCTTTAAATGCACATTCAAATATTGGTTTAACTATGTTCTATTTCAATGATTTATGGTCAATTCTCAAAATTAACTAATACTTAATCGCTTGACATATTAATCCTCTTACTGTTGGAATTAACTAATCCCTTAGTCTAACCCCAAATAGAAAGGTATTATCAAGAATGAGGGAATTAAAAGAAAGATCACATAACCCACAACGTCTATTCCTAACGATTATAGAAATTATGGTGTTTATCACATGTTTTAGGTTCATGCAAATTTTTTCAAATCATATATTAACCCAAAAGATCATTATCAAATTGATAAGGTTTTGAAAAGCATTAAGAATAGAGATAAACACGTAAATCATGAAATAGAAACATAAATTAAACCCATAAAAGAAGTTACATCATCAATGTTCAAGATCCATCATCCTCCTAACAAAGGAAAGTTAGTTACACATAGAAAAAGAAGAACACAAAGGGAAGAATATGACAAAATTCATTGTAAAAAGGTGAAAAGGTTGAAGAAAATTCCTAATCTTCAAGCCTAATTGCGCCCACACCACATTAGGGTTTGTGCCTCTTGATAGCTGCTGCGTTTTGTCTAAGTGTGTGTTCAATTTGGCCAAACTTCTCTTAAAATAGAGAAATCATGCTGTTGTGTACGCGTTCAGCGCTCAAGCGCTGACCCATTAATCAGGAATCCTTTTGCGTGCAATGCGCGCTTAGGCGGTGAGGTTCAGCGCTCAAGCGCTGGACAGTGGATGAAATTCTTTCCTTTTTCTTGCTTGTTCAAGCGTCCAATCTTCTCCATATGTAATTACCTAACAAAAACACACAAAAAACACGTAATAAGAACATAATTAAAATAATAAAAACATAATAAAACTTAAGAATAAAACTAAATCAAAAAGATTAAAAGAGGATAAAAATCCAAGATCTTGAATCGTAAACATATGAATTTTTGCAGGTTCATCATTCTCCCAAACTTAAGATTTTGCTTATCCTCAAGTAAAAAGAAAAACAAAACAAAAAGACTAAACAAATTAAAACTCAAAACACACAGACTCAAACATGGTAACACCGGGTATTGAAAATCATTCATATCCTCAAAAATTGCTTCATAATCTAATTTTAAAGTGTCACACATGCACAATCCATTTATCACATCGTCTCTCACAAGCAACTCTTATGCAAAAATGACTTCCAAAAAACATGGATGTAAGACCCAATCTCCTTATAAAGTACAAGTTCAAATAAGTTTATAAAACTGCAAATGCATATCAAACCCACATCCATAGGGTTGTTCTTCATCTCTCTCTCCACTAATATAAACAGCATATAACCAAGGATCAAAAGGGTCTTTACAAAACTTGTAATGTAAGGCTAAGGGTGATGGTTAAGAAAGAAGGGGTAGGATAAAGAAAACAAAAATTGTGATACATAATCATGCAAATTTTAAAATTCAAGCCACAAGATATAGGACAAGTGCAAAACAGAGTATAAGAATCAACACATCATTCACTTTTTTTTTTTCTTTTTTAATAGCCTTCACCCTAAACTTATTTCTTTGCAATACTTTGGGTGGACTTTCTCTTTTGTAATTTCTTTTTTGAATTTTTTTTAGCTCCATAAATACTCCATACAAAAATAACGAAAACTTGAATAATAATACAAGTTATGCACTCAACAAAGGTTATGTAAAAGAAGAATTTTTTTTTCATATAGGTATGAGAAAGGTAAATGTGGGTAAAGAAAAGAAAAAGAGGTCAAACAATAACAAGGCTGCAAAAGGGACCTAAGGATATACTATGTCCATAGGTTGGCATGAAAGGCTCAAACGGTCCAAAGAATACTCTTATCATTTCCTTAATCATACACTGTCTAGGATTTTGCCTCAAGAGAGAATCAAACAACTTCTATATGCAAATCATCCATAGACATGCATTCCCATAAAATTTCTCTAAGCCTAACATGCATGCATAATCCAAGGTCTATCAAATATAAAGATGGGAAGAACATCCATATACAATTGAAACAATAGAGAAAAATGCAATTCATATATTCTCATATGCTATCCTAAGAAATTAGATCAATCCACAATTCAAGATCTCATTGGATATTAAATTCAACACACCGGCATGCACAGAATGACTCAAAACACAATAGGGTGATGATAAAATAAAATAAAATATTAAAGAAAAGAAAAGAAAAACTCTTTTTAGTGACTGACAACTATACACATCCCCCTATAAAGGCTCCGAACTTAGGGAGATACCTAAGCTGACTCAACATTAGCTAACTATAAAATAAAAATTGAAAAATGTTAATTAAATAGAAATAACAAAGTAACAGTAAAAACAAATAACTAACTGAAGAAAAATAAACAAATAACAAAATAAAGAGTGAAGGAAAAGAAAGAAAATTTGGGTTGCCTCTCAAAAAATGCTTGTTTAATGCCATTAGCTCCATATTGCCTTTTTCTCAATTAATTATGGTAGCTTGAAACAAGAGAAATAGGATGACGCTTTTCTTTTGTCAAATCTTTGCCTCCATACTCGATCACTGGCCTTGGAATCCCCAAAGACGTTTGGAACTTGACTTGAACCTAGTTGTTCTAAATACACCTTAGGATCCGAAATCTCATTAGGTCATGGAGGTCTCAATTTTTCAACATATGATAGATCAGATTTTAGTTTATTAGAAGATTTTAGCCCTTTGTGCAACGAATTTTGAGAACTAGGAGGACATTTTTCCATTTCCATCATATTGGAAGTATAAGAATCAACATTAATCGATGGTGCAGAGTTCTTACCAGCTGACTCCTTTTGAGCTTTACCTTGAATGCAAGAAATAGGGGCATGAAGATCTGATGTTGGGATAGACTTATCAAAAACATTTATAGTCACTTGATCTCCATCTACCCTCAAAATAAGCTCTCTTCTAGACACATCAATTAATGCTCTTAAAGTTGCTAGGAATGGTTTTCCAAGAATTAACGGAATATCAACATCCTCAACCATACCTAAGACCACAAAGTTAACTGGAAAATAAATTTATCTACCTTCACTAGAAAATCTTTCACAATATCGTATAGACGTCTGATTAATCAATCTGCTAATTGAAGGGAGACCATAGTAGACTTAACTTTCTCAATTCCCAGCTTGCGCAAGATGGACAACAACACTAAATTAATGTTAGCACCTAAGTCACGTAAAACCTTATCGACATTCAACTTTCCAATGGTGCAAGGGATGCTTAAACTTCCTGGATCCCTTAAATTTGGTGGTAGCTTCCATTGAATTATGATGTTGCATTCCTCAGTAAGTGCTATAATCTCATCTTCTTCCAACTTCCTCTTCTTAGATAGCAAATCATTCAAAAATTTGACATAAGAAGACATTTGCTCAAGTGCTCCAGCAAAGGGAATATATATCTGTAACTTCTTGAAAACATCCAGGAACTTTAAGAATTGTCTTTCCTACTTCTCTTGGGTGTCTTTCTTCAAACGCTGAGGGACTGGAAGTCTAACATACAATAAAGGGTCAAATGGTTTATTCAACATTAAATCTTTCTTCTTTTTTCGCACTCTCGGTTGTTCCTCGTTGGCTTTATCCTTCTCAATCTATTCTTCTAGGGCTTCTTTTTCTTGATCAAGCATTGGAAGATCAATTCCTTCCTTGGCAACATCTTCTTTTAGCTGAGGGCTAACAACTTTTCCACTTCTTAAAGAAATTTCCAGACACAGCTCCTTTGAATTAACTACTGTATCACTCGGTAAGGTGCTTGGAAGTCTCTCAGAGAGTTATTTTCCTATTTGACCTACTTGATTCTCTAAACTCCGAATAGTTGGCCCTTGATTATGGAAATTAGTCCTTGTTTCCTCCATAAAACTGGAGGTCTATTGCATAAAAGAAGAAGTCTGCTACATGAAAGTGGATGTCTATTGTGAAAGCTTTTCAAGTGCAATCGCAAAAGAAGACCTCTGTTCGGGTTGAGAATTCAATAGAATTGCTTGATTCTTCCAAGAGAAATTGGGATGATTCCTCCAATTTGGATTATATGTATTAGAATAAGGATTACTTTAGGGTCTTGAAGGATTTCCCATATAATTGGCATGTTTTGGAGAAATGAAACTAGAGTTGCTTGCCTCATATCCACTATTAGAATGACTACCTCCAGAGAAATCGCAAATCAATACTTGATGGTTACTGAATTCAACTGCACATTCCCAACTTGCTTGGTGAGGTTGACTAATTGCTGCGTAATACTTTTATTCTGAGCAAGTAAGGCATCAAAAGTACCAAACTCTATAACTCCCTGTTTGACTACTGCTCTTCCACTAGGCAACTGATATTCATTGGTAGCCATGGTCTCAAATAGTTCTTAGGCTTCTTCAAGAGTCTTAGTGTTCAAAGATCTACTTGCAGATGCATCCACAATGAGTCTTGTGGAATGATCCAAGCCATTATAAAAGATCTGCACCTACTGCCAAATTTCAAATGCATGATGAGGACACTTTTTAAGTAGCTCCTTAAATCTTTCCCATGCTTTATAAAGAGATTCTCCTTGATTTTGAGTAAAGCAAACAATCTCACTCCTTATCTTCACAAACATTGATGGAAGAAAATACCAAGTGAGAAACTTACTAACTAGATCATCCCATGTGGAGATGCTTCCTTGAGGCAGGGCTTGTAGCCAACTCTTGGCTTTATCTCTCAACGAAAATGGAAAAAAGACTTAATCTGATAGCATCATCACTAGCTCCATTATATTTGATAGTATCGCAGAGTTGCAAGAAGTTAGCAATGTGCAAATTTGAATCTTCCGCTTGGTCTCTCCTAAACTGATTCTGTTGCACTAGCTGTAGAAGGACTGGTTTAATCTCAAAATTATTTGCTTGGATAACAGGTCGCATAATACTTGTTGAGACATTTTCAGAAGATGGAGTAGCATAATCAACTAAAGTGTGTCTTCTCTGTGCATTAGTGTTCTCAGTCATCTTTTCCTCAAGGCTTTTTCTTTTTGTAACTGCTTTCCTGTTTGCTCTTTCTGTTCTTGTTATCTCCGGATCAAAAAGTAATTTTTCTGACTCCACAGAACCTTGCATAAACAAATAAACAAACAAGTGAGTTAGAGTGAAGTAAAGAAAAGAAATTAAAAATAAAAATAAAAATAAAAATAAAGATAAAAATAAATGACTAATAAAAATAAACAAAGAAAATAAAAAAATAAGAATGAATAAAAAGAAAAAAATTTAAAAGAAAATTAAATAAGAAAAATAAGTGCCTAAATTAGTGTCTTTTCAATTACTATTTAATATTAATAACAATAATCTCCAATAATGGCGCCAAAAACTTGTTGTGAAATTAGCAAGTACACCGAATCGCAAAAGTAATAAAAAAGTGAGTGAGAGTATCGTTCCACGATGATTAAGTTTTTAATTACTAAATTTGTTGAAAATGATACTATTTAAACTAACGAAGAAAGAAAGTTGATAGAAATATAAATAAAAGAAAATAATAAACAAAAAAATAATAAAAGGTTATCAAGAATCAAATCAATGGTAAAAAATGATAAGATTAAAGCGTTAGGGTTCAGACTTCACTTGAACTCTTTAAATGCGCATTCAAATATTGGTTTAATTATGTTCTATTTCAATGATTTATAGTTAATTCTCAAAATTAATTAATACTCAATTTTTTGATATATTAATCATCTTACACTCTTTGGAATTAAGTAATCCTTTAGTCTAACCCCAAATAGAAAGACATTATCAAGAACGAGGGAATTAAAAGAAAGACCACATAACTTACAACGTTTATTCCTAGCGATTGCAAAAATTATGGTGTTTATCACACGTTCTACGCTCATGCAAAAATTTTCAAATCATACATTAACCCAGAAGATCATTCCTAAATTGATCAAGTTTAGAAAAATATTAAGAATAAAGATAAACTCGTAAAATCATGAAATAGAAACATAAATTAAACTTATAAAAGAAGTTACATCGTCAAAGTTCAAGATCCATCACCCCTGATGAACCATCAACATGTCATATTTTTATACTTCAATTCCTTGATTTTTAATATTCTTTTTATTTCTTTTATGGAATTTTATTCGTAAGTTTTGTTATATTTTAGTATTGTTTGATTGTGTTTTTATTAAGTATTTTGTGTGTTTTTGTCAGGTAATTACACTTGGAGAAGATTGGATGTTCAAAGGAGCAAGAAAAAAAGGAAATTTTCATCAACGTCCAGCGCCTGAGCGCTGAGAGTGGAGCGCCTGAGCACCCAAAACGTATGCAGCAGCGGTGATTTATTATCCCAGTGCCTGAGCGCTGGGTGAGAAGTGCCTGAGCATGCAACGTGTAGTAGTGCATTCTGGTTTAAGTGGTTGAGCGCTCAAGTGTTCAGAACTGAGCGCTTAGGCGTTGGTTGCGTAACAGACCACGTGATTTTCAATATATGGGAAAATTTACGCCAAATTCAACACAGACAGAGACAGACAGACATTGAACACATTACATAGAAAATTCCTAATCTTGAGAGCGTTGTTTTGTGATAGCAAACCTTGGAGGACGGCTTCGAAGGAGGATTCGATTCTTGAAGGCTTGAAGATCATAATCTCCATCAAATGTGTTTTAATTTCTCTTTCTTTCTAGTTTTTCTCTTTCTTTAGGTTTTCTTTCCATGGGTTTGTATCTTGATATGAGTTTGTTTGTATTGAACATGAGTAGCTAAACCCATAGCTAGGGCTATGGGGGATCTTGTTTTTCTAATTATTTGGGGTTTGATTTCTAATTTGACTATGGTAATTTCTTAAGGGTTTATCATATTGCTCCTTGTCATAACTTAATCACTTTTGACATGTGTTAATTCATTATTTGACCGGTGACCATCCACATTCAATGAGTGGATCTATATGGTAAGCCTAAGATTAGATTAGTGAATGACTAAACATCAATTTTTCCTACCAATGGAATTGACGATATGTTAGTTTATCTCTTGAATTGAGACTTAATGCATTCCTAATTAATTCAACTAAATGACCACATAGGTGATTTAATTTAGGAATAGAATATTGTTTCATCCATGACCATTTGGATTCAATAGCAGGTAAAAGAATATTGACAAAAGAATTACCTTACATCATAAATGAAAGAAAATCTGAATAATTGGATTCAAGTGAACCTTGTGCCCTAGTCTCTCTCTCATTGATTATCTATTCTCTGTTTGATTGTTCATTGTTTTTCTTTATTTGTTTATTTTGATTTTATCTTGAACTTCTTTATACACTTTCGATTGTCTAGATAACAAAGAGTTTAGCGAATCTAG
Organism: Ormosia semicastrata; assembly: GCA_029884595.1. NCBI lineage: Eukaryota > Viridiplantae > Streptophyta > Magnoliopsida > Fabales > Fabaceae > Ormosia > Ormosia semicastrata. The sequence continues at coordinate 29,308,718 of JAQQTO010000041.1, read as the reverse complement.
TAATTATCATTTATTCCTCTTGGAATTGATAACTGAGACTCAAGTCCTATATTACTTGGTGATAAAGTGCACTTGCTCTTAGTGTGTTTTACGCGCACCAAATTTTTAGCGCCATTGCCGGGGAATAAGTTTGGTAATATTAGAAGCGAAAAGTTCTAATTAATTTAGACGCCCTTTTATTCTTTATTTTATTTTTATTTCTTATTTTATTTATTTATAATTAATTTTTCACTTCTTATTTCTTGTTTATGCTTACTTGATCTCAGTTTCCTGATTTGGCATTTGATCCAAAAATTGAGAAAAAAGCTCGTAGGTTAAGGAAGCAATCTTTTACTGCAACTGTGACAGAAGACATAAATAGGATGGAAAGACAACCAGTTGTTGAGGCAAATCGTGAAGAAAAAGTTACCCCAGCAGAGCGAACCATGCTTGAGTACTCTATGCCCATTGCTGAAGGGTATGGAGGGAGTATTATAAGACCAGCTGTGGCGGCTAACAATTTTGAAATCAAACTAACATTGATCTCTATGATTCAGAATTCAGTTCAATTTGGTGGATTACCTTCGGATGATCCAAATCAGCATTTGGCCAAGTTTTTGCAGTTATGTAATACTATCAAGTACAATGGGGTGATAGATAATGTAATCCGATTGCGACTCTTTCCTTTCTCTCTTAGGGACAGAGTAAGTCAATGGTTAACGTTACTTCCAAGGGGTTCCATCACTACATGGGATCAGTTAACACAACAGTTTCTGGTTAAGTATTTTTCTCTTTCTAAATTTGCTAAGTTAAGGAATGATATATCTTCTTTTGTGCAGTTTGAAATGGGCACTCTTTAAGAAGCTTAGGAGCACTTTCAAGAGTTGTTGAGGAGATGTCCACATCATGGATTTTCCGTATGGCAGCCGGTTCAGACTTTTTACAATAGTTTATCGCCTGCAAATCGTTCATTCATCGATGCTGCTGTGAGAGGTACAATATGGAGGAAAACACCCACTGAGAGCCAAGCATTGATTGAAGAAATGACGCTGAATAGTTATCAATGGCAAAATGAGTGCTAAATTCCTAAGAAACAAGCAGGTGTACATGCTGTTGATTCCTCTACTACTATTTTAGTCAATTAGAAGCATTGATGAAGAAGGTTGAGACTCTGATGGTGACAAATAGTGTAATCCCACAAATCATTTGTAAAGCATGTGGAGTACAGGGTCATACAAGTTCAAATTGTCAAGTTAGTAGTCCATTTGCCTTCGAGCTTGAAGGAGTAATTTTTGTTGGTAATTCCAATCGGCAGCAGTACAATCCATATTCAAATACGTACAATCTTGGTTGGAGGGACCACTCGAATTTCAAATGGGAAAATCAACAGGGCTATCAATAGAATCAACAGAGAGCACCACAACCACCTTTTGGTTTTCAAGCACCTGCAGAGAAGCCAAGCTTTGAAGATTTGGTCATGAAATACATGCAGAATTCTAATGCTAGAATGAAGAATATAGAAACTCAAATTAGTCAGTTGACTACATTGATGACAGCAAGGGCACCAGGGACATTGCCTAGCACTACTGAGACTAATCCAAAGGAACAGGTCCATGCAATTACCTTGAGAAGTGGTAAGGAACTTGGGGAGTCCTCCCAGAAGAAGGAAATGCTAGAGCTTAGAGATACTCTTGTTAAGTTAGTGCATGAAGATGAGAAGGCAACTGAAGCACCTAGCTCATCAAGAATTGAGACAAAGAAAAATAATGTCCTTACTGAAGATGTCTCAATTCAAGATGTTAATAAAGAAAGAGAGGTTGAGAAGAAAAAAACAAAGTGGTAGAGAGCGAAGAAGGATCGTGAGCAGAGCGCAGTTTATGAACCATCACGATATGCTAAGATCCCATTCCCTCAGAGGCTCAAGAACAATCATCCAGATCAGTAATTTGCCAAATTCTTGGAGATATTCAAGAAATTGTAAATTAATATTTCGTTTGTTGAAGTCATCTCTCAAATGCCCAAGTATGCAAAGTTTTTGAAAGAAATACTTATAAAGAAATGCAAGCTTGAGGAGTTTGAGACGGTATGTCTTAATGAGGAGTGTTCTGCCAGTTTTTTGAAGAAGTTACCCCCAAAATTAAAAGATCCATGGAGTTTTACTATTCGTTACTCTATTGGTAACTATTATTTTGAGAAAGCATTATGTGATTTAGGTGCTAGTATTAATTTGATGCCTTTCTTTGTGTTTAAGAAATTGGGAATGCAGAAACCGAAGCCCACCAACATTTCATTACAGTTGGCTGATAGATCCATCACTTACCCGCGTGGTGTGGTGGAAGATATTTTAGTGAAAGTAGACAAATTCATATTCCCAATTGATTTTGTGGTGCTATATATGGAAGAAGATGCTAATATTCCTCTAATTCTTGGAATATCATTTTTGGCTACTTCAGGAGCTGTGATTGATGTACCTCGGGGTGAGCTCATTTTGAGAGTGAATGGAGATTATGTGACCATCAATGTCTTTAGGAAGGCTAAATCTTCCCTAATGTCAAATCTCCATGCCCCTATCAATTTTGTTCAAGCTAAAAAGCAGGAAACCTTAGCAATCAAAGACCCCCACCATCATATAATGTTGATGTTGATCTTCCGGAAACTTAAGCTGCTGAAACAGATAAAGGTCCTTTTATGATCCATGCTCCTTCACAAATTGGTCCTTCATCTGTTGATTGAGTGCGACCCCCTTGGCCTAGCGGAGTTAAGGCGCAATTGGGATAACCAAGCTCTTGTCAAGTTCAGAATGCTGATGGAAGCAATCCCAAGGTCATGGACGAAGGAAGGAGGCACTGCTTTGAAAAGAAGAAGGCTTCCTCCTATTTCTCTTACTTTAAGCCACCTTGATTTATCTGAAAAAGACAACGTCAAGCTAATGACGTTAAATAAGCGCTTCATAGGAGACAACTTGTGTTTCTTATTTATTTATCTTATTTTAATTATTTTTTTAGTTATTTTTGTCTTTCTTTTAGTTGCTACTCATGTGTTTTGGAATTTTTTTGTTCAGATTACTGTTCTTCTACTTGTGACTTTTGTGCTTCTTCTATGCCTGACATTGTGTCATTGTCCATCAGGTTGTGTTGTTCTTTTCTTTACCCTTTTTATTTCTTTTTCTTCCACATTGAGGACAATGTTTATCTTAAGTGTGAGGGGTACTTTTATAATTTTTGTGCAAAAAAAAAAGTATTGCTGGTAATTAAGCTAGAATTGTGTGTTGATTTCTTGATTTATTCTGAGCTGATAGAGATATGTTTTAAAGGGGATTCCATTGATCATGAGTTGATAATGTGTGAACCAATCATTTTCAATGAAGTTAAGTGAAATTTAGCATCTTAGTTAGAAATTAGTCACATCTGCTTGCTTTTGTTCTCTTTATCAACTTAGTCAAAAAGTGAGTTTTGAGTCTTAATGATTGGATTTCTCATAAACAAAATCTTATTTTTCTTCTAGATTGAGTTTTCTCTTGATTGATGTGCACTTAAACTTGCTTTGATATATTGTTGAGACTTTAATGATTTACATACAGACTTGAATATGATTAAGGCAATTAGGCTTAATTCTTTATTGACTTTCAGAGTTGCATTGATAAAAAAATTCCTTAGTTGCCCCATTTAAGCCTGAACTTGATTTCTTTGAATACCCAATTGAATAATCAGGTTGAATTCTTTAGAGCAATTGATGTGTTAATTGAGAATTCATTAAAGGTTGTTTTTGTCTTCAAGGGTTAAAAAAAATAAAAAAAAGAAGAGAAAAGTTTGGAAAAAAATAAGAGAAAATTTTGAAAAAAAATAAGAAAAGAAAAAGAAAAAATGGAAAAGGAAGAAAGAAAAGAATTGTTGGTGAAGAATAATAAGAATATTGGGTTGGAAGTGAGAATTTGTTATATATTTGTGCATTATGCTTTATCTGTCATCTTTTCAACCTGATTCTGCTTTGTTTGTATTGATTTATTCATGAGCATTCTTTGCCCTTATTTATCTTTTTCCTATCTTTCATTATACCCTTGACCCCGTTACAACCAAAGGAAAGTCCTTTTGATTCTTGTGTTATATGTGAACTTGGAAGTGGAGATAAGATTGATAAGCAAGCCTATGATATTGCATTTTTCAAGAGAAATTTGAGTGATCTCTTTATTCTTTAAACACTTGAGCGATGGAAAGATGAGTGATCTCAGATGTTGGTGAGGAGAACAGTTGCAAGCTAGACTCAAACCTCTAATTGTTTAAGTGTTAAATGATCTTACTTGATTGTATTTAATTGCTGAACTTGAATTTCTTTTAATTATAAAATTTTCCTTTGATTCATGTTTCTTGATGTTGAGTTTGATCTTATTGTTGACTCCTATTCTTTGCTTGAGGACAAGCAAAGAGAAAGTGTGGGGGAGTTGATGAACTGTCAACATGTCATATTTTTACGGTTCAATTCCTTAGTTTTTCATATTCTTTTTATTTATTTTTATGAAATTTTGTTCATAAGTTTTGTTATATTTTAGTATTGTTTGATTATGTTTTTATTAAGTGTTTTGTGTGTTTTTGTTAAGTAATTACACTTGGAGAAGATTGGATGCTCAAAGGAGTAAGAAAAAAAAGAAATTTTCATCAGTGTCCAGCGCCTAAGTGCTGAGAGTGGAGCCCCTGAGTGCCCAAAGCGTATGCACCAGTGGTGATTTGTTGTCCCAGTGTTGGGTGAGGAGTGCCTGAGCGCGCAACGTGTAGCAACACATTCTGGTTTAAGTGGCTGAGCACCCAAGCGTTCAGAACTGAGCTCCTAGGCGCTGGTTGTGTAACGGACCACGTGATTTTCAATATATGGGAAAAGTTACGCCAAATTCAACACAGACAGAGACAGACAAACATTGAACACATTACACAAAAAATCCCTAATCCTGAGAGGGTTGTTTTGCGGTAGCAAACCTTGCAGGACGACTTCGAAGGAGGATTCGATTCTTGAAAGCTTGAAGATCATAATCTCCATTAAAGGAGTTTTGATTTCTTTTTCTTTCTAGTTTTTCCCTTTCTTTGGGTTTTCTTTCCATGGGTTTGTATCTTGATATGAGTTTGTTTGTAATGAACATGAGTAGCTAAACCCATAGTTAGGGCTATGAGGGATTTTGTTTTCCTAATTATTTGGGTTTAATTTCTAATTTGATTAAGGTAATTTCTTTAGGATTTATCATATTGCTTACATGCTTGTCATAAATTAATCACTTTTGACATGTGTTAATTCATTGTTTGACCGGTGACCATCTGCATTCAATGAGTGGATCTATATGGTAAGCCTAGGATTAGATTGGTGAATGACCACACATTAAGTTTTTCTACTAATGGAATTGACGGTATGTTAGTTCATCTCTTAAATTGAAACTTAATGCATTCTTAATTAATTCAACTAAATGACCAAATAGGTGATTTAATTTAGGAATAGAATATTGTTTCAGTCATGACCATTGGGATTCAATAATAAGTAAGAGAATATTGGCAAAAGAATTACCTTATATCATAAATGAAAGAAAATATGAATAATTAGATTCAAGTGAACCTTGCACCCTAGTCTCTCTCTCATTAATTATCTATTCTCTGTTTGATTGTTCATTATTTTTCTTTATTTGTTTATTTTGGTTTTATCTTGAATTTCTTCATACATTTTTTATTGTCTAGATAACAAAGAGTTTAGCGAATCTAGTAATTACCATTTATTCCTCGTGGGATCGATAACTGGGACTCAAGTCCTATATTACTTAGCGATAGAGTGCACTCGCTCTTAGTGTATTTTACGCTCACCAATCCCCCTAACAAGGGAAAGATAGTTACACATGAAAAAAGAAGAATACAAAAGGAAGAATATGACAAACTCCATTGTAGAAAGGTAGAAAGGTTGAATAAAATTCCTAATCTTCAAGCTTAATTGTGTCCACATCACATTAGGGTTTGTGCCTCTTGACGACTATTGCGTTCTATCCAAGTGTGTGTTCAATTTGGCAAAACTTATCTTAAAATAGAGAAATCATGCTACTAGGTACGCGTTCAGCACTCAAGCGCTGGGCTTTCAGCGCTTAAGCGCTGGCCCACTAATCGGGAATCCTTCTACGAGTAACGCGCGCTCAGGCGGTGAGGTCTAGTGCTCAAGTGCTAGACGCTGGATGAAATTCTTTCCTTTTTCTTGCTTGTTCAAGCGTCCAATCTTCTTCATGTGCAATAACCTAATAAAAACACATAAAAAAATATAATAAGAACACAATTAAAATAATAAAAAATATAATAAAACTTAAGAACAAAATTAAATAAAAAAGATTAAAAGATGATGAAAATCTAAGATCTTGAACTGTAAAAATATGAATGTTTACAGGTTTATCAGTATGGTCTCCAATTTTCTCTGCTAAGCTAGTATTATCACGCTTCTTACTGACCTTACATTCCATATACTCTATCTTATTACTGCTTAGACGGAAGTCATGTTCTTCCAAAGCTCATCTCCATAACTCTAACTTCTCATTTGTTTCCTCTCTCGACTCTCCAACTAAGACTATATCATCTGCAAAAAGCATGCATTGTGGCATCAGCTCTTGGATATATGCATTAAGCACATCCAAGAACAAGGTAACAAGATAAAGGCTCAAAGTTGACCCTTAGTGCAGTCCTATAGTTATAGGAAAATCTTTTGTGACCCTACTCTGTGTTTTCACACTAGTTTTAGCCACATCATACATATATTAGATTGTTAGAATATAAACAATACGAACTCCTTTTTCCTCCAGAGCCTTCCTCAAAACCTCTCTCGGAACCCTATTTTAGGCTTTTTCTTGATTAATGAAAACCATGTGTAGGTCTTTTGCTTCTTCTGACACCTCTCCATCAATCTTCGTAGAAAATAGTTTGCTTCCATGGTTGACATCCTAGATATAAAACCAAATTGATTCTCTGAAATATGAGTCTATTGTTTTAATCTAAATTCAATTACTCTTTCTCATAACTTCATGGTATGACTAATGAGTTTAAACCCTATGTAATTTGCACAATTTTTTATATCTCCCTTGTTCTTATAAATAAGGATTAAAGTGTTTCTCCTCTATTTATTTGGCATTTTCTTAGACCTCATTATCTCATTAAATAACTTTATAAGCCAACTTATCTCTTTCTCTCCTAGGCACTTCCATACCTCAATAAGTATATTATCCATTCCGACCATTTTTCTATTATTCATCATCTGCAATGCTTCTTTTACCTCAAACTCTTGAATCTTACGATAAAAGGTTTTATTTTGGTCCTCCTCTCTAGTGTTTAGAATGTTTGAGTCCCCTAATGTCACATGTCCCTCATTAAATAACTTGTGAAAATAACTTTTCCATCGATCCTTGATGTCTTGTTCTGTAACCAAGACTTTACCCTCATCATCCTTAATGCATTTCACTTGATCTAAGTCTTTTGTCTTCATTTCCCTACTTTTAGCAAGCCTGTAAATATTCATTTCTCCTTCTTTGGTGCCCAAAGATTAATATTACCCGTTGGACGCTTTATCTTTCACCTCGCTCACCGCCTTCTTAGTATCTTTTTTAGCTGTCTTATATTTTTTTTTTCCAATTTTCATCGTTTTTGCACACGTGCCAAACTTTATAACATTCCTTTTAACCTTAACCTTATCTTGTACACTTGCGTCCCACCACCAAGATTCTTTATCTTTGGGTCCAAAGCCTCTTGATTTACCAAGTGTCTCTTTTACTACCTTCCTAATCCTTTTAGCCATGTCGTCTCACATATTATTAGCACTCCATTATATCTCCCAAATCTCTTCCTCCATAATCCTCATCTGAAAGAACATTTATTTTCCTCCCTTTAGTTGCCACCATTTGATTATTAGGACTCTGTCTCAACAATTTCTCCTTACTCTCATCTTAATCTGTACATCCATAACCAAAACCTTGTGTTGGGTAGTCAATCTCTCTCCAGGGATGACTTTGCAATCCATGCAAAGCTTTCTATCAGATTTCCTTATTAGAAAAAAATTAATTTGAAAGCAAGAACCCTCTATTATGTATGTGATAAGATGCTCTTCCTGCTTCCTAAAACAATTGTTAACTATTGTAAAATCAAAAGCTATCGAAAAATTTAAAATCAATTTTCTCTCTGCATTAGCTACTCCTAGGCTATTACCCCATGCAAACTCTCATACCCCCTAGATTCATTGTAGACATGACCATTTAGGTCTCCTCCTAGAAAAATATTTTCTCCTAATGGTATTCCCTGGACTAAACCTTCTAAATCCTCCCAAAATTTTATCTTGTAGTGCTCTTCTAACCCTACTCGAGGTTCATACACACTGATAACATTAAAAGTCTTCTGTTTCACAATAAACTTCAAAGCTATGATCCTATCTCCAAGCCTTCTAACATCCACAACATTATTTTTCTAATTCTTATCTACTATTATGTCTATCATATTTCTAGATTTTACTTTGCCAGTATACCAAAGCTTAAAATCTGAAGTGTCGAGTTCTTTTACCTTTTCTCCAACCCACTTAATTTCTTGTAGGTACATAAAATTAATATTCATTCTAATCATAGTGTCAACTATTTCTATTGATTTACCTGTAAGTATGCTTATATTCTAAGTTCCAAAACATATCATATTCTTGTGAACTAGTTTCTTTACTCACATACGTTTACGAAAATGTAAGAACCCTTATTTATTTTTCACTATACTCAAGCGGCGATGTAGCAGCTCTTATTTTTTATTAAATAACTTTTAATTTTTTAATTCAATAATTCAAATTAATTCATTTAATAAAAAATTAATGAAATATGAATAACAATAGATACTTCCTAGTTTTACTCTTTTTTTTTTATTGCTAGTTGATTCAATAAGATTACTTTTTTTTTTTCTATAAATAATTAAAACGAAATATTAAACCATATAATTTTCAGAAACTTGTCAAAGTTTAAGGAAAAAAAAATATTTGATGTACATTTCACGAATGAGGAATTTTACTTAACATTTTTGTCGATTCTTTCTTTGAGAACAAAAAAGAAAGCACATATCCAATCAAAAATTAAAAATAAAAATAAAAAAGAAAGCACACAAGATGTTGTCCATCTGTCATATTGCGTAATAGATTTTGTTAAAATTATCCGTCTTTTGAACCATGTGAATTCTGGTGGATGGATAAACAATAATTAATTTGAATATTTATTATACAATGAAGTTCTCTAATCTTGATATAAGTTATATAACTTCTCGACTTCTCTATAAATAATTAGTTCTCATTTGATATCGAAAAAATCTCAAACAAAATATGTTTATGATTTAAAAAAAAATATACATTTTATAAGAAAAACTGAGAAAGATCATAGATTTTTCTACCAGAATGTATATAAAGAAGAAAAAAAAAAACATAAATTATTTCACATCTGTGTCGGTCGGAACCAGAGGTTTGCTTCGTGTGTACGTTAGGACAAAAATGGAAGATGCCTGCGAAATTGCAGAATCTTAATCGGTAGCACTAGCAGCACCAAAAAATGGAAGAAAGCGTCTTTCCTTATCCCATCAGAAATGTTTCGTGCACACTAAAAATTTCCAATAATTTTATATTAATTAATGATAATTTAATTATGCTTACAAAAAAAAAAAGATAATTTAATTATTATTTAATAAGATATATAAGTTAATTAATATACATATAATTTATTATTTATAATTAATTAATTAATAACAAATCATTAGTCTATAATCAATTATTAATATATTCTATTAATTAATAGTTATTTATTTATTTTTAAAAGTGTCCTTTCACTCAATATATAATAAACTAATTTCCTCAAAATATAGTTACATAAAACCTTGCGCATAAATTATGGGGTTGAATTCAGATTAATTAATAGTTAAATCATGTAAAAATAATATAAAAATTTTGGTGTGGAGATAATATTTACATTCAATATTGTGGAACCCGCTGGTAATATAAAATACCCAAATTAACTCTCTTGCATCCTCCCTTCTCCGTTCAGTTGACGCTGACATTCATGGGTGGCGGAGGAGCTATGAGGACGGCAGCCAAGCTCGCCGGCATCGGCGTCGCCACCTCCGGGATCAGGGGCGTACCCCTGGCGCCGCCGGCGGAGCAGTCGGTCCGGAACGCATCGCGACCCGTGTCATCGGTGGTGTCGTCGTCGTCGTCGTCGCAGAGAGCGAAGGCTGCTGAAGTGGCGCCGCTGCACACGGCGGCGTCATGGGACGTCGACGACTGGGAAATCGCCGACGACGGTGAGCTGATCATGGAGGCCGGGGAACCTATGCCGAGGGCGGTGTTCGGCGGTGTTCCCAGCTTTCAGGAGGCCAAGGCTGCCACCATAGAACTAAAAGACGCTGTTGAAAAGTATAGTGTTTTTCTGTTCTTGTTTTCAATTCTGTGATAAGAATTATATGAGTAATTCAAATTTGTCGACTTTTTAAAGTGGTTTTGATTCGATTTCAAATTGCATATCGGATTATTATTCTGTATTCACGAGAATTGCATGTCGAATTATATGGGATTTCAATTTCAAGTATCTTTAGTGTAAGCCACTAAGTCAGTTAGGTTCTTAGTAACATGAATATCATCATTTTTCTTGAATATATTAATAGCAGGTTTGGTTTTGATTATTTTCGAGAAAAATATCTTTTTTTTTTCTTTTTTAAAATCTTGATTATAAGATGTTTTGAAAAGTTAATTTAAATACACACACTTACTTATTTAATGGAAATTGACTTATTTACTGTCGGTCATTATGAAGTCATTTCATTTTGAGTAGTTTGTTTTGCGTGTGAGACTAATTCTTGCTCGGGCAATAGCTTGGCCCTGGCGATAAGGTCAGGTTTCGAATCCCTGTATTGCAGGTAAAGTCAACTAGCTCACACCTCGTGGTTGAAACATTTGGAATTTTGGTTATGCTGTTATTGTTCTTTAATTATTTTCCTTTCTAAGTTCTAATGTCTTTGATATGCCCTGCAGCATACATGCTTTGATAAATCTGAACAAAAAAAGGAAAAAAAGTGGAAATATTTTTCAGAGGAAATTATTCCTGGGCCATAGGAGGAGTCAAAAAGTCGGAGAGATCTCTATCAATGAGCTAAGTGAAGAATTGATAAATCTGAACAAAAAAAGGAAAAAAAGTGGAAATATTTTTCAGAGGAAATTATTGCTGGGTCATATGGGGAGCCCAAAAGCAAGGGAGATCTCCATCAATGAGCTAAGTGAAAGATCATATAAATGGGTTTGACATCACATCTTAACCCAAAACTTTAAGGCATCAGGTCTATAGGTCTTTTCCACTTATATAGCTTTTAGCTTACCCATTCTTTACCAATGTGAGATTTTAACAATCACACTTGAATTTCTAACATTCTCCCCCTCAAGTGTGAGTCGCCCAAAAGTCGGGGAGATCTCCATCAATGAGTTAAGTGAAAGATCATATAAATGGGTTTGACACCACATCTTAACCCAAAACCTTAAGGCATCAGGTCTATAGGTCTTTTTCACTTATATAGCTTTTAGCTTACTCATTCTTTACTAATGTGAGACTTCAACACTCACACTTGAATTTCTAACATTCTCCCCTTCAAGTGTGAGTCCTTCACACACGGTCACTCTAGGAAGACATAGACTTTCGACACAAGGGATCTTTCACATGGATCTACCAACCATCGTCGTCCACACCAATACTTGTCCAAGTCGAATCGGCTCTGATACCACTTGTGGGGCCACAGGAGGAGCCCAAAAGTCGGGGAAATCTATATCAATGAGCTAAGTGAAGAACCACATAAATGAACTTGACACTACATCTTAACCTAAAACCTTAAGGTATCAGGTTTATGGGTCTTTTCCACTTATATAGCTTTTAGTTTATTCATTCTTTACCAATGTGAGACTTCAACACTCACACTTGAAAATTTTCAACAATTATTACTTAAAGAGTTCTAGTAGACATGTTATAATATGTGATCAAGTCTTACATAATTAGAATTCCCTTTCCTGGGGAGTAAGGACATGTGACAATGGTGAGGAAAGTCGGTTTTGTTGTATGTGTCTTTTGAGCCTTACTGCATTTTTTCTGGTGCGGGACAACATATATCATATGTTATGTATCTCATGGTACTTCTTTCTATACTAATATCATATTTATCATATTTTAGGGTATACCTGTCTTCAAATTCTCCTGAATACGAGGGTTCTTCTCCTGGAAGTCAAGTCTCTGCTGTGTCTCCTTTTCATTCTGAGTTGGAGACCAAATCTCGTGTCATTGAGGCTATTTCAAATCCTTCGGTGCCAAAGCATGCTTTTCAGGCTTTTCAATTGCTTAGTGCAAGTCCTGAGGCCCAGGTAATTGGTGATGTTTTATGACCAAATGAAAACTACTGCATAGCTTAATGATCTTTAGCAATCCTGTTCTGTGTAAGATCTAAACAAAATTATTAAATCCATGCTGTTCATTTATTGAATTAATAGAATTCACTTGTCTTTGGCCTTAAGCAGACTGTTGTCGCTTCTATTGCTTGTGACCCAAATGTATGGGATGCAGTCATGCAAAATCCCGCGATAAAGGATTTCTTCCAATCACAACAGACAGGTAATCATTATTTGCTGGAGTAAATGGTTAAATTAATCCCTGAAAGATACAACATCCATCATATTAGTCCATAAATAATGGAAATTACATCCAAAGTTTTTGAATGTGCATTTTGTCGTTCAAATAACATGTGGATATTAAGGGACTAATTTGAATGACGGATTGCACATTCAGGGTTTATCATTTAGGGACTAATATTGCCAACAACATATCTTTTAGAGACTAATTTGACCTTTTACTCTTATTTGATGGGTCTCTTTTTATGTTTCAAGCCTTCCATCACTCCTCTAATCTTGAATAATGGATGTTAATGTAAACTGTGTTGCAGTCGCTAGTTTTGAAGTAGAGGGAACTGCTGAAAAAGTGGGAGAGTTACCTGATTCTGACTCAGGAAATGGTTTTGCTGATTTCATGGGTAAACTGCATAATTTAAAGCTTACAGTAGCTGAAACGGTAAACAACATGTCAATTTACCTTCAGAATATGTTTGGGCTCTCAACTGCTGAGAAATCGTCTGCTGATGCTGATGCTAGTGGAAATACAAATGCAAACTTCATGGATCATTTGGCTATGAAAGGAACTTTTATGGGATTGGTAGTGTTGGTGGTGATGGTTGTAGTGCTGAAGCGATTTTAAAATTATAGGCAGTATATTACAGTTTGCTGAACTCTCTAATCAACCGTGATTTAATGTTTTGCCTAAGTGCATTTGAAATGGTGCGTTACCCGTTTATGTTCTGTTGTTAACATTCGAGAGCCATGCAGCCACTATTATGTTTGGTATATTACATATTTATCAATATTTGAATGCTTTTGCCCATATTTCTACACTTTGCCATCCCTAAGTAGTTTTTCAAGGGCTTCGCCAATGAGAAGGATGGTGAAGAACTTTAAAAGTTCACACATTTAAATATTAATTTCAAGAAAATAGTGATCTATGATTTGATGCATACCGCATGCTCTATTCTAATCTGTTTTCTTTTTTCAACCAATCAACTATGGCATTGCATTTATGTTGTATTCTCAAAATGGATGACGGCAAAAAGTTATAAGCTATAACCCATGATAATTGATTATTTATGTTTTCATTAATCAGTATTCACTAATATATTGCTGTCGCTGTAACTGGAGCAAAAAAAAAGCTGTTAGTGAGTTTACAAAAGCTCAACTGTGATGGTAAGTCTTATCCATAAGAGAATACGAGTTCTGAGGCAGAAAGATTGTTTCAATAATTTATTGTTAACCTGCAAAATTCAACGTGTATCGTATAACAAAAATTTGCGATGGCTCAAGCGTGAGTTCAGTAGGACATGGCAAAGCAGGCTCAAGCTTGAGTTCAATAGGACATGGCAAAGCAGGCAAGTCCAATAGACACATTAGCTAACGCTTACCGAGCACGGGCCTCCATATTCCAGGAGTAATGCAATGCAAACTAGGGGTGTTCTTGAATCGATTTGAATCAGTTTTGAGGTAAAAAATTATCCGATCCAAATAAGGTAAGTATTATCAGTTTAGTTTGGATTGAATGAATTCCAATAACCAAACCGATCAAATTCAAACCGATTTTAATCGTTTTGGATTGGATTGGATGAATAAGCTTTTGTCTAATGATAAAATGTAATAAGGGGAATGTGCTTTGGAACAGAACGAAGGAGAAAAACAAAGGCAGAAGAGCACCAACGCATAGTGGTGCGACGCAGAGGAGCTCGGATTAGTTAGATCCGGTCGGCTCTGACTCAACCGATGGGCGGGCTAGCTTCACGCTGGTCTGGGTTCGAGCGGCGAGCGGTGGATCTACGGTGCGGCAGGACGCGGTTCGCAGGTTGGGCTCGGATCTGGGCGATTTTGTGGCACAAGGTTGGAGGTGCCGATCTTGCAGGGGAATGCAATAGGGACGGTGAAGTGGTGCTACGCGGGCCTGGCTCGAGTGGTACTTGCAGTGGCGGTTCGAGATTGAGTTGCGCAGCTCACGACGTGGCTGGTTTCACTTGTTAGGCGGTGGATCTGCGTTGTAGGTGGTGCGTGGTGGGGAAAGGCGCGATACAGGTTGAGGGGATGATGGGGTGTAGTGGGGAAAGGGGGGCGGGGGAAGGGGAAGCACGGTACGGGCGCGCGCAGGGGGTTGGGGACCGAAAGGGTGGGGAAGTAGGGAGAGAGGAGGGGGGGAAATGGGTGGGTGAAAGGGGAAGGGGTATTATTTGAGGTATTTTAGTAATTTTATATATATGTAATATAGTGATTGGTTCGATTCGATTTGGATTGGTTTTATAAAATGGAATCGAAAATCGAATCGAACCGATCGGTTCTGTAAAAATTTCATCTAAAACAATCCAGTCTATTTCGATTTTTGTCGGTTTTCAATTTTTTTTATTGGTTTGGATCTGAACACCCCTAATGCAAACTGCAACATTTAAAATTTGGGTTTTTATAATTAGTGTTTTAACGTGACTTACTAAAAAATTCAAAATAAGAAGTTTTGTATGAAGACTATTTTTTTTAAAATTTTTAATATATTGAATACACTTTTTTTTTATAAAAAAAACATTTTCATTTAGAATCTTAACAAGTGTCCTCAAGAAGGATAATCTTTAGAAAAATCCTTAAAAATTTTAATGGATTACAAACCAACATACATTTTAAGCTCGTTTAAGCACTACAACTAACATGTGTTGATTTGAGTAGAAATGACTTAGGTTCCTTAAGCATGTAGTCCTTAGTTTGATACCAAGATTTATGTGAATAGAAATAACATCATTAGAAGGGGTTCTCGCTTAAGCGTTTGACTGTACTTAAGAAATTAGTCTCTCACTTATTGAGTGAAAATACTCTGAAAAATTAAAAAATAATAAAGAAACCAACATACATTTCAAAACGAAAGACAAAGTCCCTAATTTGTACAAGAGAGATAAAAGAGTGTAAATAGTATGGTGGTCTTGCTTATATGGAAGGAAAACGCAGTCATCTAGAATATAAATGGTAGACATATCACTAAATGACAAGTACTTAATTTCGTATTAGCTAGGGTAACAATAGCAGAACGTAACTTTGCAAGAAGAAAGTTAGATGCCGAATAAATTAACATATTAAGTGTAATAAAAGAAAAGCATAAGAATTTCAACAAGAATATATGGAGCAATGTTGATACAAAATCACAATAATTACTAAGTACTGAGCGAGGCAGCTTCAAAAAATATTATATTTCGGTAGCAGTACACATCCATTATACTATTCCTGCATGAACACATAGATGATTTATAATTAACTTAAGAGTGCATCATTCACCTGACAACTACAAATATCAAAAGGGCCATAATCTGCAAGAACTTTGTCGAAGCGAACCTGAAATATCAATATCAATAATATGCACAATTAAAACTAACTTCAACATCTGAAAACAATGCAGAAATTGGTGTTGGAGCTGAAGAACACAATATCATTTTCTCTGAAGGAATTAACTTTCAAATTTTTAATTTACTTGATCTGAACTATTCCGTCAGGTTCTTGTCCGTGTATGCAATTCAATACACAATTCCAATCCATAAAGCCGAGAACAACGCACTATTTTGTAACCTGCAAAAGGGATAACACAAAAGCAAAAAAAAAAAAAAAATTGAGATACAAGTAGTTGTACTTAACTTTAGGTTTTGTAGTTAATGCCAACAAGGGACTAAATTTAATTGGAATATAATCATCTTACACTCTTCAAAAGGGGTGTAAGTATTGTTTACATTATTTTTAAGAGATGTGATTGAGTAGAGAAAGTGATAGAAAAAAATATGTATAATGAATGATATTAGATGAGATGTGAAAAAGAGTATATGCACTATTTGATATAAGAATATAAGTATTGAATTTAATTAAGTAAACTATTCCACTGCAGATAACACAAAGGTTAAAAGTTAAATGCATTTTATATAAATTTTAATTATTAGCTTTACTCTCTCTCTCTCTCTCTCTCTCTCTCTCTGTTTCTCTCTCTGCTTTTTTACAAAATTGTCTCTGTTGGCAAAATTATTTTTTTTAAATTATTTACTAAATTATCACTTTTTTAAATTATTTATCAAAATATAACTCTTTTAAAACTATATACAAAACTGTCACTATTTTGTCATACGTGACATTTTTTAACATTTTTTGACCATGTGAGATGCGCCAAATAGGATGACGCATCCCAAGTGGTTTTGCCATCTGTAATGATGTATTCTATGTAAATACGCCAAGCTTGTTAGCGTAACTAACCAAAAAAGGTCATCCTAATTGGCGTATTCTACACATGGTCGTGTCAAAACTACACACGACTGTGTCTTCTTCCAGAAATCAAACAGAAGCGTTATTGTTATTAGACATGGTCGTGTCTCCAAAAAAATTTCAGACAGAAGCATTTTGGGAGTTATACACGGCCGTGTGTAACTCCTAAATCGCTCACAAGACCCTGTGAGAGCCAAAATGATTATTTTTTGCATGGAAAATGGTAAGTCTTTGCTATTTGTCACTTTTAATGTGATATAAATGTCTTTAAATTTACAAAAAATGAAAACAATGATAGAGATCTATGTTTAAAAAAAAATTAAATGATGTTTCTTTTTCTTTTTTTGTGTATGTTACTACATGTTTATTTGAGTAAAAAAATAGCATTGTTTCAAACGTTTATTTGATGAGTAGGATCCCAATCATGACCCTCCCAATTTTGAGGAGTGACATTTTTTTATTATATTTTTTGTTAACGTTGAAGGACAAAATGTTTGATATAATTAAACCACAGTTCAATCATTCGGATTGTAGTAAAAATTTTGACAGAGTTTTTCCTAAATATTGGACCTCCCCAAAAGCACATGAGCCTATTTAATTCAACCAGTTACTAAGATCATTAATAAAAATTAAGCGGCAAACATATTTAATCCAACAAGGGTACCGAAATCATAATAGAAAATTATCAATAGTAATTTAAACAAAACCACTAAATATAACATTATTAGATACACTAATGATATATAATTACACTTCAATGAGATGGACCCACATCAGAATGTGGTGGCTTGTGAGAGGGATCGAAAGAAGGACCTGACTGTGATGAGTATGGTGGGTAACCTAGTGGTGGGTAACCATGTGGTGGGTAAGGATATGAGGAGTAACCTGGTAGTGGGTAAGATATGGTGAGTAAGAGTATGGTGGGTATGGTGGGTGATATGTAGGTGGTAACTGAGTGGGTGGGTATGTAGCAATGGTAGGAGGCTGAGTTGTATGCTGGCTAGTAGAGCCAGAGTCCTTGGGATGTCGAAGTCATGTCCGAGTGCTCACTAATCCTGTCCTCCTTCTACGTCGCGTTCCCTGTCGACTGGACTCCTCGGGCAGCCCTGAAATGTCATCTGCTACTGGAGCTGGACATAGATGTTCCATTGTAATGCGGTTATGCTCCCGCAATGAATGTAAGATCTGTGTAGCAGCTTCTCGAGCGGCAGTGTCAGTAGTCGAACTGAACAAATGCTCTGTAATGTCGGCCTAAGAAACAGATATAAATTATGTCATTATATTGAATACAAAATATATATAGTCACTAGCAAATTGGTAAAGAGCTTACCGCATTCCCAATAGATGCACTAGTGGGAGAAATCTAGCGTCTGATAATTCTTTTATACTAACACATGTACTCAAAACGTGAACTGAGGGGTGCGAGCAATGAGATTCTCCTAACAAGCTTCTCCATTCGATTATCCCATGTGACTATGTAAACAATATGTGTAGTTAGCCAATCCTCATCATGCCTACCTGCTAGTATAACTGAGTACAAACTGTCAAGCTGGAGCGGCATCCGTGGTATGGGCTGGTCAAGACCAAACTAGTGCATTACTCGGTCTGACTGGTGCCACTCAACAATGTGGAAACATATGAGAGGGATCACTGCTAGTATTATGTCCTTACTAGCCACACAAAAAGGTGGAAGTAATGCCACATTCTCATCTGTGTATGGTTGCTATATAATCTGCAAAATGAGATGCACACAAAATTAAGATGGCATATACATAAGTAATTAATTCAAACGAATGTAAAATAATATATACTTCATCATTCTTCAACTGATCAAAAAATTGATGATAATATTTAAGGACGTCGATCACAGTATCACTCAAAACTTTATGCTTACACTACCTATTTATAAATGAAAGTATTATGAACGTAAGTGAGAAATATTAAGAAAGTAATAAAATAAAGTAATGTAAAGAAATGATATGAAATAGAAACTTACTCTCATCCTAAGGGGTGTAATTGACCACGATCAGCACCATAGAACACATTAGGTTCAATATGGTCAGCTAGTGTAGGGACAAGCCGAGGGAATCTGTACCATGCCCAATACTGCAATAAGATGTACGCCCATCTGATCTCGCGTGCCTTGTAGTCCGTAACTTTACAAAGCTCTCTATACAAGTACGCCAAGATTGCAGACCCCCAACTATGTGTCTTGGCAATAGTAAAGTCCTCCAACAATGAAAGAAACATCAAGTGCATAGACTTACCAGAATGATCGGGGCATAAGAAACCCCCAAGCAACCGAAGAATGTAATGTCGTGCACGCTGTTGCACTTACTCATCATCATCATCATCTTCAGTGACTATAGTGACACTCGGCTGTCACAGATATGTCATATCATTGCGTGCACCATATCTGAGCATAGGAGTCTCATCAATCCCTAACAACCGAACACATCGACTGAGCCAATCAGTCCTATGGGTAAGGCCAGTAACTACAGTGCTGTCAATAGGAAGACCTGATATGATACTGATATCCTCCAACGTAATGGTGCACTCTCCGGTAAGCATGTGAAGTGTATGCGTCTTTGGGCGCCATCTCTCAACTAACGCAGTGATTAAGGAGTGATTAATGCTGCAATAGCCCATATAGGCAACCCCTAAGAAGCTAGCCTGTTGTAGATACAGAAGAATCGGGGCAGGGGGTCCATATGTTTTGTCTTCTGAGCACGTCTAACACGCAGGTTCCGATTCTCATGTCCCTACCATACATGCTGAGAAACATGATACTCCTGCAACTCCAAAATCAAGCCCTCCTTTGGTCCGAGGTTTACACAAAATGTCATCTGTCATGCTGTATGCCAAACAACAACAACAATTAGTGTGACAATATGATTACTATAATAAAATATTATATAACCTTATGATTACTATTCTAAAATATAATATTTGTTATCAATGGTATAAAAGAAGACACAATTACTTAAAGCATTATAAGAGTCAAACAATATGGGAGAAATAAAGTGTACGCTGATAATCAACTAACATATATTAATAGTATTCGAATACAACATCATAGTGGAGTGATACAAAACAACACAATTCCAAAATACACATTGATGGTTGGCTAATACAAGAGTCTGACAATGAAAATATGTCATTGATCAACTAGATGACCCTACTCCATCATCCCTCAAGAAACTTGATTCACAGGCATGACATGTGAAAGAATTATGTCCAGGTTGATGACATCTTGTACACATTTGTCCTAACCCTACTTCGCGCCAATCCATCTCATTCCTGATTCGGGTTGATTTTGGTCGACCTTTAGATCTAAGCAATGCACAATTTGGCACCAAAGTTATGTCAGGACCTGCAGGTCACCATGGTTCAGCTTGAACTAGTTCAAAATCAAACTCGTAAGCTCTGTAAATGCTTTTCATCCTATAAACCCTATGCACATATCAAAATGAGTCAATTGCCACAGAAGCACACGCATCAATTACATGAGAGCATGGAAAATGCAATGCTTGAAACACCCCATAGTCACACCGTCCTTCTTCTAAGTTTAAAGTTTAAGAAAGTCCATCCTATTGTGTGACAAGGTTAAAAGCCTCTTCAACCATGAATTTTGTGTTCTCTCTATTGTACCAGCGAACTTGGTGTGAGCTCACCTTTGCCATGTTGACTCTCCAGTGCTTTAATAAGTCATTACTCCATTTATGCCCAAATGTCTTCATTTTTGCATTTGCCTCATCTTTTCGATTGACAAAGTATTCTGCTAACTTCGTATATGTCAACTGAACCAATGTAGTTATAGGTAGATTTATGCTACCCTTCAACACTCCGTTGATGTATTCTGACAAATTGGTAGTCATATGACCGAATCTATGGCAACTATTATATGCCAAACTTTATTTTTCTTTTGGAATTGCATTAATCCAATTTGCCATCTCGGTAGTAGCTGTCAGCTTCTCTAGCCTAACAACAAAATTTATTATAATTGGTTTATACCTTAGTACAACAAATGAATTGAGTTTGTATTAGAACCTAACTATTATTATCATAAATTAAATTACAAGTTGAAAATTTTAAGTACCTGTGTTAACCAAAAATCTTTTCAACTCCTTATTCTGGAATTTAGAGTTAAAATTAGAATTAATGTACTGTATCGAAAAGACATGATACGCATTCGGTGGCTGCCATCCAAGATTTTCATTTGCCACTGATTATAAGATACCTCGATGTCGATCAGAGATCAAACACAAGCCCTCTTGTTGTGTGACATGCAACCTCAGGTGGGCTAAGAACCAACTCCAAGCATCATTTGTATCCCCATCCATAATGGCAAATGTAATTGACAGAGGTTTTCTATCTCCATCTTGAGTTATTGCAATCAACAACTTATGACGGTATTTGTCATACAAATGAGTAGCCTCAATCTGAACAATGAGCTTGCAATATCGGAAGCTAGCAACACATGGTCTAAATGTCCAGAATAATCAATAAAAGACTCTTTTTGAAAGATCAAGTCAGTTATTCACAAAACATTCCTCATCTTGCAACTCCACCACTATACCTTCCATGTCTCTTCTCATGGCCGTTAGCAATCTAGGTAACACCTCATAAGATTTGTCCTAATCCTTAAAAATATTCACAATGGCTAGTTGTTTTGCCTTCCAAGCTTTTTGATATGAAACTTGGTAACCGAATTGACTTCGAATCCGTTCAATAATTAAGCATATAGGTTCATCAGGTTTGGTTCTAACTAACTCCAAAATGTAAGAGCAGATCATAGGAGAGTCCAACTTGCGGTGATCTAATGACACAGCTGAGTTTACGCAGCTGTGAGGTCTATTATATTTTGTAATCTGCCACGCATTCGACCTCTTACTTTGTATGACCCTAACTTTACAATTACTATTTTCATCAAAACTAGGGCGCTTAACAGTAAGTCTTCGTGAATTAGAATCTTTAATTTTGTACTCTTGATGCCTATGAATTGAATAATGTTTGAGGGCCAACTTCACGACATCTTTTGATGAAAATTGCAAGCCAACATAGAATTCATCATTGAAGCTCCAAGTCCCACAACTATCTAATTCAGGCAAGTTATCAGGATTACTCAATGCATCCTAATCGATTTGAGAAAATTGAGGGCATGGTGGCATAAACACAGATTTAGGGCCTGGAGGTATAAACATGGATTGAGGAGCAACCAACAATGGAACTTGTAAGGTTTTTGCCTCTATATCAGTGTCTGAATCATCAGCTTCAGCTAACTATTCTTCATCTTCACTTGTGTCCCATACTACATCTCTGACAAGTGGGTTATCAGTTTCAACCATTGCACCACTAATAACAATTGTGTGACTCAACTTGATTAGAAGGACCAACTTAAGCTTCGATTTCACCAGGAGCTTCAACATGTTCTTCCTGGCCACTTGTTTTTATCTCAACATACAACTTCATCGATGCCATGTTCGAAGTTTGTGGTACGCGTAAAATACACTAAGAGCAAGTGCACTTTATCGCCAAGTAATATAGGACTTGAGTCCCAATTATCGATCTCACGAGGAATAAATAGTAATTATTAGATTCGTAAAATCCTTTGTTATCCAGACAATCAAAAGTATATGAATAAAAATAAAATCAAAATAAAAAATAAAGAAAAGCAATGAGCAATCAAACAAAGAATAGATAATCATTGAGAAAGAGACTAGGGCACAAGGTTCACTTGAATCCAATCATTCATATTTTCTTTCATTTATGATATAAAGTAATTCTTTTGTCAATATTCTATTACATGTTATTGAATCCCAATGGTCATAGATGAAACAATATTATATTCCTAAATTAAATCACCTATTTGGTCATTTAGTTGAATTAATTAGGAATGCATTAAATTTCAATTCAAGAGATGAATTAATATACCTGTTAATTCCATTGGTAGAAAAAATTAATGTTTAGTCATTCACAAATCTAATCCTAGGCTTACCATATAGATCCACTCATTGAATGCGGATGGTCACCGGTCAAATAATGAATTAACACATGCCAAAAGTGATTAAGTTATGACAAGAATGCAAGCAATATGATAAACCCTAAAGAAATTACCTTAATCAAATTAGAAATCAAACCCAAATAATTAGGAAAATAAGATCCCCCATAATCCTAGTTATGGGTTTAGCTACTCATGTTAAATACAAACAAACCCATATCAAAATACAAACCCATGGAAAGAAAACCCAAAGAAAAAGGGAAACTAAAAAGAAAGAGAAATCAAAACTCCTTTAATGGAGATTATGATCTTCAAGCCTTCAAGAATCTTCCTTTGAAGCCACCCTCCAAGGTCTGCTACTGCAAAACAACTCTCAGGATTAAGGATTTTCTGTGTAATGTGCTCAATGTGTTATCTGTGGCATATCTTTCCCATTTTATTGAAATTCATGTCTGCTGTTATGCTTTCAGCGCCTAGGCGCTCAATTATGAGCACTTAAGCGCTTAATCACTTAAGTCAATATGCGCGCTATTACTCTTGTGCACTCAGGCGCCCTTTCTCAGCGCTCAGGCACTGAATCACTACATCACCATTGCTGCATACGCTCTGGGCACTCAAGCGCTCCAACACTAGCACTTAGGCGCTGGTCATTATTGTAAAATTCTTTTTTTTCCTTACTCCTCTGAACATCCAGTCTTCTCCAAGCATAATTACCTAACAAAACACACAAAATACTTAATAAAAATACAAATAAACAATACTAAAATATACCAAAACTTACGAACAAATTTCAATAAAAATAAATAAAAAGAATATGAAAAACTAAGGAATTGAACCATAAAAATATGACAAGTTGACGATTCATCAGTTTGATAGAAAGAATCTATCATGTACTTTACATCATCATCGTCTTCTAATGGAAGACCTACCCATCTCCATGGATTGTAGTATTGTGGACATCGATAGATAACCTTTGCCACATGTTGGTTTGCTTGGAGCCTCAACTTTGAATGGATCTTATTTTTTAACTCATCCAAAGTTATATTGGCTGTGATCACAATAGGCCTAGGAGGAGGACCTTGATACATGAGATCTTCTTCACCATCATACATTGTCTCATTGAAGTAAATGTGCACATTTAGGGGTTTTTCCATGTTAATTCCACTTCTGAACAATAACAATTCAATACATATGTATTCAATATACACGTGTCAATTAAAATAAAATTGCACATATAACAATTAATTTATAATTATTATTTTACGTACAAATAATTTCTTAAGCCCTACTAATTTGAATTAAACTACATTTACTTATTTAAACCATGTCAAGTACTTAAGAAAAAATTTATCTTATTATTTTATGTACAAAATAATTCATACAATCCAGATTACATATCTTATTAATCACATTATTAATTAGTCAAGGAAAATAAATTTTGGACCTTTAAATACGTATACAATAACATAAATGTATAATTAACACTAATATAATAAAAAAGTCAACAAATCATTAACAAAAAATTCAAACATTGAAAGAAATACTTATATATAAGGAGTACGATTTGAATTTGATCACATATAGAGATTCAAACACCACTTCTAGTGAGAATTGAGTACATTTAGAGAGTTGAGAGCATTTAGAGAGAAGAAATTTGTAGAGAGATAATGAGAATTGAGAAAATGGAATGAATGCCACAGATGGAGAAGGGAGGAGGAAATATATACTCATGTTACGCCAACAAGTTTGGCATATTTAGCTAGGTTACGCCAACCGTGTTGACATATTTAACACAAACACAATGTGGGATGTGCCACATAGGATAGTGCATCCACGTAGGTTACGCCAACACGTGGATGCACCATGCTATTAATTTGGCACATCTCACTTGGCCAGAAAATGTTTAAAAATACTACGTAGGACAAAAGGGTGTCAGTTTAGTATATAGTTTTAAAAGAGTGATATTTTGATAAATAATTTAAAAAAGTGGTAATTTGATAAATAATTTTAAAAAATAACAATTTAGTAAATAGTTTTGTCAATAAGGGCAATTTGGTAAAAAATCCCTCTCTCTCTCTCTTTTAATGTATTGCTGGCTGATTCAATAAAATTACTTTTTATCTTTATGTAAATAATTAAGGGGAAAATGAATAGATAATAGATATCCCTTGAATACCTCTTTATGAAATAGGCAAAATGAACTTTTAAATTTAGGTGAAAGGTACTTAAATTTGGTAAAACATGCAAATAGACCCTTATGTTTACTAATTAAGTTAAAACAAATCATTATGTGACTTACATGTGTTAATTATTATAAATGATAGTCTCTAATTTGTCCATATTATTATTTTTAGAGATATAATAATTTTATCTTTTTTATTTATTTTTTATTTTCATAAAATAGAAAATAGAAAATAATTTTAAAAATTAAATAAAAAGATGAACTTTTTATTTTTTAAAAAATATGAATAAATTAGATATATATATATATATATGTATATATATATCAATTAATACATACAAGTCATATGATAAATAATTTTTGTTAAATTTATATATAGAATGATATATTTACAAGTGTAAGAGCCTTCCATCATTTTTTTTTGTATTGCGATCATGTGATGTTTAGATGAACTCGCGTGTACGTTGACTAATCTACCTCCCTGTTCCCATAAAAAATAGACTATTTAAAATTAAAAGTTCATAGTAGATATTTCATGGTCAAATAAGGTATAGGAAATATATGTACGCATTTTTCCTAATAATAAATTTTCAACTCAAAGCCAAAATACCAAACCATTTAGTTTTCATAAACCCTGTTTAAGTTTCAGAAAAAAATATTGATATACATTTGACATGAAAAAACTCTTTTAGAGTGTGTTTGTTTGTTAAGTTACCAATTAAAGGTGTATTTATCTTTAATTTAATTTAAAATACGTTATTATCTTAACTTATTAAATAATGTAAAAATAAATAAATTTTTAATTTTTTACTTTACAAATATACTCACTTTATAGAATACTTGTCCCATTTCACAAATGGGAAACTTTTTTAACTGACATAGTAACATTTTTGTCAAGTTTTTTTTTGAGGAAAAAAAAAGATAGAATGTCGTCCATATGTCACATTGCATATTAAATTATTAACCGATTTTGTTCAACTTATTATTCGTCGTTCGAACTATGCGTATTCTTGTGAAAGATAAACACTAATCAAATTAAGGGTATTTATGTAATATGACCGTTATGTTGAAGAGATATAAACACAAAATTTACAATGACTCACAATGATAAGTTATAGGGTTTAATAATTTTATTTTAAACAAAATGTGTCTTTCTCTATCTAGCAAGATCCTCTTATGTTATTCTACCAACAGAAGAGAATCTTTATCCTTAAATTAAATATTTGTCGCGATGGGAACGATAAAAAAATAAAATACAAAAAATATGGAATCACAACTAATTTTATTTAAATTATAAAAAATAAAAAATCTTTAAAAATAAATTGATCTTTAAAATCAAGTTGAGTTTAGAAGTCGATTGTGTATAAAAAATACTGAAAACTAAATTTTACGACACCTTTTATACACTCGTCCTAAAATAATTACATTAATTCAATTGTGTAAATTAATCATAACCCTAACAAGATTCATTTTACCCCTTTTTGGAAAAAAGATAAAAGGATTTTCATTTTTATTTTTTTAATTTTTAATTTTGATTTTTTTATTTTAAAACTAATTTATTGAATAATTAAGAAAATTGAAAGAAAATACTTTCCTTCTCTTTTTCTTTTTTAACTAAAAGGACATAACAAAGAGTTCATTCCACTAAAAATAACAAGCACCTAACACTTGGGTAGGTTGGTACCAACACAACAACCAAATAAATTTATGAAAGAAAAATGATTAGTACACGCTACTTTTCTTTACACTAGTTTTTACACTACTTGATGTTATCATCTAATCTAGCAATAATTATCACTTGATATTAAGTTAATTATTACTTAATGTTAATGTATTTATAAAATAAGTTAAGGAGTTCATTTTTAAAGGAAAAAATTCTTTTAAAGGTTTTGAATAAGTTACTATTTAACCTAAAAGTAAGTATCATTTTATATTAAGATACTTACTACTAAAATTTAATATTTTTACAAATTAATGAAATAATATTTTTTGATGGAAGATTTTGATAGGTTTAAATCAGTTACTAATTATATGTAGCATTTGCCACTTATAATGTATTTGAATGTTTTTTCATTAATAGAACGGAACGGAATAAGTGAGGATGAATCAAAAAAGAAAGGGAATGAATGAAACATAGTTACCATTCTCTTTGTTTAGAAGTTTCATTAAAAGAACGGAACGGAACTTTATTACTCATGTGTTCTCTCCATTCCACCTCAATTTTGGGGAGAACAAAAGTAGGACATTTGAGAGAAAGAGAGGAGAAATGGTTCCCCATGCGTTCTGTTATCTTCTTATGTATTTTAAAACTCTCAAACAATGTAAGTTATTTCCGTTTCTCTCATTTTCTTTTCGTTCCGCTCAGTATCTATCATCTAAACATAGTGAGGGAAATCATGTTATGTAGCATAGGATGACATACTTTTTTTTGCCGTGTTTCCTCTGCTATTCACCCTTTACTAATAGTAAACTGATAAGGATAACAATCCTTTGGTTCCATAATCTTTGCTAGTAGGTTACGTAGCAGTAGCTTTAGCCTTGTTTTTCAAATGTATTTTGTCTTGTCTCTCTATCTTCTGTTTCTATCGTATCATGTACGTTGCAATTTATCAATAAATATATCACTCTGGCCTAACTCACGTTTCTGAGTTCGACAGGCCATTTCCTAAAACTTCTACATGGTAATGAGCATTCACATGGCTAACACCCCACCACCAAACTCCAGAGTGTCCAATTTCTCAAATTCTACCTCCTCCACCGCCGCCAATACATCACCCTATCCTTATAATGCCACTTTCAATATCAGTAACTTTGTTTCCTTGGACTTTACACCCAAAAATTACCTTCTATGGTGCGCTTAGATGAAAAATTTAATTGAGAGCCAGGACCATGACGGCTTTATAAACACTTGTGATCACATCTCCACTAACACACACATCAAGTGGCTTGAGATTCGATCATCCCAACCCTGACCATGTTCACTGGCGCAGATCTAATTGACTTGTGCATGGATAACTAGTCGTCTCACCAAGGAGACACTCAGCCTCGTCATTGACTTGGAAACCTCTAGGGATGTTTGGATGGTCCTTCAGGACACTTTTGCTCACACTTCTGTTTAGCGTGACTTTCTTCTCAAGCATAAACTTACCACCTTGTGTAAGGAATTATCTCACTCTATATTCATGATTACATTCAGTATTTCTCCTTTAAAGGTCGTGGCTTTTTTCCACATTTTGGGTCCTCCAAATCTCAGAACAGATTCTCAAATGCTCCGTAGGTTGTGTGCCAAATTTGCAAGGGTAGGAATTGTTAGAGTCTCATATCGTTTGTCTTAATTTTTTGGGTGCGATTTATATACCTGTTGAGTCACTCAACTTGACACCAATTAGTTTTAAGTGGGAATCTCACATTGTATCAAAGTTATCCTCCTTGAGAAGAGTTTCTTCTTTTTGCTATGTAGAGTTCGTAGAACTCCTTAGAATCATTATTCATCACCTTCAAACCCATATTTAGTTTTGTTGTTTTTCTCATCTTTGTCTCCTCCCAACCGCTCCTCTGCTGTGCTTCTGATCAGTTTCATTTGATCAGTTTCATTTGGTAGCTAATCCGTAGCTAATTAGCTACGGATTTGTTACGGATTAAATTTTCATAGCTAAATTTTGAATAAAATTCTGTCCAACAAATAGTTACAGATTAACTACAGTTTAGCTACGAAATTTAGCTATGGAATATGTTGGTAGCTAATCCGTAGTTAATTAGCTACGGATTAGCTGCGAATTAAATTTCGGTAGCTAAATTTTGAATGGAATTTTGTTCAACAAATAGCTATAGATTAGCTCCAATTTAACTACGAAATTTAGTTACAAATTTAGCTACAAAATATTTTGGTAACTAATCCGTAGCTAATTTGCTACGGATTAGCTACGAAATAAAGTTTCTTAGCTAAATTTTGAATCACAAAAAAAAAAAAATTTTTTTGATCAAATAAATAACTATGAAATTGTTATAATTTAACTATGAAATTTAATTAAAAAATTTATTTTGCAGCTATTTTATAGCTAAGCTGTAGCTAATTAGCTACGGATTAACTACTAAATTTATCCGTAGCTAAATTTTAATTGCATACAAAAATTTGACCAGCAAAAGTAAACTTTCCCAAATCTCAAATCCATCTTCCATCCTTCCCTCCTTCCCACCCACCCTCCCGCCACGTTTGCTCGTCTCATCCCTCAATCTCAAATCTCCTACCCTTCTCTGACACCTCATCCCTTCCCTCGCCTCATTCATTCGCTCGTTCTCTTTCTCGCTTGCTCGCTCGCTCGTCTCTCTCGCTCGCTCATCCTTCCCTCCACCCTCCCACTTTCGTTTGCTCTGGCTCGTCTCTCTCGCTCGTCTCTCTCGCTTGATTTGGTCTGTTCTGACCATCTTCTTTCTTTTCTGTTTCTTTGATTCTCACCACTTTCTCTCTCGTTTCTGTGTTGCTGGAAAACAGAGGAATAGGGCAAGAAAAAGAAAAGAAAGGGAAGAGAGAGGGAGAGTTAAAGGGAAGATAATATCAGGTATGAGATCAGTTTCCTCTTTCTTCTCAGAACCTCATTTCACTTGTGCTGTATATGAAAGTTTATTTTTCTTTTTTCTCATATTAGCTCTTGCTTGGAATTATTTATTTTGGGCTTCTTATTACTGATGCTTTCTTACTAATTTCCTTCCAAATTATGTGTTTCTTTGTAGTTTGGTATTTCTTATTATGAGTGGGGAGGGATTATATAGAAAGGAGAGAAAATAGGGGTGGGAGTGGTGTGTAAGTTCAAACATGACTTTATGTCAGCAAGACCAGTTACCTCAATCATGGCATTTGCCCCCCAAATAATACAACCCTGCTTTGTCTGTCCTCCCCCTCATTTACTTCTTGGTTGATGTGTCTCGTAGCTCTTTACCTTTGACCATTTGGTAAATGGAGAATGCCCTTTTTTAAACTTTACTTTCACACCTTTGTACCATAAGAGAAACCCAACTGCACAACTAATACCATTAACTGCTGAATAATATAAATATATTTTAAAATAAAATTTTTAAATATAAAAATATGCAAATTTAAGTTATATCCTACGATATAAAAAATAATGTTTTGTATTTTATTATTTTATTTTTGAAAGAGTATTTTACTGTTGAGTTTTACACATAATTTTTATATCATTAGTGTAAGTTCTTACACATAAAAATGTAATAAATATTAATATTAATTTGATTATATATAATATTTATTGAAAAACATTATTAGAAAAATTGTTATTTGTGTAATGTAATAAATCCAGTAGTGGAATACAACTAATAATGGGGAAAAAGAAAATGAAGGCATCCTTAAATTTTCATAAAAAAATGTTTGTTATTGTACATTGAAAGTACGTAAGACAATCATGATTGCAATTGAAAGATTAAGGCAATCAAATAAGAGGAAGGTTTAGAATATATTTTTTGAATATTTTTTGAATATTTATTTTATTATTAATTTATTTTATATATTTAAAAAAATTATTATAAAAAAA
Organism: Ormosia semicastrata; assembly: GCA_029884595.1. Classification (NCBI taxonomy): domain Eukaryota; kingdom Viridiplantae; phylum Streptophyta; class Magnoliopsida; order Fabales; family Fabaceae; genus Ormosia; species Ormosia semicastrata. Next base: position 29,278,114 of record JAQQTO010000041.1, on the reverse strand, counting down.
TATTAGTAATATTTATTTTTAGATTAATAATAAAATAAATATTAAAAAAATCTAAAAAAATTCTAAAAAAATAAATTATTAGCATTTCTCATTAAATCAAATAACTAAAATAACAGAGATAGAGAGAAGTATTTAATTTTTGTATAATGAAAAGAAATTGAGGCAGCGTAGGAGAAAAATGGAAGGAAAAGATGTTGCCTTAGATGCCTAAATTAGTGTATGAGTATATCTACCAATACCAAACCTAAAATAAATGCATATAGATTTTAGAGATCGATTTAGTGATCGATTTTATAAAATATATAAATATACTCAGTCTTTTAGAGATCGATTTAAAGACTGATTTAGAGACTGATAAATTGGTCTCTGGTTTAGAGATTGAGTTAGCGACCGATCTGTATATTTAGAGACCGATTTAGAGACTGATAAATCGATCTCTAGTTCATAACTTATATTGACTTGATCTGTATATTTTACTTCCTTACTTTGGCTTATTACTTTGTTCTTCCAAGTTTACACGAGTAACAAATTTAATCTGGCTTATTGGACCATAATAGGTTGTGTGCTAGCCTTTATATTAGTCACAGTTTAAGTATTGTCATTCATAGATCTAGCTCTTGTTCATCCTCACAGGTTAGTGGTTCCTCGTGCACTGTTTCGACACAAGCCATAAAAGGAAGCTGTTAATGAAGCAATAACTTCCTTTGTCCAGACGCAGCTAGTGCCCATTCTTCGTGAGATTGTTGGCTCCCATGCAGGAAGTGGTGTGTCGCAGACACCATCACAAAGCGATGCAGTTGAGGATGATCATGAGGTTAATTTGGATTGATTAGTAGTGTTTGTTGATAATAGGGCTAATTTGTACTATTTGTATTAACTTAGACTTATTGATTAATTATCATTTCTTTGTAGAACATGTTTTGATCTTACTAATGTAATTATGATATTTTATTGCTTTGTACAACTTATTTGCTGGGTTTTTCTGTTTGGATTAAAATATTTATATTGGTATGATTTTAAAATATATCAACTATTATTATAAAATTAATTTTGGTTAGCTACGGATTAGCTACGGAATTGCTATGAGTAATTACTAGGGAATAGCTACGGAATTGCTACGGATAATTGCTAAGGATTAGCTACGGATTTGCTACGAATTTAGAAATATAATAGCTAGGAAACAGCTACGGAATTGCTAGGGATAATTAGCTTCGGATTAGCTACGGAATTGCTACGGATTTAGCAATATAATAACTAGAAAATAGCTACAAAATTGCTACAAATTGTTAAAATCAACTACGGATTAGCTACGAAATTTTTTGTAGCTAATTACCTAAGGAAATGAAGGAAGTTCTAAATGAAAATTAACTACAGCTTAGCTTCGGATTAGCTACGAAAATTTAAAAATTAGCTACGGATTAGCTACGAAAATTTTTGGTAGCTAATTAGCTACGAGATTTAGACTACGGACCAATTCGTAGCTCTTCCGTAGCTAATTCGTAGCTAATGAATTTAGCTATGGATTAGCTACGGATTAGTTACGGATTTTTTCGTAGCTAATTTGTAAAATTCTTGTAGGGAGGGGGGTGTTAGAGTCTCACATCATCTGCCTCAATCTTCTGGGTACAATTTATATATCTGTTGGAGTCACTCTACTTGATACCAATTGATTTTAAGTTATAATCTCACATGAATGATGAAGCTCTAGCATGTACACAACGTTATAATCGTGCTTATCAACCAGACTCCCTCTCTCTTGCTCTTGCTGCCTAAACACTAATGAGAGCGCTGATGTCAATGAATGGAGGCTGGTGCACATATGACAAATGATGTAGATATTCTTTCTAATATTTGCCCCCTACTATGGAATTAAATTTCTGGTAGTTGAAAATAGATTAAATAAGTAATAGACATGTGGTAACAGATTAGATGAGATTAAAGAGACTCCCTCCAATTAGGGTTGGAGCCAAGTTTTGTCCGACTATTAAAATCTCCAATATTAAGCAGCCTTTCTCTTTTATTTGTGAAAGTTGTAATTTAGTTAAGGCCTCTCAGTTAACATGGAAGCGTTTTCCGTACTCCACCGACCTCCACCAACATTTACCTGGTATAGCAAGTTTTTTGTTAAGGTTTCGTGTAACTAATCACAACCATTGACTTATTTATCATTTGCTGAAGTTTGGGTACTCAACCTTTTTGGTGGAGGACGTGAAACGTTACCCAGTTAACTTTTGTGTCAATTAATGAAAAATGTTTGAGTTCAACAGGCCATTTCCTAAAACTTCTACATAAACATCGAATCACTTAAATGAGGGGAACCCTTTTTCAAACGCATAGGAGCTTCACCCCAACTTTTTTTTCTTTTTTTCAATATCGGCTTAGGTTGATGGGCATGGAATTTGTGCTAGAAAGGGTGAATGGAAAAATGGGTCCTGAGTCACAGCCCATTAGATCAAAATAAATATTTTTCTTTCTTTTTGTTGTTGTTTTTTTTTATTAAAACAAAATTAAGCGTTCACAATATTTATTATTAAAGCATGAGTAATTGATCAAAAATAAAAGAAAATATTTATTATAAAACGAAGTTCTTCATATTTAATCTTGGTAAGTTAGTACAACTTATCTTTCAAAGACTTCCATTAAATGTTAATAAAAAAAAAGACTTCCTTTAAATATTTACTTCACAATTTTTAATATAGAAAATATGACAAATAAAACGTGTATATATCAAAGACTTCCACCCTTATTCCTCTTTCTAGGTCCTGACGAACAAGATTGCACAAAACTCGGAAGAGACATTCTTATTGCTTATATCATTCGAGATCATCTTAATACAATAAATTCAAAATTTAAATATTTACTAGCATGTTTTTATATAAATAAATTTAATGTTCATTATTTTAATATTCAAGAACCAAAATAAGACTTTTGATTATCTATCTCCATAATTAACATATTAGGCATTAATTAATGTATTATGTACAATTTACATATTACAATTATTATTTTAATTAACTGTTAGTTAATTTAAAATAAACTTACCATTATTAATGAGAATGAATTTGATTTTAATTAAGATAAAATTTAAATGAATAATATACGTTAATCAAATATTTTTTATAAATAACTCCTATAATAATAAAATTAAATATCATTAAATTATTACTGATATGTTCAATTATAATTTATTTACAAACCTAAAAAAAAAAAAAAAAAAAATCCTAAGGAGAATATGCTAACTGAATAGCCGAAATAAAGAAGAAAAGACTTAGTACATTAAAGTTCAATATTGGACATTATTGCTAATTGTTAGTGCCAAAATTTTCATCTTGAAGCTCGTTGACAATGAACTAGAGAAATTACTAGAAGCAGAATTGTTGGGTGTAATTATTGTAATAAACTAATATAATAAATTCTAAATTTAGATATTTATTAGCATATTTTTATAGAAATAAATTTAATTTTTCTTATTTTAATATTCATGAGCTCAAATAAGACTTTTGATTCCCCTTCTCCATAATAAATAAATTAGGTATTAATTAACGTATTATGAGAATTTAAATATTATAATTATTTTTTAAACTAATTGTTGGTTTAATTTAAAATAAATTTAAGTTATTAATTAGAATCAATTGATTTTGAATGAAATAAATTTTTAATTAATAATACAATCCAATCAGATGTTGTTATAGATAACTCCTGTAATAATAAGATTAAATAACATTAAATTATTATTGATATGTTCAATTACAATTTATTTACAAAACTAAATAAAAATCCAAAAGAAAATATGCTAATTGAAAAGCCAAAAGAAAAAGGAAAAAACTTAGTATATTAAGGAGTAATAGTGGTCATTATTGCTAATTATTAGATAATTTTTTTTTGGTACCAAAATTTTCATCTTTAAGTTCATTAACGACAAGCTAGAGAAATTGCTAAAAACTGAATTATCGGGTGTAAAAATTGTAATAATTTAATACAATAAATTTAAAATTTAAATATTTATAAGCATATTTTTCTAGAAATAAACTTACTTTTTTTTTTTACTTTAATATTCATTAACCCAAATAAGACTTTTGATTGCTCATCTCCATAATTAATGTGTTAGACATTAATTAACGTATTATGAGCCATTTAAATACTACAATTTTTTATTTAAATTAATTATTGATTTAATTTAAAAATAATTTTAAAAGTTATTAATTAGAATCAATTTGATTTTGAATGAGATAAAATTTAAATAAATCATACATGATTAACAATGTTATCAGATTAATAATAGGAAATATTCTACAAAAATATAGAAATTTTTTAATCTTGAATTGGTCAACCCTAAAAATTGCTCATAATCAATGCAAAAGTATGAAATATTATTTATTTTAATCTATAAATGCTAATAACGTATCTGATCTTGAATATAAAACACTACAAATGCTTAAATAAATGATTGACTCACCCTAATTTTACTTGAAATTAGGTATTATTCTACAAATGTCACAAGTATTAGATGTTGATAACGAATAAGTATTATATTAATTTAACAAACATGTGTACCATTTATTTTAGAGACCCTTGAATCACATATGTTATTGAATTCACATTTTGCCAACAGTTTGCTTTCCTATAAATATTGTTGATGTCTTGGTGAATAAAGTCAAAGTATAATACTCCATCCTTTTATTTGATGGAACATATATCTCTTATTGTATTTGTTAATAGTAAGTCCATATAGTTAATGTTTTTCTCTACACTTTTATAGGAAATTACTTGTCAATTTTCTCTAGATTGATATCATGTTATATTTAAATTAAAATCATGTACTTCTAATTCAAGCATGATATATAAATTTTTATTAGGTTATTATTATTTTTTGTGTATATATATATATTTATATTATTTATTTTCATTTGGAATTGAATTTATAAAATGTTTTTATGCATAATAACTTATCTTTTATTTACAATTTTATCTATCCTTATTGAAAAGCATTGATATATTTATCAACTCTAGTCTATAACTCGTTCATCGTCTTTGACTCTTTTTTAGCTAGTGAAAAAGAGAACACCCTAGGGCAGAGACCTTCCCTCATGTAGTGTAGGTCAAGTCTTTCATCCCAATCATAAATGTTTACTATTTCTTTGTTAAACCAGGATATGTAATCTCGGAAGAATTCTTCTTTTCCTTACTTTATATGATCTCATGAAATGGATTTCGGCTGCACGTTACTTGTGGTGAAGTGCAGCAAAAATCACAAGTACAAGTCTTCTCAATAAAAAATAAACTTCGGAGTCAAAGTGGTGAACCATCTCAAGGTGACTTTCTTCAAGGAAAGAAGAAAAACACAACATATGTGTGGATCATCCCCTCTAGCAAACATTAAAGCAAAAATATAAGCATCTAGGTACTCTTGAGGGTCCATGGTCCCATCACAGGCTTCAATATTAGTTGGATATTTGAAGTGCCAGGGATCGTAGGCCATCAATTCATTAGAGAAATGTTGATTTTGGTTAATTGACTTTCTCCTTCCTTAATCCTTCTCTCTATTTTCTCATATTGGGTTCTCAGCCCTTTTGTCTGGGTTCTGTGATCCTTGAATTATCCAGATTACGTATCCCATCCCGGGCTGGCTCCCTCCTGTTGTCACGATTCCTGTGGGGAATCCGATTTTTGTCCTCTTTTGCCTAGTTAGCATATCTTTCTGGGTCAAGAATGCATTCATCTTGAAGTCGGACCAAGGATATCATTTCTTCTTATGATAGCTCTGGGAGACATGATTCACCCTGTTGGGAGCGAACTCCATCGTTGTTCTCCTGTACTCCTAGACACTGCAACACTGATACTTGTTGTTTAGGCTCTCTTAAGGGGGTTTCACGTGGACCAAGTCGTTGTGTCACCGGAACATGCTGCGATTAAGTGGAGGGGTTTTCGCTAGTATGCAAATTCTTTTCTCTATCTCGCCTAGGTTTCGGTTAGGCAGCAACTGGATATTGGATTGGAGTGGAGGCCAGACGACTGCTAAAGGAGGGTTGATTTTAGTGGCAGAAGCATGGTGTCGCCTGGTAGTGACCATGATGGTGGTAATGGGAATCGAAGTTTATCATTCTCACAGATGATGCTAATGTTCTAAATGAGGTTTAGATGATTACCTAAACAAGGTTGATGAAGGTGATTTCCTCTAATACACGGTGATTACGACAGTTGTGTGAAGGGCGGATACCTAGAAAAGGCATTATGACGCTCAAGTTAAATTGTGCACAAGGTAGGTAGTGCTTGGAATTAGATAATACCTTTGCAACCTTATGTGGTATTTATAGGAGCGCCTTGGTAGATAAGAATCATGTTTAAATCTGTATTAAATGTTGTTAATTAGGATAATAATCTAATAAGATTATTATCTCTTATAAGTGATTCCTCTATTTATGATGGATTATATTAGAGATTTACTCCTCATAAATTAGTACATTTACATATCCAATAACACTTGTGTTCTGAAGTGGATTCAGAGGAGTACCTGAGATAGGCACGTTACGGTGGTTCCTCCTTTGAACAGTAGCTGAGCGTGTAGTACAGGGGGGTGGGTACCTACAAAGGGACTCCAACGCTCAAGTCAGGCAGTGTACAAGAAGGTTTTTGAGATTGGATTCAGAGTTACCTTACTAAGATGACTTAGCCTTGTATTTATAGAGCGTATACAAAATCCTAATAGGAACCTTACTGAATGCAGGTTATTTAGGATTAGTATCCTGATGAGGATTGCCTTCCTATTATTCTTGGATACGTCCCTGTCAATCTGGGTTTAAGATATGGAAAGTATCTAACCATTAAGGATATCTATAAATCCTATAATATCGTAAGTTGATGATCGGCAGTTACGGATATTTAGGGATTCATCTTCTGCACGAATCTATCAGTCACGATGTCGTATACTAACACCACTTAAGGGCCGTAATCCGTGGTCCGGAGTACGTCGTGAGTCTTCCTCTATGCCAGCTAAGAGGAGTCCGGTAGTGTGCATGCCGGGTTGATCCCATGGAGCCGGATCCCGGATCATGGTCCAGAACAGTTGCCCCCAGCTTGGCTCTTGGATGAGACAGACCAGAGTCAAGTTTAGAATGGATCAACCATTACTCAGCTAACATGGTAATTCGACGGACAGGTGTTAGACCCCGAGTTATTACCAATAAGATTGCTGCCCCCAAGTATGAGTACTGGAGACATATTAGACATAAATCCCGAAAGCGATCTCTGGTGGTAACAGTCTGCGATTCTTTGGGAAACTGATACTTGAACTTTATTGGGAAGTAATGATTCTTTAAAGAAAATGCTAGTTTCACACGGATTTTTTCAACTACTCCCTATCTTTGTGACCAACCAGAGATCAAAAGCATTTATTTTGGCTGACTTCATGGGTTCAGGTCACCTTTTACGGGACCAATCAGAATCCCTCATGCATGCTATAAGTAGAGAATACTTCTCTGTGAGTTTGCATTCCCTCCTTTTTCATTGTCGAACAGAGATGATTTCTCCCAGGGGGATGAGTGTAGTTCTTTCTTCATTTCCCACCTTTGTGAAGAGAGTTTCATCATCTACAGAGATTATACTTTTATTTCTTCCAAAGTTCTTGAAGAGGTTTGATCTTCCCTGAGCGTTTTTTCCTTTCGACGGGGGCTTTTCTTTCTTGGCGTAAAACTGGGTTGCTATGCATTTAGGGAGGCGGGAGCCTTTCTCTCCTGGCGTACACGGTGATGTCTGATCCAACGTGTTTCCAGGATGAGACAATGCCTTCGTCTACTACTGCATGGGGACTCGACGGAGCACATTGTTCCTCTCTCCTTCTTCTTGGCGGGCTACTCAAAAGCACCCAGCCGGTCTTTTTCGTTGTAACGACTGGATATGCAAGGATGCCGGGACAAAGGAAGCGAGGACCCTCTTGGAGCAACCTAGGGTGGTCTGCTTTCTTTGACTTGCTTTCAAGGAAGCAGCGAGTATCCGCTTCTGTCGTTATCCGTCGAGAAGGTGGGGGAAGAACGAGCGAGCAGAGGATTTCTACTCTGGAGTGGCTTCACTCTGTTTCGGGGTGGAAAGGCCGCTGTAGCTGCTCCGTGACTTGAGGCAACTTGGAATGGTTGACACTGGTGGAGGATTCTTCAGCTAGAGAGGTCGTACCCCTTCCAACGAGCGAAAGAAGATCTCGGTCTTTAGTTGCATCGTGAAGAAGCAGTGCAAGGAGCTTTGGCATCTTATCCAGGATTATGATCTTGGTTTGCCAATGTTCTTCAAAGCCAACCCACTTTTTCAAGATACCGGGGTTTGGAGATATGGATGGGGTATGATCCAGGCAGCCGAAGATGTTTACTCCCTTTCCCGGGATATCTTTATACATTCGATGTCTCAATATTTTCTTTTTCCTCTTTTTCGGTTGTATGACGATGTATGGAATGAAGATGATTCAATAGACTTTACCTTCTCTGTATTTGTCCTGCACTTTCATTATATATATGTTTTTCCATTGAGTTAACGCTGCCAGGATGAGTCCAATGCTTATCCCGGTATAACCAAGTAAAGACATTGCCGGGGTAGGTCCAAAGCCAACCCGGCATAATCGCCACCACAAATGCACCTCGGCGTTAGCACGTTGTCCGTAATGTTAATAGTGAGTTAAAGATGGAATCCGTGGTACAAACCCGGGTTCTCATCCAACATTTGTACAACGTTTTGGGTCACTGCGTAACCATCCTTTCAACTGCTATTACAGTTGTGTGGGCCACGTGTTGCAATTCCATCGGAGGGACGTGCCTAGAGCTCCGTAAGCCATGATGAGCATCTTCTGAACTTGCGTCGGAGGGGACAGAAATGTACCTTAACCGTTGAACCCTTTATAAATAAGAGTCAAAGATTCATCTTCCTCACTTTACCATTTTTGGCTTCCTTTACTGAAAACACCGTGCGTAGAAAGCTTTGGCTTCTTTTGGGTGCTTTTCAGCCACTCGCGGTTTCTCCACTGTTCTGGCGCATCTTCTCCACTGTTCAAGTATTCTGCCTTCATATAGTAAGTAACATTTTAAAGAGTAGAGTAGCTTCACATTTCTAGTTTTGCTTTCCTTCAAATAGAGCTTAGTGATTTAGGTAGATATTATCGCCTCCGTGAAACACCATCTTTGCCGTGCCATGCGCGGTGGAGGAGTTCCCCTGAACGCTTTGTTTCTGGTGGGACAGGAGGTCGGTAGGGGAGGTTTAGATTACTTCACTCTCCCTGTGTCTGAATCTATGAAACTATCAATTCTGACAGTTGCTTACCAACTTCTTTGGATGTTCTCAGGATTTTTATGGCCAAAGAAAAAAAGGCTAGAGTCCAGCCCCCACTTTACGACATCCTTGACCCGGCAGAGGACGAGCTGGTTCAAGTTTGGCGGGTCCCGGGCTGGTGTGCCCCTGGGTGGTGGACAACGTATGGGATCGTCAGTCCAAGTTTTCGAGCGAAGCCATACTCCGAGAATCCTTATTTGCCTTGGAGTTAACTGTGAACAAAGCTCGAGACGACGAATTTGAAGTTGTTTGCCCAAACTGGAATGAGAGAGTGTGCTCCTGTCGAGAAGAGGGTTCACACTTCATGTTCCTGTATGAGCCACTTTTTCTCAAGTTAGGGCTTAGGATGCCGTTTTCTGACTTCCAAATGGCCGTCCTCCGTACTCTCCAAGTGACCCATTCGCAGATCCATCCTAACAGTTGGGGCTACATTATCTCGTTTGAGAGGTTTTGTCGGTTGATGAGCCTTAAGTGCTCGGCGAATACCTTTTTTTTATTTTTATACAAGAATAAACACCCAGGGGACGGTAAGGCAAACGAGTTGGCTTGTCATCCGATCTCGGCTTGGTCGTAAGTCCTTCGACATATTTGAAGAAAGCTTCAAAGGGTTTAAGACTGCATTTTTCAAGGTAAAAGCCAAGGAGCGACGTCAACCATTCTTCTTCAAGTTGGACGGGGAGCCAGAATTTTCTCTTTACTGGACACAGAGGTGCTGGGATGTGCCCATCGACTTGATTGAAAAAGAGGAAGAAGATCTTGACCCCTAGGAGCTTAGGACCACGAGGTTCATAACTCGATATGCTGAGAAGCATGGGAACATCAATATTAGAGATGTTCTTTATATCCCTGATGATGATCTTCTTTATGCTTTATTAGGTAGGAATTAAGGCGTTTTACTCCTAGTATCCCTAGGTGTTTGCTCTGTCTTCATATATCAATGTTTCGTGATGTGCTGACTGTATTTGTTTCTGTTTCTTTTCAGTTAGCAACATGACTTCTGGGTCTTCCATGGTTACCCTGCAATCTTCAAGGAACCGGAGGAAGGGGAAGAAAGCCGCAGCTTCTTCCTCCACAGCCATTCCGGACTCCTCCGACCGGGGTGTTGTCATCGGAGAGCAAGATCAGCCAAGATCCCCTACCCATAATTTTAAAGAGAGAAAAAGGCAGGCTGTCGAAGTGCCTTCTAAGCACGATGGAAGGTCGTCGGAGGGCGGAGAAAGGGAAAGGGCAGACTTCTTGCCAATCATCACGGGGCACTCCGATCCCGGCCCCTTCATATCTGGGAGATTTTTGGGTTGCGAGGTGAGGCAGCATATTGCCGAGCAAGGTCTGGCCCAAACCTTAGCCGCACTTCAGAGGCAAGCTATTCGGGCAGCGGCCGAGATCCGTTTCATTGAGGAGACTATCAAGAACGCTGATCGGCAAGCGTCGGAAGAGCTGAAGACTTTGAAGAAGGAAAAGGAGGAAATCAACCAGAAATTGACCGCGTCCTTAAAAGCCAATGAGGATAGTAGGGCGAGGGCCATCGAACTAGAAAGGAGGGTCATTGAACTGAAAAAGGCGTTAGCGGACTCTAAGGTTGCCAGGAAGTCCGAGAAGCTTGAAGCCGACAGAAGCATTAACGCACTGAGGGCCGAGGTGACAGAGCTCGAAAAAGATGTGGAGGAGCTAGACGGGGTGGCTGGAAAGGTCGGGGGAGAGCAGTTCCAAAATGCTGTGGCGCAAATCCAGCATTTCAATCCCGGGGTCGACCTTAACTTGGAGGGTGTTACCCCGGATAAAATCTTTCATAATGGCCAACTTATAACTATTGTGGAGTTAGCCGCGAAAGCTCCTGGTGGCAATCCGGAGGTTATTCAGATCCCGGAAGGAGAAGAGGCCGACGCTTAAGCTTTTCTTCCTTTTTTTATTTCCTGTTTTCTGCCCCTTGCGTGGGGTTTTATTACTTGTATGGACAATTGCCCCGTGTTTAGGGTTTTATAATTAATGACTTTGTTTAACCATTCATTCTTGTTTTTCATGGTCCGACTTGGGTCCAACACCCATTTTCATAGTTATTGTAATGGACTTAGAAAACTGTTTGTCGTAAAAAACCATAGTCCGGGATCCTTCACTCATACCGTCGAGTGAGTGGCATTCCACTTGACTTAGGTAGGGATAACGCCTTGGTTTGTAATCTAACGCTTATAATAATCAAACGTCAAGAAATTTTAGACTTAGGCAAAATAAAACCTTAATCCATATTCCAGTGCTTGCTATGGGAAGCGTTTGGAATCGCAGACATAGGCAAGAGTAACGCCTGGCTTAGGGCATTTTACACGGGGACCCTTTTACCTAAGGCATCAACATTGTTTAACCTTGCCCGGGGTAGGTACCCCAATAATCATATAGATTTTGGGACCCCTTCGTGGCTTAGGTATAAAGAAGTGTGTACATATGATCCGTACTGCCTCCTATCGATTTGACATTTTAGCAGTTAGAGTAGCGCATTCGACCAACCTTGATACCTGAATAACTATTTTATTGATAATATTGGGTGGATGAGAGTCCGTACATAATGTATTTATTCAAAACGAGAATGGATTAAAGATAACTTTACTAGAGGGCCAAGCCACAACAGGCATTTAGCTATAGTATTTTCTTAGTTTATCTGCATTCCAGTAATTCTTGACCGGGGTTCCGGATAACGTTTCCAGGGTGTAGGCTCCCTTACCCGTACTAGTGACGACACGGTAGGGGCCTTCCCAGTTAGGGGCTAGTTTCCCTTGGGAGGCATTTTCCCTCCTATGTCGGCTCTCCTGAGCACTAGATCGCCGGGCTGGAATTTCCTTGGGACCACTTTCTTGTTGTACCTGGCCGCTGTCTTCTGCTTGAGGGCGGCATCCCTTATGTGAGCTACGTTTCTTCTTTCTTCGAGCAAGTCCAGGTCCTCTCTGATTAGACCAGGGTTACTGTCGGATGAGAACTGTTGGTAGCGCCAGCTGTGCTCCCCTATCTCCACCGGGATCATGGCCTCGCAGCCATAGGTCAACTTGAAAGGGGTCTCTCCCGTCGTGGAATGGGGAGTGGTCTGGTATGCCCAGAGAACATGGTCAAGTTGCTCGACCCAGTTCCCTTTGGCTTCATCTAATCTCCTTTTTAAGCCTCGCACGATGATTCTATTGGCGGCCTCAGCTTGTCCATTTGTCCTGGGGTTCTCGACGGAGCTGCAGTGGTGCTTTATTTTCAATCCGGCTAGTAGCTCTTCAAAAGCTTTGTCTTTGAACTGGGTACCGTTATCTGTGACTACAGATTCCGGTATGCCGAACCTGGTGATAATATGGCGCCAAGTAAACTTCTGAATTCGCGCCGAGGTGATGGTGATCAGGGGTTCGGCCTCGATCCACTTAGTAAAATAGTCTACTGCTACCACCAAGTATTTAAACTGCCCTGGGGCCTGGGGGAACGGACCTAAGATGTCCATACCCCACCTGTAGAAGGGCCAAGGGACCGACGTTGTGAATAGCTCTTCGGAAGGGGCTTGAAAGTGATCTGCATGGCGCTGACACTTGTCGCAAACTTGAACATGTGCTTGAGAGTCGGCTTCCATTGTTGGCCAGTAGAATCCTGCCCTTAATACTTTTTGGGCCAAGGATTTGCCTCCTAGGTGATGACCACAGCTTCCTTCATGAACTTCAACTAAGGTGTACTCTGCTTCCTTTGGGGTTAAGCATTTTAGAAGGGGCGAGGAAAAACCACGTCGGTAGAGGCGGCCATTGTAAATGGTGTATCTGACCGACGTCTTTACCAATCTGGAAGCCTCTTTCGGGTCCGACGGTAACTTTCCATGCCGCAGATAGCCCAGTATAGGGGTGATCCAAGATGGCTGATGGTCCTCCACCTGGGATATACTGTGATCCGTGATGGAGGGTTGGGAGAGAGTTTCTTGGATTACCGACCGGTTGTTGCCGAGGCTCTTCGTGCTGGCCAGTTTAGACAGAAGGTCTGCTCTGGAGTTCTGTTCTCTTGGGATGTGCTCTATCTTGACCACCTCTTCAAAACCTTTCAAAAGTTCCTGGACCTTATTCAAGTATTTCTGCAGGAGGGGTTCTTTAGCTTGATAATCACCTCAGATTTGGGAGGTTACTAGCTGGGAATCACTGCAAAGTGTGATCCGCGTTGCCTCCAGATCCTTTGCCATCAGCAAATCGGTGATGCAAGCCTCATACTCGGCCTGATTGTTTGAAGTCGGGAATTCAAACTTTAGGGAGTGCTCCAAGGTCAAACCCTCCGAGTTTTCGACAATCACTCTGGCCCCGCTTCCTTTGGGGTTCGACGATCCGTCGGTAAAAATGGTCCAGAAGGCTTTCTTAGGGTCACCGTTGTCTGTTGTGAGTTCTGCTAGGAAGTCCGACAACGCTTGGGCTTTTATTGCAAGTCGTGATTCGTATGTGATTCCAAACTCTGAGAGTTCAATCGACCATGCAATCATTCGACTGGCCAAATCTGGTTTGTGTAGCACCTGTCGGATAGGTTGGTCTGTTCTTACCACCACCGGGTGGCATTGGAAGTATTGTCGAAGTTTTCTTGCCGTGATAATGAGGGCAAAGGCAACTTTCTCAACCTTTTGGTATCGAAGCTCAGGGCCCTGGAGGACCTTACTTACGAAGTAGACAGGCTTCTGTCCTTCGTCAGTTTCTCTGATCAAGACTGAGCTTACGGCCTCGTCGTGGACGGATAGGTACAAGTAGAGTATCTCCCCGGTGTCTGGCCTTGTCAAGATAGGAAGGGAGGACAAGAGGTTTTTTAATGACGTGAAGGCGTCCTCGCACTCTTGAGTCCATTCAAAATTTTTTTCCTTCTTGAGCAATTTGAACAGGGGGAGAGACTTGTGAGCGGCTTTAGCTAAGAATCTTGTGAGGGCCGCTATGCGCCCCGTAAGCTGTTGTACCTCTTTGACGTTCCGGGGACTTTTCATGTTGAGGATGGCCTGACATTTATCCGGATTGGCTTTGATTCCTCTATGAGTTAGCATGAACCCCAAAAATTTACCTGCCTGGACCCCAAAAGTGCACTTCTCCGGGTTTAACCTCATGTTGTACTTTCAGAGTTGTGCAAATACTTCTTCGAGGTCCGCCGTGTATGATCCCTTGTGTGGGGTCTTTAATATCATGTCATCTATATAGACTTCTAGCATCTTTCCCACTTGGTTTTTAAAAACCTTGTTCATCATCCTTTGGTAGGTGGCTCCTGCATTCTTTAGGCCAAAAGGCATGACCCTGTAGTAGTAGCTCGCCCTGTCGGTAATGAAAGTAGTTTTATCCTCATCCCCTGTTGGGAATTGCGGATCAAAAAATCTCGCAGCGGAATAATAGGATTCCCACACAGGATTCATGCGAAAAGTCCATAATCTGAGTTTTTAAAATTTACCTCTTGAAGCGTGATAAACACAAGCGAGGTGAATCACCAACACCGTAATAGCGATGATGTTTTTGCGGTATCCACACGAACAGACTTGCAAAAGGAGTCACGCCTCTGTTTCGCGGTGCTAGTGCGAATAGAAGAGAAGAACCTTTCACCGTCTCTCACTCACTTTCTTAGGTGCGGCTAGGGTTGTGATGTAACATCTATAGCAGCCCCCTTAACAATGCACTATTTATAATAGTGGCTGCCTTAAGTGAGTGTGAGCAAGAAGCAAGGTAAGTGCAACCCTAAAACCCATCTGTCATGAGTTAGGCCCACAATTGAATCCGAGTCCAACTTGGATCCTTATTGCTCCAATTTAGTCTGTTCTAAGTGTGCGACCTTGCAAGTTCTCATGACGTTGGTAGTAATATTAAAATCTCATTTTAATATTACAAACAGTGAGCAGTATCTAGCAACACATCACTACTACCCAAGTAATGAGAATGTCAGTGATTTGACATAACCTATCCGTGATCAATGTTTCCGTGTAGTTTAGTCCCTTTGTCCAGATATCCAGATTGAACACAAGGCATGGAACGTGTCACCCTTGTTTAATTCAATCTTCGGTTTCTTTCCCGAGTAGACATAGTAATAACAAATGAGATCAATATCTCATATTGACTCATTTGAGCATGGCCATGCATTTCATAGTCTCACTCAATCGTGGGGCCCAAAGATATCACTCTGTTATGTAGGAGGGACAAATCCCATCTAGGCCACTCACATTCCTCCACATGCATCGCAATATGTCTAATAACCAACTTTATAATCATCTTGTTACGATGACGTTTGATGGCATTTAAAACACACAACTCCTCATGTAGGAATCGTAGTGATTTCGGTCAAAGAACCACATACACCATTATCACTATGAGAATCGCTTATGACACTCACGTAACGATCCACGTAGCGTTCTCATGGCGGGTCCGTCCAATACATCATTACTCTAATATGTATCCATGTGTAGACTTGATATCTCATATCCATGACCCGTGAGATGTGGTCATCGGGCCTATGCACATACTAGTCTCAATGCATTATTGTTGTCCTAATTAACAATAATACTTGACTAGGGACATTTAAGAATAGTATTTTATCCAATAGGATCTCACCATCAAGTCATCCACTTGATGTCCTATGGTATCAAACTTACTATTCTAAGGACTTTATTATGTCTATCAAAAAGAACACAATAAATGAAATGCCTCATATATCAAAAATAGCATAATATAATGTATGTCAATACAAACAAAATGTATTGGCCACTAGGGCATACACCAACATCCCCAACGTACATGAAAATCTAGTTGTACCCGCAATATGCGTCCATGAATGAGAGCCATCTGAACCCCGAGGAGCCATCCACTAACTTGTCCACATTAGGGAGTAAGTATAGGTCCTTGGGACAGGCTTTATTCAGGTCAGTGTAGTCGACGCACATCCTCCATTTTTCGTTGGACTTCTTTACCAGAACCACGTTGGAAAGCCATGTGGTATATGAGATTTTTCTGATGAAGTTGCCATTTAGTAGCTCTTTAACTTGGTCTTCTATGACTTGCTGCCTCTCGGGTCTGACTTTCCTCTTCTTTTGTGCGACCGGCTTGGTACCTTCTTTAATCGATAATCGGTGGCAAATGAAGCTGGGGTCGAGTCCGAGCACGTCGGAGGAAGTCCAGGCGAAAAGGTCTTTGTTTTTCAACAAGAGTTCTGACAGTTGTTGTTTGTCTTTTTCATCCAGACGAGCTCCGATCTTGGTGACCTGTTCTGGGTTGGTGCCAAGCTGAAGAGACTCCAGTTCACCTTCGGGTTGTGGGCGAGTACCCCAGATTTCTTCTCTGATGTCCAATTCTGTCATTAAAATGTTAACCTGGTCGATAGCCGGGGTGGATACGACGGGGTTCGACCTCCGAGGCACTTTACAAATCTTCAAGCTCTCATTATAGCATTTTCTGGCTGCAACTTAGTCGCCTTTAACAGTGACGACTTCATTATTCTTATTGAGGAACTTCATCATGAGGTGGGTGATGGATACCACCGCTCCGAGGGCTTTGAGAGAAGGGCGGCCCAGGATAATGTTATAAGCCGAGGGGCAGTCCACAACCAAGAATTTTACCCTGACAGCCCTGAAGAGTGTAGATGATCTGAAGGTCAGGTGGGTTTCGTAATATCCGACCGGGGTGATCTTCTCACTAGTGAAACCTGTCAACTCTCCCACGTGGAGAGTCAAGTCGGATTGCAGGAGCTCCAACTTTTGATAGAGATCTAGGAACATAATGTCGGCTGAACTTCCTTGATCGACGAAAATTCGGTGGACCTCAGCATTGGAAATTATCCCGGAGATGATGAGTAGGTCGTCGTGATCTGGGATTATTCCGCCGTAGTCTTCGTCTGAGAAGGTGATGAGAGGCATTTTTCTATTCTCCGCTTATGTTCTTAGTTCTGAGTGGACCACGCTAAAAACTGTCATTCTAAGGGCTTTCTTTCGAGTTCCATTGGAGGATCCCCCTCCGGCAAAGCCACCGGCAATGGTATGGATCGTCCTGTTGGGCTCGGCGCGGTGGTCATTATTATCGACTGGGGGAGTGTTCCTGGCCCGTCCCTGTCGATCACTGTTATCTCGTTGAGGCGGAGTCCGGGATCTTCTCCTAGGACTTCTTGTCCTTCTTCTGGGCGGAGGGGACGGACTTCGACGTGGGGTACGTCTACTGTCTCTACGTCTATTGTCCCCTTCTTTGTTTTGTACATGAAGGATGTACTGTTGCAAGCGTCCGGCCTTGATAAAAAATTTAATGGCATCACGCAACTGATAGCAATCTTCTGTATCGTGGCCGTAGGCCTTATGCCATGTGTAATGTTTGGAGTGATCCTTCTACTTGTGTTTCTTGATAGGGGGCGGTCTCCGGGCGTTCTGAAACTCCGTGTTCATCACCTCCCTCAAGATTGTTTCCCGAGGCATGTTCAAAGGAGTGTAGTCAGAATAATTTCTCCGTGGAGGGCTACCCTTTGGGGGTCGCGACCTTGAGGAATTTTGGTTGGGCTTTTGGTGAGAAGGCTCACCTTTGTCCCACCTCCTATGGTCTTCTGTTGCCTCCTCCAAGTAGACATACTTCTCGGATCATTTCTGGAAGTCGGTCAGATTGTCCGGTTTCTTTTTTGCCAGGGACTTGAAGAATTCTGAACCTATCCGGAGACCGCTCCTGGCGTAATGCAAAGCTATTCGGTCTTCAAAATTTTCTACATTGGTGCAGGCAGCCATAAAGCGCCTAACGTAATCTCGGAGGCTCTCGTCCTTTCCCTGGCGGATCTTAGCCAGGGATTCGATGGACTTCGGTTGTTCTTTGCTCGTGGTGTATTGCAGCAGAAAATGCTATTTGAGGTCTGACCAATCCACGATGGTCCCCCGTGGTTGGCTGGTAAATCATTTGAGGGCCCCCTTTTTGAGGGAGAGAGGGAAGGCTCGGCACAACAATTCCATGGATCCGCCATAGAAGCATAGGGACTGCTCATAGGCATTTATGTGTTCCTGGGGGTCCATGGTTCCGTCGTTCCGTCATAAATTTCAAGGTTTGGAGGAAACTTGAAATTCCTCGGAACCCGAAACTCCATGAGTTAGTCGGAGAAAGGTTGTTCCGTAGTTCCTCGATTCTGGTTATTGTCCCCAGTATTGGGAATTCCCTCATCGTTGTGGGCCCTCCTTTTGTTATTTTCCATGTCGATCCGTCTATCACGTCAGCGTGGCTTTGGTTGGTTTTCATGCATGGCACGCTGCATGTCTTCCAGCCTTCTGAATTGATCATTGAGTAAGTCCATATGTTGCTGCAACATATCTTGAAATTGGCGTTGGGAACCCCGAGATTGATGTGTGCGTTTAGAGCGGGATGCACGATCGTCGAACTCATTGTTCGGGTTTCCCAAGCGTTGGTGTACCGGAATCTTGCGCTCTTGAAGGCTCTGATCACCTCTCTGGGCTGGGAACTCAAGTCTTTCCCTAACAGAAATCCTTCGTGATGGGTTAGGAGACTCTTCAGAAAAGGAGGTGGAGTACCCATCCCGTCGGCTTTTGATCCGGGTGCCTGATTTCTCACAACGGAGGTTTGAGCCACAAGTGGAGGCAGTGGTGGTGGTGGACGTTGCATGTCAAGATCTTATCTCTGGTTGACAGAGGTTTGAGCAGCGTCTCTTCTCGAGTTTTGTCTCGTATTCACCATGATTGGGTGGGATTAGAATTTTACGATTTTCCCACAGTCGGTGCCAATGTTCTGAAGTGGATTCAGAGGAGTACCTGAGATAGGCACGTTACGATGGTTCCTCCTTTGAGCAGCAGCTGAGCGTGTAGTACAGGGGGGTGGGTACCTGCAAAGAGACTCCAACGCTCAAGTCAGGCAGTGCACAAGAAGGTTTTTGAGATTGGATTCAGAGTTACCTTACTAAGATGTCTTAGCCTTGTATTTATAGAGCTTATACAGAATCCTAATAGGAACCTTACTGAATGCAGGTTATTTAGGATTAGTATCCTGATGAGGATTGCCTTCCTATTATTCTTGGATACGTCCCTGTCAATATGGGTTTAAGATATGGAAAGTATCTAACCATTAAGGATATCTATAAATCCTATAATATCGTAAGTTGATGATCGGCAGTTACGGATATTTGGGGATTCATCCTCTGCGTGAATCTATCAGTCACGATGTCGTATACTAACACCGCTTAAGGGCCGTAATCTGTGGTCCGGAGTACGTCGTGAGTCTTCCTCTACGCCAGCTAGGAGGAGTCCGATAGTGTGCATGCCGGGTTGATCCTATAGAGCGGAATCCCGGATCATGGTCAAGAACAACTTGTAAATATTCGAGATCCAACTCTAGCTGGCCGAGTTGCTCTCGAACTGCTAACTCGGAACTCGGTCCAAAACACGTATCATTCATATTTAGTAAAATTGGCATAATGACATTGTTAATTATTAATTATTGTTTAACACAATTAATTTTAGAAATAATTAATGGCACTTTATATATTATTAAATATTAATTATAAATATAAAAAATTTATATAATTAAAATGTATAATACATTAATTTTAGTTAATCATTGAAGTTTTAAAATATTAATATAAAATGATTACATACAAAGCATGAGTGTACATATAATTTTAGGATATTGCTACAGTAAGCTCGAGCATTCTCATGCTAATACTTAAGTATTTACACCATTGAATTTGATAAAATGTCACGGGGAGTGTGTGGCTTGTGATTTAAAAAATAAAAGGCCACATTTAACCTGTTCACTAAATGTTTTGGAGCATTTATTCTCCATCAAGAATATACTATTGATGATGAATCCAGAATGATCGAACAGTTATGAGTAAAACTTGGAACCTGGATAATATATAGGTAAATTTGGGGTTTAGAGTTCTCCACCTTTCAAAACAACGTCGGCAAAAATTGCCACTATCCTATGCCATCGGGACATCCTCTACAAAGATATGTCGTTGTTCGACTCAACGATAATCGCCGCCATCGCTCGCATTGCCATCCCTCGCTTCACCACTGGTAACTCCCTCGATCTCGCTGCTTACATAAACAGAAACCAGAAGAACAACAACTCCTTCTCTTAGTCTTCAAGGGTTTCTCTCTTCCCTGGAAGAAGAACAACAACAATGAACAAAAAGTCATTGGGTATACACTTTCTCTCTCAATTCTATTCCTTTGATTTGTAGGGTTTAGATCTATCTACTCCGTTATTCGAATTGTGTTGGGGTTTTTGATCTCTGAGTTCCTTAGATCAGAAAATTGATCATTAATTGATCAATTTTGAATGGATCTATTTTATTTGGGAATTTCTAGTGTTCATCTTCTCTGAAAATGAACACAAAGTTGCCGCTGCCAACACCGGAGAGGGTGGAGGGGGAAGTCACCTCGACATAGTGTCGCTGGAGGAGGAAGAAGACCGGAGAGGGTAGAGGGGGAAGTCTCCGTCCAAACCAAACTTAGAAACAGTCAACCAGAATTACTACCTGTGATAGCAGGTAAATTCCATGAAGTATTGATATTCCAAAAGATTTAGAGAACATGTAAAACGGAACCAAAATCAAAATAAAAGAAAGCTGTGAATGCAAAAGGTGGAGCATTTATGCGCTCCACCGTTCCATATCACTGCTTGTAATTCTCATAGAGTTTTTGTAGGTTATAGAAACCATCACCCAAAAGGAAGGTGAATTGAGTGATTACAAATTTTTAAAATAAATTTGAGAAATTGAACATTTTAATACATCCAATCAATAAATACAGTGAAATAAACATAAAAAAGATACAATTATTATAGATTACTTAATTAAAACTTGGTTTGGAAGAGAAATCAACCAAACAAGCTATATATTAAGTTTTTAACATCAAAGCACCAATTTGACATGATATGCAATTGATAGTTTTAATGTAGCAAATATAGGAATTAAAGAGTATAGTGAAGAGAGAATCAAATTTAATAATTTATCTTAATTCAGCCATTAACCACTTGTGATCTACATCTCATCCCTAAGCTCAACTTGAGATTTTCTTCACTATATATTTTCAAGCTTCAGCTAAGTGTTTGAGAAACCTTTAAAAAAAGAAGAACATTCCTCACACTTTTGGGATAGCTTACCTTAACGTTTGAGCCTCACAACCAAAGGGATACATCACCCTTATCACAAACTTAGACAGATGCTTTACCCTTTTACAATTTCTCTTTTCAGCAAAAGGATACCTCACCATTTATGAACCTTGAGGGATACATCATGCTCAACATTTCTATAGGGATACCTCACCCTTAATCTTACTTGAGCGACTCTCCACCTTCTTACTAGTATTTACAACAAAGATTACAAGATACACAATCTCAAACAATAGATATACAACTTGAAGAACAAAGAAAAAGAATGATTTTGTAATAGTGAGCTCAAAATATGATTTTGATCATTCAAGGATTAAACCAAGTGTTCAAGAGTTGTAAAAGCTTTGATCTTCACTTATTTATAAAACTTAAGTGATAGTATAGTTGTTGGTAGTATTTAGAAATGATTTACCTCAAAAACTAATCGTTACTAGTCATTAGAAAGCTTTCTGACATTGAGAATAATCGATTATTTATGTGGATAATTGATTATTCGACATGTAATAATCAATTATTGAGGTGGATAATTGATTATTTTGTTCTTCATTTGTGTCCAACTTTTTGACAAACAAAATAATCAATTATTACTTATGGATAATCGATTATTGCACTTTGTTTTCGAAAATTGATTTTAAACGGTTATAACTTCTTTATTTCTCATCCGATTTAAGCAAATGACTAGTCGTTGAAAATCTCTTTGAGTCTACTTGAATATTATAGAAGATTCTAATAAAAAATCAAATTATTTTAAATGATATGATCAAAATATTAACTAAAAGTCAGTTTTCTAAACTCAAACTTGACTATTTTTCATAGTTTTAAAATACTTCCAAGACTAACTTTTGAAAACATGTTTGTTGAGCATGTGAACATATTTAATAGCATTTATAGAGGTTGTAAAACATATTTGAGCTCTCTTTTTGTAAAACATCTATATTTACATGAGAAAAACCTATAAGAGAAATTATACCCAAAAGAGACTATTGACTTCTTGATACAATCTAAGTTTTAAAAAATTCTTCTCTTTTAATCTTCCAAATGCTTGGACCATCTCATCATCTTCTATCTTCCTGATTTGAGCATAATTAGGATGTTTCATTTTTTTTTTTATCAATGATCACTCTTAGTACTTGAACTATTCTATAAAGCATAACTTGTTAGTTTGTAAGTTTTCTAAGAATTTTAATATAGAAAACTACCATTAAAACATAAGGATCTTAGAATTCATGATTCCTACAAATAAGAGTGTAAGAAGACACTAATATTTATTCATGAATAATTAGTAGATTGTATTCTAAGAATGTTAGAGAGATCTCAAAAACTCACTTTCTATTTATTTGCTTTTTTCTTTATATTTATTCTACTTTGGTGATGGCGAGGGAAAAAGAAACCCTAATGGCTAGGAACAGACCTTGAGTTTTGTGCAGAAACTGTTTCTTAAATACTGCTAACTTCTATCAAGTTGACAGTTACTATAATTGCAAAACTGTCTTTTTTCTTTTGCCCAATAAGAGTTTAGTTCATTAACTTAATTTAATTATTTATTAAACTAATAAGATAAGTCACAAGCCCATCACATGAGACATTTAATCTAACATAACTTACTTGAAAAACATAGTTAGTCTAAATTCATAACTTGACATCTCAATATGTATGATTCAATAGTATATAACTTTAGTTAGTTTAACTTGCATATAAGATTTTAATAGACACATCGAATTAATATATTTATCAATTTTTACTAGATATGTTTTATAAAGGATGTAACATACAATATTTTACATAATATGCAAGATTTCTAAGTATAAAACAATAGAACGTACATCATGCATATATTTGTTCACATAGAGACATATCCGATATTAGTTCATTATATCTCATATAAAGTATTATTAGATATATTCTATAAAGAATGATACACATACCTTATTGCATGATTCTTAAATGAAATATAACTATATAAAGTACATAATCATGTATTATATAATATATTTCGTTAAACACATCTATGTAGTATGATTAATATCCTTTTAAAATATATTTGTCATCATCAAAACTTAATACATTAAATTATTGAGGCAAAGACAATTCTAAAATTTTGTTTAAAACTTAAAAAGATAGTTATAAAATTATAATTTAGATTGAGTTAAAATATTAACAAATTTGTAAAACTAAAAAAGAGTAAAAGTGTCAAATAGTTTGCTCATGTTATAAAAACATTATCATAACATGACAAGCTATGTTAAAGTGACTTTTTTTAACTATGTTTATATATACGTAAATATCATTATGTATATAAATGTAAGTTAGAAGTACACACTAATATGAATTTTGAATTAGTCTCCTTATTAATTACACTTTTTAAGATTGTATATATCTTTATATTAATTTATTTTACACTAATTTTTTTATTAAAAACTATTTTTAAGAATATTTCAACTATAAGTTTTTTAAAATTAGAATAAGACACGTATTATATATATATATATATATATATATATCAAATTTAAAACTTAGTATTATATGAAATTTAAAACAATCCGTGCAATTTAGCATAACATAACGTTATTCAGTATTCACTGATATTGCTGTCGTAACGGGAACGAAAAAAAGTGTTAGTGAGCTAATTAAAACTCAAGCTGTGGTAAGTCTTATTCAGAAGAGAATACAGATTCTGAGGCAGAAAAATTGTTTCAATAAGTTATAGTGAACCTACAAAATTCAACATGTATCATACAACAAAAATTTGCGAGCTCAAGCTTGAGTTCAATTATATTGCACGTGGCAAAGCAGGCCACTCCAAGCGATGTGCTGTTTGAAGTTTCATTATCATTCTTAAAATTCCATTCACTGGTTGTTTAATGGAAATATATGTATATATGTTAGTCACTACTAATATACATTATGTCTTCCTTTGAAATATGCATCAGCCCGCGGTTTCTTCTATTACTCGTTGGAGTTTTGTCTGGTTGGACTCGCTGGAAGTTCACAAGAAAAAATCATTTCAACATTTTTTTTCTAACATATTTTCTGCAACTAGTTGACATAATGACAAGGGTAGTATTATCAATATGAACAGGCTTACACAAATGTTTTGCTACTGACCTTTCTCAACACAAATGCCATGTATAAATACGCCGCTTCCCATTCATCAGGTGAGAGTGTACCTGATACAAAAACAACATTTTCTACTATCAAGAGTCCCATTAACAAGCATAGGAGTAAAAAAGGACATACCCCAAAAAAAGACAGGGAAAATGGGAGTCAAATGAATTTTAATAAAAGCTGAAAAGAAAATAATATGGGCAGGAAGACTTACTCTGATCTTGGTTGCAATTGCCATCCCTCAATGCACCAAGTCTACGGATGAGCTCCACAAATTCCGGTTTCTTCATATACTCGTGCACAAATTCGTGTGAGTTCTTTGCGAAGACAAGCTCAAAACCATACTGTAAAGGATAAAAGTTCAATAAGTTGTCAAGAAGCACAAGCCTATGTAATCCAATATATGCTTACCCTAAAACAAATAGAAATTTTCATTTTAATATTTGGGGGAGGAGATGGTGGTGGATAAGTCTCGGTGAAGTTTGGCAGTTTCGCCGATAGTGATACCTCTTCAGCTAATGACTTGAATATGTGAAAGGGGACAATCCATTCAGGATAATCAACAGCATCCTGCAACAAGAGGTATTAATAGTCTCCTAGTGTCTAAAGGACTCTAAATAAAAAAGCAAGTCATCAAATGATAACAGTAACACTTATGTAAAGGTTCTCTATGTCCATGTGCATACACCAAGTCATACATCTAATCTAACAGCACTTTTGGCATGTAAACTCCATATCAGCAACAACTACTTGAGAGTTAGAAAAAGAAGATTTAATAGAAATAATACCTCTAAATGGAACTTGTACTTTCTTCCAAAGGGACTGGAAGAGTTAAATTTCTGAAACATGCAGGAGCATTTCAATTAAGAAATACTATCCACAAACATGCACAAAATCATTTCCAAACTTATCCACCTTACACCCATTAAAAAAATGATGAAGCTGCAGGATTAGGAGAAGGAACTTACCTTACTAGAAAATTCTTCATCAAAATGCACCCAGTCGACACTGTTACCAAAAGCCAACCCATCAGCTGCATATTCACAGTGAAATAGCATCTCCAATCAAGAACGACAAAAATGGTCTGCCATGCCCAACAAAATTCACACTTACATGTGGCATATGAGTCTTTGTTTCCTTTCTTTACAAGAAAGGGGGAAATAAAATAAATCACAGTACAACATTTTTTTATTAAAAGAAGTTCATGAAATGCAAACCACTATGCAGCCCTCCAAAGACAGAGTGATCAGTGAAGCCGATGTTCATGCAAATTAAATCATAAAAAATTTAAAGTGATGCATGAAATATGAAAACTGAATAGAAAGCAAGTCATTTATAAGGACCACAAACAACAAACACATGAAAGAGAGTAAAATGCTATTCGTGGAATATCTCATTTGTTTTCTTGTATAGAGCACCAACATGAGATAGCCACTACACGTGGGTACTAACATACAACATGTGGATTAGTATATCAAAATTACTCTTCTATTTACCTAGCGGTAATTCACAAAACAAAGACCAGATCCCTTTACATATACTCTTGTTTTAATTAATTTATTTCTTCAAACACATAAGCAAAACTTTGTGAACTAAAAGTCTTAGTATAAAAATATCAATTTCCATCAAATTTGTTTTAAAACAAAATAATAAAAATTGTAGGTGCACCAAAAACCTTCTCTAAGCTTTTTGATGATCACATTGGCATCTGGCATAGTTCCAATGAAGATGCCTCCTGGACGAAGTAAAGCAGACACATTGGCCAACGCTCGCCGAGCACGGGCCTCTGTAGGCCAGGAGTAATGCAATGCAAACTGCAGCATTTAAAAAGTATAATGGATTAGAAATCAAATCCACAATTTGTATGAAAAGAGGTAAAAGAGTGCAAACGGTATGGTGGTCTTGCTTATGGAAGAGAAAAAAGGAAATCATCCAGAATACAAATGGTAGACATATCACTAAATGACAGTTTTAAGTACTTAATTTTGTATTAAGGCAACAATAGCAGAACATGACTTTGCAAGAAAAAAGTTAAATGCTGAATAAATCAACATATTAAGTGTAATTAAAGAAAAGCATAAGAATTTTAACAAGAATATATGGAGCAACAGTTGATACAAAATCAAGGTAATTACTGAGCAAGGCTGCATAAAAAATATTACATTTCAGTACCAGTATACATCCATTATACTCTTCCTGCATGAACACAGATGATTTAAAATTAACTTAAGAGTGCATCATTCACCTGGCAACTGCAAATATCAAAAGGACCATCATCTGCAAGAACTTTGTCCAAGCGAACCTGAAATATCAATAATATGAACAATTAAACCTAATTTCAACATCTAAAAACAATACAGAAATTGGTATTGAAGTTGAAGATCACAATATCATTTTCTCAGAAGGAAATTTAACTTTCAAATTTTTAATTTACTTGATCAAGAACAATTCCCTCTGGTTCCTATCCACGTATGCAATTCAATACACCATTAATCAAGTGATGTTGATGCCAACAACAACACACTATTTTATAATCTAAAAATGGGATAAAAAAAAAGTTTAAAAAAAAATTTGAGCCACAAGTAGCTGTACTAAACTTATAGGTTTTGTAGTTATAATGCCAACAAGGGACAAAATTTAAGTAAACCATTCCACTGCAGATTAAGCCTTACAAATAATTCCACTTTCCACTTTTATTCCTTCCATTTTCATTCCCCTCTCAATTTGTTCCCAAGCAAAGCATTAATGTCTGTCAGGATAAACAGAGTTTAAATGTGATGCTACTTGCACGTCAAAACATTTAAGTAGTTAAACTCTTATTTTTGGGAACTGATGAAGTTATCAAGCATAAAGCAAATGAGAAATATTTTGAAAGCATCTCAGTATTAATCACCTCATAACAATCTCCACATATGAGGCGAGCAGGAAATGTAAACTTTTTACGTCGCTGATGGTAATCAGCATCACCATTATAACGAGTACGACAATCTTCGATCTCGACAGATTGTTGAATTCAGTGAGCTGAAGAAGAGGACTACAGACATATGACAATTGCAAATAGTTTGACACAATAAGGTATAATAATGTTTCACCATGTAACAGGAAGGACTTGAGCTATAAAATTTAAGAAATTCATCACCTGGAATGGGGAAAAATATAAAGTTATGATGGCAAATTCACTACCACTAGCAAGGCAAGAAAATATTCGTAAGTTTGTTATTAATTTGAAACAGAAACAGCGAAGCTTGAATTTTACTAGGAACAAAGAAGTGACTCAATGTTTTGAAAGACCTGCTGTTTATGTTTGGTATCCCACAAACACATAACAGCCAAAAGCAAAACTCTCTGTGAATGCACTTGTGCAGAAAATGAAATTAACTGAGATATAGCCAAAAACAAGGATTTCTCAATGGTATTGTGAAGAAATAAGGTTAGTGGTGAAAAGTGTACAAATAATTGTTAACTAGAGATGTTTTCAAAGATGAGTTGAAAAATCCTTATTCAACTGCATCTCAGTATGGCTTGATGGAACTGTTTATGGAATAATCAGGCATAGGGCAAAACAGTGAGGAAATTTCCAGCAAATTTTAACACTTACTGAGCGTTCAGCGATGTCAATACCAACATAATATTCAATTTTTGCCTTGTCCCATTTGATAAGATCACCACCCTGGTGAACATTCAAGAAATCAGAAAAGCTGCTTAGCCAAGAAACTGGGAATGCCTTGGCACAATTAACAGTGACTGGAAAACATTAGCACCTTGCCACTGGCCAGGTCAAGGACTGCATCTCCACGATGTGCGTAAAGCTGAATTAAGACACTTTTAATCTGTTTAATAACAGCATTGATACCCCTATTAATCAACAATCATTGTAACAATTCTGATGATAACAAATTATTCATCACAAGATACGAAACATACCCAATTGTTGAGTTTCTTTAAATGAATTATTGGGCTGGCCTCCCGTTGTTCCAGAGTCTGGTTGGTCCTTGCACTGTAATGATCTGCTACTTTCCGAGCAAAAATCTTTGTGCTTTCATCCTCCAGAAGTTGTGTATCACCTAAAAAAAACAATGTATGAAATGCAAATAAGTACAAGAAACCACAACCCCATGAGGTTTTATTAGTACATTCTTGATATAGGTTTTAAATCTCGGTCACAGTCAAGGTTGCGGTCGCGTTGCGGTTTTTGCGATTGCGGATGTTGCGACTGCTGTAATGTAAATTGCGGTCATTCATGCATGACAACTTAACACAAATTAGAGTAAATTATTTATTTTATTGTACAATGTATCATAACTAATAATTTATAATTTTTTTCAATAATAAAAAATATCTAAAAATAATAAATAAATTAATTAATAAAATGATCTATTTTCATTATTTTTTTCTATTCTCTCTAATTTCCCCATTTTTTTCAATTTTTTCCCATTCCCCCCAATATTTTCCCACTCCCCCCTCAATTTTTTTCCCATTTCCCCGCCCCTCATTTTTTTCCCATTCCCCCACGGTCCCACCCCCAATTTTTTCCCATTCCCCCTTCCCTCGCTTTCCCATTTCCCCCTCCCGTCTCTGTTTCTCACTTTCTCAATCCCTCCCCCCTTCATTTCTCCCATTTCCCGTTGCCCTCCCCCACTCCCTCACCTCTGTTTCGTCCCTCCCCCTCCATTTCTCCCATTTCCCGTTGCCTTCCCCCACTTCCTCACCTCTGTTTTGTCAAGCTCACGGCCACGGGCCACCATGGCCTTCCCCGTCCCTCACTCCCTCACCTCTTTGTTTCCTCAAGCTCACCCACGGCCTTCCCCTTTCCCGTTCCCACAGCAACACCCACAGCCACAACAACCCAAGATGTCCAGAAACAGAGGTCCAAAAGATCGAGACCAACACAGATCCACGCCTCCACCATGGATCGCGAAACAGAGGTTCAGAAGATCGACTGAACGGAGACTGTAGCGGCTGAAACGGCGTTACGTCTCGTCGGTTGCGGCCGCAACACCGTTCCGTTGCGGCCATCGCGCGTGATTCTCGAACTCAGCCTTGTCGCGGGCTGAAGCGGAAACGGCGGCCGCCGCGACCGTTTTGTCGCGGCCGCTACAGTCGTCTCGTTCCGAGATTTGAAACCCTTCACATGTGTAAATACATATTAGGAAGTTCCTTTGATTTAGCTCATGCGTAAATGTTTTTAGGAAGTTTTCTCTTTCCTTAGATTAGTCAATGAGCAACAATGTGTATTGGTTTAAGTGGAAGGGACTCCGGTCTCTTAGGCATAGTTTCTAGATTTGATCCTAAAATTTATGTATATAAAATAACATCATTAGGAGAGGTTTCGTTTAAGTACTTGACCATATTTGGGAGATTAGTCTCTCACTTGTAGGGTGAGAGATTCTGATAAACCAAAAAAAGATTATTTAATGAGCCAATTTATCCTTGATTGCAGCTTAATTTATATCCGTGATTGCAGCTTACTGTCTTGTATATTAGGCTCTGTGCTGTAACAGTTTTGTATCAATGAATTCTTCTCATTCAAACATTTTCTGGTTTTCCATTTAACAGGTTTAATTTCTTCAAGAAAGGCAAGCAAACAAGAAATATAAATGCACAAGCTAGCAACTTGGGTTCTTGATAATACAGTGAAGAAGTAGAAAGCCTCAACTTTTTCCCTTTATCATACACAACACAGGCTTTATATCCAACCACATAACACGAAATAACTATCCTGGTTGAAGCAATGTTGTTACCTTGGGCGTTATATTTGGTTTTGGATTGAGGTGGGCCAAAAGAAGTTGAAGGAGAATCCTGGTGTCCTCGTTTCATGGTATGGAAGTGGCAGTGTATGTCTCTATGCGGATGGTGCAAGAAGCATTGTTGTTAAGTGGTCATGGTCGGTGTCGTGAGAGACAATGGAATACCTTCCCAACCGAAGTGGTCTGTCACGGATTTTGAAAGAGAGAGAGAGAGAGATGTTGTTGTGTTGTGGAGTTGGATCAAGCGGACAAAGATGAAAATGGAATTGAATCAAGTTGTGTAGTATGGACTATGGAGGATGTGCGGGCGGTGATGAGGAAAATAAGATCACAGGCAGAGTGGACCTAACACCTTCTCATTGGTGGACACCACTTAAGAATGGTGGTATGTGTAGCATTTCAAAATGTGCAACTTTGACTCTTACATTTATTCATTGTTGGTAGAGTGACAATAAATATTGTAGGGTAAACACTAAAATTGATATATCAAATGAGTAATTGTACACCGCAAGAAAAAATTTCACTGGATTTAATTAAAGTTTCTAAAGATTTAAAGGTGGATGGTGGATAAATCAAAGTGATAGGAATTATTATTCTAAAAAAATGATGAGAATTAATCATTTACTAAAGAGTCAATAACAATGTGAACTTATTCTAACAACAATTCTAACAAATTTTTTTTTACCATTTAGTATTTTTCTTACCAAATATATAACATATCAAATTGATCTTTTAAAATTTCAAATATTTAATTTGGTTTTTCATAGTATAAAATAAATATTTAGAGGATTAATTTAAATATTTAGTTAGTATTTTTTTGGTATAATAATAATAACGTTTTCTCATTAAATAATGTTGGTTACACACATCAAACGGTGACATTAACACTAATTCATTTAAAGAATTTTAAGGACGTACTATTCTACATTGATCCGATGCATTTCTTCACTAAGACTAATGTCGGTTTGAAATTGTTGCTCATATAACTAAGATAGAAATACAATATCTTAACCATTAGGCTATCTCTCTGAGAGCCTTTTAGGTGCTTTTGGAGTAAAAAAGATCTTTTATTATGTATTATTAAATGTGTGACATATTAGTTTTATGGGTTATTACTGTCTCCACTTTAATTATATTTTTAATAGCATAGTTAATGTAATACACATTTAATGATATAGAACAAGAAATTTCTCTTGATTCAAGAGCATCTAAGAGTTTCTCCATCTCTTATAGCCCTTTGTTTTATAATAAATGTCATTTCGAAAAATTTTATTTCATTTTATCTATCATTTTAAAAAACTAAGAAAACATCAATTATTTTTTCTAACTTTATCATTGCCTTGTGATATGTTCACTAAGAATAATGAAAGCATTAATGAAGATAGAATGTAATTTAATCAAATATAGTTATATTTATTTAAAATTGTGATTATTTAATAACTTTTTTAATATATATGTAAAAACCTTAAACAACATATATCGTAAGACGAAAGGATTACTTTATGAACTCTCCAATTAGATTTAGGTTTTAGGATTGCATTTAAACGACAGATAGATTCTAAACCCCTAGATTAGCTAAAACGACATTCAAAATTCTACCTTTGGGTTTTAAATGAATTAATTTTATTAGTAGGGGAAAAAAAAACTGGCAGGACTACTATGGTTGTTAAGGCCAGTCCAAAATTTCCACCGCTTCATCAATGAACTTCTTTGCAGTACGGGGCTCCATCACATTGTGTTGGCACAATGCAACATTTGGGGTTTGGTAGAGTCGATGAACACGTGAGAGGTGGTGATATCTGACTATCGTTTTCCCTTTCAAATCTCAGTATGTCACAAATTGACTTTTGTCGTTGTTGATCTACTTTTTGTAGTTCGGTTCGATTTGAACAAACAAAAACAGCCTTTAGAGATCAGAAGTATCTATTCCTTTGAATATATTGATCAAGAAGCTTTTTCGGTAACTCAATCACATTTGGCTAAGAGTTCAAAAATATAAACCAAGCGAGTAAACTAATTAAACTTCTATTTATTGTATGCTTTGATTTAAATTTTTTAGAATAAATTAAAATATATAACAGTGGGCTGCATCAGACTGAGACAAGCCGCATGCACCAAAAAAAAAAAAGACAAGCAGTCACCTTTTCTTCACCTGCATGGATATTTCACTCTTTGCTGGTTTCTTTTCATCAATTTGGAAAGAACTTTACTATTACAAAATGCATTTGAATTTGAGCATGCTTTTGAACCAGTGCAATGAAGCTTATAGAATCCTGGTAATGTTATTCTTGAAATCCAGTCCAAAGCAGACATTGGACAGAGTGTAGCCCGAGTCTCACTCCCAATTGTCAAGTTAATGGCCACACAAAGTAATTAAATTAACCGCGTACATCGTAATCATCTTGCCTATATTTGAATATTTATGTTCTGTCAGACTTAAGATACCTAGCACTAATGTTGCCGACCCCAGATGCAGGGATTTAAAACTGCAGGAATTCAATGACTTGTAACATCGAATACCTTATTGCAGCGGGTAAGTTTGAGAATTGAGATACAGTCGCTTTGGAACCTTATCCTCTTGTCATCCTTCATACTTCCTATCCTTTTCTAATTAATGTCATAAAATGTCTGTTTGGGTAATTCATTCCTCCCAAGAAATCTAATTAGTGTGTTTTACTACAAGAATTTTGCGGACTAATGACCGGAATATAATGAGAGAATTTTTCTTTGACTAATTCCTCACTAAAACAAATTAGTGATGGATTAATGAAGGAGTAACGATTGAAATTTTGTCTATCTCTAATTAGGGACTAAAAATAAGCGACAAAAACAAATTCTTGTTGCTAAACTTAGGGAGAGATTAATAAGAAATTTTTCTGTTGCTAATAAGCGAATTTTTTGAATTGATTTATTTTGTATTCAAAATAGTATATAATTAAAAGCTCTTTAACTTTCTAAAAGAGCTTTTAAAAAATAAGTGATTATTTCTCTAAAAATAATTTAATCCAAACATGTCTTTACTGTGAAATTTGTTAGAACATGGCATGAAGCCTTGGTTGAGTTCGATGAGAAAGCCGGAAAGAGTAGTTTTTTGAGTAAATTTTTTCAGATATGGCTTTAACTCATTGTTTCAAGTTACATCCTTTTATAAATACAATTAAGAAACAATATTTTAATAGAAGCTTAATTGGTTGGCTTTTCTACACTATGGAAAGGTACATGGTAATACTATTTAAATAAGAAATACAGGTCTAGCTACTTCTAACACCCCCTCTCAAATAATTGTTCGTTTGGGTGACGACCAAAAAAAAAATTTAGTTGTTTGAGTGAAGAACAAACAATCTGTTTGTAATTCTTTGATGTTGGGCAGTAGTAAGTACTTTTGTAAAAATGTTTGCAAGTTGTTTTGGAGAGGACACAAATTATGGAATGATTTCTTTCCTTTCAACTTTCTCAAAAATAAAGCGATAGTTAAGTTCAATGTACTTGCTTCTAGCATGGAACAATGGATTAAAAGCAAGTTTAAGAGCACTTTGGTTGTCACATTCCAAAATAGTATGATGCATCTTTACACCGAGTTCCATGAGTATGTTTCTATACCAAAATATTTCAATAATGACATAGCTCAATATTCTTCTTTAGTGTTTGAGTGTGAGATTGTCCTTTGCTTCTTACTACCCCATGAAACCAAACATCCAGCAAAGAAAATGCAAAAACTAGGAATTGACCTTTTCGTATCTAGCTCTTCTCCCCATTCAGCATCCGAATATGTTATTAAATTGAGTTGTCTACCAATAGCAAGATAAAAAAGACCATCAACTATTGCTCCTTTGGCATTTCTCAAGATCCTTTTAGTAGCCTTCATATGTATTTTACTAGGATTATGCATAAATTGAAAGCTTGATTAACTAAGTAGCTTATGTCAGGTCGAGCGAAAGATATTGTAAAGCACCAATAAGATTTCTATAAACTTCTAGATTTTTCAAGGGAACTCCATCTCTTGTCGAGAGTTTTCTAGCATTGGTTGCTGGTGTAATTGTTGGTTTGTAGCTACTCATTCCAAGTTTTTTGAGAAGATCAATTACATACTTATGTTAGATATTTTCATTCCTTCAAGTGACCATTCTACCTAATTAAACACCTAAGAAATATTTCAAGTCTCCTAGTTCTTTCATTGTAAACTTCTATTTAAGCATGAATCTCAACCTCTCGATCTCACTTTCAACATTTTCTGTTATAATTATGTCATCAATATAAACCAAAACCATAGATATTTTAGACTTTACTCTCCTAAAGAACAAAGGATTATCTAACTTACTCTTAGTATAACCAAAGGTAACTAGAGCTTAGCAAAACCTATCAAACCAAGTCCGTGGGGCTTGTTTAAGACCATAAATAACTTTTTTTTTAATTTATAGACTATCTTATAATTGATTGATAGAGAATAACATGGTAGTTGCTCCATATAAGCATTTTATTGCAATTCTCCATGTAAAAAGACATTTTTCACATCAAACAGATGTAGTTTCCACCCAAAGTGTGATTGGCTAAGGCTAGTGTCATTCTCACTGTGTCCATCTTTGCAACAAAACTAAAGGTCTCTTTATAATCCAATCATATTGTTGATTAAACCCCTTTGCGACCAGTCTAGCCTTGAATCTTTCAATAGTTCTATCATATTTATATTTGATTTTATAGACCTGTTTTTGATAACTTACCACATTTTTTTTGGGGTCTTGGAACTAACTCCCATGTTTGGTGTTGAAGAAGAGCTTGTACTTCCTTATTCATGGCTACAACTCATTTCGGATCTTAACTTGCTTCATCATATGAACTTAATTCTATATTTTCTTGCAAGAAGGAATAAATGAGACATGTAGAAAGGTAACTTCAATGCTCAATGCCCAATCTTCTATGGAAAAATATTTTCTTCCTTGGGTATTTCTAGTTGAATGACATTGCTAAATTTGATGACTAGATTCAAGCATGTTGGTGTCTTCACAGGAGTTGCTATCATCACTATTGGGCAGAATGCTCTCATGTTGACATGATGTCACTCCTAATTGAGCTTATTGGAGTATTGCATTGTTGAATGTTTGTCTTCATTTGAATTCTGATTAGGTTAGCATGGCTCCTCAAATTCGTTATGGGTGGATTCACTAACATTGTGCTCAATCATCACTTGGCTTGAACTAGGAATAAAATTTGGTACCTCTAATGATGCACAGAGAGGTTTGGAGCTTTGGTATTCAAAGAAGAACTTTTTTTCATCAAATGTGACATGCCTTGAGACAAGTATCCTTTTATTTATTAGTGAATAGCAATGATACCCCTTGTGAAGGTCACTATATCCAACAAAGAGACATTTTTTTGCCTTGGGATATAATCTCTTTCTTGTAGATTTTGGAATATGAACATAGCAAATATTGCCGATGGCCTTTAGACTAAAGTTGTTTGAATGATGACGTACAAGCATTTGAAAAGGAGACTGATGAATGTAAAATACACTCATCTTTTAGGTTTATTTATTAGGATTATTACTTAATGTTTATTTATTTTAATTTAATTTTGAATAATTATCTGTTCACCTAATGGTATTTGAATTTATTTAAATTTTTAAGATAAATTATCGTATTTTGTGCAAAAATAACCAATTCTTGAATATAATTGTCTGAAGAGTTCTTATCCTATTCTTAGATGACAATTAGAGTTCTAATTAGATGCAAAAGCTTGAAGAAGGTTTGGATTGAAGAATGGATAAGGATTCTCAAAGAGATAGAGTTTGTTGCAAATTTGGATTTTTGCACTCTCCTGACCATGCTTTAGTAATTGGATCATATCTTGAGCTACAGATGTCGGATCGACGCACCATTTTGGTGTTCGAAAGCTAACAGAAAATCCTACAACTTATATGTTGAGATTAAAGGCTAATTCAGTCATCTGGAGATCGAAATAACTAGTATAATTCAGACATGAAAAGCCATCAACTTTTCTATAAAATGAGGATTCGACTCATAACAATGGGGAGGGGGAAAACATGAAAAATACAGATTTTGGAGGCTAAAAGGCAATAAGGGGCCAAGTCATATTGGAGGAGGAGGAGAAGTCATGGAGTTTTCATAGAGTTAATGATCAAATCACCATTGAAGAAGGCATTTGGGTTTCTTCTCTATGGTTCTATCATGATGAACTTTCTTCCCTCTTCCTATCTCTCATTCTCTTTTGTCATGAGTTGCTAAATTCTTGTATTGCTAGGGTGAAGATGTAACTTGATGCAATCGACATGTATTAAGATTGAATTTTTAATTAATTTTTTTTCTATTCAATTTGAGTGCTTATTATGATTTTTAATACTTTTATGAATTAACCACTCATAAATTAATCTAGTGAAATGCATGTAGAATCGAGAGGTTTGCATATGACTTAAATCATAAATAATAAGTGTCATGGTTTATAATAATCTAAAAATAGATGTTATAGGTTATGTTGGAGAATTGTAGCAATTTCCATGAGAATTGATAGAACGGAGGTCATGCCTTTAAGAAATGAGGTTTAGATTAAGGAATTGACTAGACTTTGATAATTAAAGAGAATTAGTCTGCCAAAGAATTGAGTTTTAATTATTTAAGACATTCTCCCCATCAATTAAATGACTAGAAATTAATTAAAATGAAGGTCTCAAATTACTTTATTGTTTATGATAGGTTGTTAAATTAAGTAAAGTCAGATCCTTAGTGTATTAAATTCGTGTGTCTCATCCTCTATTAAATCTGAATTTCGTGTGTCTTGGTGTGTTATTATCTTTATAATTTCATGTCTTTAATTGCTTTAATCCACTCTTGATAATTGGTTTCCTAGATAGTATTAATATTAGAGAAGTGGTACTTAGTAAACTAATTCCTCGTGGGAACGATACTCTACTCACTTTTTATTACTTATTCGATCTATGTACTTACGGTAACATTACCTGAATAATTAATACATAATCACACGTGGGGCAATCAAAGACCTTTTTTTTAATTAGCACTGGTGGGCAGTCTATTTATCACATACTCTGCTATATTAAATGCTTATGTCCATAAATAATTAGGCACTTTACTGTGAAACATTAGAGACATTCCTAATTCTGTGATATGCCTATGTTTTCTCTGCACAACTCTATTTTGAGCATATGTATAAGGACATGAGAACTGTTGTTTTACTCCTTGTGCAACAAAATATTCTTTGAATGAAGATGATATGAATTCTCCACCATTGTCACTTCTCAAGAACTTGATTCTTTTCCCATAGTGCTTAATCATGAAATTGTGAAAGGACTTAAATACTTGGAAGACATTAGATTTAAGCTTCAAGAAATAAATCAAAGTATATCTTGTATAATCATCAACAAAACTCAAATAATAATGTGAACTTGATGAAGAAGATAACTCATAGCTACCTCAAACATTAACATGAATTAATTCAAGAAAACTAGATGAAGACCTCACTGAATTAGTAAATGGTAATTCACGATGTTTGCCTAATTGGCAACCTTTACAAACAAAATTAATCGATAATTTGTCACACAAAAATATAGCATTACATTTTCACAAAAGTTCAATATTAGCAAAATTTGTGTAAGCTAATAGATGATGCCATAGTTCAACCGACGCTTTAGGTTGAGTTACAGTAGTTAGAATAGCACTATGAAGCACGAACACGCTGTTGTTGAGGAGTGTCTGTGTGTCGAACACGTGTCTGTATCAGATACATAGAGACACTCATATGACACATGTGTCCTATGTGTTAGAATGTGTCTGATTAAAAAGATTATTATTTTTAATTTAGACACGTCTTGGACACGCTTGGACACATCTCGAACATGCTTGGATACGTCTCGGACACGTTTGGACACGATTCATTAATTTTTTTTGACACGTCTCGGACACGCTTGGATACGTCTCGGACACGTTTGGATATATTTAGGACACGACTTGGACACGATCTATTAAATTTTTTTTAAAATAGTTTCCATTATTAACGTTCAATTAGTGAACCCGTAACTCACCCAAACCCAATTACATAACTAATGTCCCAAATCACTATTTTCACACATCAGTATTTTAAGTTTTATCTTTTCATACATTACTATTAGACTTTTAAGTTTTATCTTTTCACACACCATTATTTTCATTTGCTCCTTCTACCTTTGCTCGTACCAAATTGTTTACTTCGTCGTCACTGAAGCTTGCTTTATATCAATATTCCATCTAGTTAATTTTTTTTATGCACATGTATTCATTCATGGTTTATTCTATTAGTAGAAGTTTGTTTAAGAGATTTTTTAGAATATATCAATAGAAATTATGCTCCATATTTTTTAAAAGGGTAGCAAATATTAGTACATATGACATATATTAAGATATTATAAATCTTCAAGCTTATAGAAATGATATTAATGAATTATGAATTTTTTTACTTAAATTTTGTAATTATATATATATATATATATATATATATATATATATATATATATATATATATGCCGTGTCCATGTCCTATAATTTTTGAATTTAGTGTGTCTCTGTGTCCGTGTCCGTATCGTGTCCTATGTCCGTGTCCGTATTTGTGCTTCATAGGAATAACATGAAAAAAAGGGCTTGAATTTTCTTGCTTTCTAAAAAAAATAAAAAATACAAACTTCCTTGCCTATTTCCTATAATGTGGAGCTTCCCATATTGGTCCTTCACAAAAAGTGAATCATGAGTGAACATAAAAGAGCATTTGTATTCATCAATGAATTGTGCTACTGAAATAACATTCTTCTTAAAGTTAGGTGCAAGTAACAAATTTGGTAATTTAATTGATCCCAACTCAGATGTAATATAAGTAGAACCAATATGAGTTATTGGCAAAGAGCAACCCTTTTCAATAAATATTTTTATGTTTGCAATATATGGTATACAACTAGAAAGTTTACCTTGATCATTAGTGACATGATTAGTGGCTCCAGAGTCCACAATCCATCTTACTTCAGATGGTACACCAGAGTTGGAAGTAATTTAGTGAGTTAAGGATGTGGTCAGTGTGGTTCTCCTTTGGAGTATAGCAATTAGGGCTATGGAATTAGGAAATAAACAGTTATAAACTGAGAATATTATTAAAAGATATGATGTAATACGATGTGATATAAAAGACAAATTTAATAATCTTATTTATGCTAATAGTAGACTCTTAGACCTAATTAAATAAGAAAATAAATCTAAAAATATAATGAATAAAAAATAATTTTTAAAAGATCATCTAAGATATTTTAAAATATCTTAAAATACAATCAAAATATTATGAAATATTCCTAGATATCCTAACGATTTTTTTATATATTAATAAATCCCAAGTACCCATACAAAAATTTGTTAGAAGTAGCTAGACCTGAATTTCTTAGTCCTATCTTGTACCTTTCTATCTTTAGTGTAGAAAAGTTAACCAATTAAGCTTCTATTAAAATATTGTAGAAAAGTCCAATCCACTCATTAGTTCTAGAGAAATTATTTGATTGTATATAAATGTAACACTTATTTTTATGTATATTGATAAAAAATTAGAGAGATAATTATTTTTTGTAATAGGTGAGTTTAGTGTGATTTTTTTTTTAACTTTTTGTATTTTGTGTGTAATAATAACGTGTTACATTTATATGCATATAAGAATATATGAATCGATTATTGCAAGTCTGTCGTCGGGAGCATTCAATACTCCAAAGGCTTTTATGAGTGCATTAAACGCCCACATATATTAGAAACAAAATTATCTCAAATTCACATGCTTGTTATAGCAAGTAAAAGTTATTAAAGAAAGCACATAAATGACAATTTATGAATGCTATGGCCGGTTTGTTTGAATGCACGTCCATATCGATCAGTTTGAATTTTGAAAAAAAAAAATACCCAATATGAATATGTATAATTTTTTTTTTTGCTTCAAGCATAAAAATAGTTCGATATTTAAACAATACAAAAATAAACTCCCAGAACATAATATGACAGTATGTTTACTCTCGTTAATTTCAAGTAAGTGCTATCATATCAAACTAACAAAACATTCACTAACTAACCATAACCACCAAATGTAAGACTTTCAAAGAGAGTCCTTGCATTACAACAATCTAAAACTTCTACAAAGGTGATTGAAGATTACTCAGGCACTCATGCCTTTGTAAATGATACTTGTGATTTGAATTTGCAAGATGAACATAAAACCAGTTCAATGAGGCGCAAGAATGTTCTGAGATTAAATAATAGGAATCACTGCCGGCCATACCGAGGAGTCATACTATATGCAGCCACAGGTCGTCCGGGTAGTGGTCTTGGTCTTGCATACTCTGCAAATATAACCCAACCATCAAGAAACTGTAGAGCATGAGGAAATAATAGTCAGCACTACTGGAATACCCAGAGAAATAAGCTTAGGAAGAAAAACCAAAATTAAAAGCAAGCACTGGATCACTTCGTAGAAGAACGACAGAAACAAGGGTTCTCAAACACATTAACATGAACAAGGTAACAAAACACTCATTATCAACAAGTAAATGTTGATGTACCATCACATTTGTAGTTGCTAACTGGGAATATTTATGTGCTTTGCAATCCACACGTGATCAAAAAGATCAGGGTGGTTAAGTATTAGATTCTATTGGGAAAGAATAAGGAAGACCTCAATGTTAAACAGAATTCCATGTGGGTATATGGGAAAAAACTCCTGAGAAAACTTATTTAGAAAGAATAAAGGTGAGATTTGGTGCAAACTCAGTGACAACTGTATGCAAAACTGTGCTTCTAGAACAGTGAAATCATTGTCAACACTTTCAAGCAATATCATTGTGTTCCTGTATTGGCACATTAGCTCTTAAGTATAAGTAATACTTGTTGTCATATTGCAACCTTATTTTGCATGAAAATATACAGCAGAGACAAATTTGTGATTCTGAAACAACAATGTTCTCAAAGAAATAAATCTCTAAGATCTCCCTGTAGAGGTGTAAGCATAGGGGTTTTCCAGTCGGACCGGTCACATTAAACTTTTCTCTAATACATATCTTATAACCATAAATCTAAAATATCTAGAGATGAAAGATATTGATATACTAAATAATTCGCAAACAGATAATAAAGCACATAATAAAGACGAAACATTACCTGTTACTTAGTTTTTTGTTAGATATATCAAGAAAGAAATTTCACGTCCCTGCAGGTATAATAGAGAGTAGAGTACGAAAGTTTTTCCAAAGAAGAAGTTATTAAATACTCATGTTTCAGGATTATCTTTATTATTAATTTTAAACATACTCATATAAAGTTTAAATAAATAAAGTAAATTAATAGTAGAAACTATCTTAAAATATGCATTATTGTTGCTTCAAGGAGAGATTCTTACTTACATATAATTGTATCACATTATTCTTCTACACACTCACAAAAAATTAGAGAGAGAAAGAAAAAATAGATCTCTCTAAATTCACTCATCATAAAAAATTATTTTTTCTTTCTAATTTTTTGTAAGTGTATATAAAAATAACGTGGTATAATTATATGTAACCAAGAATTTCACTGCTTGAAGATCATGTGATAATTCCTCTTTCCAAAAAGTGTTTTAATTAAGCCCAACTTGGGTTCCCAATCAGCAGCATTTCAACGATTGAGTTACTTGCTTGATGTTTCATCTTTAAAGCCTTCCATGAACCAATAAACACACAACTTGGACGGATAAACAAAAATAATTAGAATCTATGTAAATTTTTCAAAAAAAAAAAAGAACGATGCAATCCTACACAGACCTAGAAATAAACTTAATAGTTGATAATGTTTTGTTAGAATATTTTTAATATGGGAAACCACTAATTGATGTTTAGATTTTTATTAAATCGGGTTAATATATAATCGATTCATATGTAAAAAGGAATAAGTTAATAGTGATCTATTTATTTTAGACTTATTATATTTTACTAGGTTGATGTATCAGGCGATTATTAGTGTAGGTTAATTCTTTAGTGGCCCGTGATGAGAGAGCTAATTAAGGTTGACATCATTATAAAAATAGACTAAGTCCCCTCCTCTCCCTTCTATTAAAATAAGTTGATATTTTGATGTCAAGACTTAAAAATTCTTGACTTATGACATGGAATAAATTAGGTTACATTCTATTTAAATTTTTGTTTTGCTTTTACACTTAATTTTGTCATTATATTTATATAAATTGGTTAGTTAAATTGGATGTCATTCTCTCTCTCTCTCTTTATATATATATATATATATATATATATATATATATATGGTTTGGTTTAGTTTGATTCAATTTTCGAGTTTGAAACTTTCAATCCAAAAATCAAATCAATTAAGTCTCATTTGATTCGGATTTTACTCGAACCAATCAACATATCCGAATCAAATCAAACCAATCTATTTGGTTTGGTTCGAGTTAATCGAATTATTCAAACTAATTTACATCCCAAACTGAGACAAGTCGGGAGTGGATTCTTTTTCCGTCAAAAAACAAACTAATGATATCTATTGTACTTTACTTATTTATTTATATGTATATACTACAATATTTATATAGTATATAAATATAAATAAATAAGTAAGGGTGTGATTTAATAAAAAGTGTATTCTGATCGTAACTCACTAAATAATTTAAGAATAAATACACTCTTACTTACTTATTTTACAAATAAGATCACTTTAGAAGAATTTTGTCTTAAAGTTAACACCTCTAATCATCTTTCACATAATTTTGTAAGCTATATGATACATAATGATTTATCTTTTTACCAATCCATTTCAAGAGCTGCAATCGGAGAAAGAATATGCTCAATTTAGGGCTACAATTTGCATGTAGACTTCATGCTAAATCAACAATTCTTCCTTCTTCAGGTAGGTTCACGCGTTGGCTGCACATTTTACCATGGAGCATTCTAAAGTAGGTAAAATATGCTAAAAACAAGTTGGGAACGGCGGGGTAATTATAACAGAGAATGGTCAGTAATTTGTGTTGTTTAAATATCTAGAAAATATGGAGATAATATATTGATTGTATCTTAGAATATTTTAAATTATCTCTTAAGAGTTATTTTTTATTCATTATATTTACATATTTGTTTTCTTATTTAATTATAACTAGAGTCTACTATTAATATAGGACTATTAGATTTATCATTTGTATCACATCATCACAACAGATCATACATATCATATCTTTCAATAATATTTTTAATTTATAGCCATCTTTCTTTTTTCTTTATTCCCTAACTATAAACCTATGTTTTCAACATAGTATAAGAGATATGATATCCACCTTGA
Source organism: Ormosia semicastrata (assembly GCA_029884595.1). NCBI lineage: Eukaryota > Viridiplantae > Streptophyta > Magnoliopsida > Fabales > Fabaceae > Ormosia > Ormosia semicastrata. The sequence continues at coordinate 29,234,533 of JAQQTO010000041.1, read as the reverse complement.
CGATAATTTTTTTCTTTTTGTTGTGTAGAGTTCATCGAACTCGTTCAAATCATTATTAATCATCATCAAACCCAAAACTAATTTTGTTGTTTTTCTCATCTTTGTCTCCTGTCAATATCCCTTTTTTTGAGTCTTGATATATTCTCTTCTAGTCTCTATCGATTCATTGATAAACTACTCCTCTATTGGACTTCTCTATTGTGCTCCTGATCAACTTGATCCAGTATCTCCGATCAGTTTCGTCTCTCTCGTAGTCATTGTCTTTCAAATCTCCTATCAGTTCCACTTGATTAGCATCTCCAATCAGTTCTGTCTGATCCAACCTAAAAGATTGTCTCTATCTCTGTTTGTTCCAGCCTAAAAGATTGACTTTGTTGCAGTTTTGATTTCCGAAATCCATATGGTTCTATTCCAGATGCAGTTTGACTCTATTCACATTGTAGTTTTTCCCAAATGTAAATTGGCTCCATCCCAAATGCACTTTGGGCCTGTCGACTTTGCTCACGCAGTTTGGTTTGCTTTGGTATGCTATATTTTTGTTTTATTTTCTTTTTGGTATGTTTAATTGTAACACCCTAAAGCTTAGTAAGCTTTAGCTTGAGGAGAAGCATTAGAATATTTAGAAAATATATCATAATATTTTGACTGTATCTTAGAATATTTTAAAGTATCTCGAATGATCTCTTAGGAGTTATCTTTTATTCATTATATTTCTAGATTGTTTCTTTATTTAATTAAGATCACGAGTCAACTATTAGTATAAATAAGACTATTTGATTTGTCTTTTGTATCACATCATCGCTTCAGATCGTATTATATCACATCTTTTAATAATATTCTCAGTTTATAGCCGTCTCTTTCTTTTCCTCATTTCCTAACCCTGAGCCTAATTCTTCAACATGTTGATTTTGTTAGAATATTTTTAATATGGGTTACCACTAATTGATGTTTAGATTTTTATTAAATCGGGTTAATAATCGACCCATATGAAAAAAGGAATAAGTTAATAGTGATCTATTTATTTTAGACTTATTACATTTTATTGGGTTGATGTGTCAGGTGGCTATTAGTGTAGGTTAATTCTTTAGTGGCCCGTGATGGGAGAGCTAATTAGGGCTGACATCATTATAAAAATAGACTAAGTCCCCTCTCCCCTCTTAACTACAAGTGTTTTACCCATTAAGAGTAGCATCTCGATTTGGAGACCGGAGGGGAAGACCTAACATTCAAGGTGATCATCTAGCCTAATTATTGCTAGGCAAGGTACACAATTTACACAATTATATTGTATTCAATATTCTATGATCATATATGGCATCCATTAATTCTTACATTTTTTTATTTTTTGCCAAAGATAAATATTCATTAACCAAGTAATGATAGGAAAACAAGTTCCATAGATACAAAGTAATGAGTGTCTACCTAAGATTACTTTTGACAAACTAGGAAATAAATAAGGAAGAAACAAGTCAACAAAAAAACCATAACCCCATTAAATCCTAACAATAAAATTAAGGGGGAGTAATAAGACAAAAGATTAAGTTACATCAATCTTCTCCATTGAACTTAGGATGTCTGGATCTTACTCCAAATAGGGTTTCTTCCCTACATGAAGACCTCACTTTTTCTGTCGTACCTTAATGATCCGTAGCTTTGCTCAATAGATCTAAAGGTCTTTTTTTCATGTAAAGTCAAAGCATGTGAATGATATCAATATTTACCATTGAGGCCACGATGTCTTGATATTGCTCCAAATGGGGTTTCTCTCTTGAACCATGGCCAAGAGCTCCAATCTTTAGTTTTTCTATCACTCCTCTTTCATGCTCACCTTGAAAGCGATAAAAGGAAGATTAGAGAAACTCAAAGCCAACATCTTCAAATTTATTTAAAAATCACATGTTTAAAAGATTTGTGATAAAAAAAAAAGTTAAAGAAAACTGCAAAAAAAGAGAAGCAAGGAAGAAATACAAAGAGGATTGTCACCAAATGATCTAAGCGAGAGTCTCCATCAACAAAAAACTCAAACGGGTCAAAGCACCACAAAAGATAAAAGAGCACAACAAGAGATGAAAGTACACCACAATTAGAGAAAACTAGAGCCTGCAAGGCCTATAAAGGCTCCACAAAGGAGAAGAGGAACAACGTCGAGGAAGTAGCAGAGCGGCACTAATGCTGTATAGCAGCGCTAGGAAACCCTAGCACACCTCCCCAAGCATCCTAATCGAACCTTAATAGTAGAGAAATTAATACGTTTAATTAACTTTTTTGTGTATCATACACATAGTGATACTGTGTTACACTTGCATGGAACATTATAATACAAATTTTAAGAACCCAGAAAGGACAAATGTTTAAGCAGTAAAGATGCTATTTGTAATAAGAATGGTCTAATCGTATTCCTCAGTGTCCGAATAAATTATTCTCACACTTAAAAAGTGTGAAGATACTCATATATATATATATATATATATATATATATATATATATTGTGTGTGTTTTATAGGAGGATCCTATTCCTTGTTCATACATCGAAACTTATAATTTTTTATTTTTTTGTTAGCAGAAATTTATAATTTTCTAAACACGAATTTCTATAGTACATAATAAAAAACAGACGATGGTGCCAGCAGATAAGACACTAATAGCAAATTCAGTGCAAAATTGCAGATACATCAACTATTTAAGATTCCAGTGCTGTGTCAGATTAAGTGAATTGAAACGCTCTCTTTCAATTTATCAAGGTGCCAGCACAGTTGTTGTTGCTTTCAAATCTTAGCTACTTTGATTCCTGACTATTCTAGTCATATTCTGCGAGATGAATTGAAAAGTCCAAATGAATTGAAAACACTGTAAAGCGATCCCATGCAATTCTGACAAGTGACAACTTCTAAACCCAACAATTAATACTATTGTACACATGGACCAAAATGAACAAAACCCCAGGAAATCAATTCTGCAATGGACCAAGGGTGTGAGAGCAATGCCCCCCAGGCAAAGCAACTTGAGAAAATTCATGACACAGAAAGTTACCAAACAGTGGATATTTTTCATTCCATGTGCTTTGTCACCATATTTGTGTAAGGTACTAAAGTTATAAAAATAGTAATATATAATTAAAATAAAGTTAAGAAAATTAAAATTAATATATAATATATAATATAAAAAAAAATTTTGGATGATGAGAGAAAAATCACAGATAAGACTAGAAGATTTTTATTATATGAAAAAAAATTACAAGATCTCTCTCTAGATACAAGGAGAGAATAATAAGAAGAAGAAGAAAAGAATTTTAGAATGGATGAAACTGAATGGAGGAGGTACATATTTATAAGAGAACCTCCTCCCTGTTCCACCAAAAACATCAAAAGAAAAAATTACTTTCAATGTTGAAAAACATGCCATCCATCGAAAGCATCATTGAAATTTTTCCATCCCATCTTTTTGACTTTTGTTTCAATATATGCCACAAAAGTGGCTTTACAGCTGTTCACAATCTCCCACTTAAAATCACTTTTGGTGAGCTTTCAAAACCTTTCTCATCTTGCTAGTTTCATGCTGCCTACGTTTCTGATAGGCTATAAGAGGACCTACATCATTTAAACTTTTCAGAGCTGATTGGTTTTGTCATAACATCTGCTAAGTTTTCTTTAGTATGAATCTTTTGCATATCCACACTCCATTCTTCTACTACTTCTCAAACAAAGTGATATTGAACTCCTATATGCTTTGTCCTGGAATGAAAGGCTGGATTCCTTGCAATGTGCAAGGCACTCTGACTGTCACAATACAAAGGAATCTTTTGTTGCTTATGCTCGAGTTCTTCCATTAACCTTTTAATTCAAATTGCTTCCTTGCATGCTTGCGTAGCTACCATGTATTTAGCTTCTGTAGTAGATAAAGTTACAACAGTCTGTAACTTTGATAACCAGCTCACAGCTGCTCCTGCAAGTGTAAACTCATAGCCTGTAGTAGATTTTCTTTTATCAAGATCACCTGCAAAATCTGAATCAACATATCCCCTGATAACAAACTCTGATCCTCTAAAATATAATGTAGCACCTAAGGTCCCTTTAATGTATCTTAGGATCCTCTTAACAGTATTCTGATGCTCTTTACTAGGATCTACCATAAAATGACTGATCACACCAATTGCTTGAGCAATATTTGATCTAGTACAAATCATAGCACACATAAGACTTCCCACTGTTGATGCATATGGTACTCGAGACATTTCCATCCTCTCCGCTTTATTAGTAGGACACATACTTGAGGATAATTTATAATTGATAGGAAGTGGGGTAGAGACTGGCTTACAATCTTGCATGTTGAAGCGCTGCAAGATTTTCTTCAGGTAGTTCTTTTGAGAAAACCAAATCTTTCTATCTTTTCTGTATCAGTGAATTTGCATCTCTAAAATCTTGTTTGTTGGTCCCAAGTCCTTCATATCAAACTCTCTAACCAATTGTGCCATCAATTCTTAGACTCGGTCTTTGTTGGGGCCTACTACCAACATGTCATCCACGTACAACAGCAAGATGATAAAATCATCGTCACCAAACCTCTTGTAATATGTACAATTGTCTGAACTAAGTTTGTTGTATTTGAGGCTAATAATGAAGAAATCAAATCTCTTGTACTAACACCTTGGTGCCTGCTTTAGACCGTACAGAGATTTAGTTAACCTGCAAACTAAGTTTTCATTGTCTTTTACTTCAAAGCCTTCTAGTTAGAGCATATATATCTCTTCTTTTAGCTCTCCATGAAGAAAAGTTATTTTCACATCTAATTATTCAAGATGTAAGTCAAATGCAACACACATAGCCAGGACTACTCTGATAATGGTAAGTCTGACAACTGGAGAGAATATCTCATTGAAATCAATTCCTTCTTTCTGAGCATACCCTTTGACCACTAGCCTTGCACGATATATTTCCACTTGATCGTTGTCATCTCGTTTGATCTTATAGACCCATTTGTTACCAATGGCTTTCCGTCTCTTTGGAAGTTCAATAAGTTCCTATGTTTTGTTTCTATGTAGGGCCTACATTTCTTCTTGCATTGCTGTCATCCATAGAGAAGCATCTGAGCTACTCACAGCCTCCTGAAAGGTTGATGGCTCTCCTTCTTCTGTTAGAAGACAATATGCATCGTGGCTTGCCATAACATAGTCTGAGTGCCATGATGGTTGCCTTATCTAACGAGTTGACCGCTGAACTTTTGTATCATTGGCCTCATATGATTCTTGTTCCTCGTGCTTTGGTTCTTGTTCTGCTTCAGAGGAATCTTCTTCTCTAGTTTTTTCATCTATCTCTATAGTAGTAGTCTCTTTCAAAGTGTTGACATCTTCTTGTTTACTTTGCAGTTCATTTTCTGCAAATATCACATCTCTGCTGACAATACCTTGGGGGCAGTGGGATCCCACAGGCGATACCCCTTAATACTATTAGCACAACCCAAGAATATACATTTCCTGGATTTTGGATCTAGCTTCGTTCTTTCTTGGGAATCGTACATCACGTATGCAGGACATCCAAACACATGAAGAGAAGAATAATCTGCTGGCTTGCCATTCCACATCTCCATTGGTGTCTTTAAACCAATTGTAGTTGATGACAACCGATTTATCACGTAACAAGTGATTTTAGCTGCTTCTATCCAAAAAGACTTGGCTAGGCTTGCAGTTCACAACATAGCTCTTGTTCTTTCTAGGAGAGTTCTACTCATCCGCTCTGCTACACCATTCTGTTGAGGTGTGTGCACAACTGTAAATTGCCTTTGAATACCCTCTTGCTTGCAAAATGCGAGAAAATTGCCATCTGTATATTCTCCTCCATTGTCTGTCCTCAAGCACTTGATTTTTTTTCTAGATTCAAGTTCTACTCTTGCTTTGAAGCCCTTGAAAATTGGAAACACATTTGACTTATTCTTGATTGGGTACACCCATAATCTCCTGGAGTAATCATCAATGAATGATACAAAGTATTTTGCTCCTCCTAAGTAAATTTCTGGCAACTCCCACACATCAAAATGAATCAAATCCAGTATGTGCTTGCTTCTAGCAGTTGATGTATCAAACTTTAATCTATGCTACTTGCTTGTAACACAGTACTCACAAAAAAGGTAAGTTTACCGATTTAAGCCCGGGAAGGAGATCACATTCCACAAGAATCTTCAAACCACATTCTGTCATATGGCCTAATTTGCGATGCCACATTGTCGTTGATTCTTCTTGGCCAGCTGATGCAACTGATGCGTCTGCCTTTTACAATGTCTCTCCCTGTAGCATGTATAGATTTGCTGCGATCGTTTCTGCTTTCATCACCACAAGAGCACCTTTAACCACCTTTAAGATCCCACCTTCAATATGGGTCTTGCACCCGAGGTCATCCAATTGTCCAATAGACAATAAATTCTTCTTTAAACCTTTCAAATGTTGTACCCCTTGAATTATGCGAATAGTATCATCGTGTAATTTTATTTTGACAGTACCAACTCCAACAATCTCCAAGGCATGATCATTTCCCATGAATACAGATCCTTCTGAGATAGGTTCATAAGAGCTAAACCAATCTCATTGTCAAGTCATGTGCCATGTTGCTCCTGAATCCATTATCCAAACATCAGTGAGTTGTTTTTTGCCTTTGGAACCAATTTGTACTTCATTGTAAAGAATTTCTCCATCATTAGAGGTACTCGCAACAGATCCTTGAGAGGTTGTTGCTTTAGGAGCTTTTCCTGCATTTTTCTTATTGTATTAACAATCTTTCTTCAAGTGCCCTCTCATGCCACAATAGTAACATTTGAAGTTCTTCCTTCTTCGTGACTTTGATCTACTCTAATCTCAGCTCCTACTAGAGCCACGTTCCGTTGATCTTCCCTTTGTCATCGACAAAGCCTCTGCTTGTTTTGATCTTTCTAATCTGTCTTCCTTATCCTTCCGCCTGGATTCTTCTTCAAGAATAGCAGTAGCAACATCATCAAATTGAAAACTATCAATAATATTATTATTTGTTATGTTGATGATGAGTTGATCATAAGAGTCAGGTAGACTTTGAAGTAGAAGTTCTGCACGTTCATTTTCCACCATGTTGTAATCTGATGTAGTTAGCTGAGAAAATAGCGTGTTTAGATTGTTGATGTGATTCGTTACTGTCATGGATTCACTCATTCGAAGAGTATAAAGCCTCCTTTTTAAGAATATCAGGTTGTGAAGTGACTTAACCTCATACAATTTGGTGAGTGCATCCCAAATCTCCTTCACTGTCTTCTTTTTTGCAACACTTGACAAAACTGAATCTACCAAAGCTAGATGCAAGTTGCCAACAGCATTGTCATCCATCTCCTTCCATTTGTCATCAGGTATCCTAATGGGTCTGCCTTCAATTGCTGCTAAGCAATTGTCCTTCCTCAAAATTGCCTTTATCTTCAGTTTCCATAAAGAGAAATTATTCCATTGAACCTCTCAATCTCATATTTTGTCGCCATGGTTTTACACCAAATAATTTTTAACTGAACCGGATTACACTATTTCACTGTGAATAGTATCGTATACGTGAACAGTATTATACGTATTATCGTATACTAGGACAAATCCAGTATGCATTAATAATCACTATAAAAGTATACAACTACACGTATGAATAGTTACCGTAAATAGTATTCGCAGCGTGAATAGTCCCATATACAGGAATAGTATCATATACTGGAATAGTGACCGTAGACCGTGAGCAGTGTACCAAGCAAGTTCCCAGGAAAGAGAGGTAGGTCACTAATGGACACGCTTAAATATCAAGTCTTTCCTAGCTAGAACTTTTCTAGACATACATTCCCACACTACCACACTTTATTTTCAGCAACAAGAATAATTCTTTTCTGATGTGGAAAATCAGTCAATGCTGCAACCATAGAGCATACTAAGAATTTTCTTCTGAACCCTACATCGTAGTAACTTGTGGCTCTGATACCACTGTAGGGTACCAGAGTTATGGAAACAGCAACACAACTAAAATAGAATTGAGAAAATTAGAATTGACACACAATATTTAACGTGGAAAACTCCCTTTGATGATGAAGGAAAAACCACGGACAAGACTAAAAGATTTTCACTATATGGAAGAAAATTACAAGATCTCTCTCTAGATACAAGGAGAGAACAATAAAAAGAAGAATAAAAGAATTTTGGAATGGATAAAATTGAATGGAGGAGGTTCGTATTTATAGGAGAACCTCCTCTCTCTTCCACTGAAAACATCAAAAGAAAAAATTACCTTCGATGTTAAAAAACATGCCATCCACATCATTGAAATTTTTCCATCCCATCTTTTTGACTTTTGTTTCAATATATGCCACAAAAGTGGCTTTACAACTGTTCACAATTTGGACAAAGTAAGAGGTCGTTATGGTGAAGTAGAGTCATATGCTGGTAATTGGAAAAACCATGAAATTTAATGCTTTTCGTTTCTCAGCGGCTTCAACCTTATCTGAGTGTAAGACAAAATTTCCCCTGCAAGATTTATGTGGCCTTCTTCGTTCCAGACTAGCCAATTTTCTTCTATAGCACCAGGCAAGAAAAGTAAATAAACGATAGAGTTTTCTAGATGGAAAATGGTTAAATGACAAAGAGCTAAAAGACGTGTACTTAGGTATTGTGGTGTAAAATGTGTTTTGTTTGTGCAACAAGTTAAGCTAGTAGTAGTTAGGGTCCTCAAATGCTCAAATCTGAATGAGAACGGAATCTAAAGTTTGTAGAGAATCTATTCTCCTTTTCTTCCTAAATAAAAAGAACAAAAAGGAAGTCTTACGTAGAGTAAGCATAAAATTTCATTCATATATTTTTTTTTTATTTTTATAAGTTAAAAAGCAACAATATCAATACGGGATACGAATATAATATGATAACGATACATAGATATGAAAAATTTTAAAAATTATATAATATGATATAACTAAGATATAACATATAAAATTAATATAATATAAAGATAAAAATATAAATCTTAAAATAAAATAAAAAAATTAATATTTTATAAGTCAATTTAAGTTATTGTAACATAAAATATTATCACTATTTAATCATTGTAGTATTCTACTTATATTAATACAAAAATTCAAAAAATAATTAAATTATACAGATTAAAGGTAGGTATCTAAAAATATCGAAGAATCTAATACTAATACGACAATTATTTTAAAGTATTGATATATACTTTCTAGGTGTTATTATTTAAGCTAAAGAACTTCTATATGCCGTTTCCATTTAATAATGCAAAGGGAAACCTATAGCAGAAAACTTGATGGGCAACATAGTCATTGAATTGACGCATATAAAGGGTTTGGTCACTTTTCTAATGAAATTTTCTGTCCGTCAAACAAATATCCTTTTCTTCTTTTTAATGACCAAACAAAAGCATAATAATCTGATGTTTTAAATTTCCTTCTAAAAAGCTTTTTAGTAGTGGCTTGAGTTGTTTAATAATTTATTTGAGCTTAGAGATACCTTCATGATTAAGTATATTACGTACTTATTTAGAGATTTTATTTTTAAAAAAATTACATAAGAGAAATACAGCATCATATAGTTTCTAATTAATCAAAAGAAATTAAATTTACAAAAAAAAAAGAAATTAAACTTACAAAATTTATCTAAATTCGTATCTTCTTAATCCACTTTAACTTTTGTAACATAACCCTTCTATATATTGTTCTTAGAATATTATAAGAGCTTGTAGTTAATATTTTACTTTTGCAGACACGTGGAATTCTCTCTCTTATATGTAACGCAGAATAAATATTTAATGTCTGTATGTAAGGATAATTGTACATTTTGTGAAGAAGACAAAATATTGGCAACTAGCTAGCTTATCAAATGAAACTCACAGAATATGGAAAATAAAGGTACTCCACCATAACATAAAGGGTTGAAGGGGCTGCGAGGAAGACCTCTGCCAATTGAGAATTAGATTTTTGTTTTTTCTTTAACGGAATTAGATAATATTGATGACAAGTAAGTAACAACAAAGCGTTTTTAATAGTTAGTTGCTTGGGTGAGACCATGACCATGACAACCCAACTCATGGATATTGATTTGATTGCACAATTTTCCAACTTTAAATTCCACTTGTAGATATGATATTGTTATTAAGTAATAAGTACTATAAACGGGAATTGAAAATGAAGGATTTGCACTTTCATTACTTTAACTATCCTGAAATGGATTTGTTAATTTAACACCTTTTTTTATAGATATATCAGGTTGTGGTTGTGCTAAGTTTTTGACTGAGGTAAGAGTGTAAAAAAAGTAGGACCTTAAATAGCAAAATGACAGCACTTATGATAGGGCATGTCACAAAATACTTGTCGCAAACAGGACCCAGAATCTGGCCAATGACAACCACAAGAAAACACAACATAGTCATTTCCACTACCATCATCATTTTCCATAATATGTAGTTATGACTCCTTTTCCTTTTTGTTCATCTTGGTCCTACATTTATCAGCAATCCTTCTAAAAGCTGCAGAAATTGTTTTTGCACAAGAACATGTTTGATGATTTGTGCAGCTGGTGAAGAAATGGCACCAATTGAAGATGGAGCGGCATGCTTGCTCGAATAAGCAAGTTGTGATAGATTTGCAGATAATGATAAAATTGTATGAAGTCTTCCCTCCAAAGCATTTACCCTTCCTAATAGGAATTACCCATACCTTCCCTTTGCACTTGATAAGAATTAGATAACGATAAGGCAATAGATAAATAACATTGTTGAATAATTGGAGTACAAAATACTAAAATTCCCATTCCCACCGATATATCCTTCCTCTATTGTGACAAGATGAGCTTCCAAGGATGGCACATCATAAACTCCCCCACCATAGATAGCTAATATAGTGTAATCACCGTGTTTGAGCTATAATCTTCACAAATATCTAGCATGGAGGAAATGTCTTTATCAGATAATATAACCATTAAACCTTTATCCAATTATACCAGAAAGTAAACCTTTATCCAATTGTACCAAAAAAGTAAACCTTTATCCAATCCACATAGGCTATGTTTAGTGCACATGATAGTATAGTATAAGATAAGATGATAAGATAGTATAAAATATAATAGTATAATTAATAGGATAAGACATAATCTTATCTTTTATTTGATAACAAAAGAATAAATTAGCTGATTGTATAATATTTTTTTAAAGACCAAAATGTCCTTTAGCATAAAAATTAAAATAATTAGAAAACAATAATAAAAAAGTATTATGGTGGTGGTGGTGGTGGTGGTGGCGGCGGCGGCGGTGATGGTGGTGGGGGTGGTGGTGGTGGTGGTGGTGGCGGCGGCGGCGGTAATGGTGGTGACGGTGGTGGCGGGTGGCGGCGATGGTGATGGCGGCGGTAGTGGTAGTGGTGGTCGCAGTGGTGGTGGTGGTGGCGCAAGGGAGAGGAGTGATAAAAATAAAATTGAGGATAAGATTAGAATAGAAATCCTATCATGTCTTATCATGTACTAGGAGAGTGGATAGAGTTATCAGCTTAGAATAGGATAAAATGACTTGACCTGATTTCATTATACTATTAGTTGACTGCATCAAATATTGAATAAGACTTTATAGTATTAGCTTATACTATCACGTCTTCTTTATACGATACACCAAACGTAACCATATAGTATTAAGTAGCATATCAATATCACTGCAGTCTAACAATATGTTTGGTTAATTCACCCGAAAGGTCGGCGTAAGATATCGTCACTATCTATCAACTGGTCTTATTTCTGCTACATTACCTCCCTTATATTTAGTATCTCCCCCAAAAACTAAATTCCCACCATAATGAACGTAAAACCTAATTTGTTTGCCCTTGCACTTAGGGTTGGAAATAGGACTCACACTCTATCAGGGGCTTAGAACATCATCGATCTATTTTTAGTTTACATAAGTCTGTCCTATTTAACAAATAAGTCAAGTTTAGATTTTTAAAAAGATTTATTTAACTATATAAGTTAAAGTTTGAGTTTTTTTTAAAAATCTATTAGGCCTACCGAGACAGTCCACTTATTTAATATTTTTATATATATAATTAAGAATTTATAACACTTTCATAATTTATTAATTATATATCGATATAGTATATTTATTTTATATAGAATTTAATTATTTCGCTAATGGTTATGCATATTTAAAAATTAGAAAGTTTAAATTCCTTGACTTATATAAAAGTTTTCATGTAATGTAAGCTTTTAAATAAGCTTTCGAGTTAGGTCAAGGTTTTTTGTTTTCATAAACACGCTAGACTGAGTCTAAAATAAAAGCTTATGACAGACAACAAGTTAAACTCAGACCAATATTTTACAAAATATGTCTAGGTCTATTTATGCAAAGTCTAGCCCGACCTAGCCTATCTTCACCCCTACTTGCATCCAACATGCAAAACAGACCCAAAAAAACATAATTGATCAATATTTTCATTGTTAATTAACAGATAAACATTCATAAATATATAAAAAAAAATCTTAAAAAATATCCAAAGAAATACATAATACGTAAAGATCTTTTTTACCAAATAGTTTTAAAACCTAGTAAAGTAGAATAAGAGATGAGGTCTAAACAGTATTTGCACTGACATAAAGAAATGCCATAGGTTGAATGAGCCACTTCAAGGCCTAAAAATATTTCAATAAGCCCAAATCTTTAATACAAAAGAAAGCATCTAGAACCCCTTTGATGTGATCAAATTTAGACATAGAATTCCCAGCCAAGATAATATCGTCCACATAGACTAATAAAACAGTGAAAGATTGTTCAATGCACTTAATAAACAGAGAATGATCATAATGAGCTTGGACATAACCGCTGGTCACAAGTAGAGAGGACAAGTTCTCAAAAACACTTTCTACTTGCTTGCTTAAGCCCCTATAACAACTTCAGCAACTTGAAAACCCGATTTGGATGAGCCGTAGGAACACCTAGAGGAATTATCATATAAACCTCCTCTTGCAACTCACCATGGAGGAATGCATTATTTACGTCGAGCTGATGAAGATGCCAATGATGTATATAGAGGCCAGTGCAAGAAGTAACCGAACTGTGGACATTTTTGCCACTAGAGAAAAAGTGTCAAAATAATCTAGTCCTTCAATTTGGGTATATCCTTTGGCAACATGACATGCCTTGCATCGCTTAATGGTTCCATCTGCTCGACATTTAATCTTGTAAACCTATTTGTTGCCAATGGGAATCACACCAGAAAGAAGGTCAACCAAAACCCAAGTCTTGTTTTGTTCCAAGGCTATAATCTCAACCCTCATAGCCTCACGCCAACACTCAAATTGATCAGCCTCATAATATGTAGTGGGTTCGGTTGTAGAAGAAAGAACTAAATAATAGTGACGATGGGAAAGAGGCAAATGCGCATAGCTAATGTAAGAAGATAGTGGATGTTGAGTGCTTGAAGAAGAGTAGGACGGCAAGCAAGCTAAAGTGCTGCATAAGTAGTCACTTAAATAAGTAGCCCATTGTTTGGGCTGAGTAGATACTCTGGTAGGAGCCATGTCCAAAGTAATAGGTCTAGACAAGGAATTAGGAGAAAGAGAAGTGGATTTAATGGAAGGACAAGATCTAGATGGATTCATGGTAATAGATGATGTGTTGTTATCAAGTGGATTAGTAATGGATAGGCTATCATAAGGTGGCCCAGAACACAATGGATGTGGGGAAAGATCCAAATAACTCAAATTTGGATAAATTGGATCAAAAGTGGAAGACTGCCTATGAACATGATAAGGACAAATAAGCTCCTATAAAATAACATGATGAGACACTAAAATTTCTTTAGTATTCAAATCAAACACCGGATATCCCTTGATTCCTAGCTTATTGCCTAGAAAAAGCACAATGATGTGCACGAGGGTCAAACTTAGAATGCTAAGTAAAAGAAGTAAAGACATAACACAATGACCCAAAAACTCTAATATGATGAAAATTAGGTTCATGACCATAGAGTAATTTAAAAGGTGATTTCAGTTGTAAAATCAGTGTAGAAACACGATTGATTAGGTATACAATATGCAGAACATCGTAAGACCAAAACATTTTTTAAAAATTAGATTGAAACAACAATGCTCTAGCCACATTTATTATGTGTTGATCTTTATGTTCTACCTTCCTATTTTGCTGAGAAGTCTCAATGCAACTAGTTTGGTGAATAATACCTTTGGAAGAATAAAATTAAGGTAGTAAAATTCTGGCCATTATCACTCCTTACAAATTTCACTTTAGCATTAAACTGTGTTTCAACCAATTGAATAAAATTTTGTACTTGCATTTGAACATCGAATTTAGTTTTTAACAAAAAAAAACCCATGTGTAACTGCTATAATCATCCAAAACAATTAAAAAAATACTTGTGTCCATGAATGAGCATTGTAGAAAATGGGTCCTTTATGTCAAAATGCATCAATTCAAACAACTGTGAAGTTTTATTTGTACTAACTGTGTAAGGAAGACGTTTTTGCCTACCTAAATGACAAACACATCACACATTGTGCTTATTCAGAGAAATGAATGTGATATCTTTGACTCAACAAATACAATTAAATATAAGGTAAATGACCTAAACGAAAATGTCAAAAGGCAAATGGGGGAATGGAATGAGAAGTCAAACTATGTATTTGAGGACCAAACTTGCAACTTGGTGGCTCATTGGATTTAATAGTAACTGCATGATACAACCCATTGACTTGATTAGCCAAACCAATCATATTCAATGACTTCACATCCTGAATCACATGTACAATGATTAATATGGAATATAAGCAAAAAATTTAACGAATAGCACAATTTAGAAATTGAGATGAGATCAAAAGAAAATCCAGGCAAATACAAAACATTGGATAAAATGAAATGATATCTGAAAACTTAACAGTACCAGAATAATATGCAATTAATGCACTACCATTAGGAGGTTTATTTTCAAAGGTCTAATTTTGTAATAAGAATCAAACCAAACTAATGAAGGATATATGATCAGTGGCTCTTGAATATAACATCCAAGGGCCACCTTCCAAAAGTGAATGACAAGATAGAACAAATTGAAAAAAAAGAAGAAGATTTAGTTGACTCAATGTTATGGAATTGAACTTTGGAATTCTCATGTGGTATAAGACCAACACGAGATGCATTCACTTGGTTAGTGGAATATGCTAAGGATGATGAATTTGTATGCTAAATTAAGGCCAAAAGGCTTCAATACTGCTCTGGAGTGAACATAAGGCTAGATCCAGTTGAATCTACCTTAGGTGGCTGCTGTTGATCCTTATCACAATCATCACTAGCTTCTCCTACAGTGTTGTTGATTGAGGATGAATTTCGAGATTTGTAACTTGGGGGAAATCCTTGCTTTTGATAGCAGACATCAATAGTGTGTTTAGTTCTCCCACCGTGAGTACATATTTTACCAAAACCTCTACCATAGACATTCGAATTGGATCCTCTGCCTTTCCCAAAATATTTCCTATTTTCAGTTGCATTTATTAATATATTTGATTCATCCATCACATTGTAATTATTTTGATGTTCTTGCTGAATAACCATGGAGAAAACTCGATTTAAAGATGGCAAACGATTCATTAGTAACATTTGTGATCTCATCACTGAAAACTGATCATTCAATCCTTTAAGAAACCGAATCACATAATCATGTTGCTTGAACAATCGTGCATTGTGCATTGCAGCACAAGCACACTGCACTGGACAAGTGCAAGTTGGAATTGGTCTAAAATTTTCTAATTCCTTCCAAAGCACTTTCAATTCTATAAAATACTTAGTCACTGACAATGATCCCTGTTTGAATGCATAAACCTCTTCTTGTAATTTTGAAACCTAAAATAAATCACCTTGGTAAAATTGTTCTTTCAGATCTCTCCAAACATCAATCGCATTCTCAATATAAACGATACCTTTAGCAATCAGAGGCTCCATTGAGTGCATTATCACTACAAAAAATGCGCTAAATTGAGGTATTTTTTTTTCAATTTGCGGCAGTTTTTAATCCCTCTAATTAAATTGCGGCGATTTTAAAAATCGCTGCATTTATGTTAAAACTGTTGCATTTATGTTGGCCACAATGTATTCCAGCCCCCCACAACAGTGAATAAATTGTGACGGTTTAAAACCCCCATAATTTGTGGCGACTTTTATTCAATTTGCGGAAGTTTTTAACCTCCATTATCTAGTTGCTTGATTCTATTTACCAAAAAATTGCAGAGGTTTAAAATCGCCGCTATTTAACATATTTGACTTTTTGTGATTTAAAATCGCTGCAATTCATCTGATGAGTTTTTTTTAAAAAAAAAGATTTACTAAATATAAAACTATTGATATGAATGTGAATCAAATTGCATTAAAAATATTCATAGTAACATACAACATCACAAGTTTGAATCCATAATAAGCTAAATAAATTCATCCCTTGTAACTTAAACTTATAACTTAAAATCCTTAATAACCTAAAGTAGTGCCACAATAAATGCACATAAAAAATCAACACTAAATATGCTGTTGGTGGTTTGTGTTGCTACTTCAGATGATCTTCTTGCATCCAATGGTGTAGTAGGTTCACTTGAAGCATCACGTGGCTGAAATAGTAAAAGACATTTGGTAAGAAACTATAAATAGATAAAGATATATAGTGCTATTTGGCTCTATAATTTCAATAATATGGCTCATGAAAATTTACACGCATGTTTGTTACATGCTGCAGGTTCACATTGAGCAGGGTCCTGTGCTAGAACAAGTTGGTTTCCCACTTGGTGTGGTTAAAGGCATAGTTGGGCAAACACGATTGAATGTAAACAATAAGAATTAAGCCTCAATTTTGTCTCAACTGTGTTTACTAGAAGAGCATTATAATACATGTGCTTCTAAAATTAATTCTACATGCAAATAAGATTATTATTTGAATGTAATAACAATAGCAAAAAGAAAACAGGTATAGAAAATTGAGTGAGTAATAAGGTATGCTGACTGAGTAATAAATTTCTATTTAGGAGTCAACCATGCAAAATAAAATGAGTGAAAATGCCAGGATAGAGCAAGAAGCAAAGCCCCAAGTAGAGTCATAATGCTAAAATATAGAAGAATAAGAAAAGGTAACTCTTATTATGTTAATAATATACTAAAGTTCTATCAACATGTAGTACCAAATTTTGAATTATGTTATTGGAAAATTAGTTCTTTGATATGGCAGACATAGTTTTCAGTCGCACAAAATTCAATGGAAGAAGTTGGTTTAGGGCAGCAAAAGCTAATCTCCATTTAACAGCTTAGTTCCATAGGCCGTAGCAGCCTAGGACCATTTGGAACCAGAACTTTGTATTTGGCATGCTTACTATTATTAAAGTCTGCAATTAAAGACCAATCTCCAGATTCAAATGGTTAATCTTCCTCCCTTCAAAGTTGAAGTTAGTTAATTTCCACTTATGACTTAAGTATAACATTAGGTTCCAATCAACAAATAAATAAATAAATAATTTGCACAAACAAAGACAGACTCACAAGAATTTTGCACTTTATATTTATATATAGAATATTAATACTCTATATAACTCAAGTTCCCAAGATAAACTAATTTGAGAAATCATTTTCATAGAAAGACATCCCACATCTAAGGCATTCCAACTATAAGCAAAATTTCAAAGTACCAATTAATTGACTTAGCACTAGAACTACAAACCCCAAAAATGAAACACAAATCAAGTTTTTTTTCTTGTTTAAATGGTTTTCTTGGTTTGCTGTGCTGACAACTAAATATTGAAGTAAACATTAAAATACTTTACCTTTGGTTGAGGAGCAAAAAAGCCAGCCAATTCTTCAGGGATGCTTCCTTCCTTCATTATCATGTACGCCTTAAATGCATTCTTCAATCGAAGGTACCTCTCTTGCCATTGAGTAAATGATGATGATGTAGCAGTCTCAGCTGAAAAATGGCTCAGATTACTTAATCGAAGTTTAGTATTCCTCCCATTCAACATACCTTTTAAGTAATGCTATTCATACGTCCTAGTTATGTTTCCACTGAATAACTATCTTTAAAAAAATAAAAAAATACCTATCTTAATTTATCCAAAAGAAAATGTTTCAATAAAAGGACAAAATTAAAAAAAAAAATCATTTTCCAAGCAATGAACCTTATCATGCATTCACAGTAATTGAACTACATGCTTACCTATCTGTGGCCATCAAGACTTCAACTTCTTCTACTTAATATACATAAAGAACGTCCATTGTGGTTAGCAATAATGCCAAATGATCCTGTTATTTTATATATTTAAATTTATGGAAAACAATAGCAGAGTAGCAGACTACCAGTAGTCCTGTTAATATTCTTTCTTTTCCCAACTGTCTCTTTCATCTTCTTAAAATTTCAAAGAGGTCTGTTACAAAAGTTTGAAGTAGCAGAGTTACCCCACCACCTCTATCTTAAAATCCTTCATACCACAACTCTGCCTCTCAGCAGTGTTTCAATAGAACCAGAATCAATGCTACTACTAACACATTAGTACCATACTATCACTATATCACTACTATTTTTTAGCTCTCTGTGATGCATCAATATTATTAGTAGCAATGACAAATAAAAGTTAGAGAGAGGAAAAGAGAACCAATCAACCAGCACATGTATAAACATTATGTGGTGTGCATGTATATTTTTGACTTTTCCCTTTGCGCCACTACATGTTGTTAACTATTTTAAGTTGACACTTGACACTTTTTTTATCTTTTACTTTAACCACTGTACCCTACAGGCAGTTGCAAGCAAATAGCAGACTATTTTCAACAATTATATTAGGCCTCCACTTTGTATCGATAGGCAAGATCACTTGATGAAGTGATCAAAATTATAACCAGAAGAACCAGATCAAAGGAGATAAGCAAGCATAAGAGAGCACCTATCTTGAATTAAGCTAGTATCATGCCTAAAACTTTGAGAAACAAGAGTCAATGAATTGAAGTTACTTAAAGGTACCCCTATAAGATTATGAAAAGGAGGCTCACAAGTGAAGAGATACGCAAGTTGTATAGCTAAATTCTATTATCTGCAGAAGCCCTTCTATATTCTTTCATTTTCTATGATTTTACTTGCTTAAACACTCTTTAGTCTTTTCCATTTTTCAAAGAGGGGTGGTGGTGAGTAACAGACCTTCACAATCACAAGTCACACATTTCAAACTTCAAACTTCACACATCACAATTCACATTACACATACTAAAAGGTGCAAAAATGGGATAGTACTATCAACTTAAAACTTGATGGCCAATTAAAAAAAGAAAAGAAACGAAAAGAAAAATATATATTTTAGTAGAGATTGATTAAAACCCAAAACCCATATTCAGCAAAGTTAAGTGCTTTCTAAGACAAAGATTTGGAATTATAAAAAAAAGAAAAAGAAAATAAAAATTGATGACTACATATATGAATGAAGTTGGGGAAGGGGTTCAACCAAAACAACCCATCCTAGATTCCTTAGTTTCCTCAATCTCTATACTATTAACAAAAACACAAAAAATAAAAATAAAAATAAAAAAACCATAAAATTGAATGCGATGTTCTGGATTGGATGGTGAAAGTGGCAATGAACAGAACTGAAGCAAATGAATGAAAGAGAAGAGAAAGAGAGTACCATGTTTTCGGGATCAAAGGTGCTGTGAGCTCAACATGAGGTAAAGGCAGTGAACGAATGGAATAGCCACAATACCTCCAGTAGATGAAAGGAGTAGTGGAGGGAGAGTGAGAGGCAAGGAACACTGCCAAATCTGCAGCGCCACCACCAAATCTACAAAGTTTGGGGTTTTATCAACAACAAAAAAAAAAATATGGGTAGAGGCTTTGGTGCATCGCAGATCTGAGAGGGAGTTTCAAATGGTGGAGCGGTTTCAAATAGAGAAGGAGCCAAAAAAAATTAAAAGAGGAAAGTGAGAGGGCAAGGGTGGGAGAGTGTGAGGGAGTGAGGGGGAAACGAAATCTAGAAGCAAAAAAAAATCACTATAAATGTTTTTTAATTTGTCGTGGTTAATAACATCCACTGAAATGCACAAAAATCGCCGCAATATATATTTATTTATGGCATTTGATAACCCTTGCAAAAAAATTACCGCAATTTAGCATATTTTTTGTGGTGTATCCAGGAATGAATCAAGTTATTGCATCGCTCCTAGGCTGAGAAGCTTGGATCATTAACCACATGTGTTGGAATGTGTCCATCAAGAAATTTGTACTTGTTCTTGGAAATCATTGCTCTTCGCATCGATCATGACCAGGAATGATAGTTAGCGCCTGTGAGAAACAAAGTTATCATTGTTGTAGCTGGATTCTCTTTTGGATGAATGTAGTAAGGACTTGCAGGATTCTGTGTTGGATCTACACCTCCATTTGTGTCAGTATCCGAACTTGTACTAGATTGATTAGAAGAAGAAGAAGAAGAAGAAGAAGAAGAAGAAGAAGAATAATAATAATAATAATAATAATAGTGAGAAAATATGAAAAAATATAAGAAAAGGCGAGAAAATCTCAAGAGAAACGAAGCGGGAAGCCTCGAGAAAGTGTGAGAATGTTCAAGAATGAAGAAAGAATTTCAGAGACACAACAAAATCAAAACCCTCAGTTGACACTATAGAAAAAAGGGCCTTACCTATGGTTATTTAGCTACCATTAAGTAATTGTAGCTAATAATACTAAAGCACCGAGTCTTTGCTTCATAATTTTCCATGAAAAAATTAATCTTTTTTCGTACACGCCTTTCTTTCCTTTTCTACACGCCTTTCCTTTCTCACTCACCAAAACAGAAGCCCTTTTTCCCCTTTCCCTTTTTTTTTTTCCTTTTTCCCCTTTTCGATCACACCATCTAACCTTGCCTCTTCGATTTCCCTTTTCTATTTTTTCACTCACCTGAGAAGTTTTTCTATGGCAAAGCTCAATGGCAAAGCCCTTTCCCCACATGAGAAATTTTTCTGTGGCAAAGCTCGATGATGAAAGTAACCATCTAAGAATTTCTTAGCAGGTTTGATTTTTCCCACCTATTCTTTGAATTTATTTTCTCTAATTTTCTCTGATTCTATTTTTCTCTAATTTCCTTCAATTTTTCCCAAGTTCCATTATGATGTGAGTTTCAATTGGAGACAAGAAAGAGTTCTGTGAACTTGGCCATAAATAGCTTTCACTTTCTCAAGATATTTCAATTCAACCTATTTCTGACTCTGTTTGTGTTACCCTGTCTCTCTCTCTCTCTCTGTGATCTCTTTGTATTCACCTATCAATATGCCATGATCTGGTCATTGGTGAATAGCAACAAAACGTACCTGGCATTCTAGTCCAGTGAAGATGCATTCTTCCTCCACTTTAAAGTTTATTTTTGTTAAAAAAAAGTTTAGAAGAAAAAAAAGCATGATATATTATTTAAGTAGCCATTTTCTAACATGCTTTTGGTTTTTCAAAATTCAGATTACATATCATCAGTAGTATTTAATATTGAAGATATTTACCCCATATAATGCTGAAATCGAGTGTTATATACGTTTGATAAATGTGTAGTTAAATGATCATTTGGAGGTGTTTCCTGCCAAACTATTTGCAGTTTTTCAATAAGATAAGGATGAGCTTTTAATATTTGTCATGCCTAGTTGCTCCTCCAAATTATAATTCAATCGTAACGAAAATTTTCCCTATCCAACTTTAAAGGCTAAGGTGTTTACCTGGCTGAACTATTGGCAGGTTGTTTAGTAAGATAAGGATGAATTTTCGATAATTGTTTTTGCCAAGTTGCTTTATTGAAGTTTATGGGTTCCTACTCTTTTTCTTTTAAATCACTCCAACTTTTAAGGCTATTTTTGTATCTATTTTAAATTTCACAAGGGGTGAGGTATTTTTTTTAATTCTCTTTCTTGTAAAAATAGATAAATAAGCAAACTACAGTACATATATTCTCTCATACTGTGGAACTGCTGAAGATTGTGTAAAGAGCACCAAATGATTCTTAGGATCCATAATAATCACATGAACAAATATAAATAAAAAAAGGAAGTTGTAGGATTAGGATTATAGATTTAACTTGAACAAATGATTTTTTAGTGTGTTTTCTTGTGATCGTCCTAATTGCATCAATTACTTAGCTACTCAAGGTGCTTCTAGTTGGAAGATATATAATGGATCATGTGAACTCCTACAGTTGGAATTTAAGTTATTGGTTATGCTGAAAGGAGGAATACCAGTTGCATGAATTCAAGTCTTCATAATTAATTTATAGTTTATGTCATAGTTGGTCCATGATTGTCTTTATTTTTTTTTCTTATTAATCTTTTATCTAGAAATCCAGCATGAGTTATGGACCTTCCACTGTTTCCACTTCCCATTCTCCTATACCCAGGTCTATCACTTCACCATATTGCCTCTCACTTTTTATCTATGTATTCTAAATTACAAGCCTTGTAATTTATAACTCAATTCTCTTTCTAATTGTAACTTTCATTTCACACTTTAATATTGGCACCGATTGTATTAATTAAAGGTTGTTTTATTTTTAGAGTCATCTGATCTCACCCACCATTTGATTTCGTTTATGGAATTTTTAACTTTCATCAACTCTTGCCGTTATAATCTTATACAGGGGTTACAATATGTATAAATTTCACGCATCCTTGTTGAGTTTGGACTTTTATATATATATATATATATATATATATATATATATATATATATATATATATATATATATATTGGATAAGTTCTAATGCCATAACTCTGCAACCATATTGTGGAGTTTGTTGTCTCTTGCTTATATTATATAATTTAAGTCTTTACTAAAGCCTCCATCATGATCTTGCATTATTCATTTTATCTCAACCTCCAAATGAGCTTAGTTATCAACTTTTTATTTATGCTTTTGGCTGTTAGAATCCCTTGATATTCTGAAAATGTTAAAATGCCTAAAAAATTATCAACTTTTAGATCAAAGAGATTCCAATTCGGTGGTTTTTATCTATTTGGATACTTGACAAGACAACAATTTTTGTCCTTTTTTTTTAACTCCACATGGGTAGGGATATAAGTGATATTGGTGGATTTGGATTAGTAATAGACTGCATCCTTGAGTTCTGCATGCCCTGTTGACACATGGTTTTCATATGGTTTATGCCCTTTTAGTAAGGCGATCTTTGCATAACTCCTTTTTAGTCCCTTTCATTAGTCTGTATGAGTAAACTAATATGTGAAATATTTTTTCATATGTAGTATGTTGAATATTTATGTCATTAAACATAACTTCTCTTGTGCCCTTTCAATTGTTTCTAGTTTGACATTTGAGGAGTTCAAAGACTTTGAATTTTAGTTGCTAATTGAGCTTACCTTATAACAAGTTCAACTTCTTTTCGAGTAAGTTCAAATAATCTCTCTCAAGTATTTTAACTTTTTCAATTGTGATTTTTCATATCTTGGTCTTATTATTCTTACCATGAATTTAATGTTAAAGCCTATTTAAAATGTAGGATAATAGTAGTCCAATAGATTAGAATTTTTTTTCTAAAGAAACATTGCTTCTTTAAAATTTTGGCTGCTTGTTGGTAAGTTTAAACATATGTATATTACTCTTAAATTTCGTTGGTTTTCTTTAGCATGCATGGTATAAATGTTCATTTACTCTTTTTTTTTTGTTGGTCAATATTTCTATACTTGTTCAATGTTTATATTCAGGTTTCCTATTTAAAATGGATCGGAAAAAAAAATAGTTAAAATCAAGCATTATTGGTAGAACTACGAGAAGATGAAGATCATGCAATCGACTTAGATTCCCCTCAGCAAAACCATAATAGTCAGGATGATTTACAACCTATTGAAGCTTTTCTTGATGATTCAATCTCTGAATCTAATGATGGTAGTTCAATCTTGCATGATGGATCAACTTCTTTCTCTACCACCACTCAAAGCCAACCACAACAAAAGGAAGGCCCTTTACTTGTGAAGATAATAGGTGAGAGTAATATGTTTGGTTAGTTAATAATATAATATTATCATTATCATATTTATTTTTCTTTAACTAGAGTTAAGGTTTGTTAATTGTTCTTTATATATACATGGATAGATACTACTACTAATGAGATCACAATCCGAAAAATGGTTACAAATCAAATTTGGCATATGGAAAAAAAATCAAAGGTGATTGTGGAGCTCAACGGTCATGGCCAAGGAAATGACAATGCTTCGAATTTGTTTGTTAGATTTTTAGGTTTGCTTGCTCAAAACCCATCTCTTTGTCCTATACACATTGTTGATTGGCGTTGGATGCCCAAAGACAAAAGACGCTAACTATGGAAAATGATAGAGGTAACTATCATATGACTTCTAGTTGCTCATTTTCATATTGCGTCCATTACTTGTTTGGAGCTAATCACATTTCATTTTTTTTCAAGGGTAATTTCTTATTTGATTATCTTGCTGCATGCAAATGGGTTATGGAAAAGTTAGGTGATAGATGGAAGGCCAGCAAACAAAAGTTAAGGTGTAAGTACTTCTACTTGTATAAAACTAAGGAAGAGTTACTTGCTAATCCCCCTCCTGGAGTGGATAGTGGTGAGTGGTCAACTTTTATACATCATTATAATGAAGATAAGATTAAGGTAAATTTTTTTTGTAATTAATCACAAAGTTTATCTATGCAATTAAGTTTTATATATATTGACAACTATTAACAAATGCAGAATATATGCTCACAAAATGCAAAGAATCAGAAGAAGCTTAAAGTCTCTCATGCTAGAGGGAGTAAAAGTAATGCTAGAAAAGCTTGTGAAATGGTATGTTACTACAAGTGGGGACCAAGTTTTAGATAAATGAATTATTTTTCAAAGATTGTGACCATGCACTTACCTTGGTTGAACCTATGATATTTAGTACATGTTACTATTATTTCATTGACTTGATTATGCTAATGTAGGAGAAAAAATTGGGAAGGCCTGCGTGTTGATGTGAGGTTGTCATTTCAAATTTGTTGAAAAGGATGGAAGCTATGCGAATGTAGAAACAAAGATAATAGTTATAAGTTTTTGTTTATAAGTTATGATATTACACATTGTTATCTTGTATAGTTGTTATTGATTGATCAGCTCTTGATAGAAAATTTTGATAAAACTTGTATAATCCCTGTTGAAGCATCTTTACGCACACTTTGCTTTTCCTTATGTAAATCTCACAGATGAAACTAGGGACAGGTTGTAATTGAATGTGATTAGTATTAGTTATTTGCAGGCTTTTCATCTTGATGCATATGTTACATCTCGCTGCCAAGTATAATGTGCATGCCATAGAAGGGTGCCTCTTTGGTTCATCACTCTGAACTTGTAAATATAGGAATGCCCTCCCTTAATAGGACACTGTATGATGTATGCTGGACCATCTGCCCATCCTGTTCTTAGAATAAAAGAATAGCTAATATATGATTTGGGTTAAAAATGTGAACAACTTAGCAATTGATTCAATTCCTCAATCTTTATACTTCAGTTTTACAAAGACAACTTGGGTCTAGCTCATATGGCTGGGTGAGATTTGGGTAAATATCACAAATTTAAATACCAATATATAAATAAGAAGAAAATAAAGATCAAGTTATTATGGGTCTAGAGTCAAGTTATTATGTCATTTATCATGCTTCCACAAATAAGTTGATTCAATATTTATAAGGATGGAAATGTTCTCAGACACTACACACTAGTAAGACTTTATAAGATTGACTTGGTTTGGCTTATTAGTTGTTGACCAACTAGCTAGTAATTGGATAGTTAATTAAAACTGGTTTATAGAGATTCATAAATTTAATGTTTAAAGTTTTTTTTTAGTCAATATGACTTTAATTTATAACAAGGCTACAATGCACCAAATTTGTCTTTCAATTTATTTGATTTGTGAAAGAAACCCATAAATAATTGACCATAAAAATTAATCTCTCAAATGATATTAATTGTGCTAATAACACTTTTCCTCTAACTAACATGTAAGTTGATAAGAGAATAGTCACATGCTAAAATAAGCATGCCCATTTAAAACCTTTCTTTTTGGTGTAATCAACATGCCCAACCCTTCGTATTGTAGTGGACATGTTTCATTCTTGTTTTGGTTTACGATTGTAGTGTAATGGAGTTAGGCATGATGGAAACATTGCCTTCAAAACTAGAGATCGAGATTTGAAATCGCACATCTTGATGAAACTAGGGACAAGTTGTTATTGAATGTGATTAGTAATTAGTTTTTATATAATTTTTTAAGTAGCAATATTAAAATCATAGGAATAATATAATGATATTTGGAAATTCTACATGGGAGTGAATATTCATAGTGTGCTTTGTTACTGAGGTTGTTCCTTATTATGATAT
The DNA here is from genome assembly GCA_029884595.1 of Ormosia semicastrata. NCBI lineage: Eukaryota > Viridiplantae > Streptophyta > Magnoliopsida > Fabales > Fabaceae > Ormosia > Ormosia semicastrata. The sequence goes on along the minus strand of JAQQTO010000041.1, from coordinate 29,208,131 downwards.
TTTAGTGGAAAGACCAACCAGTTTAAGTATGTTATGCCAAGTTCTGTTTGAAGATGCTTGTTCTTTTAATCAATTTTTGTGTTAACAAATGATGGGTTTCTTTTGACTTTTAAGATAAGATTTCAGAGAGCCTACCTCAAGATCAAGAATGTACTAGTTCTTCAAGTGTTCCTTCAATGATTTTAACTCACCCAAATGATGCAATTGGAAAAGTCTTTAGAGTTGAGCACTCTGGTCATGTGCGTGGCTTAGGACATGGTGTTTGTCTTACTAATATTTTTTATATGCCCACATAGCACAATATAGGAGCATCAAGCAACAATGTATCTCAACAACGTATTGAAAACTTAGAGAAACAAGTGGAGACCTTGCAAGATAAGTTAAGTGGATATGATGAGACCAAAGCACAATTGAGTAACATCTTAAATTTCTTGCAAGATAGATTTGATTCTAACTTACCTTTCAACAATGTTTCAAGTTCTTAAGTTTATGTAATTAAATGTAGTGATGATAATAATCTACTTTTTGAGTAGGATTTGTAGTTAAGTAAAGTTGTGAACATGAAGTGTATGATTTAAAATAGTGATGATGCTAGCTAGGGTCTGCATTTTGAGTAGGATTGGTTAGTGAAGTTGTAAATATGAATGGTATAGTTTAGTTTTGACAAATATTCAAAACTTTTGTCCAATCCTCTTTATTAACTAGTGATTTGAATGCTCTACTTGATTGATATTTGGTATTATGTGATTAAACAGATCTTCATTTGTGATATGATTAGGAAGCAACTAGTATTTAAAATAAAAATAAAAAAATATTTACCTGCGGTTTAATTGTGGCAAACTAGTTTTATGAATATAAAACTCTTGTTATATTAGCCACAGTTTAATGTTTGCTAATCCACAAATTAGCCATGGTTTAAGTGTAGCTAAGTATTTTGTAGAATATATTCTTAGTTAAAATTAGTTATAATTATAACTTAATTAACCACAATTATAAATCGTAGTTAACAAAATATTGTCACGGTCCTTAAAATCGTGTCTAATTTATTTGTCACGTCTTATTTAACAATAGTTGTAATAATTGTGGCTAAATTTTATTAGCTATGATTTTTAAGATATTTGCCATGGTTTTAATCGTGGTTAAACACCATTTTTTTTTTTTTTTGGTAGTGTGAGGGCTCTGATACCATCATAAATTTGCAACTGAATGAGTGAAATCATCTTCATTCATCTGAAAAGTTCATGTACAAAGTATTTATATAGGCACATAGGAGAACAACAAATTACGATACAGTGGTTTATATCAGACAAAAGCCTATACATTACTGGTTTACAGTAGAACTAATGCATAAATATGAATAATATTTGGTTCAATACGCTCATCGTGTGCGCTGCTTATCCTTATCTATGAGCTCTAATAACATACAGCGAAGACAAAACCAAAATAAAGGGACTGAACCATCATTATAGTTTTGACTTTTGAAACTGCATCACTATATAAGACGAAGTATTTCTTGGTTATCATTCTCTGTGATAGTCACCCTATTTAATTTTAAGCATATATAAAATTATAGAACCTGTGTTATATGAGAACTTCTCATAAAGCACGACGTTTCCCGGTAAACTACTCTTAAACAAGGGTGGCTCCTCCATTGAAATGTTTTAGAGTTTAATTTTGATGTGTGAAATATTTTTATACTATCATTTAAATATTATATTATAAAATATATGAAATGTCAACTTCATTACATAATGGTGGCAACATATCATTAAATAAAAAAAATTAAATGCTCTCAAAATAAAATAAAAAATACTTACTCTATATCATTCAATGTGTAAGTTATAACATTAAAAATCTTATTAAAGGGGAAATAATAATGACACATAAGATGATACACATTAAATGGTTTAAAACAAAAACTGTTTTTTTTTTTTACTTCAAAAACTAAGAATTTTTCCTTTGAAAGATAACTTAAAACATTTTTACAATAGTAATATATTAAAATTAAATTTAATTATGTATTTATACACAAGAAAAGAAAAGAAATTACAAATTACAAATTTTATATAAATAATTTTAACTAACGCTTAATTGGTTCAAGTGGTTTGACATTTATTCTTCTTAAGCAAAGTCTCAAGTTCAAGTCTTGTGAATAGAAAAAAAATTAGTGTTAGGAGAACTTTATACTTTTGTGATCTAATCCAACTTGATTCTTGATTAAATAGAATCTAACTGTATGTCAATGTGATTTTTAGATACGAGAGATTTCATATAAAAAATATATAATTTTATTTAAAGTTCAAATCAATTTTTAAAATATTTAATTTCAAACACACTGTACATGCAATGCTGCCTTAACTTAAAATTCAACAATGCTACACATATTTACACATATATTATTTCATAGGTTAAATTAAAATTTTGGTTCTTATAGTTTTTATCAATTTTTAATTTAATTCATATATTTTTATTTCAAATCATTCTTTATACTTGCAAACAATTTTAAAATAGTTTATATCATTAATTTTTATTATAATATTGATATAACACTATCAATTGATTAATTTAGTAAATTTTCCATTGCCTAATAAATACTCCTGCATTTTATTAAGTACTTATGTAAGTGTTTATTTTTTCTAAATAAGTACTCATTTGTTAAGTACCTTCCCTTTTATATTTTCTTTTTATTTCTGTAAAATATTTAATAATAACAAAATTAATAGTGTTATAATAAAAATTAACAGTAAAAGACTATTTTAAAAATATTTATAAATATAGTGACTAATTTTAAAAAAATTAAATTAAAAGCAAATAAAAATTATAAAAACTAAAATTTTAATTTAATTTAATTTATATTTATACAAATTTTATTATATATTTATACAATTTTGATATTCTTATCACAAATAATACATACATATATTTTTACACCTCATTTAATATTATTTACTATATATTATTTTATCATTTTTTTCTCTCAATCATATACCTTTAAATATATATATATAATATTTACACTTCTAAAAAAATATAACATCATCATTTTTCATATTTATAACTAAATATATTCTATTTTTGACATACCTATATAATGATATAAAAGAAGCGTCTGGAAGACTGATTTGTACCTAGCATTTTTTCTTATAATTTGGAGAAAGATGAGTAATTTTCATTTAGAAGATAACGTGGTGGGAAATCACTCTACACACGTGCACTGCGTGGCCCACCAAACCTCACATTAAAAACCCGGTGGAGCCGGCGTGGGCCGGTACACAACAAAGTGTCGGCACTCCAAAGCAATGGCAGCATATGTAAATAAAAGTGAAATGGGTGGGCAAATGATTATGTGGCAACGGATAACGACGAATCTTGAGTACGCGAGTTAAATTCATTGAGTCCATATATAAAGTCGCAAATTCACTCACACAAGTCACAAAAGACACAACACAACAGAGTTATACATAGCCATTTGCTATCATAATAATAATTCGTACAATTGGAAACCAATCTCCACTTCTAGTTCTACTTCTAGCTTAGAAAAACCTTCCTTCCATTTCATTCTTATTGCTTCCTGCTTTCTTTCTTTCTTTATTTTTTTTGGAGACAATGAAGTTTTTCTTAAACTTCTTTTCTTGTGGCCGCTCCACCACCGTGCGCTCCGCCAACCCCATTGATTCCACGAAGCTGACGGTTCCGCCGGCTTCCCAGACTCTCCGCCGCAAGAAGCGGGATGCACTAGATTGGAGACCATCGCTAGGATCGATTTCCGAGGGCAGCACGGTGCCCCAGAGTGAGAGAGGCTCTGAAAGGGGCCTCAAGAGGAGGAGCAGCACTGGCGCCATGGCTTCTGCTGCAAAGGTTCATTACCATAATTATAGTGACGGTTACGATTATGGGTAAGTTGTTGTTTTTTTTTGTAATGGATTTTTTTCCCCCTTGGAGTTGATGGGAGAGTTGACGTGATTTTTTACCCTGTTTTATCGATTTGCATAGGTATGGGGATTAGATTATACTATTTAGATTAGATTGCTTCTAAGTTTAGCGTTGCGGAGTTTCGTAAGGGATTGACCATTATTGGAAAAGTGACTCTTATCCATGTGTAAAGCGTAATGAATGAATGGCTGGATAGAAAGCCATTCCTCCATATGATTGGCTTTTTACATCGTATTTGTACTTTTCTAGTTGCATTATTTAGTCAATGTCAACTTGGTAATTTCATTTTCTTTTTTGTTACAAGGGATGCCTAGGCCCAAACCAAAAAAACAAAACCAGACTATGGTTTCTTTTTTTGTACAAAAACTGGACTAAGTTAATCCTTCGGGGCAAAGAGGCCTTGACATATCCGCAGAAATGCGAAGGGAAAGATTGGTAGGGGGAAAATCCCAAACATGTAGACCAAACTCATGTTCATACCTCCAGTTAGCAAGCCAATCGGCGCATCTATATATCTATATAAAACTTGGCAATTTCTGATCTATCATGATTTAATTCGAATGCACTAAAAATATATAAAAAAATTATATTTTTATTTAATTATACATTATCATATTATTAAAAATATTTAACTTTTATAATAATTATTTTAAAAATCACATATGTTAAAATATATGATTAATTGATAACATAAAAATTTTACTCTGAAAATACATTATAATTAAACTTATATATATTAACGTTTGGTTAGTTTAAGTAGTTTGACACTTGTTTTTTTTAAACAAAGTTTTAAGTTTGAGTTATGTGAATAAAAAAAATCAACTTTGAGAGAATTTTAAACTTTTGTCGTCTAACTCGGTTTGACTTTAGATTAGTGAGAGCCTAATACGATTTCCGAATACTGGGAGAATACCGAGAGGTTTACACTAAAAATGAATTAAAGTCATTTATCAAACTATTGGGGCAATTATAAAGGCAAAAAATTTCATTAAAAAATATAAATGAGACAGAAATGGGAATGATTCCTTCAAACCGAGGAAGAGTACAAGTAAAAAGGGGAAAAAGGGGGACAGGGTGGAAATATATGAGTAAACTTTTAATTTATGCGTTAGTGATTTACGTAAACCTTTTCACTTGCTTTGTGGCCATCTGTGATTTTGTATGATTTACAAAGCTCTGGCAAATGATGTGTGTACTTGTAAGTTATTAGAATTTGGTTTTCTTGGGATGTAAATTATAACTCAGCTGTTTTTTTCTTTTTTTTCTTTTGGTTAAGTTGCAGGCGAGTTGCAATGCCCACAATTATGCCACTATTCTCTCCGACGCCTTTCATGTTTTGAACATTACAATTGCATTTGTTAAAAAAATGTTTTATATATTGTTATATGGTTTAGGACAAAATAAAAAAATTTAAAGGTTTATGGGTTGATGTTGTAAATAAAAGTAGCATTCTATCACAGTACATACTGTTCTATTCATGTCCTTTTACTTCCTTTTTTAATATGTAATTTGAAGTGCAAAGCGCCGATTCCTTCTGACCTTGATTTTTGGGCAATATTCTTAATGTTCCTGAAATGTTATTGAGCACTGATGATCCAGGGTTCAACACCGTTGGTCTGGTTTAAAATTTGATAAATGGCTGGTGTTGTTTATATGTAATTTTGGGAGGCATTTACAATGCTCTTAACAAAGTTTTGAGCATTGATATTCCATGTCATAAAACTATTAATTTGAGAAAATTTTAGACCAATGACTAAGAATAAAGAAGAGTAACTTATACAACTGGTAATTGGAAACAATAATAAATTATAAAGTTAGTCTCTTAAAAATATAAAAATTGTGTATAATTATTTATAGAAAAATCCTTCTACTCTTTAGTTCCATTATATGTCAAAAAAGCTTTGATATCAGATATTTCTTCTTCGTTGCCGGAGCTGGTGTTGATGTTGGAAGCGCCATTTAGGGTCACGTTTTTGGGTTTGACAGACACGATGGACACTCACAGGAGAGAGGAAATTGTGAGCTCGGTGGTGGAGTGCAAAGCGATGGAAGTCCTGGCAGCGTCACGATCTGGGTCGCATGGTGGCAGTTTGAGGTGCGCGCGCGACAGATCTGGGTGGAGGTCGCGTGTGGCGCGGAGGCTCGAGGTGTGGTTCCTGAGGTGGGTCGCAACCAGATCTGGGTTCGTGTGAATCGAAGCAGAGGACGACACGTGGTGGCTTCAATTGACGTGGATCGTCTAGTTCTGCTCGTGAGTCACTTATTCTGGTGAGGATGACGGTGGGTTTGGTCTCAGGTTTGTGTGAAGGTGATGCCACTGGGTGATGGTGCACCAAGGAGATGGGACTATAGCGAGATGTGGTAGAAGCTCGATTCTGTGTTTTGCTTTGATGGCAGTAGAAGGAAGGTGCTATTGTGATGGTTTGAGGCTTATGGCAGAGGTGGAGATAGTTGGGTTGATGGTGGTTCGCAACGTTGGGTTCTGGCATGGAGAAGGGCGTGGACTATGGCGTGGCTGGCTGGGCGGTGTGATGTGTGCAGTGGTGAGAATGGACTAGTAGATTTTGTTTGAAGGATCACAATGTAAAATAAATGAGGTAAAAAAAAATGAAGAGCTTGTAATATAGATATCTAAACCTGATTTAAAAAATCAAACAATAGGTAATAAGAAGTAAATTCAATGAAGGATTGATACTCTCAATTTATTTAGGAGCATTGTAAAAGTTTGCGTAACTCAGTACATAATGAGTGACGTACAAGCTTGGTCCTTGAAAAACTGAAAATTTATGTAGGCATTTACAAAATGATCCCAATCTTCTTTGTTCTCTCATTCTACCGGTCTCCAACGAAATGTTCCTTTCCTGCCTTTCCCCGCAGCCCTAACAGACCACCCTTCCCTGATAGGTATGATCTTGATCGATTTGCTGTGGAGAAGGAAGAAGATAAGGTGGCAGGGGCATTCTCATACATTTCATTTAGAAGGGGCAGACATGGATGCCTTGGCGATCCCTTCGCATATCTGCAGATAAAAGTAATATGGACTCATTTATTGAGGAATTTTGAACCGGAGTTGGTGTCACCTTTCCCTGAGATTGATTGGAATAACATGGTTGTAGGAGTGAAAGGAAAAGTGATAGTCCGATATAAGTGGATGGAGTTTTCTGTTAATTAATAGGACCAAATGTATAGTGTTTGGCATGATTTCATTTTTGAGCAGTTCTTGTTAATCTTGCTGGTTCAGCTTCAGTCGAAGTTCACTGGTTATTTGACCATGGATATCAAGAAACTTGATTTTAACTCTGTGTAATTTTGGTAAGTGGTTTTAACTTATTTCGATTTTAGTGAATTAGATGATAGAAGTAATCACTTGGGTTCAGGTGAAATGGTTAGAGTAAAATGTTGCTTGGTATATTTTGGGGCTGCATCAACATGAAACAGTCTAACTTTTTGCTCTGATCGTAATTTTCTCACTTCATAATGAAATTAGGCCCGATCCATTCAAAAGCTATGGAAATTTTCTATTTCTATAAAATGTTTCACTTAAAAGATTCCCAAAAGGTATCAATTATGGTGGCATTTAACATGTTCTCTAAATCTTTTGGAGCACCCATGCTCCATACAGTAAAAACTATAGATTTTATGTAAAATTAATCAATGATTGATATTATTTACTTGTAACCTTAACAACGTGTAATTTTTATTATAATAGGTAATTACACACTTGGTTCTTGCAAACTTAGACTCATTGCCAAGCCGCCCCACCTTAACTCAAGCTTCCACCACGGACCACCATCTCCCATGGCCACTACACCTCCACGAATCCAGAGAAACCTTCCGTAACACACCCCATATCACCTGCCTTGCCGTCCACCGAAACCTTCTCTACGCCGCATCCGTCAATTCAACCTTAGGGAATTAGTGGTAGTCACTGCTGCAGAAACTTGCTTCCTTAGGGATACTAGGGTTTGGGTGATGAGATGATAGCAAAGAGGGCTTCAGGCTCCTTTTTAATACAATAGATTCTTCAATAACGTCAAAACCGTCTCTGGGTGCTTCACTACCTAGTAGATGAGGGTGAACTAGCTAAGATTCATGTCTAGCTCATCACTCCCTCAAAACGACACTCTCTTATGTCGTCCTTCTCCACCGTGAAGGACCAGTTGCACCAATGCATCGTACCAAGAACATTTCTTTCCTTTATTGCAAATTTTCTCTTATTTGGGCTCAAATCTAAAAAATGGAGAGGGTGCAGGGTTGTTCTGTTCTAATTTAGAGATGATCTTTGCTTTAAAATATTAGATTCAAAGATCTTGCTTTTGAACTTTCCAAGATAAAGGTAAATTTGGAGAAAGAAAGTGAGAAAAAGTTAGAAAAAGAAATGTAAAGAAAGTGAGGGAGGGACTATTTAACAAAATAAGATAATTAAAGGTTTTAAAAATAAACAAAACATCCTCTAATTATAAAAATAAAAATTTAAGGTTAATATAAAAGTTACTTACAATAATATGTATTTTTTTAAGAATATCCATGCTCAAAAAATAGTTTGGGAGTATGTATGTAAAACGGAACCTCAAATTATAACAAAAACTTTCTACTTCTAATTATTATTATTATTATTATTATTATTATTATTATTATTATTATTATTATTATTTGTGTTATAATACTGCTGTTTTTGAATGTTGAATGATAAAAAGAAAAAGGAATTTTGAGCTTAACTATATCATTTAGTTTGTGGGTATTTGTCCCTTTCCAACTTCTATTTGATGGCATTCGTGCGTGGGTTGTAAAAGGGAATTGACCCCACTAATTTATATTAAATTTTCTTACCACTTTTTTTTATCACATGTCATTTTTTATACTTTTTCTTATACTGATAATTATATTTTTCTTTTATTTAATCACAATTTTTTAAAAAAAATATGAAAATAAGTGTATCACAAAAAGAGTGTAAAAGTATCTTTTCCCTTATATCAAGCATCAACTTTTTTTTTAATGAATCAAGCATGCAATATTTTGTCAAAGTTGTGTATCGTATGCTTTGGATTATCATTAGTTAGTTAAAGAAGTATGATAGTTTGTGATTTTTTTTTCTTTTTGGTCGTAGATGGCGACTTTATGATGCGAAAATCAAGACTAGTGGCATAATTATAAAAACTAGACCGGTCTGATCGATTCGACGAGAAAACTAGTGACCTCGTCACCTAGCCAGTCCGATACTGGTGACCTCGTCCCCTAGCCAGTCCGATTGAAGGATTTGTTGGATTTTTTAACGGATTGGTCAAACTCGGTCAACATCTGGGTAAATAGGTATGAACCGCTCAAACATAATAGAAAAAATGGTCAAACTGATTCTCCTTCTTCATTGAAGTTGTGTGTTGAAAATCACAGCAAATTGAAAAAAAAAAATCCACGGACTGAGAAACAAGATGAAGAAGAAGGAGAAACCAAAAATATGCCGATATGCGTTGCGGTTTCAGTGGAAGAATCAGTCCACTTTGCTTTCTTTGCACTTTTCCTACATTGTTTTAGATCGATGGTTGTGAAAAAAACAAATAAAGAATGAAAGGTAGGAGATGAAGCTAAAGCTAACAGGAGACGAATTTAAAAATGAGAGAGAAACATGTTTTAAAAAGAGAAAGAAAAGCTGTAAACCAACCCTTCCTTGCTCTTCCCGATACGCCTGTCCCCTCACCTACCCCTGCATGCATCTTTTTATCAATTTACTTACATATATGACTTTTCTCTTTCCTTGCATTAAATAAAAAAGAGCATTAGATAGATTTTAATTTTTGTATATTTTATAAATAATAGAAGGAACAACGAAAAAAATTTAGGTGTGGAATAATTTTTAGGTAAGTAATGTTTTTTGGGTTGATTAACCTAATGAATAGGATAATGTTTTATATAATTTTTAAATGTTTTATTTGAATTTTTTGATTCTACCTCTTAATCCATGATCAAATCAATGATCTAGTTACTTAATCATCTGATTAAATTAATCTCAATTCGGGTTTTACAATTATGACCGGTGGTTCAATATTTTCTTTATCACTATTAATTTTCAATCTTATGTGTACGTTATATCACAAATTCTAATTTTTTTATCACATTTTTTCTCACATTATTTTTTATATTATTTCTTATATCATTGATCATATCACTTTCTTTCCATCACTTTCTCTCATTTAATTATAATTATAAAAAGTGTAATAAAAAGTGATATGAAATAAAAATCACGTGACAACATCATTTTCCTTATATCACATAGTTGTGTATTAGTTGCATAAGACTAAAGAAATTTTATAATCAGTGTTTATTCTATTTTTTGTAATAAAAATATTTTTACCATATTTTATTAACCTAACAGAAAATTTTGTTAGTGAAGTCAATTGCTTCAAATACCCAAGCTGCAATTTTTTTTAAATAAAAAAAGTCAATTTGCAACAGTTGTAAATCCCTGCAAATTAAAATTAGAAGAAAAAAAACAATTAATTTGTGACGGTTATACCCCATGCAAAGTGAAATTATGAAAATTACAGAGCTTAGAGCAATTTGAATTGAGGAGAGAAGGAAGCAAAAAGTTGGGGTGCCGGGAAATTGGAACTTAAGGAAGAGAGGGGGAAATTAAGGTGAGAGGGTAGTGAAAAATTAAATTAGGAATTGAAAAAAAATGAATATTCTTTTATAAAATTAAAACTGGAATTATAAGCTAGTTTTTGTACAATTATGATTTTTTAATAATAATATTGAATTTCTACAAAATAAAAATTCAGTAATTATAATATTATAATATTATAATATTATAAAAATATTAAAAATAATACTAATTTGGAAAATAAATTGTTTGTTTACGAAATCATAAAATTTTAAACAACTAATAACATTTTATGATATGTTAATCTAAAGTTATAAACTTTTTTAAAAACTTTAAAGTTAACATTATTGATTAAATAATAAAATGTTTTTTATTAAAATAAAAATATTAATAAAATATTAATTTTCTTTAATAAGTTACATGAAAAAGAAAAGTTTTAAATATGAAGTCTTGGAAGTGGTACATGAGTGTTTTTCTTTCTTTTCTTCTTTTTTTCAGTCTCAAGCCTATTCATTAGTTGGTCAATTCAAGGATAGAATTGGACCTCTCCATATGCTTGGAGTAGGCTGCGACCACATTAACCACAATTGACAATACTCGATGATGAGTTAGTTGTTTTTTAATTCCTTTGAATTATTATATAGAATTACAATTTTAATTCTAAAATACTTATCTAAAGGCATAGCAATTAATTTGTCAAGCTCGATTAAGCCAATTAGACATTGTGAAAATTAATCAACTACATCTTTTGGGGAATTAGAACAAGTCTTTACTCGAATTTCTAAAATTAAGTCCTTAAATTTCTTAGTGACTTTATAGGAATTGGGAAATTAGTTTGGAAATTGGTTTATATAATGCAATGAATAATTGCAAAGAGAGATTCTAAATCATATTATATAATCATATATCATATACAGTAGTCATATAAAAGTAAAATACACGTCTTAAGTTTCTGCCATGTATCAATTCATATTGTCATCACATGCTTTCAAATTCTGCCATGCATCATCTATTATTTGTATTAGTAAAAACATTACTGATATGGATTTAATTGGCACAATTAATTATTGTAATAAATTCATTAAAATTTGAATATTTCTTTATTAATATCTATACTCTTTATATTGTTGCCATGTATCATCTATTAATTGCAATAGTAAAAGAGTTGTTGACATGGTTATACATTTAATTGATACAATCAATTATTGTAATAAATTCATCAAAATTTGAATATTTATTTATTAATATCTTATTTATAAAGATTAATTAAGTTTATATTATTTATGAAAATAATTAAAGTTAATTTACTTCAAACTATAGCACCCAAATTAAAATTTTCTAACAATACATTTTGAAAATTCGGCATTGCGTGGTGCAAAATTTCATGTGTAATTATAATATATTAATTTTTTTATTCGTAGTCTCTTCAAATTATAATAGTTTTTTTTGTAAATAAATTTCTTTTTTGTTTTCTGGAGTATCTCCTCACTTGATAAGTGATAGACTAATCTCCTGAGGTACGATAATGCACCTAAGTAAGGATTTCTCTCAATGGTGTTATTTTCTTATACATGAAATCTCATGATCGAATTCAGGGCCATAAGCTTAAGGGACCCAAACCCCTTCTAGTCGGACTAACTTACATTGGTTCAAATTATAATATTTTAATTAATATATTAAAAATAGTTTTCCCCCAAAATTTCGTGTATCTTTTTTTTATTATTGTTGTTGTTTTCAAGACTATAAGTAGATTAGAAAAATTAAATGTCGTATTTATTATCCGTCAATATTGCTTTTTATTTTTTTTAGATTAGAAAAAATAAAAACAAATTTTTACTTTCATTTGCACAATAACTTATTTATAGTTCAAATTTCAAATATGAACATATTACATAGAAATATATACAATTTAAAATTTTAGTCAATTCCTAATTTCAATGATACAAGATTGCCAAGAAAACTTAAATGAGAAACTCTTGCAAAAAAAAAATGAAAAGAAAATATGACACTAATTAAGTAAAACACAACCTGCAAGCAGAAAAAGAGGAATTGAGAATCACTTTGAAAGAATTTGATATGTTATAAAAAATCATACAGTAACGTCATGGAGAAGGGAAGACACACAGGTTTTTAATGATTTTTCACACACATTAAGAGAGTCATGATAAGAAAAGCACTCTACTAAAGGCACTTGAAAATGGAAAGGGTGAAGGTTTGAGAAAAGAAAAGACTAAGACTCGCACATAGGGAGTAGAAAATATATCCTCAACAAGCATTTTTCTCTAAGATAAACACTATAGAAAGATAAAGGGCAAGGACCCCTTAAAAGTTTTCATTCTTTTCTCCTTCCAAGTTCCTGCATTCAAGCAAATTCTCTAAAGCTTCTTCAAAAGTTTGATTTTTTCTTTCGTGCCCAACATATTGTTTAAATTGTATCTGCATGGTTGAATATGTTGGTGTTTTGATGTCGTGTTAGAAATGACCATCTACGTGCAAACTTTTATTTTGCCATATCACCTAAAATGAACCCATGTTTTTAGTGTGTTATTTTGTTCAAATGTTTATTAAAATCTGCATGGAATGTTGTGAAAAGCTCTATGTATGACTATTGATAAAAAAAAAATGGATATGCAATTGGTGAATTAATGACCTGTTATAATGTAATTGCGGCTACTATATTGTAAAAACTTAGCCTTGCAATTAACATAATGATATTGATGTTATCATTTATGACTATTTGTTTAATATTTACACTTACAAAGTTGTTGATTTTACTTAGTAGGAGTTGACCAATGCTATCGCACTAGACGGAATTGCATATGTTAGACATTGGCAATAATTTTTATGTTTTTCTCCTTGGTTTAACTTCTTAGTTTTCATTTGGACGTCAAAATCAATGTCTCCCCTCTTGTCCTTTGTATATAGGATTGTTAGTCCTAAGAGTGGAAGATGCTTGTTTGCAATATATATAACCAACATTATCTTATGTTGTGTTTTTGCAATTCTATGATACTCATTCATATGATGATATCCTACTTTCTTCCTTGATGGGGATGATTCAAATAGATTTTCTATTATTCTAACAAAATACAATGTCAGCTAATAACATGTTTAAAATTAGTAATATTTTTCTTTTCTCTTTCAAACATAAATTTTAAAAAAAATGTATCATTTATTTTTATTCTTTTTTTTATATATAGAACTTGTCAACAAAATTTGCAAAAATATAACAAAGAAAGAAAGAAAGAAACCTATAAAGCAAAGTGATGGTCATCAATTGGATTTTTATGGATTTGATGGAAAAGGTTGGACAGGTAGATTAGTTAATAATAATAGGTCAAATGAATTTAAACTTGGGCATGATTTATGGTTCTGTATATGTTGTAATTTATGTGCATCATTTATCTCTTATCTAACCATGTTGAAACTTGTTGTCATGCTTTACGGTATGTAAGATCTGCTTAGGAGAAGGGGAAACAAGAGAAGAAAATGAATTTAAACTTGGACATGATTTATGATTTTGCAGGTGTTGTAATTCATGTGCATCATTCATCTGTTATCTAACCATTTTGAGACTTGTTGTCGTGCTTTATGGTATGTAAGGTCTGCTTAAGAGAAGGGGAAACAAGAGGAGGAAATGAATGAGTTGTGTGGTCTTATAATATCTAAAGTTCGTAACATGTTTACTTTATTGGAATGAGATTATATATATGATCAAATGCTTATAAAAGGTTTCTTTTGCTTTTTTTACTCCTTAATCTATTAATAGGTGGGGAATATTCTTCATGTCTTCAATCATATAAAGGGTGTTGACCTTAATATGAACAAATTCTACTAGATGATTATGTGATTGCGATGGATTCCATAAAATGTATGCATAGGAGAGTTTAAGGAGCTAAGCAATAAAGATATTGACTTAACTTGTGGAAGAAGGAAATCTTTCCAAAGAAAAACAAAGACTATGTCGTAACAAGAGATCTATAACATAAGAAGTCTGAGGACATACTCAGCTTACATTTCAATTTTCAAGGATTAATAGTCAAGCAATGATAGAGTTTTTCACACAATTATTGTTGTATATTACTTTGATTGTGGAGAGGAACAAAGTTGGAAATGCTTAAAAACTCATGAGGAAACACAAGTACAAAGAACAAAAATTCATACTAGACATGTTCAAGATTGTGTAAGTCAATGGTTTGCAAGTAGAATTTAGACTCAAGTCATTTGATCCTCAATTGTTCATAGGGGAGTGCTATAGGTGCTAGGATAATTGTGAGTTTCTTGTAAAAGTTGCTTGATTTGAAAAAAAAATAGAATTAGCGTATCAATAAAGTATTATATGGTAAGTGAAGTTAGTGACACACTACTATATATATTTAAATGAAAAGATATTTATATATTCTTTTTCCAAATTAAAAGTCATGCTTTTTATTGGTGTACTCTTTTTTTATATTGTATATATGTTTAACTAATTTTATAATTGTTATTAACCTTAATAAATACTTATTATTTGTATTAACAGTATTTATTAGTCATCTTTTAATATGACATTATTAAAATACTTATTTAAAATTAATTAGGTAATTTTAATTATTCGTGAAACTTTTACTAATTTTATTATCCGTACAAATGCTAGTAGACTTAAAAAAGAAGTCCTATTGATTAATTTTCATAATTCTTAATTAGCTTAACTAAGGTTGAGGAATTATTGTTAAGTGAGATGTTAAATAGATTAAACAAAACCAAGTTCTAGCAATTAATTTTCATAAAATAGACTAAACAAGCCAACTACTAGTGATTAATTTTCATGAATTCTAACTGGCTTAATTGAGATTGAGAAATTATTGTAATGTCAGCTTCTAAATAGTCTAAGCAACAAAAGTACTAGTGATTTTTCTTTATTTGTAATTGGCTTAATCGAGTTTACATAATTATTGCTAGTGAGCTTCTAAATTCTCTAAACAAGAATAATTTTATAACACTAAGTTTTTGATGAGCTAAGAATAAGAGATGACTTAATTGACTTCTAAAAAAAATGTTCTGAAAATTAAACTGATGAATAAACTGATTCAATATTTAATGGTTCTACGATAGTTGAATTGGAACATAATTAATATAGTATTTCTTTAATATTAGTATCATTAATTTTCATAAATATGAATTAAATATTTAAAAAAAATTATATTAATTTAAACTAAGAAATTATTATATTAATATAAATAATGTTAGTAAGTGATACTATAATAAGAAAGTGTTAAATGCAACTTCATAAATTAAATTAATAAAAATTAAATTATATAAATGTATTTTATTTCTTCATGGTTTTTAAACCGCATGGCCTAGTGGTATAGCTTTCCATTGCCACCTAAAGGGACCTGGATTCGAGTCCTTGTCATGCAAATTCGAAAATTTTTATAACAAACAGAATTGGAGGGCGTATTCAATAATAAATCAAATCTAAAGATTTTAAAAGTAAATAAACTATTTTAAAATAAAAAAATTATAAGACTTAAAGAAGGTTGCCTATAATAATAAACCAAATCTAAGAGTGTGTTTGAAATGTTAAAAAATAGAAATTGATTTGATTTGTAAATTAAATTTAATTAATTTTTGTGTTTGAAATGTTAAAAAATAAAAAATAACTTAATTTTTAAAATTCCATAGATTTCATTCTTTTTATTTTAAAAATTTCATCAAATTTGATAGGATTTGATTTGATTTGATTTGAAATAAATAGACTATTTTACCCTTAGTAATTATCTCTAACTACCTCTCATAAGAGTTAAAATGTAAAATAATAAAATCAATTCTCATTTTAATGAATTCTAAACACAAAATTTGATTTCTAAATCAATTCAAATTCTATTTTTTTTTTCACCTAAAAATTCAAATATAAAATTTGATTTCTAAATCAAATCAAATCAATTCAAATCAAATTAAATCATTTCTCATTTTTATTCATTACAAACACAACTTAAATGTTTTAAAAGTTAGTAAACTATTTTAAAATAAAAATTATAATAAGATCTTAAGTCAATGGAAGGTTACCTGTAATAACATGTAATCAAAGAGCATGCATGCTCAAAAAGATGTCAGGAGCATGTTAAATATTGCCTAATTTTTGTTTTCATGATGAAACAATTTTGGTATTCATTATACGAAAAATGCTGGGTTATTCTTGTTTCACCTAAAACAAGTTCCTTGCTCATTTCTTGTGTATAGAGGGAGACGTTTAAAATGCTCCAAAAAAAAGTTAGAAGCATGAATGCTCCATTTACTTTATCAATTATGTCTAGTTTTTTTTACTTTAATTACCAGTTTTCAATATTTATGAAAAAAGCCCACTGTTATTTATTTTTCAACTCTTTATTTTTTTTTTTTCATTTAGTCTTTCAGAATTACTCTATCATATATACCTCCTCTCTTCCCCGCCATTATTCCGTCTCCTCTCCCCCCATCCACTCACTTTTAGAGTATGTTTGGATTGGTGGGATAGAGTAGAATGGAGGGGAATGGAATGAAATAGAGATATATTCCATTGTTTGAGTATGTCAAAAAAGGATGGAATAATATAGAAGTAAGTGGGATGGATTCCATCGCATCTCATAAAAAATCATCAATTTTCTTTTTCTCTTAATTTGAGAGATATGAGATAGAATCATCTTTTTTATTATTATTATTATAATTAGGATTTCATTTCATCCTACAAAAAATCATTCACTTCACAAATAATGGAGTGATAACTTTATTTCATTCTATCTTAAAATATCTAAACAATGGAATGATACTTTTATGTCATTCCATCTCATTTCATTTCATTCCATCAATTACTAAATATCCAAACATAGCCTATTGACTATTATATTTCATGTTCTTGCTGAATACTTTGAAGTTACAAAGATTACAGCTCGGGAACAAATGAACAATGAGCAATTGCTCCCACGGAAAATCAATGAAGAGAATGGCAGAGCTTACAGCATAGACTATTATCCTTAGAAAAATCAAGAGAAAATGGAGCCGTTAATGGCACATGCACATGTGCAAGTCTATTCCGGCTCAATTCCGGTTCCAGCTCCTATGTCGGCAACTGCTCAAGCATCTTTAACGAAGTAGTCACATCATGTTCAAACATGTTTAACCTGAATGGACAAAAATTCAAAAATCAGATTTTTATTTACCTTAATCTAAATAGTTTTTCTCAGAGAAGAAAAATGGGATAATGGAATTCAAAACAAAATGAACCATAGTGAGAACTCTCTTGATGATGTTGAAGCACATAAGGTTACATTTGGTGTACTTGATAGTATAAGATATGATAATATAAGACACTGTAATAAGTTTTGATAGTATAAACAAGCTGATAAGCTCTTATATTATCAAACATTTGATACAAATAATATAAATAATGTGATAGTATATATAACTATTTACTATGATCATACTACCTTTTATCACTCATGAGCAAAAATCAGTAAATCAGGAAATCAAAAATTGTTCACTCAGCAAAAAACTTAGCCCTGAAAAAAAAAGGCAAATTTATAAGCTAAAAATTGTTCACTCAACTCTCAACAACAATGTGTCTATGGCCTATGCAACCGTTCCGTTTAGCCAAAAAACCATCAAATACCATTAACGAAATTTAAATTTTAAGTACTTAGTCGAAGCAAAAGATTCCTCATCGAGAATTCATTAATTTCATTATTTTCGTTGTCATCAATGAACTCATCATCAAACCTGGATCGTCCATCATAAAGTATATCAGTCTGTTAACTTCCATTTGGAGCGTTGCCGTGCATCAAACAAGGATCCGACCATCTTGTCAGCATCAAAGATGTTGTGTGTAATTGAAAAAAAAATATAGGTTTTCTAAAATCTATCTCCTTCCTTCTTTGTTCATTACCAATGGAATATAAATACAGGACCTTAGAACTCAACATTATATTAAAGGACCTCAAAGCTGTCAACCTGGTCTAAGATGTCATGTCACTCTCCAGCAATCCCCTTAACAACCAGAAGGCCAAGACATCAGTCGACAGAGATGCCAACACCAAACCCACTTGGAACTTTCCTGTGAAATTCTCTGTCAACGAATTGTTGGCACACAAGAACCGATTGTCCCTCAAAATCAAGTTCATCTTCAATCGCGTGCTTATCGGCGACACCATCATCGGCACAGTCCACGTCCTTGTCAAGGAATTCCTCAACAACTCCAGTGACAACAATTCCTTTTGGCACGTCACTTATCAGGTGAGGAAACCTTGACTTGTTCAGTTTCTCTTATTCACACGACCAAACCACAGTCACTCCTCGCCAGACCTGCACGACCCATCACCCAGTCACCTGATTAAACCAAATCGTCGAAACCAGAGATAAATCTACCAGAAAATTTGATCAGCTTTGACAATGGTCTCTGATTCACAGCCCAAATCGAGTCAGCACCTGACCACCACTTGCTGCTCCACCATGGAACCCAGATCACTACTCGCCTCAGATGGTGAATTGATGGTGGCAAGGTGGTCTATTTGGTGGTGGCGGAGGGGTTTGTTAGTCAGGGAACAGTGGTTGTTCCAGGTGGAGGGGATGAGGTTCTTCGCAGAGAAGGAGAGGCTTGGAGTGAGAGGGATAGAGTTGAGGGTTAATGTGGGAAGAGATATCCTATCAGGTCTAATCAGGGGGTGGAGAAGAGGATAGAATAATTAGGTTAGAATAGGATAAAAATGATGAACCTGATTTCATTATACTATCAGGTTAAACTATCAAACACTTGATAATGCCTGATAGTATTAGCTAATACTATCAAGTTCTCTTTATCCTATCCACCAAACACAGCCTAATGGCGTTTGGTGGTGTGAGAATGTTCAAAGACCAGTACTTTTATCAATAAAATAAAATGATCTTTCACTAGATCACTTTTTACAAAAAAAAAATAATAATTTAATAGCCACAGAAAAAATCTAGACTTTCAAAGACATAAAATTTGTTGCGTGATTATTCCCTTTAAGATTTTTCAAGATTTCTTAAAAAAATTGACATTTTATAAGAGCTGATTTTCGTTGCTTCAATTTTGAAGGGAGGTAAGCTTGCCCAATGAATTGAAGAGAGTTCTCCCGTGTTTGTTGTAGAGTGAGAACTATGGAAAGACATATAGAATCAAATTGTTCTCTTCGTATACCCATAGTTCGGCGAATGAAGAGAATGGGGCAGAGAGAATATGGGATTTTTTTTCCATAGACTCTCCACACAACTTCAATTTTTAAAGGACCAATCTCGTAGATAGTAATTTTTACAAAATAACAAATTGACCGAGTTACAGGTCATTATTTTTAGTCATTGATGTATTTATCTACAAAATCAATAGTTCAAAGAGCATGGAGTATCCAGATGAAGATTACATGTCCTCATTTCCTATTTCCTTTCTTATCTCTCCACTTAAATTCTGTCTAGTGAAAAATAAAAAGGAAGAAATGAGGACATGTAATTAAGTTTAGAACACTTGACCAAATTTAAATGAGAAGACAGAAAAAGGGACAAAAAATAGAGACAAATGATCTTCATCCGGAACATCCATGTTCCCTAATTGGAGCATGTTAAACGTCTCCTGTTTAAAGTCACAAAACTAATTATCTAGATCTGAAGTTGGCCCAAGGGTACTTGACTCCTGTCTTGGATCCGAAGTAAATGTCTATACAACAATTAGAACTAATTAATCTTTACTGAAACACATGAATCCAAAATTCTGTCTAAGGCCAATCTCTCTGTAGTTTTGTAGTTGTGATGTAAATGTACTGTCAGAGAATAGTAATGTGAAATACCTCTCTTCCAAGCATTCGATCTTCGACTGCTATATACGGTAATAAGATGCATTTCAATGAACGGAGGGGGTGTGAATGTGTCTTGTTTATACAGAAGTTGTGCTCTCTACATTGGAGTTGTTATGGTATTAATATCGTACTTGATATAAGTTGTCAAATAAGTGTTAGTTATTGTTTTTATTATAAATGTTATAATTAATAAATTTAGGGTTTGGGCATTTGTTAAGAAATCAAAAGTAGTTAATTTTAAATCAAAAGTGAAGCTTTTTAAATACTTAATGTATTAAATATTTTATTTTTTATTTAAAACTCATTATTTTTTATTCCTTAATAAGAATCTTTAGTGCACTCGTTAGACAAACGCATAAATTTATAGGAGTTCTTATACCATATATTTGGGAAAATTTATACTCTCTTGCATCATTTATCTTTCCTCTAATCCTCTCCCCACTATGTTATCAATCCAGAAGAATACTTGAGAAACTTTGCTCTTTTCACTTTTATATTTCTTTTTAACTTCTTAACGATTATAATAATGTTAACATAGTTTATCTCATGGTTTCATTAACATCTATCCAATTAAATCGAATACTAATGTCTTTTATTTTGAGGAACTTCTTCACTTTCTTATATCAAGTTTTTGAGGTGGAAAAAATGATTAAAATACCACATTTTCCATAAAATTGATGTAGATACAAAATTATTATGAGATCCACCACTCCACAAAACATGGTAAAACAATTTAAGCATATAGGCAAGACGAATAGAAAACTGTCGTTCCAATTTCACCAATGAAATCTTGATTATCTGGTCTTCACTCGATATCGTTGCATATTTAATTATAAATAATGTTGATACCTTAGCTCAACTACGCGAAGAAGGATACTGACTAGAATGCATTGAATTTTCAAAAGTACAATATTAACTTACTTAGTTTAAGTTAGGAGACACTTGAAATTTTAAGCTTTACAGATTTGTTGAGAGTTACATGAGGCTTTTTAAATTTATGCCTGGTTTCACAAAATTATTAAATTCAATTTTCTCCTAACTTAAGTTTAAGTTAGGAGAAACTTGAAATCTTAAGTTTTACAGATTTGTTGAGAATTACATGAGTTTTTTTTTTTAATTTGTTCCTGGCTTCACAAAATTCTTAAATATAAGACTGATTCATTTACATCTTTCATTATTCTCATCTCCATCAACATCATTTGGATTTAGTATAGTTTCTCCTTAAGACAACATTATAAGTTAAAATGTAAAAAAGTTCAGAGCAGGTTAAAGACAAATTCAAATCCTTTGTCTCTTTTTCCTAACCTTTTGTCTGTCTTTTAATTGAATGTTGACAACTCACTAAGAAAATATGACAACTAAGAGAGAAGTTGTTTGTGCGCTTGCACTAGATGGTTTGTAAGTTTAGCAAGAAGCGCACTAACAATAGCATAGAGGTGAAAATTAGAGATCTTACTATGCTACAAGTGACATGATTTAGGTATTATGGTTTTATCATACAAAATGACGGAGAAATAAAGATAGATGTAAATCATAGGACTCAAGTTAGTGGATGAAATAGAGAAGTGCTTCGGGTATTATTTGTGATAGAAAAGTGTCTATCGAGCTTAAAGAAAAATTTTACCGCACAACTATAAGTTATGCAATGCTTTATGATACTGAATACTAGGAAGTAAAAAGTAAACAAGAGCATAAGCTTAGCATTGCAAAGATAAGGATGTTGCGTTGGATAAATGGAGATACAAGACAAGATAGGATTAAGAATGAATGCATTAGATAGAAAGTAAGCGTAACACTCATTGAAGAAAAGATGGTAGAATCTCCCATTGGTTTGGTTATGAGAGGAGAAGACCTTTAGAAGTCACAGTAAGAAGAATAAATCAGGTGGAGGATAACATAATAGTTAGAAGTAGAGGGAGATCAAGAAAAATTATAGGTGAAATCATTAAGAATGACTTAGATTTATATGACCTTTCTGAGGACATGGTATATGACAAAACACAATGGCGTCGTTTGATCTATGTAGCTAACTTCACCTAGTTAGAAATTTGTTGTTGTTGTTGTTGTTATAAGAAAGAGGTTGTTGCTAATTAAGAGATAAAGATTTTTTTTTGTTTAGTTGTCATCATTCAATTAGGAGACAAAGAAGAGAACACAAAATAGAGACAAAAGATTTCAATCCACTCAATACTAATACAATAGTGCTCCTTCTTTTTTGGCATACTTTCATTTTTGGTGGGGTGTAAAGTCAACTCTTACAAAATCTACACAAATTTATCTTTATATTTTTTGAGTCACAAATTTCTCTTATTATTTTTAAAAGAATTCAGTTTTGATATAATATTAGCGTAAAATTTTTTTGCACTGCTATTATATAAAAATAAAAATCTCTTTTTCAATGAAAGAGATTTATAAAATAAAACAAGGTTGTCCCCGTGTTGATAATTCATTTGGTAAAAACTGAGACATGCAAGGAGAGAGTATGCCTCACTAAGGAGAAACAGTATGACATGCTAGAGGTTTAACCCTCACTAGGGGTGGAAACAGTTTTTAAAAGCTTGGCATGACTAGGGATGGCAGGCGGGGCGGCGGCGGGACAGGACATGACATGGCAGAGGCTTAAGGGCGTAGACTTTGTCTTAAAAAAAATTCAAAAAAATCAATAAAATAAAATAAAATAATAAAAAATGAAAAAAAAAAGTATAATACTATAATTTTTCAAAATTTTTCCAATACACTTAATCTAAAAATGTGAATTTATATAACTTGTAATAAACAAATTTTTAAGACTTAACTCACCCCGACCTTTTTATTAAATAGGGATAACACTAAAAGCTTGGCATGACTTGAAAAACTTATTTAAAGACCTACTTTGCTATAAGCTCTTTAAATAGGCTAACAAACCTATATTTAAATAGGCTAATAAACTTTTAAATAGGTTAACATGCTTATTTTTAAATAAACCAACAGATTTTTACATAAGCTAATAAGTCTAAACATTAAAATATGTCAATAAACTTAGGCCTTTATATACTTTTGTTATAACTTAATAATCACCTCTTATTTTTATAAAATATTTATTATTTTCTTAGTTTAGTCTTTAATTAATATGGGACTTAGAAATATATTAAATTGCAGGCTTTTTGGTTGTGTCCCAAACTATAGGTGTGCACATAGAGAATACGAATTTGTAGGTGTGCACACGTATGTCATGATATCTCAAAAACTATGCAATCTATCTATGGAAAGTTTTATTGGGTTCTGCAACTACTATAGAGCACAAAATTTGGAAGAACTAGACAGCTGTACATCAATGATAACGGTCAATGCAACCATTGATGTTCCACCAATATTTAGTATAATACATGGCCACCATTACTAAACAGAAGTATACTTCCGCAATATGATATTTATTAAAATCTGATATTAGTACTGTAATAGGTAACATCACAGTTATCAAACTAATGTCACTGGATCTGTAACTTGTCCTTATTACACAGAATTTCCCACAGGGCGTTTTGATATTGCACGTGCGCTGGAAAAGTGGGGTGGACTTCATGAGGTTTCTAGCATTCTGTCTCTCAAGGTGAGGAGACAACGAAGCAGACAGAGCAACCTTGCCAAGGATAAGAAAATTGATCATATAGTGTCCCATGATGTTGAGAGTGAGATCAAGACACCATCTAGATACTATTTCTCAAGATACAGAAAAGTGGCTTACAAAACTAAAACAGTTGGACATAAATTGGGTTGAGTGAAACAGTATGGATATATACATTGGTTTTAAGTACAACCATGTGTTCATATCAATATTTATTTTAGGACTTCAATATCCCTACTGTTAAATAATGTTTGATTGGAATAAGATGGTGAATGTTGTTAAAGGTGTGGCAAATGCTCTATACTATATGCATTTAATATTTTTGTAATTTGGATATATCTTCAAGTTTCACATCGACTAAAGATTAAAATAAAAAAGTGATGAACATTTATAAAAATAGAGGTGAATGTTAAGTTATAACATAATTCTAATATGTTATTTTTATTTTAACTTACTAACTTATGTTTTAGTTAATGACTTTTATTAAAATTTAATTAAAATTTTATTAATATATTATAATAAATTAATAATTATAATAATTATAGTAATATATATTATATTATATAGTTTAACAGGTTAGACTTGTCTATCAAACCTATTAGATAGCATAAGGCTTGACCTTTTTAATTAAACAGACTTTTTAAAAAAAGTTTTGGTCCAGCTTGTTTAATAAATAGACATTTTTAATTAAACTGACTTTTAAAAAAAATTTGATCTTACTTATTTAGTAAATAAGTCAAACCTCAGGCAGGTCAGGCATAAGCCCCTGAACTCTTAACCCTCACAAATGCTTTTCATCCCACCCCCTCTCCCGGGCCCTATTAGGAGACCTAATGGGAGTCTCTGCTACGCCAAAAGAATGGGTTTTAAGTCTTATAAAAAAAATAAAAATAAAAACAATGTTTAATAAAAGTGATAATAGTTTATATTATTATTTTTCTTTGGGCTATGAATGAAGGATTTAATAGTTCATAGTTGTTAAGCCACTCGTTTTTGTCCTTGGGCAGCCTCTTTGAGGGATTAGGCCTTACTCCAGGTTTTGGGCTACGGGCGGTGATGGATCTTCCTTGGTATTGAGTTTTATTGACTGTTTAAGTTTTAAACTGTTGGTGACCCAAATAAAATGTCTTAAACTGTTGTCTTTAAAGATGACAAAAACATTAAAAAAGATTGTTGTAGCCTAGAACACAATTAATCCTATTTTATTGAGAAAAAAAATTGGAAATGGAATCTTTCCTTCATTGTTTTGTTTTTCATTCCTCAGAAAGCAGAAATTGAAAACAAGTGTTATAAAGGATCTGGTGGAAAAGTATTATTTTCTACTTCGCCAAAATTTGAGAAAACAAAAAGAAAACTTAGGAGGGGAACAAAATAAGAAGCCAAAAAATAAATAAAAAAATAAAAACAAAACAAGCATAACACTTCTAGACTAAGCATATTTCCCAGGCTCTTTTAAGCTAAAGGTGTCATATTGAAAAATGAAAAAAAAAAGTTGAAAAAATAAAACTAAAAAAGGTTCTTTCTTCAATTCTTTTAATGACCAATTCTATTACGCTCCCTCCTTAGTTATGGAGTACTAATGCACCCTATACTTTACCCATTATCGCAAGTTGATGGAATCTTTGACCAGTAATAAGCAATTTAATAATGAGATATCAGCTACTTCCTCCATCTTTGGCACCGTCTTCTCCGACACCCTCAGAATTTAAGTAGCAACTGAAGAATAGAGAACCAGAAACAACATGACCAAATTCATATACCCATAGCCAAGAGAGTGGGTTTCTTTGAAGCCTGTCTTCTGGGACTAACTTCTTACTTTGCTTTATGTGCAAATAAACAAGATTATGAATCTTCTCAAAATTCCAACCCACACAATTCTTCCCAAAAGCAAGAAAAGTGAACATGTCGATGAACTATCCACCTTCTGACCTCTGAAACTCATCAGAAAATGTAATTTACAATGAAAATAATAATAATACTAATTTGACTTTCCAAATATATACTACAGACACACTTATCTAGATCTTAAAACTAAGTTATTGTCTGAAAAAAAAAATGAACCCCTATTTTAGGGTTGTTGGAGTTGGAGGAGGAACAATGGGGAAAATGAAGATGCTCTTGTTCTTTTTCATTGTTACCTTTTCTATTGTTAGATCTAATCCATCATGTCACCGTTACAAGGAAGGAGATATCGTCCCTCTCGACACTAACAAGATTGGCCCTTTTCACAATCCCAGGTAAGGTACTCCTTTTCCCCACTTTCCCTTTCTGGGTTCCCTCTCCCATTCCACCTCAGTTTTGGATCTGAGCTGCTTCGGAGCAATCAATAACGATTTCCCATCACATAGAATCAGCCACCAACAAAATCACGTAGCACACCCAATCACGATCCAAGCACCACCAGAGTTGTGGTTGATTTACAAAGTGTAGGAGTCAAAGTTGGTATTGATTTGCGAAGTGTAGTCGCCGGAGATGGTCTCTTTTGCCTTTTAACTGTTTTCCACTTACCTAGTGATTGTTTACCATCGTTCATTAAATTTTATTATTTATCAACTGCTCTTGTACACGGAGCATCATTGCTCCAAAATTAGTAGGGAGCACAGAAGTTGTCTCCTTCTTCTAATTACATAAAAACTAAAATGTCCGACCTAAACAGAGAAAGAAGATAGAAACTCGCAACACCAAGACATCCTTATATTAAGGAAAATATTAATCTTACACTCACTCTTTTTTTAGAGGTATATTACTATTTACATCATTTTTAAAAAATATAATTAAATGAGAAAAAATAATAACAAAAATATACATGATTAATAATATGAAGAGATGTGTAAAAAATGAGGTGAGAGATAAAAATAATAAAAAAAAATCAAAGTTATTATATTAAAGGTGCCATTACTTATGAAAACTATTTGTTAATTAGCAGTACTTTTGTTCTATTACAATTAAGTCGAATAGGTATAAGGACAAAGTATCCCTTATAAAACTTGAGCGACTTCCGTCTTTGAGTTAGTTTTTGAGGAGGAGTTAGGCCTAGTAATTATAATCCACCCATGTATATTAAATTAAAGTATATCTTTTTTAGAGTGGCTAAATCTCTTACTTTACTCTCCATCAAAGAATGACATACGTCATTCTCAACTTCTCTTATTTTAAAGTTTAAATTCAAATTCTCTTTAAATTAATTATGCATATTTTCTTTGAGATTTTAAATATTTTTCTCTTTTAATTTATCTTTTAATTTTACCTAAATTAAGAAAAAAAAATGTATAATGCACATAATACTTACTAGTATGGTACGTATTAGAGCCTATCTCAGTCTTGATGTTGGGCCTCTTGTAGATTTCTAATCTTACAAACTTCACATTTCAAATGTTTAGTGTTTAGGCATGAGGTGGAGGTGTTAAGTCTCACATCGGATAACCCTTCCCCTTGAGTTAGTTTTTCGTGTAGAGTTAGACCAATTATTCTAATAATGACTAAATATGCATGTATGGAACGAGATAAGTACTTCAATTCAATCACAAATTTTGTAAACAACTTATTATAATATAAGCAATATATGTGAATACCTATCTAATTTTGCCCTATCTTTTTTATTTTTTTAAAAAAGAAAAAATGATAAAAAATTACATTAATAAAAATCTACCTTCTTGACCCAATTCTCTAATCATGATTTAACCAAAGTTTATTTTATCACCTAATTTCATTTTTTAATATGATTTTGTTATCACAAAAAGAAAAGAAAAAAAAAAAGAAAGCGTGAGTCCATGATCCATCATGACTCATTCCCAAAAAAAATAAATTAAAAAAGATAACTAACAAGAAAAATTAATATAGAAAGTACATGGGGGAGGATGGCTCGGTTAGTGGTGATAGGTGACAAAATGGTGGTGTGCTTTCCACTCTCTATCCACTAACTAAGTGATTTAGATGGTAGTATTATTTTAGCTATAAAAAAAAAGCCATAATTCAGTACATTAAGCTAACTTATATTCCCTTTCAATTCTTGATACGATCTCCTGATTCATAGTGTTAAAATCTCGACATTGAGATTTAGCAACTAAGGGTATCATTAACTAATAAATATATTGATTTAAATATATTTTACGAATGTAAAGTAACATTACAAAATTAGAAGTTATTTAACTACTTAACTACATGCGAACCAGACTATTTAACTACTGACAAAGGTAATACCAAATATGCAGATTTTTCCTCTTTCTATCCACTAACTAAGTGCTTTGGATGGTAGTGCTTCATTGCATTTTATTGACTAAGGTAATACCAAATGAACAGATTTTTACTCCCAATTAACCAGGTATTCACGTGGAATTTTGGTTTAGAGACTCAATAACAATTCTAACAAACAAATAATGAAAATCAGATGACTGTGAATTTCGAATTATGTGGTAATCTCGTTTTAAAAATAGTTTTGCAGTAAACAGAAGGGATTAAAAAAAATTGAAATAAATAAGTAGAAAATACAAGAAAGAAACTTTAAAAAGATTAAAGAAATTTAAAGAAACAGAACAGGAATTTAAACATTCAGAAAATTAAGTGAAAGTGTGTAAATGACGCAAAATTAAAGTGCAGAATTTAAATGAAAACAGTAAAGAAAAGCAAGTAAAAGTGCGAAGAAACGTAAAGGAAATTTAAAAGACAAGACTAAAAAGTAAATAAATTTAAAAGAACATTGCATTAATGTAAATGACTTGAAATGTAAAGGGAAGATATACTTGGATCAGAAATCCTTGAATCTGCTCGGGTTGAGATGTTAGGATTTTGTATCAGCAAATAACCTCCCTTTTTTACATCGTGACTACTGATATTTATAGACAGAATTAAAAATAACTGACACCCTAAAAGATCAACACATTTGAGTAATTTTTTCCACCAGCAAGTATCCACTTTCCGACAGAACCAGCACCTAACTGCTTTGATCAATTTTCGTCGACTCAATGTAATCTTTCTATCGAATAATTCTTCTGTCTAACATCAATACCTTATAGCCACATTAGAATCTTCCTCTTATTCAAATACTTCAGTCGATTTCACCATTTAGCATTTCTGTCGGCTCAATACTTAGAAAATTTCTTCAAAACCATCATCCAACCGACAAATTGCCAAATCTTTATTTTCACCTCCAACAGATGCCTCCCAAAGTTTTAGCTTTCGACAACTTTTGGAGAAAGACAAAATTTTATAACAGAGAACTCAATTGTTAACAAAAAAATTCAAAGTGATTTCTGTCAACTAGGAAGTAAAGTCAAGACCCTTATTACCAAAATACAATCTCTAGAGCCTGACTACTAGTTCGCTCTAGCTGACAAAGAATCACTATAAACCTCTTGGGAAGCTCTAGGGAAGATGCAGCCTTGAAATATATTTAATATCTGTCAGTTTAGTCTATCCGACAAACATGAAATATATTTAGTATCTGTCGGTTTTGCCTACCCGACAAACATTTGTGTTTTCTATTGACTTAGATTATCTTGGCAATATAACCTATAATTGCCAAGTATCTTGAAGGAACAAGGAAATTTTCCTTATTTATTCGTTGCCAATCTTTACTTCACACATTGTCGGTCGATATGGCTTTAAATATTTACCATTAATCGACTTAATTCTTAAACTAGAATTAATTTCAATAAGTGCATAAGCATTTCCTGAAAATTCCTTAGTCACTTTAAATGGTCCTTCCCACTTTGGAGACCATTTCCCATATTCTCGACACTTCTTATCCATGGGCAAAATCACCTTCCGAACCAAATCATCAATTTTGAAGGATTTATACTTAATTCGACTATCATAAAACTTTGCAATTCTTTCTTTCTGTCGAATCAAATGTTCCAAAGCAATTAATCTTTCATCGCTTAATTCGTTCAATTCATCAAACATTAAGTCCCAGTAATGATCAACTGGTAACTCATCTTGTTTTTGAATACGAATTGATTGAAGATTAATTTCGACGGGCAAAACTGCACCATGACCATATACCAACTTGTATGGTGATGTGCTCGTTGCTTCTCTTGGTGAATTTCTGCATGCCCAAAGAACTTGATTAAGAGTATTATGCCAATTTCTAGGTTGCCGACCAATATGTTTTTTAATCAAACTTATGATTATTTTATTCATGGCCTCTACTTGGCCATTTGTCTGAGCATAATATGGTGTCGACGTGAGCATTTTAATCTTCCTTGAACTGGCATATTCGACAACTTTCTTTCCAATGAATACTGATCCTTGGTCGATTGTCAAAGTTTGCGATATTCCAAACCGACAAACTATACTATCTTCAATAAAGTCAATCACATCCTGCTGGGTTACATCCTTCAAGGCTACAGCCTTAACCCATTTGGTGAAGTAATCGACTCCTATTAGAATATATTTGTGTCCCTTCGACGAGGCAGGATGAATTTGGCCAATTAAGTCCAAAGCCCATCCTCTGAAAGGCCAAGGTTTAACTATAGCATGCAACTCACTAGCAGGAACATTTTGTATATGGCCATGTCTTTGACATTCTTCACAAGACTTGGCAAACATTATACAATCCCTAGCCAGTGTTGGCCAATAGTACCTTTGACGTCGAAGGACCCACTTCATTTTTTCACCTGCCTGATGAGCTCCACAAATTCCTTCGTGGACTTCTGCCAAGGCAATATAAGCCTCTGCTTCACTCAGGCAAACCTCTAAATTTCCATCGACAGACTTTCTATACAAGGCTCCCTCTAATACTACAAATTTCGACGCTCTATATTTGAGCTTTCTATTCACATCTTGACTTGGATTTTCCAAATAACTTAGTATTGGTTGCCTCCAATCATTAATTGTCGAAATATCATTTTGTAATATATCTCTTTCCTCTAATGGATATAAAAGTTCCCTTATCTCCATTAGATTTGTGAGAACCTTGGATGAAAGCCTATACCTAGAGGCTATTTGGGCTAATTCATTAGCTTCTTCATTTAAACCTCTAGAAATGTGTTCGACAGTTACCTCGTCGAATTGCTTCATTAACTTGCTCGCCACAATATAATATTTCATTAAATTTTCACTAACACATTTATATTCTTGGACAAGCTGTTTAACGACTAACTATGAATCACCAAATATATGCACATTATGTGCTTTCATTTCTACTAATATTTCCAATCCGACAATTAAGGCTTCATATTCAGCCTCATTATTGGAACAAGTGTACTTAAGTTCAAACATAAACTTAATTGGCATACCTTGAGGGGAAACAACTAAAATCCCCACTCCAATTCTATTCTGATGCCTCGAACCATCAAAATATAAACACCAAGGTTTTAAACCGATAATATTTATGTTATCTATATCCAAACAAGGATGGTCGGCCAAAAAGTCAACAATTGCTTGGCCTTTTACTGCTCTCATTGGTACATATTGTAAAGAAAATTCTGACAAAGCAATAGTCCATTTTCCAATATGACCATTTAACACTAGTTTTGATAACATATATTTTATTATATCAGTTTTTGACATAACCAGTACATTACAAGGCATCATGTAATATTTAAGTTTAGTACATGAGAAGTACAATGCTAAACAAAGTTTCTCTATTGCACTATATCTTCTCTCAACATCATTTAAAACTCTACTAAGATAATACACGGCTCTCTCGACGCCATTTACATCTTCTTGAGCCAGCATACTTCCTATGGTTTCTTCTGATGCTGATATATATAATTTCAATGGTCGACGAGGCACTGGAGGCATCATGACCGCTGGTTTTGTCAAATATTGCTTTATCTAGTCGAAGGCTTCTTAGTGGCAAGGTTCCCACACAAAGTCCTGTTCAGCCTTCAACTTGATCAATGGAGCAAATACCCTGGCTCTTCCCTACAAATTGGATATGAACCTTCTCAGGAAATTAACTTTTCCTAAAAAAGATTACAATTCCTTTTTGTTCGTCAGTAGCGCGGCCTCCAAAACTGCCTTGACTTTATTCTTGTCCACTTCTATGCCTTTTTTATGGACTAAGAAACCCAAGAATTTAGCAGCTGACACTCCAAAATCGTATTTTTCTGGATTTATCTTAAGGCTGTGCTTCCTTATTCTATCGAATGCCTGCCTCAAGTTCGTCAAATGGCTTTCCTTCGTTTCCGACTTGACAATGACATCATCAATGTAAATTTCCATAAATTTTCCGATGACATCATGGAAAATTGTATTCATTGCTCTCTGATAGGTAGCCCCTGCATTCTTCAAACCAAAAGGCATGACTACCCATTCAAATGTCCCAATAGCTCCTCGACATCTGAAGGCAGTTTTCAATACGTCCTCCTCGGCTATAAAAATTTGGTTATAACCTGCATGGCCATCCATAAAACTTAATAATTCATGTCCAGATGCGGCATCAACTAATATGTCCGCAATTGGCATTGGATACTCATCTTTAGGTGTGATAGTGTTCAAATTTCTAAAATCTACACATATTCTAAGCTTGCCATTTTCTTTACAACAGGAACAATATTAGAAAGCCATTCAACATACCTAGTTGTTCGGATGAATTTGGCTTTGAGCAACCTTTCAACTTCTTCTTTTATCTTTAAGATCACCTCAGGTGCAAATCTCCTGTTGGCTTGCTTAACAGGTCTGCATCCTTCTTTCAAAGGTAATCTGTGCTCGACAAGATCTCTACTCAATCCAGGCATTTCATCATAATCCCAGGCAAAACAATCTTTATATTCCCTAATCAATTTGACAAGCTTTTCTTTGAAATCCTTTAGCAGAAATGAACTCACAAAGATAGGCCTCCTGTCTGTTTCAATGCCTAAGTTTATTTCTTCCAAAGGATCTTCCACTTCCACATTCTGCTTCTCATCAAGCCCTTTCTCAAAACCTAAAGGACCATCATCAATTATACAATCCGACAGCATACTTTCAACAGTGTATGCTGCTTTGTCGGCTAAATAAGCCGACAATCTTTCTGAGTGATCTTTATTATTCATAACTAGTGCTTGGCCGATCATCCTCGGCCTTCTTCACCAGTCGTATACCGAACTGATCCCTCAAGCAAACTTCGAGTGCATCCTTATTAATTACTCCACCACTTGCTATTACTGGTTTTTTCGCTTGGAGCATATATTCTGAAATCAACATAAAGCTGCTGGAGATAGCAATGACTGTCATCTGCTTCTATTATTTCAACTTGGTCATCTTCATTCTAAAGAATGAGCTTCTGATGAACCGTTGATGGTATTGCTCCGACGGCATGAATCCATTCCCTTCCTAGCAGAAGGTTGTAACTTGACTTCGTCGGAATTACCACAAATAGCATCGGCCTTGCAACAGATCCGACTTGTACTTTTAACATCACCACTCTGTCCAACGGGGAGGTTTTACCACTGAAATCAGTGACTACCATGTTCATCGACATCAAATCGGACTCATCTTTCCCAAGTTTTTTGAGCATTGCCCTTAGGATTAAATTTATAGCTGCCCCCCCCGGTTGATCAAAACTCTATTGGTGGGCTTTCCTTCTAATAGAGCCTTGATGTGCAACGGTCGTAAATGAGCCTTCTGGTCTTCTGTCGGTTTCTCGAACTGAGCCGTATTGTCGAAGATTGTTACCATATTATCCTGGAAAAGAAGCCAATGATCATCCAGGTCATCTAAATCCTCTTCATTCTCCCCAGTGTACTCAATTTCGTGATACCCTTCAAAGTCTGCAGGTAACATCGAAACTAAGTTCACACTCATTGACTTCAAGAATTCCTCCTCATCGGACAACTCTTCATCACTTACGTGCCTTCCAATCCTGAAATAATCTTTCGACGGCAAACTATTATCCATAGCCATCAAGATTTCATCCAAATTATCATCCAAGTTGATGTCCATGTCGAGTTGCTCCTCATCACCATGGCCTAAAGGATCATCTGGATCATTCAAAGCCTTAATAACTTCATCAGTCATTAAGTCTATATCTTGGCAATCAAGCTTTGCCAATCTATCTTTTTCTTTATTTACGTCGAGCACTTTCTTCCTCCACTTAACATCTTGATCAGGATTATCTAAAATTCTCCTGATTTCTTCTTCCGACCAGTCTTCAATATTCTTATTATTTGTAATTTCAGTGTCCTTAGTCTGCTCTTTTCCCATCGTTGGTTTTACAACTTTTGAGCTAACCAACTCCTTATTCTTCTCGATTGACAAACTATTCTTTCCTGCTTCTCTTTCTGCTGCTATCAGTCTAATTGGTCATTTCCTCTTTGTTTTATTTGGAATTGGCCTTTGAACCTGCTTACCTTTTCTTATTTCCGCCAACCTTTCTCGTCGAGATTCATCATCCATATCAAGCCGTCTAACTTCATTTGTTGTCGGCTCCCCTGGAAATGACCCCTTAGTAACAAAACTTTTTATCTTTCTGTCATCCTCTTTCTGATTCTGATTTGGCACTAGCTTGTTTTCGACCACAAGGCAACCTATTTCTACGGGCTGCTCCTTGATCACTAACCCTTCAGCCATATCTCTTCTTTTTTGTGCTTGTCTTAATCTCTGTAACCTTCTTTTCTTACTCTTTGACATTGGAAGAACCTTTGATGGCCTTGCTACATCTTGGCCAATCGAGGTTTTTCCTGGATTGATCCTACCATTCTTATAGTCTTCATTCCAAAAAGGTTGATTCCTCTGAAAGTTACTCTTCCTGGCAGACACATTACGTCGAAAATACGTATGTCTAGCCATTACAGAATTCTTCATCCATCTATCCACGGCAACATTGGAATGTGGTACCCTGGTCTTAACTGGTCCGACGTGATCTCTGTTTCCCACAAACCCATGTGGTTCGATCAACCAACCATTCATGTTAGGCCTAGGCATATGGACTAGCCTTGGCCTTAGAGCATGAAAAGGCTTCTGTGGTTGCTAGGTTTTCCTGTCGAAAACCTTCCTCTTACCTTGATGAACACTTAGTTGTTCTTCAGCAGCTTTCTTCGCAGCAAGCTCATCGTATACTGCGTTACATCTTGGGCACAACCTGACCTTGCCCTCTTCTTTCTTTCTCTCAAGAAATGCCTCGAGAGACTCACCTGACTTTGGATATATGTCGGTTGCATCATTTATATCCACGTCGAACTCTTGCAACTTCCTTATGTTGAACATCCCAACATTGAAAGGAACTTGCGGATCAACACAAGATACTTCAGCCTGAAACGGATTTGTGT
Source organism: Ormosia semicastrata (assembly GCA_029884595.1). Classification (NCBI taxonomy): domain Eukaryota; kingdom Viridiplantae; phylum Streptophyta; class Magnoliopsida; order Fabales; family Fabaceae; genus Ormosia; species Ormosia semicastrata. Next base: position 29,172,986 of record JAQQTO010000041.1, on the reverse strand, counting down.
CAACTTTTATATCCGCTTTAAGCTTATCTACAAAATTCAGACGGCCATCCATAATTATTTTTTGAATTATGTCTCTAAAACGAACACATTCATTAGTAACATGACCGAAATTATTATGAAATTTACAATATTTTCGGTCTTTTATTTCATCAAACTTTAGTAACCTATGTCCTTCTGACAATTTAATTTGTTTGTCTTTTAATAACAAATCAAAAATCTTGTCGACTTTGGTTACGTCGAATGTATATGTTTTCCTATTAACATAACCCATTTTCTCCTTGTTTCTACTAGGTTGTAAAGCCTGGTAAACATAAGGAGGACCGTTCTAAAGTTCAGCAATGTTGACTTCAAACTCATCATCGCTGCCTTCAAACTCATTGTCGGATTCACTTAATCCGACAAATTCCACTTTTTCTCTTTTAAGAAATCTTTTCTATTTTTGAATCTTCTCAACTTTTAGTTGTTCTATTTGCCTAACTTTTTCACCTAGTTGGGCAAGATCAACCAAATGTTGATTCACTAATTTCTTCCTTATATAATAATCTAAACCACCTGTCGCTATCTTTACTATTTCGACTTCAGGTATAGGAGTAAAACATCTACTCCTCATTTGTCGAAACCTAGCAAGATAGTCATCGATAGTTTCATTATACATTCTTTTAATATTAAAGAGATCTGTAAGTCTCACTTTCAAATCTCTTCTAAAGAATTGATCATGAAAGCTTCTTTCCAACTGATGCCAGGAGTGGACTGAGTTTAGTCTGAATGTCGAGAACCAGGAAAAAGCATTCTTTGTAAGGGAACTTGGGAAGAACCTCATTTTAAGGCCTTCGACAATGGCTAACTCCCTCATCTCTATTGTAAACCGTGCAATATGTTCGACAGTCGATTCTTCACTTTCTCCTGAAAACTTAGAGAGTTTAGGAATCTTAACTCCTCTAGGCATTTCTGCCTGTTGGACCCACTCAGGAAACGCTGATACAAAATATGGCTAGTTGGCATAGCCAACGTTGAAGCCAAATCTGTTCAAAACTTGCTCCACTACTTGGTTTACATTTTGTTCAACCACTTGGTGCCCCCCAAGATTTTGTCGAAGCAATCTCATGGCTACATCATTTCTAGCCATTTGATCTTCATTTCCTCGACGGAGCATATGGACATTTCCATATTCCAAGCGTGGCTGATCATTCTGCCCAAGTTGATCTAAGTTTTGTTGATTTTGCCCCATATTTGCCTGAGGTGCAACCATTTCTCTATTTACCCCAGGATGGGCTCCTTGAGTATTGTCATTGGCCAAATCACCTACTCCTAAGGCTTGGTTTAGCCTTGTCATTTGTTGAGCCAATGCGCTACAAACATTATTTGTATTTTCCATGATTGGTGTAATCACGGCACCTATTTGCTGAGTGAACATATATACCATGTCATGATTGCTTTCGTCCATTTGTTGTCGAAAGCTGGCCAAAGAATTTATAGTTGGCCCTGTTACACTTTGGGGATTATCTCTCAACATTTTTGGGAAAACTGGTCCCAAATTCAATCTTTCTTGTCGAAAGAGAGTTGGATTGCTTGTACTTGTAACTCCTACTCTTTGACTACCAAAACTTGCCAAGGCTGAACTTATCTGTGGTTGGCCTTGTAAAGCCACTGGTTGGCCGACAGTATTGGCCAAAGTGGAGCCAAGTCCCAATTGTGCTATGACAGGAGGCACATAATTCGGTGGCAACCCATATTGGGGCACAAACCTCGAATTTGAATTTATTATACTTTGGTTACTTGGCTGACTCGGCGATGGCTGAGTCATTCCAGGCAACACTTGTTCTGCTACTGGATTACTCCTGAGAGCACCAGTTGCTATAACATCCTCCACCAGACCAATACTAACGACGGTCGAAAGTGGCACAGTAACGGCTGTCGAAGGTATATCCAACGCCTGACTACTTACATTACTCATGGTTTGCGTATTTTGAGAAGAGTAGATAAATCTTCCACTTCTTAAACGCATACAACCATTTCCTGACACTACGAGTTACTCTGAACTCGTCCTACTGGGCGTGCCAATTTGTTTATGTGGAATTTTGGTTTAGAGACTCAGTAACAATTCCAACAAACAAATAATGAAAATCAGATGACTGTGGGTTTCGAGTTATGTGGTAATCTCATTTTAAAAATGGTTTTGCAGTAAACAGAAGGGATTAAAAAGATTCGAAATAAATAAGTAGAAAATGCAGGAAAGAAACTTTAAAAAGATTAAAGAAATTTAAAGAAATAGAACAGGAATTTAAACATTCAAAAAATTAAGTGAAAGCGTGTAAATGACGCAAAATTAAAGTGCAGAATTTAAATGAAAACAGTAAAGAAAAGCAAGTAAAAGTGCGAAGAAACGTAAAGGAAATTTAAAAGACAAGACTGAAAAGTAAATGAATTTAAAAGAACATTGCATTAATGTAAATGACTTGAAATGTAAAGGGAAGGTATACTTGGATCAGAAATCCTTTAATCTGCTCGGGTTGAGATGTTAGGATTTTGTATTAGCAAATAACCTCCCTTTTTTACATCGTGACTACTGATATTTATAGACAGAATTAAAAATAACTGACACCCTAAAAGATCAACACGTTTGAGCATTTTTTTCTACCAGCAAGTATCCACTTTCCGACATAACTAGCACCTAACTGCTTTGATCAGTTTTCGTTGACTCAATGTAATCTTTCTGTCGAATAATTCTTCTGTCTAACATCAATAACTTATAGTCACATTAGAATCTTCCTCTTATTCAAATACTTCAGTCGATTTCACCATTTAGCATTTCTGTCAGCTCAATACTTAGAAAATTTCTTCAAAACCATCATCCAACCGACGAATTGCCAAATCTTTATTTTCACCTCCAACACCAGGTAATACCAAATCAAAACTCTTAACTTAAAAGAACATAACTCCAGCTCTAAACCACCAGTGCAAAGGTAGATAAGAAATAAGTTATTAATTTACCATCTAGTCATCTTCTTCATAGACTAAGAACTGACTTAAGCTCAAATCACCAATTCATAAACTCAAATAACCACTCTGGTTCTCATAATTAACAACCTTTTGAGTGGTTGTTCAAACTTCCCAAAACCCTTACAGTATAGGACACATTATATATGTTTAACAAGTTCCCCCTCTGCAGGGACAATTGTTCTTATGTTATTTTAGTTATTAAGTATTGTGTAAAGAGTTATCAGCTTTTCCGACAAAGTTATTAACATTGGTTATGGTCAGGGAACTCTTCTTTAATATCACCAATTAACCATGGGAAATGACCATATTTTTACTATGTATTAACAAGGTAATTACACATCATAACTCAAACTCCAATGCACCAGTGCAAAGGGGGATAAGCAATAATTTATTAATTTACCATCTAATCATTCCATTGTTTCTTGGAAATCTATTCACAGTTAAGTATTGGTCTATGGAATCAAATTGTGGCCTAAGTTTTAAACGTTGACCTTTTTATGTTTCAAGAGAAAAGAAGAAATCGTCATTGCTTTATTTAATTGTCGAAATTTAGTTTAGATTGTGTATTTGTAATACATAAGATATAACGGATTTGGTTAGTGCTTTAAGATTATCACTTTGGTTAGTGCATTCGTGCGTTAGCTCAGATCATTGATAGATATATACAATTTCCAATAAGCAAGCCAAAATAGTTGCTCTGTTGGGTTTGGATGGAAAAGGCACAAACTACCTCAAGATTATCGCTTTCAAGCACCACATCCATAAAGCAGCAGTCAAGTGTAAATTGCTATCCTAATTAAGCAGCAGGCCAAAGCTTCAACATGTTTGGGCTCAAGGTCCTGGGCTGTAGACCAAGTTCCAGCAGCCGAAGTTATGCCTTCATCGTCTCGAATAATAGAACCAACACCACTACCTAGGCTTCCAATTCTAGTTGCTACATCAACATTAAGTTTGAAAGTTTCGGCGGGTGGGAAAATTCTTATAAACAATGAGAGTAATGTTTTCAATAGTTTGATAACCGTTTAAATTTAATTTAATAATATTTTATTTTCAATTCAATGGTTTATATGATTATAAATATTCACGTGTTACATTTTTAATAGTATAATATACTATTCTTGTCCAGTGAGATAATACAGCAACATTGTTTTCTAATATATCTATTGCAGATAGATTCACCTAGGGCCTAGGGATGGCAACGGGACACGACAAGTAGTAGCCTCCTGCCCCCGCAAATGAATATCCACCCCTGTCCCCATATCTGCATGGTACCTGTCTCCCATTCTCTCATGGGTAGACGGGTACTCAATAAATTGCAATTTTTTTTTTAAAAAAAATAAGAAAAAATGAAAATAAAATATAATACTATAATTTTTTAGAATTTGTCTAACACAACTTAATCCAAATACAATGTCAAATACCTACATTAAAATTCCAAACACTTAAACCACTTAAAATTCAACCTACATACAAATACAATAAATACAATGTCTAATATTACTACATCAAACATCTTAAAACACTTAAAATTCAACTTACATCCAAATATAATTCCAATTCCAATATAACTTGATCTAACATCTTAAAACACTTAAAATCAAAATAGCAATACAAGTTTTACTTAAAGTACATTCTAAATTTCAATAGTTAAATTTATCGCACAATACAATGTCAAACATATACATCCAAACTCACAGACGCACATTTTAATTTATATAGTGAGGGTCTTTTGTAATTTCATATGAGAGATATTTTTATAATTTTACTTGTGAGTGCGGAAGGAACCATTCTTGCCCCCGCTCTCAACCCGTTTATTAAACGGGGATAAGAAATAAATGGATACCCCACACACGTAGAGAAAGAATTCTCCTCCATATCCGCTTCATCACAGGTATTACCTGCGGGGCATATAAAATTGCTCCCTAGATTCGCCAATCCTTGGGCATTTTCAAAACTCCTATACTATACTTATTGCTCAGTCAATCACCTCTTGATGGCTGAATGTTTTGTTTTCGAAAATCAACTTGTTTTTGCTCAGCCAGATTCCTTGTGGAAACGCACAAAAGCGACCCAGTTGATACTCATCAATGCTTAATTTCCCATGTAAGGTTGAACCACTCAGAAACTCATGTTATCTACAACTTCTGTTCTTAGAATTGGGGGTGGGGGTAAAAACCAGAAAAGCCAAGACACTCACAGTCCATGAGGATATGTTCAACTGTTTCCTCTCTTCTGCAAGTTCTTCCTGGTTGGCAAAGCATTATGTAATACCCTCCAGATGAAATTCAGTGTTTGAGGGTGCATTTTCACTTTCCATAGAGCTTTCCAGTTAACAAAGTTTCACGATCCAGGTTCACTCGTCCCTTCTTGTCCACGATTGTTACTTCTAATGAGGTGGTATGCGAATTTAACTCTATAGACCCCATCTTTTGTGTGTCTCCGGTAGCACTAGTCTGACTGGTTTAAGATAGGTAAGGGTACAACTAGGATCTGTTGAGCCTCAAAAGGAAGAAAGATTTCCTCAACCAAAGCCTGCTTCCATTGATTAGCTTCTGTTGTTGTTTTAGCTTTAGTTATGATATTTCAAAAGTCTATGTCCCACATTGCTTAGTCTTCAAAGTTTTAAAGAGTTTATAAATCAACTTGTGCTTTGGGTTTTGTAAGAAACAAATGAAGTGGTGGGCTTGCGCGCACAAAAATGGGCCGGGCGCTCATGGCTAATGCAAATCATCGATTTGTTTCCCCTGTGTGTGATATCATGAGGTCCAAATCTTTTTGTGAAATATTTAATTTTTTTTGAGCTTATCAGAAAAATGAAGTTTTTGAAGAAGTCAAAACTGACTTGGTCATATCTAACTTGGTCTTTTCAAACGGGCAGATTTGTTTTAACATACTAATTAGTTTCAAAAGACAAATTTGTTTTTACAACAGTCATATTTCTAACGTTATTATTCCAATGTCATTAATTTAACAAACTTAACGTTACTTTTTGTTTCTAAACAGCTCTTTCTTGCCTTCTATAAATACTGTTTTCTGACTGTGGTTTTTAATATATTAATTATCTACCTCTTCTGGAGTATAACTTTCTCTTCCTGGGTTAACTGCATTTAAATTTCTCTGCTGTTCTGCTACCTGGTCTCCTACCGGGACGAGCCTGTTGAATCTTGGGGGATTCGCACACCTATGCGATAAAAGCCTTGAGGACAATGTCTTCTCATACGCCTCAGGCTATTCGTTTGATCGTGTTTTGTTGCGTTATCATCTCTTTAATATATAACAGCTTCTAGATCAATCAACTCTGCTACTGATGCCAAATAATTTAAAACATTACATGAGCTCCATATCTTAAAGTCTGACTGGTATGGTAGCCAAGGGTCTCCCTAAATTTTAATATGACTATTATCACCAACTCTCCATAAACCATCAAGATTCAGTAACCACTTTGCTGACCAAATGCTTCGCCATGTAAAGCTAGGCACATGGCCAATACTTGAACTAAGAAATTTTGATCTGTGGAAGTATTTTGCCTGAAGATTTCTAGCCATGAGTCTTAGGTTTGGTGAAAAGACGCCAACCCTGCTTTGCCAAAAGTGCTAAACTGAAAGCTACGAAATTTCTAAATCCCAAATCACCATTTGCTTCACCTAATTTATCCCACTTTGACCTAATGAATTTTCCTTTCACCATTTCTGCTACCTTAATAGAATCTATTGATCATTGACTCAATCTTAGAACAAAGAGATTTGGGTAGAAGAAAACAACCCATTATATATGTCGGTATTGATTAGCAATAGATTTGATGAGGACCTCTTTTCCAACTCTAGAAAGACATTTCTCCTTCCAACGCTTCAGTTTTTTCCATACTCTATCTTGGACAAAGTCAAATTCCTATTGTTTGAACGGCCTACAAAGTAAGGATACCAAGGTACTTTAAATGGCTCTTAACTACCTTAATTCTTAACCAACTCTAGATAGCTATTTGCCTAGAAGTAGGTACATTTCAACTGAATGAGAGTTTAGAATTGTCAAGATTTATTTGTTGGTCTGAAGCCAATTGGTAGGATTGGAGAATCTCCCTCGCATATTGAATGTCTTGATCTGAAGCTCTAGTGAACAAGATACTATCATATGCAAGGAATAGATGTGATATTTCAGGGGCATGTCTTGCAATTTTAATGCCATGTAGAGCTCCTTTATTTTGTGCTCTAATAAGCAAACTCAAAAAAACCTCAGCACATAAGATGAATAAATAGGGAGAGAGGGGATTCTCTTGTCTGAACCCACTTGATGGCCTAAAGGTCTCACAAGGAATGTCATTCAATAGAATTGAGAAGGAAGTTGTGTTCACACACCTCATAATAAGGTCATTCCATTTGGGGAGAAACCCCATAGATGATAGAACCTGATCCTAAACAAAAATCCACTCAACTTTATCATATGCTTTGCCATGTCAAGTTTTTAGACCCACATACTCATTTTTCTCCTTCTTTTTTTTTCTGCATATAATGAAACGTATCAGAAGCAAGTGGCAACCAAAGCATTATCTGTAATTAATCTTTTTGGGACAAAAGCACTTTGGAATTCACCAATAATAAGGGAGAGAATCATCTTCAAACTATTTGCAATAGTCTTTGTGATGATTTTAAAAATTACATTACATAGAGATATGTGCTTGAAATTTTTTGTGTGCTTTGGCTTTTCATCTTAGGAATCAAAAACAGAAAAGTGAAATTGATCTTACTTGCGTCAGCTCCATTATCGAGGACATCTAATGTTGTATAAACACATCATCACCAACTACATGCCACATTTTTGGAAAAAGAAAGCAGGCATCCGATCTGGACCAAGGGCTTTTGTTGAGTGCATTTGTTTTAAAGCTCTGAACACTTCTTCTCTGGTAAAATCCTCGTTTATACTATGTTTGGATGATAGATAATGAGAAAAAGAGAAATGAAATGAGGGGAAGGGAAATAATTTCTATTATTTAGGAGTTTTAAAATATATGGAAAGGAAACAGAACATATGAAGAACCATTTTCTTACTTTTCTCCTCAAATACTCAACTTTTGTTCTTCCCAAAATTGAAGTGGAATGAGGAGAACACATGGGTAATGAAGTTTCGTTCCGTTCCGTTTATGAAACTTTCAAACAAAGAGAATGATAACTACGTTTTATTCTTTTTATTTTCTTTCCTGTTCATCCCCACCTATTCCGTTCTGTTCTATTAATGAAAAAACATCTAAATATAATGTTAAAGTAGTATACCTATATATCTGTAATTCTTCCTCTGACCATATCAACAATTTCGGACACATTTTCAGTATATTCAGTAGAGAATAGTTGGGATAAGTAGGATGTCATTACCTCTGCTATTTCTTCTTCCTCTCCATAGAGCTGCCCAGTATTGTCCCTTATAGTATCAACCCAGTTCCATTCTTTCCTTTGTGATGCATTTTGGTGGATAATTTTGGTATTAAGGTCTCCATGTTTTAGCCAATTTGCCCTAGATCGCTGGGCCCACCACATCTCTTCTTCTTTGAGTAATTCATCCAGCTCACCTTCAATATTTTTAATCTCCTAAATGATCTCTTTTGTTTGGGTCGATTAATTAAGAATGAGAAATTTTTAGATAGATGCAGTCTATTATGTCATCATTTAAATATTTAAATTATTATTTAATATATATAAAAATATTATTAATAATTAATATAATTTTATGATAATTTTATTATTTTATATATGTTAAATAATAATTTAAATATCTATAATAAATTATGTCGACCTAAAAATTACTCTAACAACAGATAGGCGCTTCTGTTTTTTTTATATCCATTTTGGGATACATCCAAATGTGTCTTCACCCCATATATCATGATAAGATCCACGTCTCAATCTTTTCATGAATAGGATAGTGCATCTTAGACTAGTCATTTTTTACTCAATCATTATTTTTTAAGTTATTTTTTATATTATTTTTATATTATTTTTTATATTATTGATTATATTACTTTTTTTCTGTTATTTTCTCTTACTTGATTATAATTATTAAAAATAATAATATAAAATAATATAAAATAATATAAAAACATCATTTTTCTTTTCCACTACTGTTTGGCAAGCAGGATCACGTAACCAGACCTCTTCAAATCTGTAGATATGGACTTCTTTCCGCCTTGTCTTTTGTTGGCCCTGGACATTAAGCAAGATGGGGCTGTGGTCTGACTTGTACCGTTGCAGATACTATACAATAGCTTTTGGAAACACATCACGTCAGCTACCTGTAGCAAAAGCTCTATTTAAACCTTCCTAAATATTGCTGCTACCTGCTTGCCCATTTGTCCATGTAAAAGGCATGTCCCACAAAACCAAGGTCTAGAAGCTCATTGACTTGAATTGCTTCACGAAATCCTTGGATTGTGAGTAGGTATCGAGATTCCTACCCTACTTTTCTGATTAGCCAAGAATCTGATTAAAATCCCCAAAGACAATCCATGGCATTGAAGAGACTTGTCCCAAAGCATTCAACATGTTCTAGCTCTAGTGTTTATTTTCTGCATCAGGGAATCCATAAAAACCAATAGCACGCCAAAATGGGCTGCCTCACCATTTCGGATATGCATATCAATAGTATTGTCCCACATTCAAGCAAGACCCCTGCAGGTTCCCTTCCTTTACCTTTGCAGTTAACTCCAACCACATTACACAGTCCACCTTTATATCTCATTCTCAACATTTTCAGCAGATTTTTTCCTTGTTTCCATAAAGAAAACAAGGTTGGGAGCTTTTTGATTGATGAGCTTATTTAGAGCTCTAACTGTCCATAGGTTCCCAAGCCCACGGTATTTCGAACAAATGAGCATCATTGTGTTGTTACGCAGCCTCCATCGATTGCATGTTGGAGATAGTTCCTCTTTTCTTGGCTTCTACAGTACCTACAACAACTTCCATCATGCCCACTGTGTCCAGCTTCCTCTTTGATATCACAGTTTCAGTAGTTACCAATGCAACACCTCCTAGTGCTACTAGTCTAGACAGTCTTTTTCCATTTCTTTTGCCTATGAAGTTCTTCCTTTGTGGACTGTTCATCCTCATCAGCGTCATCATTTGTGTGTTTCTCTGTGACATGTTTAGGAGCACAGTTTGTGATATCCCCCAGCACACGCCTCGGAGAAAGTCTTAGTGAGGGCTCATTCTTATTAGCATCCTTGGGTTTCCTTATTATACTATCGCTGTGATTATCCCTATCTCCCCTCTTCAACTCAATGCATGGAGCTGTGCTAAGTGAAAAGCACACTTTCTCAGAGTCTCTTTTATTGATTTGCCTATCCTTCCTTACAGCTTTTCCATTACCTCATCATGTTCCTGCTCAGCTATAGCATTCTCATTTAAAACTGTCAGTGTTGAAAGTTTTTTCAAAAGAGTCTCAGTAGTTTTATTCTTAGTCCCATTCGCCTTTTTCGTCCACTGTTCTGTGAAGGTAGCATTATATTTATCTTCCTTTTTATCAGCCACCCTATATCCCCCTTGCATAGTTTTCAGCCACGAGCTTAAATTTATTGACTTGTTCACCTTATTTTCTTCATCTAGGAGAGCTTTTGTACAGCATTTCTCTTCATGACCTAGCAATCCACAGTAGCAGCAGAATTGAGGGATATGCTCATACCTAGAGGCTAGAGCCAACCCAGTATACTCCATCCTTCTCAGTCCACGTGCTGGTTCCTGCTTTCAGTGGTTTCGTCACATTTAGTCTCACCAGGGTCTTCACAATATTCCATTGTGCACCAGGAACATTGAAAATATCTGTCTCAAGAACCTCACCTATATATGACTGCGTCAATCTTGCGTCCCATTAGTTTTGTACGGCAATGGGTGGGGACCCCTAGAGTTGCACCCATATAGGTAAGTGATCAAATGGCATCTCAGTTGGATCAACGTTTCTATTCCATCTCTGCAACAAAAGCCAGTTGTTCCTATGCACTCATGGCCCTCCTTTCAGCACCCTCAACATGTCTGCTTCATGATCAAAGAAGAATTGGAATAGTTGTTCTCCTATCTCTTCCACTTTCAATCCTTTAGGGTTTTGCCTTATGCTACTCATTGCCGCATACTCATCTTGTTCACCGTCTTCACTGTAATCAGCTTACCTATCAGACTTCGTTCACAAGTTTGTAACTCCCTCCTCTACCTTCTCATCGCCATATAGAAAATTAGGTTCTCTTCTTCTTCATCTGATTCTTCTATACTTACCCCTGCGTTTTCTTTTTCTTCGCCTCGTTTCCTCCCTTGCATGCCTTCAGTATCTTTTTTGTTATTCATGGTAGTCTCCATCGCAAGGATGAGTTTAGGGTCGCAGCCAACTGGCATTCGGAAACACACAATCAAGATCGGTCAGGAAACGCAGTACCCTCACCCTCTAACCCTAGTGGCGGGAGAGAGAGCATAGGTTCTACAATCTTCAATTTTTCTTTTTGCTTTGTTACTTGGTTTTAATTTAATATTTGATCTCTTCATGTAAGGATTAGATAATTGCACATTTTGTGAAGAAGACAAAATATATATTGGCAACAAGCTTATCAAATGTAAACAACTAAACTCACAGAATATGGAAAATAAAGGTACTCCACCATAACACCATTAATAAATTTATTTTATTTCCGCAATACTTGCTATATGGCCACATTCAATCACAACTCACAAACAACCCACATGACATACTCCAATATTTATTTAATATAGCACCTACTTTGAGATTTGAGTAACCACTATATATGAATGCTTGTGTTTCCATTAACTACATTAAAAGAGAAAAAAAAATGAAAAAAAAAATACTCGAGCCAATCGAGCTGCTGGTTTCCTAATTAAGTTTAATTTAGATTTTTTTGGGTACCTGTCTAATTTAGATTTAGATTTAGATTGAAGAGAAAATGTCTTGCTTATTCAAATGGCTAAAATTCAACTATAGTTTATGTGTAGAAAATGTTTATGTGCTTCGGAATTCAAATATGACTTTCAAAACTCACCCGAATATCTATATATACTTGTATATGTAGAAAGTTCTATGAGGAATCAATATGCATAATTTATTGAGTATAAAAAGCTATATTGATAAGTTTTAAAGCACAAAAAATTTTCTACACATGACATATTTTTGAATGAGCATTCTTGAATTTTAACCTTAAACAGACACAACTTTAATGTGTAATAAGTAGCGTTTTTTTATTTTTGGTAAATCTCCCAGTATTCAAAAATAACATTAGGTCTTTATTAATTTAGAGTTAAGTCGTATCAAATTACAAAAGTATAAAACTTTTTTAATATTAATTTTTTTATCCACAAAATTTAAACTCAAGATTTTATTTAAGAAAAACAAGTGTCGAACCAGTTAAAAATTCTTTTTTAATGCATTTAGATATAAACATATTTTAATACTTACATAAAGGGTCAAAGGGGCTGCGAGGAAGACCTCTGCAATTTTTTTTTGGCCATAAATAAAATAAGTTTCATTATTTAAAATGAAGAGGATTTCAAAGATGTGGAATGTGTGGCCCACTAGACCCCACATTAAAAACTAAGTGGAGCCAGTGTGGGACCAATGCAGTACTACACAAGCACAACACTCACTAATTAGAGATGTCAACGCGGTTTGGCCTGAACTATTTGATTTGACCTTATTCGTGCTAGGCTGAGCCGGGACAGAAACGTTGCGGGTTGACAAATTATTGTCCCAATCTGACCCTATTCGCGTTACGGGTTGAGCTGACTTGGGCTATCAGCCTGCATTATATGTTTTTTTTTCCCTTAGTTTTCAATATTTAAAAAATTGTATTCATATGTTTCAATACTTTTTGTTTCTTTTGCATAGTTTTAATTCTATCAAATATTAAATAAGTTTTTTGTGATAAAACAATAATTTACATTTAAAAAACATAATTTAATATTTATATATTATATAAATTATATAATATTACCCTAATTAAAAATTAAACATCAAATTTGTAAGCCAACTTAATGTACTGCAGGCTAGTTCGTGTTAAGCAAGGCCAAAATTCATTTTGATGGCTTTTTTTACCAAGCTATTACTGTTGATAAAATTATTTATCAAAATATCATTTTTTAAAATTATTTATCAAATTGTTATTTTTTAAAATTATTTATCAAAATATCACTGTTTTAAAACTATATACTAAACTGTCAACCTTTTGTCTTACATGATATTTTTTAATATTTTCTGGCCACCTAAGATGCGTCAAATAGGATGGCGCATCCACATAGATTGCGCCAACATGCTTAGCGCAACCTACGTGGATGCGCCATCCTATTGGACGCATCCTCATTGAAAACGCCAACAAGGGTGGCGTAACTTAGCCAAATTTGCCTACCATGTTGGTGCAACATGTGTATATATTGACTTCCCCCACCCCATTCTCACTATATTTTTACAAATTTCTTTTTTCTAAACGCTCTGAACTCTCTAAACGTACTCAATTCTCAATAGAAGTTGTGTCTGGATCTTTATCTATGATCAAATTGAGATTGTATTCCTTATATGTAAGTATCTCTTTCAATGTTTAAACTTTTTTGTTAATGATTTGTGCTCAATTTTTTTTATTATACATTTATATTATTGTATACGTATTTAGAGGTTCAAAATTTATTTTTCTTGACTAACCATCAATGTGATTAATAAGATATGTAGTCTGAATTGTATGAATTATTTTGTAACGTACAATAATAGGATAATTTTTTTTTTGTTGTGTACTTGACATGGTTTAAATAAGTAAGTGTAGTTTAATTTAAATTAGTAGTGCTTAAGAAGTTATTTGTATGTAAAATAATAATAATATAAATTAATTGTTATATGTGCAATTTTATTTTAATTGACACATGTATATTGAATACATATGTGTTGAATTGTTATTGTTCAGAAGTGGAATTAATATGGCAAAACCCTTGAATGTGCACATTTACTTCAATAGGACAATGTATGATGGTGAAGAAGGTCTCATGTATCAAGGTCCTCCTCCTAGGCCTATTGTGATCACAACCAATATGACTTTGGATGGGTTGAAAAATAAGATCCATTCAAAGTTGAGGCTCCAACCAAACCAACATGTGTTAAAGGTTATCTATCGGTGTCCACAATGCGACAATCCATGGAGATGGGTAGATCTTCCATTAGAATACGATAATGATGTAAAGTACATGATAGATTCCTTCTATCAAACTCTGAACTTGACCTCGATGGAGTTGTATGTTGAGGTAGAAACAAGTGGGCAGGAAGAACATGTTGAAGCTCCTGGTGAAACCAAAGCTCAAGTTGGTCCTTCTAATCAAGTTGAGCAGTGCAATATGATTGTTATTGGTGGTGCAATGGTTGAAGCTGATAACCCACTTGTCAGAGTTGCAGTATGGGAGACAAGTGAAGATGAAGAACAAGTAACTGAGGGTGATGATTCAAACACTGACATAGAGGCAGAAAACTTTGATGTCGAAGAAAATTTACAAGTTTCATTGTTTGTTGCTCCTCAATCCGTGTTTATGCCTCGAGGCCTTGAATCTGTGTTTGTGCCACCATGCCCTCAGTTTTCTCAAACTAATTGGAATGCATTGAGTAATCCGAATAACTTGTCTGAATTAGATAGTCGTGGGACTTGGAGCATCAATGATGAATTCTATGTTGGGTTGTAATTTCCATCCAAAGATGTCGTGAAGTTGGCCCTCAAACATTATTCAATTCACAAGCATCAAGAGTACAAGATTGAAGATTCTGATTCACAAAGACTTACTGCTAAGTGCCCTAGTTTTGACGAAGGTTGTAATTAGAGAGTTAGGGTCATACAAAGTAAGAGGTCGAATACGTGGCAGATTACAAAATATAATGGACCTCACAGTTGCGTAAACCTAACTGTGTCATTAGATTACCGCAAGTTGGACTCTCGTATGATCTGCTCTTGCATTTTGGAGTTAGTTAGAACAAAACCCGATACACCTGTATGCTTAATTGTTGAACGGATTCAAAGCCAATTCGGTTACCAAGCTTCATATCAAAAAGCTTGGAAAGCAAAATAACTGGCCATTGTGAATGTCTTTGGGGATTGAGACAAATCTTACTAGTTGTTGCCCAGATGGCTAGTGGCCATGAGAAGAGACATAGAAGAAATAGTGGTGGAGTTGCAAGATGAGGAATTTTTTTGTGAATAACCGACTTGATCGTTCAAAAAGAGTCTTTTGTTGATTATTCTGGACATTTAGACCATGTGTTGCTGGCTTCCGATATTGCAAGCCCATTGTTCAGATTGATGTCACTCATTTGTATGGCAAATACCGTCATAAGTTGTTGATTGTAACAACTCAAGATGGAGATAGAAAACCTCTGCTAATTGTCTTTGCCATTGTGGAGGGGGAGACCAAGGATGCTTGGAGTTGGTTCTTAGCCCACCTGAGGTTGCATGTCACACAACAAGAGGGCTTGTGTTTGATCTCTGATCGACATCAAGGCATCTTACAATCAGTAGTAAATGAAAATCTTGGATGGCAGCCGCCGAATGCATATCATGTCTTCTACATACGGCATATTGGTTCCATTTTTAACTTCAAATTCCAGAATAAGGAGTTGAAAAGATTTTTTATTAGCACAGGTACTTAAAATTTTTAACTTGTAATCTAATTTATGATAAGAATAGTTAGTTCCTAATACCAACTTAATTCATTTTTTGTATCAGAGTATGAACTAATTGCAATAAAGTTTGATGCTAGGCTAGAGAAGTTGACAGCTACTACGGAGATGGCAAATTGGATTAATGCAATTCCAAAAGAAAAATGGAGTTTGGCATATATGATGGTGGCCGTAGATTCGGTCATATGACAACCAATTTGTCAGAGTGCATCAACAGAGTGTTGAAGGGTAGCAGAAATCTACCTATAACTACAGTGGTTCAGTTGACATATACGAAGTTAGTAGAATACTTTGTCAACCGAAAAGATGAGACAAATACGAAATTGATGACATTTGGGCAAGAATGGAGTGATGACTTGCTTAAGCACTGAAGAGCTAACATGGCAAAGGCCAGCTTACACCAAGTTCACCGATATAATAGAGAGAACACAAGGTTCATGATTGAAGATGCTTTTAACCCTGTAACACAACAAGGTGGAGTTTTTTATACTTTAAACTTGGAAGAAAGCCGGTGTGACTGTGGAGTGTTTCAAGCATTACATTTTCCATGCTCTCATTCGATTGCTGCGTGTGCTTCTATGGCAATTGACCCATTCTGATATGTGCGTAGGGTATACAGGATGGAGAGCATTTATAGAGCTTACAAGTTTGATTTTGAACCGGTTCGGGATGAACCATGGTGGCTTACAGGTCCTGACATAACTTTGGTGCCAGATCGTGCATTGCTTAGATCTAAAGGTCGACCAAAATCAACCCGAATCAGGAATGAGATGGATTGACATGAAGCAGGGCCAAGATAAACGTGTACAAGATGTCATCAACCTGGACATAATTCTCGCACATGTCATGCCGGTGAATCGAGTTCCTTGACGGATGATGGAGTGGGGTCATCTAGTTGATCTAGGACATATTTTCATTGTCAGAATCTTGTATTAGCCAACCATCAATGTGTATTTTGGAGTTGTATTATTTTGTATCATTGATTTACGATATTGTATTCGAATACTATAAATATATGTTAGTTGATTATCAGTATGCACTTCATTTCTCTCATATTATATTTTAGTATAGTACCTATTTGGTCATATCATATTATAGTAATTATATTGTCACACTAATTGTTGTTATTGTTTGGCATACAACTGACAGATGGCATTCCGTGTAAACCCTACACTAGAAGACGGCTCGATATTAGAGTTGTAGGAGTATCATGTTTCTTAGTATGTATGGCAAGGACATGAGGACCGGCACTTGCGTGTTAGACGTGCTCAGAAGATAAAACATATGGACCCCCCTGCGTTGATTCTTCTGTATCTCACTACAAGAAAATTCGTGATTTGCGAAGGATAAATCCGCCACAAATCACATAAAATCTGCCGCAAATTATATTTTTGCGGCGGATTTGCGGTGGATTCGTGCCCATCGCAAAAACTGTCGTTGCAAATTTATTTGCGATGAATTTTAGTTCCCGCCACAAATTTGAGACGGATTATGCCGCCTCAAATCCGCCGCAAAATTTCTCCGGCAGGGGGCCGGAGGAAGCCGAAAATTTGCGGCGGATTTTAGCTGCCACAAATTTGCGGCAGATTTTGCGACGGATTTTGAATCAGAATTGCATTACGTCATTTGCGACAGATTTTACGGCAGATTTTTCCGCCACAAATTTTTGAACATTTTAATATTAAAAAGGAATTGTTCAAAATCTATAATTATATTATTAATACATACAGCACTCAGATTTTAATTTCAACCTGTCAATGCATTCAAAACAACACTGAAACATCAATTTTAACTTGTTAAAGTATTTAAGCAATCCATAAAACAAACATAATTCATACAAAGTTTCGTCAAATACAAAGTTTAGCAAGAACTATCATAATCCTAAAACATCAATTTCAATCCATATGATCATTATCATTGTCATCTTCATGATCATCTTCAGTATCTTCATTGTGTTCTTCTATTGGTGGTTGTTCTTGGCTTGACTGAGTGCAATGGCTTGCAAATATGATTTCATCATATTACCAAACATTTGTTGTTGTTGAAGTTGGTATTGTTCAAATCGCATTCTCCACTCCGCCTCACGTTGTTGGTCACGTTGTTGGCTTCGTTGCTCCATTTGTTGTTGAATCTCCTGAACCCGATCCAACATCTCCTGTAGAAACGCTCCTTCACCTGATTAACATATATAAATACAAATTCATTAATCATTCCACAAATAAATTATTTAACCTAAAATACAAAAAATGAAATGATTGAGTACATCCATCAATATTCTAAAAGCCAATTAATAAAAAAATATTGCAACTATTACTTAACTTGATTAATAAGGTGTTCAGGAACTTGACTCGATCTAGGCCTTGAAGATGATGATTCTTCATGGTCATAGATAGACGCTTGAGAACCAAGACCATAAACACGCCCCTTTTTTACCCCACCAACAGTCTGAATCCAAAGGTCACGACTGGTCAGTTGTGTACCAGATGCCCCTTCTTCATTGGAGCACTGAGAAGATTGTTCAGATTCCTTTGCTTTGAATTCCTCCTTAAGATGAAATAAAAAAACTGTTATGACTATTATTATAAGATGAGTTAATATTAAAATAAAAAAAATTCTAAGTTAAGAAATACTAACATATATATCATGAGCTTTTGTAGAAACTCATATAGTACGGTCTTCTTTTCTCAAATGTACGTGACGAAATGTCTCATCAACTGTAGGTTCTCTACCCCAAGCCTTAGCCTGTAATAATGAGAAAATAAGTTAATAACAAAATAATAAAAAAATTACTAAACAACTAACGATAATAGTTACCAATTTTTGTGCATGGGTGCCGGTAGAAATGCAACCACCTGTGTGCAAGCATCCACCAGTGTCAGAAGCACGATTCATCTTTGCTTGCTGACATTTCTCCTTATACACGCTACTAGCCCAGTGCCTGCATAAGTCTTCCCATATGCCTTCTCCAATCCAAAAAGGCCTTTCATTTAAGTTGCGTGCACATACTAGTAAACTGATAGTCTCTTCGAACTACGACTATTATATGCCTTTCACATATGGTTATGATGCTTTGAGGCATCCACCAAACATAACCCTTCAAAAATATGTCGTAAATATCGGACGTTTAAAAATTTTGCACTATTATAAGACAAACAAACATAATTAAATAGATAAAAAATGATACATACTTGAAACTCTCGAAACCACATTTCTCTAGTATCCTTGGGTATTTCTCCCAAGATGTCCAAGGTTGATTATACCTAGATCGTATAATCTTTGTTATGGCATCAAGCCAGAGGTTTTAGATGGTAGAAACCTACGATACAATTTAAAAAAGAAATGTAAATATTCTCAATAAAAAAAATTTAAATGTGCATAACTATAAATAAATAACAAGTACTTGTACACATACCCAAAATCACCATCGGGCTCAACAAATGTCTTGTTGCTTTGATTTGTTGCGAAATGGGAATATTAGAATCACGGGTAGCCGACGATGATGTGTACCCTGACTCACTGGTACACAGTGACGGACCAATAGTAGGTGACCCAGAATCATAAGATGTACCATATAGTGAATGTGAAGTATGTGACATGGCCGTGATCCAGTGTGGGTATCATAATGTACTCGAAAGATGGTGGTGAAGCAAACCTGTAGTGGGCAATATTGGATCTGGGGGTGGAGATGATCCTGATGTTTGCCCCCTAGGTGGCCTCCCTATATTGATCCTAAGACGTCGAGGTTGCTCCTTCTCCTTCTCCTTTCCTTTTCCCTTATCACCTCGTGATGATGACATCTACACAAATAAAAAAAATATAATGTAAATAAATTTCAAACACAACACAATAATTAATGTATAACTAGTAACTATAACATATTAATATAAGTCTATACTCACAATTATGAGGAAACATTGTCCTCATCACTATTTGTTTCATATTCATGATTGGAATATGTTTCATCATCGTCGTCACTAAAACTTTGCTCATCTTCATCATTTTCTTCCTGTCTACTAGAACTAACATCTTGAACTATATCAAAAACCACATTGGTGTCTTGCAAATGGTCAATGAGATCCACATCAACAATTGGATCCACAAGAGTCATAGTATCATCTTGAAATGCAATTTCTTGAGCACTTTCAATTTCAACTCGACCTTTTGCCTTAGTCTTTATTACCACCCACCATTGGACCTTATCCTTTTTCTTTCCAGGGAAAGGAACGTAATACACTTGTCTCGCAGAGGAAGCAAGGATAAAAGGATCAAACCTCTCATATCGTCTAGTGTGTCGAACCTCGACAATCTTATAATCTTTGTGAACTCTTGTACCTCTATTAATCATAGGATCAAACCATTCACATTTAAAAAGAACAACTTTTTTTTTTTTGGTTCCCAGGATATTCTAACTCAACCACATCTTTTAGTATTCCATAATAATCATTTTCATTTTCACCATTAGTTGAGCCTTTAACACACACGCCACTATTGATTGTTTTCTTCCCATCGACCAAGCATCGTGTGAAATTTATATCCATTGACAAAATATATTGGCCAAGATGTCACACATCTACTAGGCCCCATGCCAAATCATGCAAGTAAGAATTATTCACCATATTTTGCGGATTGTGAACCTAGAAAAAATATAGTTAATGTTAATGATCTAAATCATATATAATGATTGGGATCAACAATTTAGTAATGTTTAAATACTTACATAACTTTTGAACCACTCTATAAAATTTGCATTTATTCTTTCATTTGAATGTTCCTCGGAATGTTGAAATGTTGTAAAAAACACTGAAAAATTAAAAGTTTATGATTTGATTGTTAGTTAGCAATACATTTGAAATTTAAACTTAACTTAGTAGTACCACTTACTTGAGGTATGGTTCAACTTCTTCACAATTTAGCAAGATGTGCAATGTCGCAGATTTCATCTCAAAGATCATTTAGCCATTGTATTTTTGATGTTCCATAACCTCGGCCAGGTTGATTAAAAATTGACAAAGTCGATTCCATTGACATATTTTCATCTGTATCATCATTTCGTCCAACTCTAGTTCTCATTGACTTAACATGAGGCTCAAAGTAAAATGAACAGAAATGAGATATCTCTTGAATCAAATAAGCTTCACAAATAGAACCTTCAACCCGAGCTTTGTTCTTAACTGTTTTCTTTATCTTGTTTAAGTACTTCTCGAATGGATACATCCATCTGTATTGAACTGGGCCACCTACTCTTACTTCATAAGGTAAATGGACTGGTAAATGTTCCATGGAATCAAAGAAACCCGATGGAAATATCCTTTCCAATTTACACAAAATCACCGGAATGTTCTGTTCCATTTGGAGCATGTCTTTTTCTGTCAAAGTCGTTGAGCACAAGTCTCTAAAAAATTGACTCAATTCAGTCAATGGCTTCCAAATTTGATCTGGCAACAAAGAAAAAGCAATTGGAAGCAAACTCTCCATAAACACGTGACAATCATGACTCTTCATCCCAGACAATCGTAATTGATTCATGTCCACACATCTGGCTAAGTTTGAAGCATAACCATCTGGCATTTTAAATGTTGCACCCATTCACAAACAATTTTCTTTTGCTCTTTTGTAAAAGTATAATTAGCCTTTGGTTTCATGATCTTATCATTTGGAAAATCAATAAGCTCCAATTCTGATCGTTGACAATATTCTTTTAAGTCCATTCTTGCCTTGATATTATCCTTTGTTTTGCCCTTAACATCCATAACAGTGTTGAATATGTTATCAAAGACATTTTTCTCAATATGCATGACATCTAAATTATGCCTAATTAAATTATCCTTCCAATATGGTAACTCCCAAAATATGCTTTGCTTAGTCCAATTATGATAAACACCATACCCATGGTGTTTGCACGACTCGCATTTCAGTTATTTTACTAAAGACACTAACAATCTCACTTAATTCATGTCCGAGATAATCTTGGTGGAGGCAAATCAGTCACCACGCTTTTCTTCTTAAATGCATTTTTGTTTCTTCTAAACATGTGATCAACATACAAGAATTAACGATGACAATCAAACCATGAATTTTTTCCCCCATGTTTCAAAGTGAATGCCTTTGTTTGATCCATGCAATATGGACATGCTAATTTACCAAAGAGTCATCCATCCGGACAACATTCTATATCTTTGGAAAATCATTTATTGTCCACATCAATGCACGCCTCATCATAAAATTTTGTTTGCTTGACACGTCATAAGTTAAAACACCCGCCCATAAAATTTTCGGTTCATCGATTAATGGTTGTAAATAAACATCAATCTTGCTCTTGGGATTGTTAGGGCGGAATAATGCATGTTAGGAACATGTATGGGCGATCATACACATTTCGGAGGCGAGATTATATGGAGTGACTATCACGAGGCCAACAAGAATAAGGAGAAGCAGATTGATTGTATGGAGTGAAACCATCAAAGACACAAACCAAGCCTAACATTTCTAGGATCAATTGCAAATTCAGGATATGTCCTATTAAAATGCTTCCATGCTTCACCATCGGATGGGTGAGACATCTCCCCAACTTTCTATTATTTTCAAAGATGCCATCCCATGTGTGCAGATGAGCTCATAGAGGAATACAATCTCTTGAGCCTAGGAATAAGAGGTAAATAATGCATTCTTTTCACCGGAATGTCATTGTTATTTCCATTACTGGTTTTACGAAGTTCATATCTTTCAGCACCACAAAACCTACATTGTCTGGCATTGTCATAGTATAACATATAACCATTTACACAACAATCTATTTTTCTTGAAGCAAGCCCGAGTTTAGAAACCAATTTTTTTGTTCTATAGTAATTCAGAGGAATTCGTGATCCTGGAGGAGCAACCTCTCTTAATATCTCCATAATTGAATTAAAACACGCACGTGTTACATTATAATCAGATTTGAGGCTTAACATTCGAACTGCCAAGGATAACTCAGAATGAGTTTCGCAGCCAGGCCATAATGGTTGACTTGAAGCATTTAATAGATCATAAAACTCTTCGGCCTCTGGATGTGGAGGCTCCTCAACACTCTGTTGAAAACAACTCCTAAAATTCCCAAATTCTGTTCCAGCCGCATCACAACCATATTTTGATATCTATCAACCACGTCTTCCTCCTCTAATATAGGACTACTAGCAGTGTTTACATCAAAGTTTATATCTACACTAATTGGATCCGCTCTTCCTCTCCATGATCAGTCATGTCCAATACCAATACCTAGGTTTGAATCCTTTTTATACAAATGAACTTTCACAATCTCAGGTTTCAACAATTTCCCACTAAAACACATCAAACATGGACACCGAATTGTTCCTTCACTTAAGTAATGAGAAGATCGACATGCATAATTCACAAACTCTTCAACTCCATGTACAAAATCTTGTGTAAGTCCTCTACGACCAGAATGAGTCCTATTATACATCCATCTACGATTTTCTGGAACTACCATTTTCTGCAATTATAATTTTACACTTAAATCAAAATACAAAAATGTAAAATGCATAACACATGTTGCATAATTAATACATTTTAAGATTTTATTTGTATAAATATTTCAATTCAAACAACTATTATCTCTAAAATCTTAAAATCTCTTGACATGGTATGACCCTATCCCATTCAAGAAGAAACCTTTACAGCACTTGATTGATAGTACTCTTAAAAATTATACATCATATACTTGACAAAATTTGGACAGCATTTCCCATTGGTCTCCAAGTACACGACTAGAAAATGGTGACATCTACCATGATCAAGTGTGCACCCAGAGAACAAAAGGAAATGTTGCACAATAAAATTTCATCAAGTATATGGTATGAAATTTAATGAGTAACTATAATCAAGTGAAGTAAAAGTTTATTCCTAAACTGTCCAAATTGGACAATTCAAGATTCAATACAATGAACACTTCCTTCAAAGAGTCCGTGTGCTCACTAATATTGAATCTCAAACGGGAAACTAAGGCTTCGCACAATATTACGATTTATCACATGCATCAAATATATTACAAAGATAATAATATCAGGCAGAGTTACAGTACATTGCAATAATGAAATTCAAATTGATTATAGAGATATATTTTTGAAATCCAGTCCTAACCATGTGATCAAATTCTAAATCTTCAAGTCATAATTTACAAATCATTCATATTTTCAACAAACAAATCATTGGTTCAAACACTAAACCAATGAACAGAGCAAGCAATCAACAGTGGGGTACCTACTTGGTAGGTGGGCAGACTGGTGGAGGTGTGGAGCAGTGGTGGCCGGTCGGGTCGCAGGTGCAGCGGGGTGGGGGGGTCGTAGACGCCGGTGCTGGGCTCGCGGTCGCGGTCGCCGGAGCAGCGGGTCGGGGTCGGGGTCGCGGGTTGCCGTCGCGGCGGGGTCGGGGTAGGCGGCACGGTGCGATCGCGGGGGCGGGTCGCGGTGGGGTGCGGTCGGCGCTGCGGGGTGCGGTCAGCGCGGTGCGGTCGGTGTGGCGCGGGCGGCACGGGTGCGGATGTGGGACGGCGGTCGCGGCATGAGTAGGGGCCGGCGGTCGCGGCGCCGGTGCGGGTCGGCGGTGAGGCGCGGTTCACGGCAAGCAACGGAGATCACCGGACGGTTGAGGGAGAGGAAGAGATGAAGGAAGAAGAAATAGATTCGGAGAAATGAAAATGGAAGAGGAGCAGAGGAAGTAGATCTGTTTTTTGCGGCGGACTTTTTGCGGTGGATTTATTCGCCGCAAAATTGATTTTAAATTGCGATGGATTTTTTGCGGCGGATTTATCCGCCGTAAATTATTTTTGACATTTTTTTATTAATTGTCTATTTTGTGGCGGAAACATCCACCGCAAAATTTATTTCAAATTGCAGTTTATTTTTTGTGGCAATTTTTTCCGCTGCAAATATTTTTTATTATTTTTTTATTAATTTTTTTACGTAATATTTTTGCAGTGGATTTTTCCGCCGCAAAATTTGTTGAACGCAGCTTTTTTGCGGCGGATTATTCCACCGCAAATAAATTTCAAAAATTTTATGAATTTTTTATTAGTATACAATTTTGTGGCAGAATTTATCCGTCACAATTTATTATATTATAAGTTGCGGTAGATATTTGTGGTGGATTTATTCGCCGCAATATTTTAATTTTTTTTATAAAATTTTATTCATTTTGCGGTGAATATTTCTGCCGCAAAACTAATTTTACCAGAAATTTTACGCCGAAAAATTTTTGCAGCGGCCAATCCATCGCAAAAATCAGCCACAAATTTATCCGTCACAAAATCCGCCTCTAATTGAGACGGATCAAAATCCGCCGCAATGCCTTTCGCAATTGCGAAGGATGCGAATCCGCCGCAAAAAATCCACCGCAAATTTGTTATTTTCTTGTAGTGTCTACAGCAGGCTGGCTTCTTGGGGGTTACCCATATGGGCTATTGCAGCATTGATCACTGCGTTAGTTTAAAGATGGAGCCCAAAGACCCATACATTTCACATGCCTACTAGAGAGTGCACCATTACGTTGGAGGATATCGGTATCACATCGATTATTCCTATTGATGGCACTGCAGTTATTGGCCTTACCCATAGGATTGATTGGCTTGGTTTATGTGTTCGGTTGTTAGGGATTGATGAGACTTCCTCGCTCATATCTGGTGCACGCATTGATATGACATACTTATGGTAGTCGAGTGTTACTGCAGTCTTTGAAGATGATGATGAGTACGTGCAACAGCGTGCATGACATTACATACTTTGGTTGATTGGGGGTTTTTTATGCTCCAATCATTTTGGTAAGTTTGTACACTTGATGTTCATTCCGTTGTTGGAAGACTTTGTTGTTGTTGGGACATATAACTGGGGGTCTGCAGTCTTGGCGTACTTGTATAGAGAGTTTTGTAAAGCTACGAACTACAAGGCACGCGAGATCGAAAGGGCGTGCATCTTATTGCAGTATTGGGTATGGTACAGATTCCCTCGGCTTGCCTCTAGTTGAACCTGATGTGTTCTATGGTACTGATCGTGGTCAATTACGTCCCTTAGGATAGGAGTAAATTTTTATTTCATATCATTTCTTTACATTACTTTGTTATATTATTTTGTTAATATTTATAATTGATGTTTATAATACTTTCATTTACAAATAGGTGGCGTAAGCATAAAGTTTTGAGTGATACTGTGATCGGCGTCCTTGAATATTATCGCCAGTTCTTTGATCAGTTGAAGAATGATGAGATATGTCTTATTTTACATTCATTTAAATTATTTACTTATGTATATGACGTCTTAATTTTGTATGCATCTCATTTTTTACAGATTATATGGCAACCATACACAAATGAGAAGGTGGCATCACTCCCACATTTTTGTGTGGCTGCTAGGGATATAGCACTAGCAGTGGTCCCTCTTATATGTTTCCACATTGTTGAGTGGCATCATCCAGATTGAGTGACATGCCAATTTGGGCTTGACCAGCCCATACCATGGAGACCGCTCCATCTTGACAGTTTGCACTCAGTTACACTGGCAGGTAGGCATGATGAGGATTAGCTAGCTACACATGTTATTTACATAGTCACATAGGATAGTTGAAGGGAGAAGCTTGTTAGGGGAATCCCATTGCTCGCACCCCTCGGTTTGCTTTCTGAGTACTTGCGTTGATATAAAAGAATTACTAGACGCTAGATGTCTCCCACTAGTGCATCTATTGTGAATGTGGTAAGCTTTTTACTAATTTGCTAGTGACTATATGTATTTTGTATTCAGTATAATGAAATAATTTATATCTATTTCTTAGGCGAACATTGTAGAGTATTTGTTCAGTTTAACTACTGACACTACCGCTCAAGAAGCTGTTATACAGATCCTACACTCATTGTGGGAGCATGACCGCATTACAATAGAACATCTGCGTCCAGCTCTAGTAGCAGATGACATTTCAGGACTGCCCAAGGAGTCCAGTCAACAGGGAACGCAGTGTAGACGGAGGACAGGATTAGCAAGCACTCGGACACGACTTCGACATCCTAAGGACTCCGGCTCTACCAGCCAACACACGACTCAGCCTCCTCCTACTACTACATACCCACCCACTCAGCTACCACCTACATATCACCCCCCATGCCCACCATGCCCTAACCCACCGTATCCTTACCTGCCACCGAGTTACCCCTCATATCCTTACCCACCATATCTTTACCCGCGATCAGGTTACCCACCATACCCATCACAGTCAGGTCCTTCTTCCGATCCCTCTCATAGGCCATCACATTCTGATGCGGGTCCATCTGATTGACGTATAATTATATGTCATTAGTGTATCTGATAATGTAATGTTATATTGAGTAGTTTTGTGTAAAATATTATTGATAACTTTCTATTGTGATTTTGGTTCCCTTGTTGGATTAAATATGTTTTCTGCTTAGTTTTAGTTTTTATTAATGATATTGGTAACTAGTTGAATTAAACAGATTCATATGCTTTTGGGGAGGTCCAATATTTAGGAAAAACTCTGTCAAAAATTTTACTTCAATTCGAATAATTGAACTGTGATTTAATTATATCAAACATTATGTCCTTCTGCGTTAACTAAAAATATAATAAAAAATTGTCACTCCTCAAAATTGGGAAGACATGATTGGGATCCTTCTCACCAAATGAATGTTTGAAACAATGCAGTAACATACACAAAAAAAGAAACAATGCCTCTAGATCCACCACATACCCAGGATCCACGAGCACCACCTTTCATGGTGCTTGTACTTCAAATGTTGTTGTGATCTTGGTCGTGGCCTTATTTTTTCTGGGTATACCATGGTTTTTCTCAAGTGAACCCGAGGAAGAAGTTGAAGAAAAGGTGAATGGGAATGGGATATGGGAATGGGAATGGTTCACCTTGTGTCACACTAATACTCGTTGTACTAATTGTGGTTTTGTTGTCATTTTTATTAGAAAGTCCAAGAAGGAGGTGTCTATGTAGCCATGCCTGCTACTGTTAATGATAGTGTTTGTCCAAGAACTTGCAGCTGGATGATGATGATTGGTATTGTGTTCTATGTTATCCCAAATCCTATACCACTAAATAAGATATTGCATAGGAATAGGATAAGCACGTAATTTATGAGCTTATTCCATTGCTTCATAAGAAAAACTAAAAAGAATGATTCTATGTTACTAATGTATCACCAAATGATAGCAATTGTAATTTGTAATTTTCTTATGCATTATATTCCTTATGGGTCAAGTTACATTATAATTTATGTATGTTGTATTTTATAGGATTAAACTTTCTTGCTTGCTTCCGGTCCACTGATGGCCTACTACTATTATTGTAAATTATTATAAATCCCACAACCAAATGCTTAGTATCTGTTGTTGATTTTGATCAGTTTTGGATAATTTTATCATTCATGTTGTTAAAAACCAAATCATCCAATCTAATTCAAACCGATTAAAATTGGTTTGGATTGGATCGGTTTGGTTATTGAAATTAATCCAATCCAAACCGAACCGATGATACTTACCTTATTTAGATCGAATGATTTTTTGTCTCAAAATCGATCCAAACTGATCCAAGAACACCCATAATGTCTAACTCTCAAAACGCTTCTGTCTGAAATTTTTTGAGAGACACGACTGTGTCTAATAAAAACAAAGCCACTGATGTATGTTAGTTACGCCAAAAAGCTTGGCGTATTTACAAAGGATATGCCAAAGAGGATAGCACATCCACGTAGGTTGCGCCAAGCATTGTTGGCGCAACCTACGTTAATGCGTCATCCTATTTAGCGCATCTCAGGTGGTCAAAAAATATTTTAAAATGTCACGTAGGTAAAAAAGTGACAGTTTAGTATATAATTTTAAAACAGTGATATTTTAATAAATAATTTTAAAAAATAATAATTTGATAAATAATTTAAAAAAATAAAATTTTAATAAATAATTTTACTAATAACGACAATTTGATAAAAAAACCTCATTTTAACATCAAATTTTTTGGCTATCTTATTTATTTTGTCAGATTATTTGAATCTATTCATTATATTCAGTCAATTTTATTACTCCAACTAACTAGCACGACACGACTGAGTGCCAGCACTCAAAAGCAATGGCAGCATATGTAAATAAAAGTGAAATGAGTGGGCATAGGATTATGTGGTAACTGATAACAACGAATCCTGGGTTTCCGAGTTTAATTAATTGGGTCCTTAGACAAAGTCGCAAATTCGCTCTCACATCACAGCACACACAATCTATAAGACGGTGACGTCATTTTTAGACATATATGTGTGTTATATTTGTATTGGATATATATGGAGATATTCATATAATATCTGTGTTTTATGTATTTAAACGTGTTTAATTAAAAAAATTATTTTTTTATTTTGAATATGCCGTGAACATATTTAAACACTTTTTACATACGGTTTATTAATATATTTTTTTTTAAAAAAATTAGTTTTTTGATTAATGTTTAATTAATAAATTTGTAACTAACTCAAACTTAATCACATAATTGACATCTTAGGCCACTATTTTTACATATTAGTATTTTAATTTTTATTTTTTCACACGTCACTATTAGATTTTTAAGTTTTATATTTTTATATACTATTATTTTCATCTGCTCTTTCTACCTCTACTCGTAACAAGCCGTCCACTTCGTTGTCATTGAAGTTTGTCTCACATCAATATTCTCTCTAGTTAATTTTTTTTAGATGCGCATGTATTTGTATATGATTAGTTCTATTAGGAGAAATTACTTTATAATATTTTTTAAAAAATATCAATATAAATTATGCTTCATATTTTTTAGTAATGACTTACTAGGTAGCAAATAATGACACGTATGACATATATTAAGATATTATAAATTTTTAAACTTATAGATTAGATATTAATGAATTATGAATTTTTTTCTTAAATTTTGCATATATATATATGTCATATCCTACAATTTTTTAAATTTGGTGTGTCCCCGTGTTGATATCCATGTCTGTGTCGTGTCTTGTATCCATGTTCGTGTCTGTACTTTATAGCACATAATAAAACATAGTCACACATATCCCATTTGCTTTCATATAAAGAAATTATAGAAAAAAATTTCACCTCTAAAAATAATAGAAATAGCGATGAAATTTAGTGATGGAAAAAATTCTGTGACTATTAGCGATGAAAACTGTCATGGAATTCAGTTGTTGGACTTAACGATGGAATTTAGCGATGGAATAATTTTGTCGTTAAAATATCCATGACAAATTTCGTCGCTAACTCACTTTATTTGTAAAGAAAAAATGTTTTTATTGTGTGAAATATATAGCGACGAAAATTTTTTCGTCACTATGCTTTTTATATGAAAAAAATAAAAATTTATTATTTAAATAAATGATTTATTATATGAAAATATATAGCAACGGAAAATTTTCTGTCGCTAAGTTTTTTATATGAAAATAATTTGAGATTTCATTATTGAAAAGCAGGAGACAAGAATCAAACACGATCCATTGTAATGCCTTGCTCACTCCACTTACCACTAAGCCATTCTTTGTTGTTCTATTTGTATTGACATATTTTATATTAGGGGTGCACAAATACTCAATCCGACCCGACGACCCGAGCAACCCGACCCGACCCGACTTAATTGGTTCGGGTTGGTTCGGGTAATCGGGTCCGTTCGGGTAAAAACCGACCAACCCGTCCATTAATTAGTTTGGGTGACGGGTTCAAAGAGCCGACCCGATGACCCGATTACCCGATTAAAACGACGTCGTTTTGCCTAACCTAACCACTTAAGGTGCACAACCCGACCAATCCGATTACCCAACCCGCGAACCCGATTACTCAACCCGCGAACCCGACCAACCCGACCAACCCGATTACCCAACCTGATTCTAATCGGGTTGGTTCGATTTGGGTTACTTGAAAAAAATTTCACAACCCGACCTGACTTCATTTAGTTGGTTTGGATTTTTTTTACCCCCAAACCTGACCCAACCCGACCCGTGATCACCCCTATTTTATATATTTATAATTATATTATTAGTAATATTACGTGAAATGACTCATAAAATATCAATCCCATTTACTATTTCCTTGCATTTTTTCAAAGAGTTTTCATGGGGTTGAGCATTACTGTAAAACCAAAAAAGCATGTGAATCTCATAGTTCGTGAACTGCTTCGTGAAATGTTATTTCGTGTGAAAACACCCAACCCAATCCATATGCATTCTGAAACCATTTCTTCCCCCTCAATTGTCATGGGCCAAGTCATTCGTAATAGGATATAAGCACTGCTGTTTTATAGTATGTATATATATATATTTGGTCAACTCACTTCGTTTTATATGTGTCTGTGTGGTTTTTTTTTTTCTTTAAGACTACAAAAATATGGCCCAATCTATTAAAGTCTAGCCATCTTTTTGAATTGAGCAGTCTAAATAAAAAACTTTCTTTTATTATGGACTAATTAAAACACAGACCAGTCCAACAAACGAAAAGGAAATAAAAAAACTCAATATCACCTAACCATTCTTCCTCAGTACGCTGTGTTCCTTCCCCAAATCCATTTCCTTCCCCAATCACATTTCCTTCCCCAAATCCATGGCTTCATCATCACCCATCCTCACCGTTCACGGCCATCCAAACCGCAGCCTTCCCTTCCATTGACGACCTCATGGCTTACCAGCGGCAGCCACCATCCCCCTCCAAATTACATAGCAGCACTTCTTTTTTTTTCCATCTTTGTTGGGCATAATTGTGGTCTTGCTAGGACAATGATTCATGACAGATATTAATCATTGTGATGATTTATACTTTGAGTTTTTTAGATGGTAGCTGCATATTCAAGTATAACTATAGATATATTCTCCATTGTTGGTTTCCATTTATCCAATGCACTAGTAGTTTCAATATTTTTTCTGCTCATATTAAAACTGCGTAAAATCCTTGCTATTGCTACTCAGGAAGTGTACATGTCATGTAAATTATGGTCATGTGAGTCATGACAGCCTGGATGTTAGACCAATTTCCTTTGAGATGTGTACATAATTGACATGCCATTTGTAAGACTATTTAACGTTATGTTGCTTCATATATAATATATAAATTAGACAATGGTTCACTTGAAGTTCTTTTCCCCTATCAATGGTTAAATTATTTGTTTTGCGTTCCGCTAAATGCAAATTTTTTTAATTAGCAAAAAATGGCCCTTCCTACTTGTGGAGGCTTAGTTTGGGAAAGGAAAGAAAAATGAAAATAAAATAAGAAATAATAGTCCATTCACTCCAATTATGTGATCATGGTGTGACAAGCTATAAATTACGAAGCTTTCTTGCTAGTTTTTATTAAGTAGATATATATTACTTAGTCAAAATCAATGAATGGGGAAAAAGTCCACTGTTTGCCTAATCAACTAGTGGGATTTAGATGGTTGAGTATACTTAGAAGGAAAAAGAAAGATAGTAAAAAGAAAATAAGCAACATATCTTTTACTAAGTTTTGAGTTTAGTTTTGAATCTAGTCTTTATTTTCTATAGCTCATGATAAACCAAGTGCAGTTGCTAGACTTGAAGAAGACATTCATCTTTACTCTGCTCGATTTTGTGTTAGTGGGTCTAACATTGCATTTCTGGTAATTCCCTAGAATTTATGTTGGTATACCTGAAAGTTAATTCTTTGTTTATAGTCTATTATAATGTTTTAACTAATGTAAAGAAATACCGATGCCATTAGTAATAAGTGCAATCATATCGTAAGTTATGGTCTTGTGTGCAGTCCTGTAAGTTAACTTTCTCATCTTGGCATGAGTTTCCTATATTGTACTTCTAATTTGGTTACTTGATGTTGTTTGATAGGATTTTTAATACTTCTAAAATGGAATTCCTGAACATCACAAGTGAATGGATAAAAGAATAGGTCCTGATAAGCATATTACAGATGAATTTATAGAGAGGGTTTTTGAGTTTGTTGAATTTGCCTATATCCAATATCAATATAGGCTAGAAGAGAAGTTGAGTTGTCCTTGTAAAAAATATAAATGTAGGCAATACCAAGAAGTTGACGACGTCAAGGTGCATCTATGTAGTAAGGGGTTTACGAGTAACTACTACTATTGGACTAACCATGGAGAATCAATGCCTTCTATTCCTGCTATAGCATTTTACAATTCATACTATGGAGGTAGTGGGTTGAGGGAAGACTTCAATAGGTATGAGTAGATGGTAATGGATGCCGCTGGACCTTCAATTGGTACTAACATTGAGCAACAAGGATTTGGTTATGTTGAACAAATGAGCGAAGATCCTAACCCAGAAGCCAAATATTTTTTTGATATGTTGGCAGCTGCAAAAGCGCCCTTGTATGATGGTTATGAAAATTACTCTGAATTGTCAGCTGTAGTAGAAGCACTAAGTATCAAGTTTGACTTCAATAACTTTAGGAATTACTTTAATCGATGGGTGGATTTCATGGGGAATGCATTGCCAAAAGATAATCAAATGCCCAAGAACTTGTATCGTGCAAAGAAATCAATAGAACGACTAGGGCTAGGTCGTGTTAAGATTGATTGCTGCCCAAATGGATGCATGATTTACTATCCTCCTAAGAGAATCTACAAAGTTATAAATTTTATGGTCAGGAGCGGTATAAAAGAATCACTAGAAACGGTAAGGTTAAAGAAACTCTTTTGAAAAAAATATGGTACTTCCCACTTGTCCCAAGGTTGAAAAGACTTTATTCCTCAATACAAATGGCAACTCTAATGAGATGGCATCGTGAGAGTCGAAGGGATTCAAGTTCCTTGTCTCATCATCGTGATGCAGAGGCTTGGAGATGTTTTGATGAAATATATACAGAATTTGCAGAAGGTCCTCGAAATGTGAGATTAGGGTTGTGTGCGGATGGGTTTGCTCCATTTGATAAAACTGGTATAACTTATTCTTGTTGGCCGGTAATAGTTACCCCATACAATCTTCCTCTTGAAATGTGCATGCGAAGAGAATTTTTGTTCTTGAGTGCTATAATTCCTGGCCCTGCGAATCATAAAAGTAGAATTGATGTATACTTGCGACCATTAATGGAAGATCTTAAAAAGTTATGGAAAGAAGGTGTTCTAACATATAATGTGTCACTCAAACAGAATTTTATCATTAAGGTAGCTTTGATGTGGATGATTAATGACTTTCCTGCATGTGGGATGTTATCTGGATGGATGGCGATGGGAAAACTAGCTTGCCCGATTTGTATGGAGAGATCAAAAGCATTCACACTTCAACATAGCTGTAAAACTTCATTCTTTGATTATCACCGATAGTTCTTACCAATTGCACTCCACTGGATAGTCACAGGATAATTTTGAACAATGAGAGAAAGTGGAATATATATGTATTTCTATGGAAAGCTGAAAAGTCAAAAGCATTTAGTTTCTTCCTTCATTAGCATAGCTTTTCATTTACTTCACTGCACTCACTAAAATATTGCTCCTCAATTTCACTACAGTCAGATCAATATAAGGCCACAAACAGTAGAGATCAACAAAATATTCACAATTAATATCTTATTTTTGTTTAGAAAGTTTATCTTGAAGTCAAGTGTCCAACTTTGCTGATGCATATATATCTTGTTTAAGCAATAATGTATTCATCTTACCATATTCATCATTAATTTTTCAATTCTCATTGTCAGCATAATCATCCTTGTATTACACTTATGGCACCAAGGAATATTTTTTTGTTTCATTCTTTTCTCATCCTTATCAGTTGTTGTAGGAATAAAATTTCAAGAATAAATACATTGTTTCAGGAATAAATTTCATGTTAAAATTAGTCTTGCCCTTATTATGGTCTGTATTCATATATCCCTAGCAATATAAATTTGTCAAGCCAACCAGGTTGGCCTTGCTTTCAAGTAATATAAATTTTTTAGGCTATTAATACTTGTTTTTTGTCTTTTCAGGCGAATCAGATGTCCAGGGAGCCTTGCTTTTTTGACATCTACAAGCGGCTTCCTAGAGTCAAGGAGAATCCAGAAGAGTATAACACTTTAGAAGTAGCACAGATTGCGGTAAGCATAAGCTAGCATTTAAGTTGCATCAATTTTCAATTACAAATGTCTTACAACTACTTTTTAGGAAGAATATGAAAGGCGGATGGCTGAGTGGCAATCCCAGCATGGCGAAGATAGCAGAGTCAAGCCTCTGCTAACAAAAGATCTACTTAGAAGTTGTTGGAGGCCCCAACAAGAAAGGGCGTATATACAGATTGGGTTCACAAGCAACTAATGTCATTGGATTTTCTTCCACTCCTCCCTCCTCTTCCATTAATGGAGTATCAGCAGCAGAGATTACTGCAATGTAGGCTAAAATTCAGGCTTTAACAGATTAGTTTCATCAAAAGAATCTTGAACAAGACATGATGAAGCAGAAGATGGAACAATAGGAGGAGAAATTTAGGATTCTGCTTTTAGGTAGTCAATTTGGAACATCATCACTTACAGCTTCACAGCCTGAGCCTTCTCATCCAGCACCTAGAGAAGAGGATGACTATCATGATGAGGAGATGGGTGATGATGTTAATGATTACCTAATTCTATGATTAGTTTTATTTGTATATTTTTATTGACAATTTACATATTTGTAATGATAATTAAGTGTTAATTTGCATTTTATTGTTACTTATAAAATTAAAAGTGTATTAAAATGATAATTCTAAAAATTTTAGAGATGAAATTTATATTTTTAATTTCTTTTTAATTAGAGACGGAACAATGTTGTCTCTAATATTAGAGATGGAATTAGAGACAGAATATTTTTTTAAAATTTTTAAATTTATAGATGGAATAATTGTCATCTCTAAATTTAGAGACGGAATAATTCTGTCTCTATTGTTTTAAAAGTTCTTTGAGTTAGAGACAGAATGATGCCATCTCTAAATTTAGAGACGGAATAGTGTCATCTCTAAATTTAGAGACGGAACATGTTCGTCTCTACTTTTTTAAAAAGTTTTTTGAGTTAGAGACGAAATAATGTCATCTCTAAATTTAGAGATGGAATTAGAGACGAAAAAAGTTTGTCTTTAATTTAATCATTATTATATATATATATATATATTAAAATTGACATTATCTGTCTCTAATTAGAGACAGAATTTTTTTATTTAGAGACAGAATTAACTTTTCCATCTCTAACAATCAAAGACGCCACTTTTAGAGACAGAGCAATTTTCATCTCTAATTCTGTCTCTAAATATTTAGAGACGGAAATGTTCACATTTAGAGATGGATTTTTTCCGTCTCTGATTCTGAAATTTCTAGTAGTGAACGCAGAATGAGGTCAATGGATGTTGATTTGGCTAGAAGTAAAAGTATGAAACAGACCAAAATTAATACAAATATGATGAAAACACTAAGAAATAAGTTAGCAGCAGCGGTCTCTAAATTGATAATTTATGAGCGTCTTCTTATGAACTTATGCAATTCTCCATGGCTACAAATTTTACTCACTGAAACTGCAGAGTTAGGACCAGGAGTTAAATTTCCTACTTCTTATGAGGTTTCAGAGGTGTACTTGGAAAAAGAATACTAGTCTATGAGACAATAATTAGAGGATGAATTTAAACCAACATGGAAAGAAAGGGGGATGACAATAATGTGTGATGGCTGGACAAATAGCATAAATCACATGCACATTATGAATTTCCTAGTATATTGCAACAATAGAACAGTGTTCTTAAAATCTATTGATGCTTTTAATGTTCCCAGTAGAAACACTGATTATTACTTTAAGCTTATTGATAAAGTTGTGGAAGAAGTCAAAGAAGATAATGTTGTCCAGGTGGTCACCGATAATGAGAAGGCACTAAAAGCTGCTGGTTTAAAATTGATGGAGAAAAGATCACATTTTTATTGGTCTGCATGTGCAGCTCATTGCTTGGATTTATGCTTGGAAGATATTGAAAAAAAAATCTAATGTCCAAAAAATACTAGAAGATGCAAAAAAAAGTGACTTTATTTATCTACAACCACATTTGAATAGTAAATCTTATGAAGAAGTATACAGGTGGTAAAGAAATTATTCATCCAGCAATCACTCATTTCGCAACACAGTTTTTGTAGGTTGAATCAATTGTGAAGCAAAAACATGCTTGGAGGAATATGTTTGAGTCTGAGGAATTCAAAAAATCTAAGTGGGGAAAGGAGAAATCAAGACCTGCATATGAAGCTAAAAAAATTATTTTGAGCAAAGATTTTTGGAGTAAGGCCAGTGATATTATAAATGTATTTGAGCTAATTGTCAAGGTTTTGAGATTGGTGGATGGTAATGACAAACTAACAATGGACTTTGTTTATGAAGCAATTGATAGAGCAAAATAATCCATTCAAAAAAATTGTCGTTACTACACTCAATATAATGATATCATTGACAAAAGATGGTTCTTCATGCATTCTGACTTGCATGCTGCAGGTATATATCAATATATTTACTTTTTTTTTCAAAGACTTATTTGATTTTGATATGGAAATTATTATTATTTTTATTCATAAGGTTATTTTCTCAATCCTCAATTTCAATTTGGAGTTGAAGATGGAAGAGATGTAACAAAGGAAACATTGGATGGAACTACAAAAGTAATAAGCAAACTGGAGGCAAACATTGATAATCAAATCAAAGCTATCAATCAGATGAATTAATTTGCATTTAAGATTTTGAAATATATCATACTTGGTCATCTAAGAACCAAATTGTGATACGTTAATGTTTAGAAACTTATAATTTTTGAAGACTTATATGAATCATTAGTGCTTGTAGTTGTTACTTTTTTTAGATAAGAAAGAGACATTTGGCACAACACAAGCTCAAAGAGCTTAGTCACAAATAAATCCTGGTAAGATTTTGCAGTTTTTGGTGTTTGATGTGTAAGTGCAAGATGTTTTTTACTTTTTATTATTTTTATTAATATACATAATAATGGACAATCATTTATTTAATCAGCTGAATGGTGGATGATATATGGATCTTGTACTCCTGAACTTCAACGCATAACTATAAAAGTTCTCAGCCAGACAACTTCAGCTTCTAATTGTGAAAGAAATTGGAGTACATTTTGCTATATTCATACAAAGACATGAAATAGATTGAAGTACCAGAAATTACAGAAAGTTGTCTTTACATTTTACAACATGAAGTTGAGAAAGAGAGACTCTATGAGGAGAAGTTAAAAAGAGATTGATACTAGCTTTAATCCTATTAATCTTGATTATATATTTCAGGATAAAGATCCTTTATCTCCATGGCTTGAGGAGAGAGAGGGACCATTATTGGATGGGATCCAAAACTCAAAATGGTTCCCTATTGATTCTGATGATGATGGTGAAGGAATAGCTGGTGGGGATGATTCAGATTCAAGTGAAACACCTAGTCAAGGTCATGATAGTGGATTAAATCCACCAAGTAATAACACTGGCAGTGGTGGTAATGCAGAACAAAGTCAAGGAGGAGGTGAAGGGTCGTATCATTCTTTTCAGGAAGATTCATACTTCAGACGTGATCAAAATCTCATAAATTATAGGATGAAGATAGATGTAGATCCTTTTGATGATGTAATCGGTGGTAGTAGTAGAGGTGGATCCCTGTTGATACCCAATTTTGTCCATAAAGTTTTTATTTTTGTTACTTAATCAAGGTATGAACACTCAATTTTGTCCATAAAGTTTATTTCTAAACCTTGAAAAAATGAATGAAAATCTAAAAATAATAATAATAATGAAAAAATGAAAAAAATGAAGAAAGTTGAAAAACTAAAGTGTCTAAGTCTCACATTTGAAAAGTCATGCTCCTTCTCCCTCCCCTCCTCCTATATAAAGGGGTGCTTCTCAATGATTTGGACATCTAAAAAAAATTACACACTTGGGCTTAATACAAAGTATAAGAGCCCGAGAGTTTAGTAAAAGAAATTTCTTCC
Organism: Ormosia semicastrata; assembly: GCA_029884595.1. Taxonomy (NCBI): domain Eukaryota; kingdom Viridiplantae; phylum Streptophyta; class Magnoliopsida; order Fabales; family Fabaceae; genus Ormosia; species Ormosia semicastrata. Next base: position 29,134,339 of record JAQQTO010000041.1, on the reverse strand, counting down.
ATGCAAGTGGGTTGCTTTTCAAGGTTCGATTTGAAAAGAACGCGTGAGGCTCTGTGCAGAATTCTTTGAGCATAACATTTTTATATGCCTTAGAGGTAAGCTTGCTCTCTCTTTCTCTTTTTTTTTTTTTTTTTTTTTGGTTTGTTTGTATTTTTATTTTTTATTTTTTATTTATTTTTACCATTTTTAATTTTATTTTTACCTTTCATTTGGGCTTAAGTTAAAAATAAATTTGGGTCTTCTTTTTTGCTTGCTTGGCCTTGAGATATTTTCTTTTTTAAAGAAAAAATAGAATTTTAAAATTTGTAATTAGGCCTTTTTAAAAAAAATCTAAAAATACATAAAAAAGAGAAAAAATTTAAAAATAAAAAAATGTTTATGGATAAAAAATAATAATAATAAATTTTGTTTTGCATTATTGTGTTTAATTTGGTTTGTATATTATTTTTATTGTATTTACCTAGCTCATGATATGACAATGTGTTGTTTGTATAGTTACTTGGTTGTCTTTGTGCACGCCTTAAAATAAAACAAATAAAATAAAAATCTTTTAATCCATGCAATGATCAATGATGGTGATTGAATAGCGGATATTATCTTCAATGTCATTTGAATCATAAGGGTTTATTGAGTAGTCTGGTGCTAACTTGAACTTTGTGCAAGAATGGATTTGTTTTCAAACAAAACCCCTTTTCAAAAATCTTCTTCTTAATTAAAAAAAATAACCCACAATCATTTTTTAGAGAACTACGTGACTTTGAGTTCTCCATTGCACCAGGGGATACGTAGGAATAGAAATTCATTTCTGTCAAGCCAAAAATTAAATTTTCACAATTTGGTTGTTTCTTTTCTTTCTTTTCTCTTTTTAAAATAAAATAAAAATAAAAATAAAAAATAAAAAAATTAGTTACAAGGTTTTTTTAAAAAAGGGGTAAAAATGAATATATTTAATATTATTAAAATTTACACAACTAACTTAAGGTACTTTCTTAGGACGGGCAGTGTACGGTGCTAATACCTTCCCTACATGTAATCGACTCCTGAATACAAACTCATTTTCAAAAAGATCAGTTTTCGTATTTTAAGGATTTTTCTAATATTTTTCTAATTTAAATAAACATTGGTGGCGGCTCCGTTGATTTTATCTTTTTTCGGATGTCCCATCGCGATCCTGGTTGCGACAATCCCAACCTACGAAAAATAGAAAGCGTGAAAATACTATGTTGGATGATTCTTCCTCATCTAGTGTATCACAATCCTTTGGTGATTTTGTATTGGTGCATCATTTGAAGGCAGTCAAGACAACTATCCACCATATTATCAGCATCCTTCTTACATGTCTCGTGGCTACTATCCACATATGCCACCCCACCATATTATTAGCCTTCCATGAAATTACCAAGAGTCTTATCAGAATCTTTCATCAAATGTTTCCTATGATCAATAACAACAAATAGAACCACCAAGAAATTCAGAATTTTTTTATTATGTCTTTGGCGGAACAGGATATAATGATAATCAAAGCGAAAGTGGAGCTTATGATTCAGCACGTCATTCTACCATGTGGTGAAGTAATCACTCATGCATGAACTTTGTTTAATATATTAGTAACTAATAATTTATTTATGTTGAGGTTGAGGTAATCACTCATGTATAAACTTTGTTAAATATGTTAGTAGCTATTGATTTATTTATGTTGAAGTAATTACTTATGTATGAACTTTGTTGAATATGAATAGCTATTAATTATTTATGTTTTAATATTGATCAATTAATTTATTACTTTTAGATATCTCTTATTAATGAAAAAAATTGTAAATTATTAGTTATGATATATTGGATAATAAAATAAATAATTTAATCTAATTGGTGCCAAGTTGTAAAGAATTCATACCGCAGCTACCGCAATCCACACCGCAACACTCGCAACACCCACAATCGCAAAAATCGCAACACGACCGCGACCTCGACCACGACCGAGATTTAAAACCTTGTTTATTATGTATGGCCTTCAATTGGCTTCCAGTAAAAGATGTGTGAAGCTAATTGTTAAGGCTGATTCAAAGGTTGTTTTGGATATGGACACAACGGATGTGCCTCCATGGCATCCCTATGCTCCAATATGTCTTATTAAGGACTTTTTCCTCCTCCCGTGGGACATCCAGTTGAAACATACCTTTGCTAAGCACGTCCACTCTCACCCTTTAGGGGTCTTGGTGTTAGATTCCTTACCATCTTTTGTTTCAGTTGCTTTTTTTTTTTTTTGGGTCCATAGTTGCTTTTTTAGCTTCTTTTTTTTTTTGGCTGAAGTTGCTTTTTCAGCTGATGCTGCTAGTGTTTCTCTTGATAGAATAGTTTCTGGTTAGTATTTTGGGCTTTGCCCCGTTGTTCATAAAAATATATATATAAAAGAGAATGTTGATTTCTCACAATATATGTTTGTTATTGTTTCAGTTTGTTCTGGTTTAGAAATTGGAATAGCTTTTATCCATATTTGGGCTTAGGTTGAACAAATTGAGTCCAGGTTTAGAGTGAATGATTTGGGCCACGTTTAGTTTGGTTTCCTATTAATGTCAAATTTGTTTAATAAGTTTTTTATGTTAGTGGACTTTAGTTGTTCTTTCTTTTTCTTAAGCTAAAAATCACAAAAAGGAATAATTATAAAGTAAATAGGATTTAGTGATGAACAAAAATACCAAAAGATAAAAATAAAAATGACAAAAATACCCAAAAATATGGGGAAAAAAAAGAATACCAAAAAATTTAAAATGAGAAAAGATAAAAAAATTGAAAAATGCAAAAAATTTCAAAAAGATAGAAGAATAAATTTGTGGGTTGGTTTAAGTTGAGTTAGGTTTATCTTTGTTGATTATATGACTCTAGCGTCATGATTGTTATGCTAGTTGGCATGTTGTTTTTGTTTCAAATTAATCCTTTCATAAACAGTTTTTTTTAATGTTTTAAGGTTTCTTTAATTAATTCAAATTGGTCAACTTACAATTATTTTGTAAAAAAGCTTCTTAGTGTACCCAGGAAATATGTAAGCCAAAAGTCAAACCAAATTTTATAATTTTTGTAAATTAGTTTACTTTGTTAGTTGAAAAAGGTTAAAATTAACATTATTATGATTATAAGTAATTTGCATAATCGATGTAGGACATTGAGGGCGGATGTATTAAAGATGTTATAAGATTTAATTTTTATCTTTTTTTATACACAATCGACTCTCGAACTCAACATAATTTTGAAGATCAATTCATTTTAAAAGATTTTTTAATTTTTTTAAATTTAAATAAAGTTAGTGATGATTTTATATTTTTCTTAATTTTTTTTTTTTGTCATTTCTGTCGCAATCTCAGTTAAACAATATTTATAACTTTATTTTATCGTATTTATTGACCAACAAAATATCATCTAACATTAGCAAGCGTCCCATACCAATCTTGGTGTTGGGGTTTGCAGCTACTAGCTAGCATGCTAACAAGTATTAGTGTAACCAAGCGGCTAACATCATACTATTCCAGCTTCTAGTCCAATGAACGTATCATATAGGGGCTGGTTTAGCGTCTCTGGCAGATAAAAAGCAAGCAGCCCACCCGCTATCCCGGCCACTGCAAACACCGCAAATGGCAACCAACCTCCCACAACCACCACAAACGGTACCAATATGGCTCCTATTTGACCCGCCTGTGTTGTACACCCAAGCGCGACATTCCTCACCATCGTGGGGAACAGCTCTGCTGTGTAAATAAACATCAAGTTATAAGTCCCCGCCATCCCAAATACTCCCAAAATACCACACACCATCCTCACCACCTTCCATACCCCAAAGTTCTTCATCAAACTCCCTATCAAGCAAAAGAACCCGCTAAACCACATCGTCCCAATGGTCAACGGTTTCCTCCCAAACCTGTCCAACAACACCGCTGTTATCCCAAACGCTGGCATTTCTGCCATTGAATTCAGTGCCGCATTCATGTAAATGTTGGTTCCCAAGTTCACCACGTTTAAGCTTAGACCATAGTACACCACAGCGACCAAGAAGTTAATAGCCACAGCTAGAAATAACCTTATACGTGTTATTGGGTTGCGAATCACGTCCACGATGGAACCAGCATGTGGCTTTTTATTTTCCAACTGTTCGTTCTTGTAGGTTTGGTTGTAGCTTGAGTCATTGTTTGCTGTTGATGATGCTTCTTCGTCAAGTGCAAGGATAACTCCATTGGGAAGGTGCTTCCTGTTGGTGGAAGCAATGGTAGACATGAGCTTTGTTGCCTTGCTTACTTTCCCACGAACGAGGTACCATCTTGGGGACTCCGAAAGGAAGGGAAGGACAAGGACGACAAAGAGGATGGAGGGGATGGAGGAGGCGATGTAGAGTTGGCGCCATTTTTGGAAGAGGTAGGCAATGCCAGAGAGAAGTGCAATGCCTGATGCGAGGAAGTAGAAGGTGGACATCCCGGCGACGCCGCGCTTCGTGAGGCCCACTGGCTCGGTGGCCAGGGCGAAGGCACAAAGGCCAACGCCACCAGTGCTAAATCCGGTGAGGAGGCGGAGGAGGACATATGCCCAATACTTTGGGGATAGTGCTGTTAAGCAGCCAAAAAGGCCGTTTAGGGTGCAAACCGTAATGAGGGTGCCTTTCCTTCCTAAAAAGGAGTCTGATAAGTGACCAAATATTCCAGCACCTGAAATTATAATATCAAGTTATTATAGAGTGACATTTTGTTTTTATATAATAAAAAAATGATAAATTCATAATTTTTTTTGTCCGAATGACATGGCATACTTGTTATTTTTAGATGAGTGAGTAGTCGTACCAATATTTCTTTTTATTAGTAAAAACAATATTAATATGTAAAAAATTTATGTGTATTTGTACTCTTTCTCTATCATCATACAATGACATTGCAAAACATAAATCAACGTATATATTGTTTGGTGCAATTAGTTTAATTATCTGATATTTTGATTAGAATATTATTTATTGAGCAAGAACCACACCCTACCATTTTCGTTTTTTTTTTTATCATCAAATTATGCAGATTAAAATGATGGCTGATTATGGGAGTGTTTGAGAATTTGATTATTTTAATAATTAATTATTGTTATAATTAATTATAATAGAATTAATTTTATATTTGAATATGTTAGTTAAAAAATAATTTTAAGCTAGTTTATTTTGTTTAGATGATATAAATAAAAATTATTTTTATGTATTAAATTATTAAAATAGATATAAAATAATTAAAAAATTATTTAATTAAAAAAATGATATTTATATCTTAAAGTATATAGAATAATTTATAATTTAAAATAATAAGTTTTTTGTGCAATAGGTGATTTTGATAAGATCTTTGTTATATTTTTTTTAAAACATTCTCTTAATAATATTTATATTATTTAATAAAAAATATTAAATAAAAAATTAAATGTAACCAATAACTTAAAAATATAAAAAATATTTAATATTTTTTTATTTAATAATTAAAAGAATTATTAGGAGAATGAGTTTAGAGGATTAATTTTCTTTTGATAAATATGATTGAACAATAAAAAATCCTTTTTTAAAAAAAAACTGTTGGTCAAACATGCACATAATGTTAAAAAATAATATCAACGATGGCTCATAAGTTGTCAAAAAGAGAGAGAGAGAGATGTAAGACAAGAAAATGAGAAAGTGAACCAACCGATCAAACAGCCGACGAAGAACAAGGCGTGGACCAGCCCAACCTTAAACTTGTCATCGCATATCAAACCCCAATCCGACACGGTGGTGCCACTGCGGCCTCCTACCCACTCCCATGAACCCGGTTTGAGGTGACAGACGCTCGAGGCGGTGGAGTCGCAGCTTGAACCGGCGGCGCCGGGGAGGCACCTCCAGTTGGGTTGACGGTCGGCAAATATCATGACCATGGTGTGGAAGGCCATGAGGGTCCAGGCGAAGCAGGCGAGGACGAATTGCTTCAGCTGCCACCGCCCAAACTCCCCGCAGTACTTCTTTAGCATCTCGTCGATGCACACCTTCACCGGCGGCGGGACTGGCGACCGGAGGTCGTGGCCCTGGTCAGTGGAATCCGAGGACAATGTGGAGGCCATTTTGGGAGTTGTTTCTCTCTCTCTCTCTCTCTCTCTGCTCTGCTGCTTCAGCTTCAGCTTCAGCTTCACTTTCCTCCCATATATATAGAGTAATAGACAGACATGCGAAGTCCCATATGTACTGGTGGTTGAAGAGTTTTTTCTTTTATTTGTTAACTAATAAAACAAATATCAAAAAATTTTAATTGATGTAATGGATTCAGCGTTGGAGCTCATTATATAAGCACCATCCTATCAATGCAAAGTAGGATCCTATTCCTAGTGCCAACCGGTGGTTCGCCATAGAAAAAGGGTAAAAAGAGATTGTGCCATGACACTAACGGAAAAAAGTTCAGCGCTAAATATATAATATATTCATAAACACTATCAGCGACCCCATGCAATTTCCTAATTCGAAAGTGACAACTACCAAACCCAACAATTAATGCTATTGTATGCATGGACAAAAATGAACAAAGCCCCGGGAAATCAATTCTGCAACGAATCATTGGTGTGAGAGCAAGGCCCGATAAAGCAACGTAAGAAAATTCATGTCACTGAAATAATAGAAGCCATGATATGACTTAATAGGAATTGATATTCCTTAATTGCCCTTTGGTGTCGTGGGCAACAAGCTACATTTTAGCCCTAAAAAGGCTTGTCATGCAATCTAGGCGCATAAGTGAATGTGTGGTGTTTTCGTAAGTAGGAAAGCTTTTTTTTAGAGCCAACAGCGGAGAGGAAGATTTTACTTTTAGAACATAGGCTAATTGTATGGTGCATCTTGCACAATTATGGAGAGCATTAGTATACCATTTAAAAAATTGTTTCTCACATATTATTAAGTTAGCATCGATTAGTAACCGGTAGTTTATTATAAAAAAATATTGGGTCGGGTCTGCATGTTTGTTTGTTTGTTAAAAAATAAGTTTATTTGTACATATATATCCCAGTTGCAATATTTCTGCGAAAGTGAGAGCAAGTATAAGAGAAAAAAACTGATCTTTTAAATGCACAACAAATGGTGAAGATCTGCTTACCGTGTGACCAAAAGGGTGAAGTGTCATTTTTTTGTGGTGTGGAGAAGTTTAGATTCAGCAACCATGGAAGATGAGGGGTCAGAATCATGGTAAAATTTTGCAGCAAGTGTTTTCCGAGAGAGATGGAGCCCTTGTTGAGAAAAAAAAGAGAGAGATACACCCCTGCGATAGCCATGGAAGCTCAGCTGCAACGATTTATGCACAGAAGGAATTGAATTCGTGAGATGTTGTAACCATCTTCTTCTATCCTAAGGTTTAAAAGAGGAATATTAACACTACATACACTTATTTTAATACTTATTTTACTATTAATTTATTTCATACATTTGAAATATTATTAAGAAAGAGATACTAAACATATTTATTTTTAGACCAATACGAACAACTATCTATATAGCATGAACTCCAACTGCATAACTTTACAAAAATTGATTGAATATAGTTATTAAAATATTTCGGATTACTTAGAAACTCCCTTAATATAAATTTAACCTCAAACAGAATTTATGACGGTAAAACACTCAAGACACAGAATAAACACGGTCATTAAGTGCTGTACATGTTGGAGAGCACTGGTATTTAGTGCTGAAAGTTTTTTTGACGAATAGAGTACGGGGGATTGAAATTGTGAGAGAAGCATGTAGAAACCGTGCAATGAAATTCATTTCATTCGTTGAATATGTAAGAATTGGATTTCGTACTATCAAGCATTACTGCGTGTGGGATTAAGGACGCGTTTAGCATAATGGATTAGGCATGATAAGATAAGTTTATACAATACATTATGATTTTATCAGTTGTTTTGTGAAACCATAGTATTGTATAAACTTATCTAACAAATTTTTCTTATATATTAAAATAATATATAATTTAATCAGGCCTCAAGGGTTATGATTAGACCTGATTAGGATTTGATGTATAAGTTCATGTAAAACTTTTTTCCTTCCAACACAGTGAACCCCAATACTCTCCTCTGTCTTCTCACTACCACCCTCTCCCCTCTTCTCATTGCCGACGAGCTCTAAGCAAGTCATTAACTTTGTCGCGACCGAGATTGCGGCGGAATAGTAACTTAAATTAAAAAATAAAATTAGGAGTCACCACCAATTTTATTTTTTTATTAGGAAAAATTGAAAAACCCTAAAAAGAATAGTCTTTGAAACCAGATTTAATTCGGAAGTCGGTTATGTATAGGGAAAGATGGAAACTTAATTTCACAGCACCCCTAACACACCCGTCCTAAGACTGTACCTTAAATTAATTATGCAAATTATTAATAATACTTAAAAATATTTATTTTACCCTTTTTTTGTAAAAAAAAATAAAATAAACAAATAAATTATGAAAATTTAATTTTTGACTTGACAGAATAGAAATTATGCTCCTACGTATCCCCGGCTGCAATGAGAAAATCAAAGTCACGTAGTTCTTTATAAAATACTTGTGGGTTAGTTAATTTTATTAAAAAACTTTAAAAATTTGAATTAACAAGCCGTCACAACTCAGTTATTCAAATTAAGGATTAAATAGGTGAAGCTCGCGTCACGCTAGAGATGTCACCCACTGATTATCAAATTTGTTACAAATCTTTTATTTAAATATATTTGCTTATAATAATTTTATAATTTGTAAATACAATTTTTTACTGAATTGTAAATACAATTTCTTTTTGAAGATATTAGCTAATTCAATTAATAAACCTGTGATCAAATTCATCTATAGCCAAAAAAAATACAAATATTTTTTAATTATTTAAAATATACGAATAAATTTAATATAACAAATTTTATGGAAATTAAATGAAAATACAAAGCCAATTTTTTTCAAAAAATTAGTATAACATTATAAATTTAGATAAATATAGTATATTTTTTATTAAAGGGTATTTTTATCAAAAAGTATTAATATTTTATCATATCTAATATTATACAATACATCAATAAATACATAATAATATTATCTTATATAACATAATATCTTATATAATATTATACCAAACACATGATAGTATTAAAAATTTATTAAACTTTATATTTATTAAATTTTATACTATTAAATCTAATACAATTAAATCTTATCTTATCTGCATAACAAAAGCGCCAATGGAAATGCTGTCTTTTAATTCAGCAAAGCGCCGTTACTATCAAATGATAGCTTTAGCTATTTTGACTCCTGAGTCATCCGGACTATTCCTGCAATCATTTTCTGCGAGAGAGCTGAATTGAAACGTATATAAATGTGGCGACGTTTGCACCGGTGCTCTTTTAGATAAAACCATTGGCTATAAGGAAAAGCTAGTGAACGGCTGTGATTTACCTCGGGCTACCTGCTAAGCAGGTAAGTTTGTGCATCTGCAGATTTCAATCTAGTACAGACCGCACACAGGAGCTCCATCGTTGCAGTTAAGGGTATTTAACAGGTCAGATTCATTAATGTATGACGGATTTTTACTCAACTCAACATATAAAATATAAGTTGAGTTGGGTGAAATTAAAAAATATTTTAATTCATAAAATATGAGTAAAAGTTAAGATAGTATATCTTAACAAAATGATATAAATATAAAAATTATTAATTATTGAAATATTTGTTCATATTCATGATCTTTTGTATATAGAATATGAATTCTAGATCATACTAATAAAAAATTTACATGGAACTTCATTTGTCCACGTGGGCGTCATCCACAATTTATCTTTGCTTGTTAAGAGTTATGGAGCAATATCTTACCAAAATGACTCAAAAGAATGAACCCCACTCCCTTTGTTTCAGTGTCTCTGCTCTGCTCAGGTTATACAAGCTCATAATCCAAATATTTAAAATTGATTATATGTATTTAAAGTTATGTTCTGATCTCAAACAAAAAGCAAACTTCAATATTGGTTACATTCTGATACAAAATTTCATTTTAATCATGCCCATCTCCACCTATTCAGCTCACAAAATCTTTAAATTGAAACCCAAAAAAGTGGAAAGAGAGAGAAATTAATTGATTGTTCATAATTGTATTATGTTATTTTTATATATATTTATAAAAAATTCAAAAAAGGGATAAATTTTTATGATAAATAAATTTTAAAAAATTCATTTTTTTAATTTTTTTATTTTTTATATATAAAAATATTACATATACACATAAGAATATTTCAAAAAAAGAGAAAGAGCGAAAGAGAGAGGAGAGATAGGAGTGGAATCTGATTAAAGATGCTTTAAGTCCTAAATTGACAAACTACTTGCTATAATCCGTTGGGTCAACGACCTACCAGTCCACCGCTCACTAAAGTGATACACAGTAAACGTCTCCTATAAATGAAGTTGTTGAGATCTCTTGGTTTAACACTTAACAGACGTGAAAACATGTAAAGCGACCCCATGCAATTTCATAATTTGACAAGTGACAACTGCTAAACACAACAATTAAAACTTTTGCCTGCATGGACCAAAATGAACAAAGCCCCAGAAATCAATTATGCAACGGACCAATGGTTGGGACTTGGGAGAATAATGCCACCAGGCAAAGCTATTTTAAAAAATTCATGTCACTGGAAATGTCAGGTGGGTCACTTCTGGAGGCTCAACCTAAACTTTAATAATTTTTATATTTTTATATCAAATAATAAATATATTTTTTTATATCTCATCTAATATTATTTATTATATATTTATTTATTATTATTTTTTTATTCAATTATATTTTTTAAAAATAATATAAATAATACTTACATATTTTTTAAAAGTGTAAGATAATAATTTTTCAAACTTTAATTCAAAATTAAAAACAACAAAAAGAAGAAATAATACAAAGCCATGATGTGATTTGATGGCAAAGTTAATAGGAATTGATATTCCATAATTGCCCTTTTATCATCGTTGGCAAGAAGCTACATTTTAGCCTTTGGAAGGCTTGTCGTGCAATCCTAGGCGCTTGCATAACCCTTTGTTTGGATGCAAAGAGAAAATAGGAGGAAAAGAAAATAAAGAGAAGAGAAAATAATGAGAAAAGTGTATTTTCTCTCTTATTATTTGGATCAAGAGAAAAATAAAAGAAAAAAATGAGAAATTATATTTTTTCTTATTTGGTTGTATAAAAAAGAGAAAGAAAAGAAAATATAAATATTTAAAGATTTATATACTCTTATTATAATATAATAGATATAAGTAATTTTAAATAATTTTTCTTTTTCTCTTCCAATTTATCCTCACAAGTAGGGGTGTAAATTGGTTCAGATAACCTGATCAAATCAATTAATTCGAACCAAACCAATTAAATTGGTTCGGTTTGATTTAGGTATATTGATTAGTTCGGATAAAATCTAAACCAATTAAAGCTTAATTAGTTCGGTTCTCGGATTTAAAATTTTAAAATCAAACCAAACCAAACTGAACCAAACCATATATATATACATATAATTTTAATTTATGCTACAACTTTTTCTTGGCTACTACTTGTTATTTTGACTTTTTGTAATACTTTCCTAATTCTCAACCCCTAAAATGTCGTCTTCGTCCAATGCAGAAAGCCAAAAAACTTCTTTTCCAAAACATTCAATTTTGCTCACCGGCACCACAGCTCACCGTAGGTTCTGCTCCACCATAGCTCAGGCTAGATCTGCTCCACCACAGCTTGGGCCGCGCCATTCGTCCAACGCAGAAAGAGACACTAATATTTTAATTATATTAATAATAATTAGTCGTGGTCTGCATAATTACTAATTGTCTAACTTATTTCATCATCAATTTCTTAAATAAGTTGGTTGAATTATAAAATTAACTTTAGTCAATATTAGACATAGTATATATTAAAAAATTAAAAAATTAACAAATATTTGGTGACATCCTCAGCTCATTCAACAATTATCTAAGCTTGAAAAATTTGTTTTTGACCAAGAATATGATATCAGGTGCTATTCTAAAAACTCTTGGAGATGTGAGAGGCTTGGAAACTTTAGATTTTTCCTCTAACCAACTCTCTGGATTCATTCCTATTAAGCTTCAAAATCTACATGTTCTTCAGCTTTTGAACTTTTCTTATAATGATTTAAAAAAATCATTCTCAATGATGGAGTTTTCTAAAATCTCTCTACTTTCCATTTAGAAGGCAATAAAAAATTTTGCTTACATTTTGCATGTAAGCCTCATGGCCATGGAAGAAGACATGTTAGACATTACATCATCATAGCCACAATGGTAACACTGATACTATGTCTAACAATTTGCTTGCTGCTATACATAAAGATCAGAAAAGTGAAGGTAACAGCAACAACATCATCTGAACTTAGAAGTTTAGAAACGATGAATTGACTTTAAATGTTCTACTAGTATTGACTTTATAAACAATGAATTTCTGGCTCTAGTTTATGAGTATTTAAGTAATGGGAGCTTAGAAGATTGGATTAAGGGGAAGAAAAAGCATGCAAACAAAAATGGGTTGAACGTTATAGAGAGATTGAAAATAGATATTGATGCTGCTTGTGCATTGGATTACTTGCACAATGATAGTGAAGTTCCTATTATGCATTATGATTTGAAATCCAACAACATTCTCTTAGATGAAAATATGACTGCAAAGGTTGGAGACTTTAAATTCGCTAGGTTGCTGATTCAAAATTCAATTAATCAAGTCTCCATTAGCTCCACTCATGTCCATTAGCTTACAAATATATCTCCAAGCTAGTAGCCTTACAACTTCCTCTTTAATTAAATAGTAGTAGTATACAACTTGTCAAGTTAAATCTCTCTTGAAGAATTTTTTAATTTATTCTAATATAGGTTCTTAATACAACTATCAATATGTTTCTTTATTCTCTCTTTATAAACTTTTTACTACACATTCTAAAACATGAAATAATTATTAGTGTTCAAATTACTAAGTTTGATTCTATTTTTAAAATGTTTTTCATAGGTTTATTATGTATTATTTTTTTTGCTATAGAAAACTAATTATTTAGCTAATTTTTGTGTTAAAAAAATGGTCAACCCGATCACCTGAACCAAACCAATCCGCAGATATTTGGTTCGATTTGGTTCAGATTTGACTATAAAAAAATAAAAAAAAATCGAACCAAACTAAACCAATTGATTTTGATTATTTCGAATTTATTTTATCTCTAGAACCGAATCAAACCACCCACTTACACCCCTACTCACAAGAAAGAAGAATTTTTTTTGGTGAATCTCACTTCTATTTTTTTCTTTCTTCCCTCTTTTCTCTCCTCATCCAAACAAGAGAAAATGCCAAAATCTTCACATTTTCTCTCCTCTCATTTTTTTCCACTCATTTTCTCTTGAAACAATGGGTAAGTGAGTGTTTGGCGTTTCAGTAAGCAACACAGTCTTCTTTTTTCTACCTATGTGAAATTTTTGGATATAATGAGATTTTTTTTAGTGATTTCCATAAAACTAAAATTTTTATTCATAATAATCAAAGAGTTAGAGATTTATTAATTTATTCACATTTGTTTTTTATTTTATAAAAAAAAATTATTTGTTTTAAGTGAGAAAATTAGATTCTATTAACGTTTTTGAAAAAATCTAATGAAATGATCTCAAGAGTATTGAGTAAAATTTTATTAATTGCACTTTGATCTTCACTTAATTTTTCTATTGTCTGTTAAGTTTTAAGGTTTGAGTTAGTCTTGCAATTAGATTTTTATTGAAAAATATTAATACTGAGAATAAGATCTTTATTGGAGATCGTCTAAGACTCCGTCTTATGACAAAATTGGAGGGATAGTCCTCACTTTCAAAAAGCTAAAACTTCACTGTCACTTGACTAATTTTGAATATTTTTTTTGTTGGATTTTTATACCACTTATTAGTTTGAGCAAATAAAAAATAATCAAAAAAATAAAAAATAAAAAATTTAAGAAAACAAGAACTTACAGTAACTTATTATACCACAACTATATTTCTTAGTTCATGTTTGAGATAATTGTAAAAATTTGATTATTTCAATAATTAATTATTGTATAAAAATATTTTGTTATAATCGATTATAATAGAATCTGTTCAATGTTTGGATATGTTAGTTGAAAAACGATTTTAAACTAATCTGCTTCGTTTAGATAGTTAAAAAGAATTACTTTATACATTAAATTACCAAAATAAGTATAAAATAGTTAAAAAAGTTATTTGATTTAAGATAAAATGATGTTTACATCTCAAAGTGTAAGGAATGATCTGTAATCTAAAATCATAAGCTAAAATTTTAGTATTATGAAAAAAAAATTAAAATACATTAAATTATATGTAAAAATTAAAACTGAATTTATCAAATATACACAATTATTATTATAATAATTTTTTTACCAAGTAATATGTAGTAGAACTGAAGATAATCTTTCTCAAACACCCCTAATCTACCTACTAATAATAGAACAAGAACAATTACCAAATCATCACATCAACACACAAATTAGTAGTGGAAGAGCAAGATGGTATAAAAGAAGTAAAACAATACTGTAAAATAAGAAAAAAAATAGCCTTTCCTCGTGTGATATCTGCCACCAAATGTGCACATCCGCATGGCCACAAATTGACAAAAAGCAAAAGCAAAAAATTTGGCATACCATCGAGTGATACATATGTTAGCATCCAAATGTATATGTATATTATATTAATGGATGAAACTTTGTGGTCTTAAAAAAGGGATGGCTTCTTTATAAATTTATACTTTCATATTACGAGAAATTTTTAGTTACACACAATTGTATTACGTCATTCTTACGTACACTCACATGAAATTCGAGAGAGAATATGATTTTTATTGATGAGTGAATTTAGAGGGTTCTATTTTTTCTCTCTCTTCAATTTTTTGTGAGTGTATATAAGGATGACATAGTACAATTATGTATAACTAAGAATTTCTCTACCCACATTTCTTTTTACAAAGAAACAAACAAGATCAGATCAGGTAAGCGGCACGACACACAAGTATGGAATTTTGAACAAATCATATTAAAAGAAATTCTTACTTAAATTATGAGTACCATAGTTAAATGCATCAGACTAATTAAGACTTAATATTTTTATTAATTTTTATGAAATTAATTATGTAACACAATTATCTATAAAATATTAAATAATAATTGATCTAATGCACCTAAATAAGTGCTCATAGTTTAAACAAGAATTTCTCTCATATTAAATGATGGGAGAGTGCAAAAGGAAAAAAATAGCAGAGTAGTTACGTATAAGAGAATCAAACTCGAAAAGTTTTTTTTTATTTTATTTATTACTAATAACTTCAAAAAATAAAATAAACTCTTTTATTACACCAATGCGCTTGGTTAATTTAAGTGATTCAATATTTATTTTCTTTAAATAAGATCTCGAATTCGAATCTTCTAAATGAAAAAAAAATCAACGTTTAGAGAAATTTATACTTTTGTGATTTAACTTGATTCGATTTCAAATTAGTCGAGACTTAATGTAACTTTCAGATATCGAAAAGTTTAACAAAAAAACTCTTTTATAGATGTAATAGATTTAAATTAATAACAAATTTGTTTAAAATTTTACATTGGAAGCAATTTACAGTAATATTGATCATTTCAATTTGAATCAAGACAATCTTTTTACATGATAAATCCAAAAACATCATTTCTAATTTAGAACAAAATAAAACTAAGATGAATATAATAAAGCGTGAATATTAATTTACCAAAAAAATTATAAAGATATTTTAGAGCTTAGCAATAAAAAAAATTATTGTTGTTATTATTGTGATTATTTAAAGTGTTGATTATTCACCATTTTTTCATTATTTGAGAAAAAAATTTGGAAATAAAAAATCAAGAAATATTTAATCCAAAATGTCCAAATTTATTTATGGATTTGTAGAAAACACGAAAAAAAAAACTATTTCTCCATTAAAAACTAATGAACTAAATATATATAGGATAAAGAACGTAACATACAACAATAACAAAAGAAAAAAATGATTACATAGGCATTGTTCCTCTTGTGTCTATAATGCAATATCAACTATAAAATATATAGAATATGTAGGAGGGCATTGTTACGGAAAACTCAAATGCATGAGCACTCGAGCATTTGCACCGTTTACTTATTTTTTTTTTATTTTTTTTAATTTGATTATGATTACTCATATCAACATTTTTCTATCATTGAATGGTCAGCAAGCTCGAGTGCTTAGTGTAACGTTCCGAGACTGCTTACAGGATCGATGAGTGTCCCCACAAACCAAACACGGATATTTTCAGCATACTTTGTCCTTATTCACACGCATCATAGAAAACTTCCCATGAAGTCACCCATCCCACAAGTACTCCAAGTCAAGCACGCTTAACCAGAGGCAGAATCAAGGGAGGACGTGTATGAGCCATGATCCCCCCAGCTTTGACTAATTTGTTAAAACTCATATTAAACCAGGTGCTAGTTTATTAAAACTCATATTTTGTTCTAGCATATTAATAAAATTTAAGAGATATTGTGTTTCTCAGCAGTGGGGATTGTAGAGGCTCAAAGTTAGTTCAGAAGGATTTAGGCTCTATGTATTGGTGGAAACTTTGTGATTCAGGTCTTATATACTTTCTAATAATGTATTACTCTTGAGATATCCAGTGGTAATAAGAAGTTGGTGTGTAATGCAATTTATACAATTTCAATTCTGTCCTTGAGAGCTATATTTTGGGATTACTTAGTTACTCTTCGTAGGTCAATTAACTTGCCATGGGATCTGATCAGGAATTTCAATTAGATCATTTTTCCTTCTGAGATTCATGATAGAACTTTCTACTATGCTAGAGAGGTTGTGTTATCTCAAATTCTTCATGATTATGACTTATTAAAGTTGGGCTCTACGGGAGGCAAGACAAATATAATTGGTTAAAAAAGGTGTTGGATGGATATAATATATTCAAAAGGCTTGATTAAGCATCTTGAATTAGATGATTTTCTCGGTGTCCCTAGGATTAAAATTTTGTCTCCACTCCTGCGCTTAACTATGAAGTACTTATGTTCTTGGCTCCCGAAAAGAAGATGCATCTTGTTGATATAGGTGGTGCTAATCAATTCCTTTAAGTCATCCTCAACTATGTTGTCTCATACCTGCATAGTCTCTGGATCCCTCTCATTCCGGTGTGTATTCAGATTATTCATGCGTCCCTCCGCTTAGAAGCCTGTCAAGAGCCGCTCCTTGTCTGTGCTTTATCTTTTGTACCGGCGACTACTCCCCACCCTCGTCGGCCCTGAGTGTCACATGTCCACTAACTTCTGCATGATTTGTCCCCGAACCACACCGTCCTGGGAGAGGTCCCGCTCTGGAGCACTCCCCACCCTCGTCGGCCCTGAGTGTCACATGTCCACTAACTTCCGCATGATTTGTCCCCGAACCACACCGTACTGGGAGAGGTCCCACTCTGGTATCATTTGTAACGTCTTGAGACTGCCTATAGGATCGATAAGTGTCCCCACAAACCAACACGGGTCTTTTCAGCGTGCTTTGTCCTCACTCACACGCATCCTAGAAAACTTCTCAGGATGTCACCCATCCCATAAGTGCTCCAAGTCAAACACGCTTAACTATGGAGTACTTATGTTCTTGGCTCTTGAAAAGAAGATGCATCTTGTTGATATGGGTGGTGCTAATCAATTCCATTAAGTCATCATCAACTGTACAGTCTCATACCTGCACAGTCTCTGGATTCCTCTCATTCTGGTGTGTATTCAGTTCATTCATGTATCCCTCCGCCTAGAAATCTGTCAGGAGCTGTTCCTTGTCCGTGCTTCATCTTTTGTACCGGTGACCACTCCCCGCCCTCGTCGGCCCCGGGTGTCACACTTATGCACTCAAGCGTTAAATAGTAAAATCCAAAGTAAAAGTAATGTAAATAGTATACATAAGATTAAATTATTGAGTTAACATTTTGTCACTTATACTTTGGAGGCAAAGACAACAGTAGCTATTATAGGCGATACAGGACCCTTGTTAACAAGATGTCAACTTATCATTTATATAGTGAGTAAACAACAAACCCAAAATTTGGACTGCTAGCAAGTGCTGAAGCAATCTAAGTATCTTCTGCCAGTGTCTAACTAGTCATTTACAACAGAACAATTAGTAATATCTCCAATCAGTAATGAGATTTTAATAATAAAGCTAAAATTACTTTTTTACAACCCATCAAATCCTGAACACCAATGATATTTAGAACCGATGCTAAATATCATATGGATTGAAAACTTTTGAGAACCCATTTCTCACAATCAGACATAATTATAGAATCCATCAGAAAAACACTTTTGAGACTGAAACTCTACTTGAAGACAATCACGTTGGGTAGTTTTATGGAATTCTGCCCAAATGGACATATGTCTAATATTCCAAACATGCAATAGATAACAAATGAAAATAAAAGATTTGAATACAAAACAAATACCTGAAACTATATATACCCTCTTAGCATATTTATGCTAGCAAACAGTGGTTAGACAATTTCATCCCATATCGTGATCTTTTCACTTTACTATGAACTACTAGTATTGCGTTAGGCTAATTGCAAATAAAGATAAAAATTTAAACAATAATACAATAAAATTCATCTTCTGTAAAAGACCTAACACACAGGAAACTACTAGTGCATCACTTTACCAAAGTGGAGAAAAGCATAAGCGTTTGAAAGTTTGGTTAATTTAAGAACTAAGGAGGAACACCCTTTAATGTTAGGCCAATAGGAAAATCTGTAATGGAAGACCATTTAGTGTTGGAGGAGAATGTGAGAGGCAATGGAACAAGATAATGAACAGAAAGAGATCGAGATGATATAAATCTGATGAAGGAGAACAATGCTTGAGGTGATGAGGCACAGGACAGAAATTTTTTGAATTAGACATGCTAGTGGCAAAGGAATTCATTAGAGAGCAGAAAACAGAAAACAGAACAAGACATGTAATGTAATTTTCATAGATGCCCAAGATCCAACATTCCAATAGTATAAGGAAGCAGGAACAATTTATGGGACTGACATGAAACAGCAAAAGATGTAAAAGCAACCTAGAAAAACTAGGTAACAAAACTTTTTGTCAGATAAACAATCATCAGTATCCAAAAATCAAAATAAATACCCAACAAGAAAGCATAAAAAAGAGACAACTAATAAGATCCCCAAACTTGCCTAACCTAGTATTACTTACAATTTTTCAAGCACATTCATGCAAAGCAGAAACCCGTTTTGAAGTTTGAATGAAAATCAACTAATAATCAAAAGATGATGACAACTCTTAACTAACAATAACAATGACATGCCAATGCCATCCTCCACTACATAGTTATCTATATAGTTCTCCACTTCTCCCCTTAAACCCAAGCCTAGAACCACTCCTCCGTTGAAAGAACATCACCTTACACATGCCACTAACCCTCACCACACAATTAATTCAAACATTTCCTCAAATCAACAAAAGAACAGGGAAGTGGGTTACATCAGAACAAGGAAGTGGGTTTGCATAGTGCTGTAAATCGAGAAGCAAAAATAATGAGTGAGTAATTGAGGAAAAATGTACAAAGGAAAGAACAAGAAGAACAAAGCTTTGATGATCTTGAATGAGTGACTAACAGAGGAAAAAAGTATAGAGAAAAATGAATGAGTGAGTAACAAACCTTTTGCCACCGTTGGGTCGCGAGTGAGTGAGTGAAGTGAAGGGGGTGAATGAGTGAGTGAGTAACAACAGAGCTGCCAACAGTTATGGGGGTCAGAGAATTGGGTGGGATAAGGGGGTGGTAATGGGTGGGTGCTGGGTGGAATAAGCCGAAGGTAAAAATGTTAGGGAAAAAAAGAGGGAAGGTTTCGCGGGAGAGAAATTGGGAAATGGCAGAAGATGAAATTTTAGGGTAGTAAAAATAACAAAAAAAGGGATAAATTATTTCTTAATATTTTTATTAAAATTAAAATTAAAAAAATGGCAATTGTAAACTGCCATTTTATGTATCTAACTACCGTTTATACATTAAAATTACGTCAATCTTAAAACTATTGTATTATATTGTATATTATGACAGTTTTTAAGAATTGCTTCATTAAAATTACAGTAAATTACTTGTTTTTTTGTAGTTAACAAAGAATAGACTATAAAAATCTATTAACAAGGTCAAACAGTTGTCTGCCAATATGAACCTATCTACATTTTTTTTGAAGCACAAAAATCTGATTAAAAACTTATAACTATACAAAAATTCAAAATTTTATTGAAATTATAAAAATTTAAAGAATATTTTAACTTATATTTTTATATAAAGTTTTAACTTCCTACTATGTAAATATAAATAACTTAAATACTACTGAACACAAGTATCTTATATTCTCATATTACCATATTCAACCATCATAAATACAGTAAGTAAATTTTCTTCATAGCTTTTTTAATATGACCTGGATAATATGATAAAATTTGAATGCAATTAACGTGGGCCAAAACTTGGATTTTGGCCATACATTTTTAGTATGACTTGGATTTTGTTTGACCTGGATTTTGGCAATATATAGGCTTTTTTGATATGATTTGGATTTTGCTTGATCTGACACTAGGAGCAAATTCAGCGCTAAATACATAAGATATTCATAAGACACTTTAAAGCGACCCCATGCAATTTCGTACTCTGACAAGTGACAATTGCTAAGCACAATAGGGAACGCTTATATGGATCAACTTGGAGTAGTTTATAAATAGATTAAGTGTAAATTATTTATTAATTTATTGTTAAAATAAATTAATAGTTAAGATCAAAAGATTACATTTTTATAGATTTTAATTAATAATACTCAGATTCGTATATAAATTTAGTTAAATTATTTTTTTTATCAATAATTATACATATAAAAATTTATAAATTTTAATTAATAATTTTTATATACACCTAAATTTACATATAGGTTTTATAAATTATAAGTTCTTGATGAACCTCTTCTTAATCGATTCATATCCTTCTCCATCACAACAAATAATAGTATTACACGCATGGACCAAAATGAGCAACGTCTTAGGAAATCAATTCTTCAATGGGGAGAAGACTAATATCGATCGGTTAAGAAGAGATCTATTTATGAACATGTGATTTACAAAATCTATATATAAATTTGAGTAAATGTAAAAATTATTAATTAAAATTTGTAAATTTTTTATATATATAATTATTTATAAAAAAATAATAATTTAGTTAAATTTGTGTATGAATTTGAATATTATTAATTAAAATTTATAAAAATTTAATTTTTTATTCTTAATTATTAATTTATTTTAATAATAAATTAATAAATAATTTATATTTAATCCTTTCATAAATTACCTTTAAAATGATCGATATTTGACATTCTCTACAACAGACCAATGGTGTGAAAGCAATGCCACTGACAAAGGAAAAGAAAAATTCTTTATATATTATGGGAGAAGAGATTTTTCATTTTCAAAAACTTTTTGGCCATTATTTTTTTTAAAAAAGAAAAAGAGAGAATAAGGGTAAAAAAAGAAATAAATAGTTAAGATATTTTACAAAAGAAAAATTTGCTTTCTTTAAAAATAAAAAAATGATCATTTTATACCATTTTTTAGGGATATAAATACTATTTATACTTTTTTTAAAGAGTGTAAATGAGTGAGAAAAAATAATAAAAAAATATATAATAAATAATATTAGATAAAATATAAAAAAGATATATGTATTATTTAATATAAAAATATAAAAATTGTTAAAAATATTGTAGAAGTTTTACATAAAAAATTCATATAATTACAGGTGGGTCACTCCTCTAGAGGCCCAACTTAAACTTTAATTTCAAAAATAGAAACAACAAAAAAAAATTAATAGAAGGCATGATGTGACTTGATGTAGAAGTTCTCCAAGAAAATTCATGTAATGGCAGGTAGGTCACTCCTTTAGAGGCCCACCTTAAATTTAAATTCAATTAAATTTAAATTTAAAAATAAAAAATAAAATAAAATAAAAGCCATGACATGACTTGATGGCAAAGTTATTAAGAATTAATATTTCTTAATTGTTGAAAACGTTTTTCTTATAATTAAATACGTTTAATTTTTTTATATTATATTTTTGTGTAAAAGAGATATTAAATTAAGTTATATATAATTATAGTATTCTTATTAAATATAATATAAGTTTGTAAATAAAATAAAAAAACATTAAATATTTTTTTGTGGACGAGAATAATAGCACCATTTTATCATCACGGGCAACAAGCTACATTTTAGCCTTTAAATGGCTTGTCACGCAACTAGGCGCATATGTGAGTGTGTGGCGTTTTGGTAAGCAGAAGAGGAATTTTTTTTTTTTCGTCCAGTGAGCACCTCGGAGCGAACAGTAGAGTGGAATATTTTTCTGATTCATCTGCTAGAAGATAATAATGTGCGTAGCGATGTTAGTTAATTTTACATGCTTGGAGTTTTGTTTTATCTTTATTATTGATTAATTTTGTTATTTTATTTTCTGTACTGATTTGTTGAAATTTTTTTTTTGCTGTTATTTTTGTTTTATGAAAGTGTTTTATTTCTTAGTGCTATTAAGAAAACTTTTAGCATATCTATTAATTTTATTAGTGAAAAATTTCTAGACTTGAATTCATGATTTTTATTTGTTTATCTATTGATTGTTCTGAGTTTTTTTAGTAACCCTATTTAATTAATAAGAGATAAGAAAATAGTATTTTTTGTTGTGCATAGTCTCTTTTCCCACTAGAAAGTTACCAAACAATAGATATTTTCCATTTTATGTGCTTTGTCAATTTCTCGGGGTACTGTCACGTACTAAAGTCGACTCTTTTTATAATATTTTTTTTATATAAATAAATTTCATGATCGAATTTAAAATCATGTGTTTAAAGGACTCAAGTTTCTTTCATTCGGACTATAACATATCATATTTGTTAAGTTATAATAAAGATGGTTGATTTTTTATATAATAATTATTAAAATTAAAATTAAGCCAGCTTTATTGGGGTGTTTATTATAAAGCTAGTGCCAAAAAATTATTAAAAAATGTTGTATCATTGAGCAAATATATTTATGATAAAATAATGATGAAATCTAAATAGTAAGCCATTTGCAAAGCAAAGGGTTTATGAAAAATCACATTCCAATACTTTTGCAAGGGCGAACTTTGTTTTAATTTTCCATAACCATTCCTGCCTTTATCCAAAAATACTAACTAAAATTAAAATGAATAATCAGTACAAGAAAAATCACAATTTGCGAAGGATAAATTCGTTGCAAATCACATAAAATCCACCACAAATTAAATTTTTGCGGCCAATTTGTGGCGGATTCGTGACCACCACAAAAACTGTCGTTGCAATTTTGTTTGTGGTGAATTTTAATTTTTGCCACAAATTTGCAGCGGAATAAATCGCTCTGGCAAGATGCCGGAATCGTCACTGGAATGCCGCTAATTTGCGACGGATTTATCCGCCGCTAATTTGTGGCGGATTTGTCCGCCTCTAATTTGCGGCAGATTTGTCCGCCACTAATTTGTGGTAAATTTATCTGTCGCAAAATCCACCACAAATTAGCGGCGGATTTGTCCGCCACAAATTAGCAGTGAATTTTTTGGTGAATTTGTCTTCCTTCCTAGGTGATTTTGCAGTGGCTTTTGCGGCAGATTTTTCTATCACAAAATTTTTGAATTTTTTAAATATTTAAAGAAATTGTTCAAAATCCATAATTATATTATTATCAATACGTACAACACTCAGACATTAATTTCAACCTATCAATGCATTTAAAACAACACTCAAACATCAATTTTAACTTATTAATGCATTTAAGCAATACATAAAACAAACATAATCCATACAAAGTTTCTTCAAATACAAAGTTTAGCAAGAACTATCAGAATTCTCAAACATCAATTTCAATCCATATGATCATTATCATTGTCATCTTCATGATCATCTTCAGTATCCTCATTGTCTTCTTTTATAGGTGGTTGTTGCTGGCTTGGCTGAGTGCCAGCAGCTTGTAAATATGATTTCATCATATTACCAATCATTTGTTGTTGTTGACGTTGGTATTGTTCAAATCGCATTTTTCACTCTACCTCACGTTGTTGGCATGTTGTTGGCTCCGCTGCTCCATTTGTTGTTGAATCTCCTGAACCTGATCCAACATCTTCTGCTGCAACTGCTCCTTGACCTGATTAACATATGTAAATACAAATTCATTAATCATTCCACAAATAAATTATTTAACCTAAAATATGAAAAATGGAATGATTGAGTACATCCATCAATATTCCAAAAACCAATTAATAAAAAAATATTGCAACTATTACTTAACTTGATTAATAACGTGTTCAGGAACTTGACTCGATCCAGGCCTTGAGGAGGATGATTCTTCATGGTCATAGGTAGATGCTTGAGAACCACAACCATAAACATGCCCTTCTTTATCCCGCCAACAGTTTGAATCCAAAGCTCGCGACTGGTCAGTTGTGTACCAAATGCCCCTTCTTCATTGGAGCATTCAGATTCCTTTACTTTGAATTCCTCCTAAAGATGGAAATAAAAAAACTATTATAGCTATTGTTATAAGATGAGTTAATATTAAAATAAAAAATTTCAAGTTAAGAAATACTAACATATACATCCTTAGCTTTTGTAGAAACCCATGCAATGCGGTCTTCTTTCCTCAAATGTACGTGACGAAAGGTCTCATCAACTGTAGGCTCTCTACCCCAAGCCTTAGCCTGTAATAATGAGAAAATAAGTTAATAACAAAATAATAAAATATATTACTAAACAACTGACGATAATAGTTACCAATTTTTGCACATGGGTGCCGGTAGAAATGCAACCACCAGTGTCAGAAGCACAATTCATCTTTGCTTGCTGACATTTCTCCTTATACACGCTACTAACCCAGTGCCTGCATAAATCTTCCCATATGCCTTCTCCAATCCAAAAAGGCCTTTCATTTAAGTTGCGTGCCTGCCCTAGCAAACCTGATAGTCTCTTCAAACTACAACTATTATATGTCTTTCGCATATAGTTATGATGCTGAGGCATCCACCAAACATAACCCTTCAAAAATATGTTGTAAATATCATGAAAGTTAAAAAAAATTGCACTATTACAAGACAAACAAACATAATTAAATAGATAAAAAATGATACATACTTGAAACTCTCAAAATCACATTTCTCTAGTATCCTTGGGTATTTCTCCCTAAGATGTCCAAGGTTGATTATACCTAGATCGTATAATCTTTGTTATGGCATCAGCAGCAAGTTTAGATGGCAGAAACCTATGATACAATTTAAAAAAAGAAATGTAAATATTCTCAATAAAAAAATTTGAATGCGCATAACTATAAATGAATAACAAGTAGTTGTACACATACCCAAAATCACCATCGGGCTCAACAAATGTCTTGTTGCTTTGATTTGTTGCAAAAATGGGAAAATTAGAATCACGGGTACATGGCGACTCATGGGTACCCGGCGACTCATGGGTACTCGGTGACGAGCCAATAGTAGGTGACCCAGAATCATACGATGTACTATGTAGTGAATGTGAAGTATGTGACGGACGCTATGATCTAGGTGTGGGTATCATAATGTACTCAGAAGATGGTGGCTGAAGCAAACCTGTGGTGGGTAATATTACAACTGGGGGTGGAGATGATCCTGATGTTTACCCCTTAAGTGGCCTCCCTATATTGATCCTAAGACGTCGAGGTTGTTCCTTCTCCTTCTCTTTCCCTTTCCCCTTATCACCTCGTGATGATGACATCTACACAAATAATAAAAATATAATGTAAATAAATTCCAAACACAACACAATAATGTATAACTAGTAACTACAACATATTAATATAATTCTATACTCACAGTTATGAGGAAACATTGTCCTCATCACTATTTGTTTCATATTCATGATTGGAAGATGTTTCATCATCGTCGTCATTAAAATTTTGCTCATCTTCATCATTTTCATCCTGTCTACTAGAACTAACATCTTGAACTACATCAAAAACCACATTAGTGTCTTACAAATGGTCAATGAGATCCACATCAACAATTGGATCCACAGGAGTCATAGTATCATTTTGAAGTGTAATTTCTTAGGCACTTTCAATTTCAACTCGACCTCTTGCCTTGATCTTTATTACCACCCACCATTGGACCTTATCCTTTTTCTTTCCAGGGAAAGGAACGTAATACACTTGTCTCGCAGAGGAAGCAAGGATAAAATGATCAAACCTCTCGTATCGTCTAGTGTGTCGAACCTTGACAATCTTATAATCTTTGTGAACTCTTGTACCTCTATTAATCATAGGATCAAACCATTCACATTTAAAAAGAACAACTTTTTTTTTTAGTTCCCCAGGATATTCTAACTCAACCACATCTTTTAGTATTCCATAATAATCATTTTCATTTTCACCATTAGTTGAGCCTTTAACACACACGCCACTATTGATTGTTTTCTTCCCATCTGACCAAGCATTTGTGTGAAATTTATATCCATTGACAAAATACATTGGCTAAGATGTCACACATCTACTAGGCCCCCATGCCAAATCATGCAAGTAAGAATTATTCACCATATTTTGTGGATTGTGAACCTAGAAAAAAATATAGTTAATGTTAATGATCTAAATCATATATAATGATTGGGATCAACAATTTAGTAATGTTTAAATACTTACATAACTTCTGAACCACTCTATAAAATTTGCATTTATTCTTTCATTTGAATGTTCCTCAAGAATGTTGAAATGTTGTAAAAAAACACTGAAAAATTAAAAGTTTATGATTTGATTGTTAGTGAACAATACATTTGAAATTTAAATTAAATTATTAGTACCATTTACTTAAGGTATGATTCAACTTCTTCATAGTTTAGCAAGATGTGAAATGTTGCAGATTTTATCTCAACATCATTTAGCCATTGTATTTTTAATGTTCCATAACCTTAGCCGGGTTGATTAAAAATTGACAAAGTCGATTCTATTGACATATTTTCATCTGTATCATCATTTTGTCTAACTCTAGTTCTCATTGACTTAACACGAGGCTTAAAGTAAAATAAACAGAAATGAGATATCTATTGAATCAAATAAGCTTCACAAATAGAACCTTCAACCCGAGCTTTGTTCTTAACTGTTTTCTTTATCTTGTTTAAGTACCACTCGAATGGATACACCCATCTGTATTGAACTAGCCCACCCACTCTTGCTTCATAAGGTAAATGGACTGGTAAATGTTCCATGGAATCAAAGAAACCCGATGGAAATATCCTTTCCAATTTACACAAAATCACCGGAATGTTCTGTTCCATTTGGAGCATGTCTTTTTCTGTCAAAGTCGTTGAGCACAAGTCTCTAAAAAATTGACTCAATTCAGTCAATGGCTTCCAAATTTGATCTGGCAACAAAGAAAAAGCAATTGGAAGCAAACTCTCCATAAACACGTGACAATCATGACTCTTCATCCCAGACAATCGTAATTGATTCATGTCCACACATCTGGCTAAGTTCGAAGCATAACCATCTGGCGTTTTTAAATGTTGCACCCATTCACAAATAATTTTTTTTTGCTCTTTTGTAAAAGTATAATTAGCCTTTGGTTTCATGATCTTACCATTTGAAAAATCAATAAGCTCCAATTCTGGTCGTTGACAATATTCTTTTAAGTTCATTCTTGCCTTGACATTATCCTTTGTTTTGCCCTTAACATCCATAACAGTGTTGAATATGTTATCAAAGACATTTTTCTCAATATGCATGATATCTAAATTATGCCTAATTAAATTATCCTTCAAATATGGTAACTCCCAAAATATGCTCTGCTTAGTCCAATTATGATAAACACCATACCCATGGTGTTTGCACGACTGCATTTCAGTTATTTTACTAAAGACATTAACAATCTCACTTAATTCATGTCTAGATAATCTTGGTGGAGGCAAATCAGTCACCACAGTTTTCTTCTTAAATGCATTTTTGTTTCTTCTAAACATGTGATCAATGTGAACACCCAATTTTGTCCGGGGTGTTTTGTGAATAAAAAAAAAGAAAAAAAGAAAAAAAAATAATCTTTCAACCCATTAACCCGTAACCCATAAACCAACCCGTTAACCCATCACCCGTTAACCCACAACCCATCGCTTATCCTCACACTTAAACTCATCACTTATCCTAAAACAGACTCCATCGCTTATCCTAATCCCCAAACACTTATCCTAACTATCCCAAACAAACCTATCCTAAACTAGCCATAACTCATCCTACCACAAACTTATCCTAAACCAACCTTAGCAGTTATCATCAAACCCATCCTATCTCAAACTCATCCTAAATAAACTTATCCTAAACCTCCCATCATTTATCCTAAACAAACTCCTAATCACATTCTAACTCAAACACCTCAGCCTAGTCCTCTCCTATAAAACACCTAACCCACACACAGAAAGGGATCAGAACACATACTCAGAATCATACTTACTCCTCAGCCTTAAACACACTTTCTGCCCTCTTCTTCACTCACGTAGCATTCCTGCCAATATCCCCACTTTCATCTTCTCCCCCACAACTGAGTCAACTCAGTAAGGAATCACCCATCGTGAGTCAACTCACCTTCCTCACCATACTACATTCAAACAACTCCATTGACATCTGACCTTCACTGATCCCTCACCATTCCAACACTATTCACCTTCTTCAACCTCCTATCACCCTTCATTACCATCGTCAAACCGCGAACACACCACCATACAACACCTCCAAACACCATTAATTACCAACACAAATCCACCCTTAATCATGAACCAACACCCATAGAAACACACCATTAACCACCCAACCAGAATCAGTTCCAACCAAAGTTCGCACAGTAGCCTCGCGAGCGCAGTCCGCGATCATAGCTTCCACGCGCCGTCCAAGCCGTCACCACACAGATCCACTCCCGTGACCACCAGACCCGAGCCGTCCAACCGCACCGCAGCCGTCAAGACCAGATCTCCTGCGAAGCTCGTGCCGCTACGCAGCCGCGATGACTCAGCCGTGAAACCGCACCGTGACGCTGCCACTCAGTTTGCTGACCGTGACGCTGCAACTCAGGTCGCCGTCTCACAGGTCCACCCTCTGTCCCTGCTCACCATTAGCCATCAGACGCTCCATTTGAGTCCCTTGGTTGGCTTCCGCAAGACATCAAAGAAAGAGAAGAAAGAGGCTAAAATAACCCCTCCCTTTTGCCTCTGTTTCGTAAGCTGCCTCCTATTTTTTTTTTTTTTGAATTTCAAATTATGCTTTTGGGAGGTGGGCTTCTGATTTGTTTGGGCAAAAAAAAAAAGAAAAAAGAAAAAGCCTAAAAAAAACAAAAAAAAGATGATAAAACTAAGAAACCAAATAAATGTTTTTTTAATAAAAATAAAAATAAAAATGGGTTACCTGAGTTAATGATACAATTGATAGTTTACATTATTATAATAATAATTATTATTATTATTTGAATTATATTTAAATTATTATCTTGTTTTCAATTTTTAAGTTAAATCGCTAATTGATAATTTTAAATAAAAAATTTTGTAACAAATTTGATAATCAATGGGTGACGTCTCTAGCGCGACGCGAGCTTCACCTATTTAATCCTTAATTTGAATAACTGAGTCATGACGGCTCGTTAATTCAAATTTTTAAAGTTTATTTAATAAAATCAACAAACCTACAAGTATTTTCTAAAGAACTACGTGACTTTGAATTCCTCATTACACCTGAGGATACGTAGGAGCGGGAATCATATTCTGTCAAGCCAAAAATTAAATTTTTATAATTTATTTATTTTTTTCATATTTTTTACAAAATGGGGTAAAACAAATATTTTCAAGGATTATTAAGAATTTGCATAATTAATTTAAGGTACCGTCGTAGGACGGGTGTGTTAGGGGTACTGTGGGATTAAGTTTCCGCCCTTCTCTACACATAACTGACTCCCGAATTCAATCTGGTTTCAAAGACTATTTTTCTTGGATTTTCCAATTTTTCCTAATAAAAAAATAAAATTGTTGGCGACTCCTAATTAAATATATTTTAGTTTAAGTTGCTATTTCACCGCGATTAATTTGGTCGCGACAATCAACATGCAAGAATTGACGATGGCAATCAAACCACAAATTTTTTCCCCACGCTTCAAAGTGAATGCCTTTGTTTGATCCATGCAATATGGACATGCTAATTTACCAGCAGTCATCCATCCAGACAACATTCTATATGCTGGAAAGTCATTTATTGTCCACATCAATGCCGCCCTCATCATAAAATTTTGTTTGCTTGACACGTCATAAGTTAAAACACCCGCCCATAATATTTTCAGTTCATTAATTAATGGTTGTAAATAAACATCAATCTTGCTCTTGGGATTGTTAAGGCCGGGAATAATGCATGTTAGGAACATGTATGGGGCAGTCATACACATTTCTGGAGGCAGATTATATGGAGTGACTATCACAGGCCAACAAGAATAAGGAGAAGCAGATTGATTGCATGGAGTGAAACCATCAGCACACAAACCAAGCCTAACATTTCTAGGATCAATTGCAAATTCAGGATATGTCCTATTAAAATGCTTCCTTGCTTCACCATCGGATGGGTGAGACATCTCCCCAACTTCCTATTATTTTCAGCATGCCGTCCCATGTGTGCAGATGAGCTCATAGAGGAATACAACTTCTTGAGCCTAGGAATAAGAGGTAAATAATACATTATTTTCATCGGAATTTCATTGTTATTTCCATTACTGGTTTTACGAAGTTCGTATCTTTCAGCACCACAAAACCTACATTGTCTGGCATTGTCATAGTATAACATACAACCATTTACACAACAATCTATTTTCTTGAAGCAAGCCTGAGTTTAGAAATCAATTTTTTTGTTCTATAGTAATTCAGAGGAATTCGTGATCCTGGAGGAGCAACCTCTCTTAATATCTCCATAAATGAATCAAAGCACGCATGCGTTACATTATAATCAGATTTGAGGCTTAACATTCGAATTGCCAAGGATAACTCGAAATGAGTTTTGCAACCAGGCCATAATGGTGACTTGAAGCATTTAATAGATCATAAAACTCTTCGGCCTCTGGATGTGGAGGCTCCTCAACACTCCATTGAAAACGACTCCTAAAATCCCCAAATTCTGTTCCAGCCGCATCACAAACCATATTTTGATATCTATCTACCACGTCTTCCTCCTCTAATATAGGACTATTAGCAGTGTTCACATCAAAGTTTATATCTACACTAATTGGATCAGACTCTTCCTCTCCATGATCTATCCAATACCAATACCTAGGTTTGAATCCTTTTTTATACAAATGAACTTTCACAATCTCAGGTTTCAACAATTTCTCACTATAACACATCAAACATGGACACCTAATTGTTCCTTCACTTAAATAATGAGAAGATCGACATGCATAATTCACAAACTCTTCAACTCCACATACAAAATCTTGTGTAAGTCCTCTACGACCCGAATGAGTCCTATTATACATCCATCTACTATTTTCTGAAACTACCATTTTCTGCAATTATAATTTTATACTTAAACCAAAATACAAAAATGTAAAATGCACAATATATATTGCATAATTAATATATTTTAAAATTATATTTGTATAAACATTTCAATCCAAACAACTATTATTTTCAAAATCTTAAAATCTCTTAACATGGTATTGTCTTATCCCATTCAAGAAGAAACCTTTTCAGCACTTGATTGATAGTACTCTTAAAAATCACACATCGTATACTTGACGAAATTTTGGCAGCATTTCCCATTGGTCTCCAAGTGCACGACTAGAAAGTGGTGACATCTACCACGATCAAGTGTGCACCCAGAGAACAAAAGGAAATGTTGCACAACAAAATTTCATCAAGTATATGGTATGAGATTTAATGAGTAACTATAATCAAGTGAAGTAAAAGTTTCTTCCTAAACTGTCCAAATTAGACAATTCAAGATTCAATACAATGAGCAGTTCCTTCAAAAAGTACGTGTGCTCACTAATATTGAATCTCAAATGAGAAACTAAGGCTTCGCTCGATAATACGATTTACCACATGCATCAAATATATTACAAAGATAATAATACCAGACAGAGTTACAGTACATTGTAATAATCAAATTTAAATTGATCATAGACAGATAAATTTTTGAAACCCGGTCGTGAGCATGTGATCAAATTCTAAACCTACAATTCATAATCTACAAATCATTCATCTTCTCAGCAAACAAATCATTGGTTCAAACACTAAACCAATGAACAGAGCAAACAATTAGCAATAGGGTACCTGGTTGGTAGGTGGGCGGATTGGTGGAGGCGTGGAGGAGTGGTGGCTGGCCAGGTCTCTGGTGCAACGGGGTCGGGGGGTCGCAGGTGGCGGAGCGGCGCGGTTGGTGGGTCGCGGGTGGTGGTGCCGCGGGTCGGTGGGTCGTTGTAGGGGGTCGATAGGTCACGGGAGCTGGTGCCGCTGGTCGCTGGGTCGCCGGTGCTGCCGATCATAGGGGTCACTGTCTACGGTGCGGGTCGCGGTGGCGCGGGTTGCGGGGTGGCTGGCGAGGGTCGCGGGTTCGCAGGGTCGACGGTCGGTGGAGGCGGGCGGTGGACGTGATCGGTTGGTTGAGGGAGAGGAGGAGGTTAAGGGAAGAAAAATGGATTTGGAAAAATGAGAATGGAAGAAGAAGACAGGAGTTAGATCTAGATTTTGCGGTGGCTTTTTTGTGGTGGATTTTTCCGCCGCAAATTTTATTTTTAAATTGCGGCAGAATTTTGCGGCAAAAAAATTATTTTTACGATTTTTTATTAGTTTTATATATTTTGCGGCTTATTTTTTGCAGTGGTTTTTTCCACCGCAAATATTTTTTATTATTTTTTTTACGAATATTTTATTACGTCATATATTTTGCGACAGATTTTTTTGTCACATTTTTTTCAAATTGCGTCGACTTTTTTGGTGGCGGATTTGTCTGCCACAACAAATTTTAAAATTTTTTTTACGAATTTTGTTTTAGTTTATCAATTTTGCGGTGGAATTTGTCCATCGCAATTTATTATTTTATAAATTGTAGTGGATTTTTGCGGAGGATTTATACGCCGCAAATTGTTAAATTTTTTCTTAAATTTTTCTCCCAATTTTTTTTATATTTTATTAAGTTTGTAATGGATATTTCTGCCTCAAAACTTTTTTTACCATCTACAAAAATTTGCGGGGGACATTCTGTCTCAAAAATTTGCTGCAAAAATTATTTACCATAAAATTCACCTCAAATTGAGACAGATCATAATCCGCCGCAACGCCTTTCGCAATTGCGGTGGATGCGAATCCGCCGCAAAAAATCCGCCACAAATTTACTATTTTCTTGTAGTGAATTAGGATTGAAAGAATTAATTTTATCACTTGTCTAGTTTGTTTTTTTTTTGTTGGTTTTGATCAATGTCGTTCGTGTACATCAGTTATCTTAATCTTAAGCCCAACTATTATAAATTTAGTGTCTTATTTTTCACCTTTTTTAGTCCAGCACCTAAGAAAGATATATAATCCTTTATAAAATAAAACTTTGGAAAAAGCTAAATCCCACGAAGTGGGATTCGTAAAAGCACACGAAAATGTAAAACTAATAACATTGAATTTGTGTTTTAACAAAATAGTTACTTTTTCGCACTCCATTTGTATTAATAAACCTCACCTGATTGGTTGTTAATCTTTTGTAATATTTTCGTGAGAATAAATTCGTAAGAAATAGCACTACTCTAAAACATTATCTCATACAGTAATCATGTTAAAATTTATAATTGTTTAACACGGTCAGCATATGCTTTAAATTCAATCTCATAAATAACATTCAATATGAACAATTATCTATATAGCTTGAACTCCAACCTGCACATAACTTTGCAAAAGTTGATTAAATACCCACTAAGATATTTCGGATTAATTGAAAATTTTCCTACTATAAATTTAACCTCAAATAGAATTTATGATTGTAAAACACCCAAGATATCTAAGCTAATAAACACACTGTCATTAAGTGCTGTACGTATCGGAGAGCACTAGTGCGAAAGTTATTTTGACGAATAGAGTACGAAAGATTGAAATTGTGAGAGAAGCGAGTAAAAACCGTGCAATGAAATTTATTCGTTGAATATGTACGAATTGGTTTCGTACTATCAAGCATTACTGCGTGTGGAATTAAGTGAATTGAAATGCTCTTAATTCAGCAAAACGCCTGCACAGTTGTTGCTTTCAAATGTTAGCTTCAGCTACTTTCATTTATACTATTTTTTCAATTAATTTGTCAAAATAAAATTAAATGTTTAAGTACTTTTTTTTAATAATATTATTTTCATATAAAAATTTAAAAATCAAACTTAAAATTACATATTTAAAATATTCAAATTCCTTTTACTTAAATCAACACAACTTAATAGCTACTTTCATTCCTGACTCTACTGCAGTCATTTTCTTCGAGAGCTGAATTGAAACGTCTATAAATGAACCTCTGGCTTAACACTTAACAGACGTGAAAACACTGTAAAGCGACCCATGCAATTTCATACTCTGACAAGTGACAACTGCTAAACACGACAATTAATACTTTTGCATGCATGGACCAAAATGAACAAAGCCTCACGAAATCAATTCTGCAACGAATCGATGGTGGAGAGCAATACCCCAGGCAAAGCAATTTGATGAAATTCATGTAACTGAAAGTGTCAGGTGGGTCACTCCATAAATAAAAACAAAAAAATAATGGAAGCATGATGTGACTATTGATATTCCCTAATTGCCCTTTTTTGTTCGTGGGCAACAAGCTGCATTTTAGCCTTTAATAGGCTTGTCACGCAACCTAGGCGCATAAGTGAGTGTGGCGTTTTCCTAAACAGCAGAGAGAGTTTTATGTTTTTTTTGTTTTTGTTTTTACACATCAGGATTTGATCCACCATGCCAATTAGAATTATGGTAATATTTAAAAATTGTGGTATGATTTTTTTTTTGTTCATATAATGTGTTGAATATTTTTAACTTTTATTGCTCAACCGCTGCCTAAATTTTACTTGGTGGTGGGTTTGGTTATGCGAACTTATTTCTATTCCACACTAATTATGGCAATGCAAAATAATAAATTGATATTTATAATTTTTTGTTGTTTGATAATGATTTCTTTTGTTCACAAACAGGATATAGTGATTTATGTGAATTTATCAAACAATATAATGTTTCCTTTTCTTATTTAGTGATTTTTGAATGATTTTTTTGCATGCATCTTAAAATCTATATATGTCAAATTTCTTAGATCCATGTTATTAGGCTCATTGTGAGATGCAGTTTTTGTATGTTATATATACATACTATTGGGGTTTGGGGACTAGGAGGAAAAAAGGAAGAGGGGGTTCATTAGCCTCCCTTTGAGGATTCTGTATATTATCCTTTCATGATTTATAATGAGATGTTTATTCTATGGACATGCTTCTGCCATGTTAATTTCCTTTTGCATTACTTAAATATTTAACATTATTTTTAGCTTAAATACTTACATAGCTTTGTCTAAATATTTGCTCCATTTAATTTAGATATTAATAATTGATGTTGTTTAAGATTTTACTTAGAGATTAAGAATTAAGTTTTAAATACTCCTCAATTTTAGATATAAAAGTAGAATATATTGATGTTATACTAGGGTTTCATTTTTCCTCCTAAACTAAGGGTAGTTTAGACATTTTATATTAGAGTGCTTTTAATCAAATTATTTTGGCCTTTCCAACAATTTAATTCCCACTTCAACATTTTAATCCCACTTTAATTAAGTTATTATTGTATGTTCTATTACCAATGTTCTCTTATCTTGACAAGGTGAATTCACACCCACCACATTTATTAAGAATTTGAAATCCCGTGATGCTACATTCTTCATTTTTAGAGGTTGACTAATTATTACATTTTCTTTTCCAAAACCTATATTCCATTCTTTTCCCTTATCAAAATCATTATAAAAGTGCAGCAGTCTGGCGTTACTCTACGGGTATTTTTTTCCCACCTAGAGGTTAATTTGGTAATTTTCAATTTTTGTTATTTTAATTTAATTATTGCTAAAAAATTGTTTCCCATTAATTAAATTATAAGTATATTTTGTTTCATATGAAAATTGTCTTTTAA
The DNA here is from genome assembly GCA_029884595.1 of Ormosia semicastrata. Classification (NCBI taxonomy): domain Eukaryota; kingdom Viridiplantae; phylum Streptophyta; class Magnoliopsida; order Fabales; family Fabaceae; genus Ormosia; species Ormosia semicastrata. The sequence continues at coordinate 29,098,038 of JAQQTO010000041.1, read as the reverse complement.
CAGTCTCCTTACTTCCGTTCAATAGCTTTAAAATTTTTCAGACTCCTTTAATCACTCTTAATTGCTATTATTATTCTCCACCACTTTCTATTTAAAGATAAATCTTTTGTTTTGCATTCTCTCCCCGAAAAAGAACCACTCAGTGGTTTTCCCCTTGAATCTCCTCCTATCCGTCATTGGTTTATAGTCTTTGGGACAAAAGAAAGTACTTTCTCCAACTATGACAGATCCTTTTCTTTCTTCATTACTTTCCTTTTCAGTTGTGGAGGATTCTATCTTATCTTCTTCTTTCTTTTCATCCCTTTGCTTTTCCCTGTTTTTATCAGTTGGCCCTGCAAATTCTTCTTCTTTTTTTTTGTCTCACCCCCTTGTGTTTTGATTTTTGTTATTGATAATTTACTTTTATGATTTTATCATCTATGTTTTTGTACGTTCTCCACTTTTCTAATTAATATATGGGCATTTTTGTGATAATCCCTAATTGAAAGTGCTGCCGCTCCTCTTTGTTGTATGGGAATTGAATATAAACAAAATGTTGCTACATGTGGATTTGTATTTGAAATGCCTGCGTCAAGTTTTATTTTTCATTTAAGATGGGAATATTTTTAATTGAACATTACATGGCTTTTACATCAGCTGGACATCTTTTTGTATTTAGGAAGGTTTTGTGAATTTATATTATTCTAAGACATTAGTACTTTGAATGAAAAGTTTCTCGTTTACCTTGCTAGTTAGTATAATATCAGTGTACATCACTTGGATAATAGATATCTTTCTGTTTTAACTTGGCTTTGGTATCTTCATCTCAGTAGTAAAGACATAATATAGTGCCTCAGATAGTCTGAAAAGAGGCATTGTTCCTTTCCCCCTTAATTTTTCCTTTTCTAACTTAGGGTCTTTTATTTTAACTTATAAATCTATAGGCCAAGCAAAAGAAAAAATGATTGATTGAGAAGCTAACGAAATTTGATGTGCCAAAACCCCCAGTAGAAACATTTGATCTTGAAATTTTAACTAAGAAGGAGAGGCATTAATTACTTGAAACGAGGTGGTGAGAGAAAGAAACACTATATTCCAGTGGGGAGACGAGTAGTGTTTGGTGGGGTAGTTCTAAACATGCATCTTCACTGGAAGAATCATGAGATAGTAAAGGTTATCTGCAAGCATTGCAAACCAGGGCAGGTTCATGAATATGCTGAAGAGCTTGCTCGACTAGGCATAGGCTTTGTGATTGACATCAAGCCCAATAATACTATCATAATTTTATCGTGGAAAGAACAAGGTATAGCCAAAAGTAATGTCGTTAATGTACCCTGTTAGTTTAAAAGTTACTAATTTTAATTGCATGAACATATATTATTGTATGCCACAAAATCACATTTTTTGGCATACATTTAAATACAAGAAGCTTCATTCTTTATTAAATGGTTATTGACAAGGTAGTGTATAGCTGTAAAAATGAAAGACATGCAATGAAGGGAGAAAAAGCAATAAGTTACTATTTTTTTTTTTGGTAAACAAGAGGGACAAAGCACCTACACTACAACACTTCTCAACATAGACACACCCCAAGATCATCTAATAGAATCCTGCCACACCCTGGAGGAGGGTGATCAATAACATGAAGTCCCCAGCCACAAGAGTGAGAGAAATTGGCATGGACGTCCACAATTCTATTTTCTTCACAATAGCTATGAGTGACCCGAACCCTCCAAGACTTAACCATGAGGTTCCTAATTCTTCCTAAAATATATTAGTCTTACAAAATTAATTTTATTAATTTAATATTTGCATTGTACGGGGAGTGAATATTTTATGTGAAAATATAATAAAATTATTTTAGATAAATAGTTTATTATGAAATTGTTGGAGGAAATTTTATATTTTAAGCCAGTGATTTTATAATTAGAGATTATTTTAGATAAATATTGTCCTAATGTCGTTTTATTTTAATTAAAGCCTATTTTTACATATACTCAGCTTTATGTCGCTATTTCAAGAATTAAATTGAGTTATTTAGAAATTTTGATTTGTAATGATAATGATATATGTCGAATAATTAAAAATATTGTCTTCATCGAATTATTTGATCAAATATCTTTTAATCTAATTAAATGTTATTATGAGTCGTCTACTTCTTCTTCAGTTATTATTTATTTTCTTTCTCTTTGATGCATGCCACAATTTTTAATTACAGATTTTTAAAGGCTATCCATGTTGCATTTGAAATGAAGATACTGTATATCACTTGATCAGCTATCGGTAATAATAATAATTTATTATAATGATTTTGCTACAGGTATTGTTTACTTTATTATTTAATTGTTATTTTGTTTTTTATTTATTTATGGAATTAGATGTCATTTTGTTACTTTGTCAAATTTACAATTTTGACATGCTTATTGCATTTTACATTATGAAATTGTTATTGTTCATTAATGTATTGATAGTGACTTTATTATAGATATAATGTATACATACTAAATATGACCATGATTAATACACAACTTTTTTACAAACAAACAGTGGAATTAAATGCTAATCATTAGAACGTCTGTATAAGTTTTCTTACTGTCATTAAATTGAATCAATTGATAGGAACATATAATTATAACAGATTAATTTTTGTTCTAATTGTGACTGAATCAGAAACTGTGACTGCCTAATTTCGTGCAAAGAGGCTTTAGAGTTGGTAGCCTTTTGGTTGACATGGTTTTAGGATCGGAAATGTTTTTCTTCCATCCAAAATACCTCCACCGTCTTCGCACTGTATGCCAGGTGGGATTATTTTGATGTGTCAATCATACAGGAGATTGCCATCGTCCGCCAATTATTCCAAGTCACATGAAAAAATGTTCAGGTGGCATCTTGTTTTAAAAGGAATACATAAGCATGTACTTAGTCAGCATCTTTCTTTGTCCAAGGAAAATATTGTTGTTGCTGTGGATCAACTTGATTTCTTTGGTTCATGGTGTTGGAGGTAACAATCTTTGTGACTTGTTTTGACAAAATGCAATCCAACAGGTAATTTCAAGGAAGGAAAGGGAGAGACAAGTTGAGAGACAAACTTCCCCTGATGACGATGATGGAGGTTTTTTTCTTCTAAACTGTCATTGGTGATAAAACTATTTACTAAATTGTCACTTTTTTGAATTATTTATCAAATTGCCACTTTTTTTAAATTATTTACCAAAATGCTACTCTTTCAAAATTATATACTAAACTGTTACTCTTTTGTTCTACGTGACTTTTTTTATTATTTTTGAGCCACGTAAGATGCGCCACATGGGATGGCGCAGCAATGCGTGTTGCGCCAACAAGCGTGGCGCAACATGCATTGATGCGTCATCCCATATGTCGCATCCTGTGTAGCCATTACACTACATACGCCAACAAGGTTAGCGTAAGTGAGTCAAATACGCCACCTAGGATGGCGTAACTCAACTATATATTACCACCCCCCTTTCCCTCCGTGCCAGTGAATATATGTATTTTGTATTGATTATAATGACATATTTTTATATCTATTTTTTAGGCGGATATTGTAGAGCATTAGTTTAGTTCGACTACTGACGCTACTGCTCGAGAAGCTGCTGCGCAGATCCTACATTCATTGCGGGAGCATGATCACATTACAATGAATCATCTGCGTCCAGCTCCAGCAGCAGATGACATTTTAGGGCTACCCGAGGAGTCCAGTCAACAGGAGACACAGCGTAGAAGAAGGATAGGGTTAGCGAGCACTCGGACACGACTTCGACATCCCGATGACTCTAGTTTTACAAGTCAGCACACGACTCAATCTCTTACCGTTGCTACATACCCATTATAATACCAAACTCATACCCATTTATCCTGGATGTTTTTACATTTATTTGATTAATGTAGAAGGGCATAAACTTATTTGACATAATTTAACCAAAGTTCAGTCATTTAGATTCTATAAAATTTTTGACAAAGTTTCCTCTAAATATTAGAGCTCCCCAAAAGTACATGAACCTGTTTATTTAATTCTACCATAGTACTAAGATCATTAATAAAAATTAAGCGACAAACATGTTTAATCATATATAACAAAATAGTAATTTAACAAAAACCACTAAATATAACATTCTCATATACACTAATGACATATAAAATGAAAATCAATGAGATGGGCCTGCATTAGAACGTGGTGGCCTGTGAGAGGGATCGGAAAGACCTTGCTGTGATGGGTGTGACGGGTAAATTGGTGGCAGATAAGGATATAGTGGGTAACCCTGTGGTTGGTAAGGATATGATGGATAACCCGGTGGCGGGTAAGGATAAGGTGGGCAAGGGTATGGTGAGTAATATGTAGGTGGTGGCTGAGTGGCTGGGTATGTAGCAGTGGTAGGAGGCTGAGTCGTGTGCTGTCTTGTAGAACCGGAGTCCTCGGGATAAGTCGTGTCCGAGTGCTTGCCCAGCCTGTCCTCCTTCTACACCGCGTCCCCTGTTGACTGGACTCCTCGGGTGACCCTAAAATATCATCTGTTACTGGAGTCCAGATGATCCATTGTAATGTGATTATGCTCCTGCAATGAATGTAGGATCTGCGCAGCAGCTTCTCGAGCGGCAGCGTCAGTAGTCAAACTAAACCAATGCTCTGTAATGTCCGCCTAAGAAATAGATATAAAAATATATCATTATAATCAATACAAAATACATATATTCACTGGCACAGAGGGAAGGAGGTGGTAATATATAGCTGAGTTACGCCATCCTAGATGACGTATTTGACTCACTTACACCAACCTTGTTGGTGTATCTAGTGTAATGGCCACTCAGGATGCGTCACATGGGATGACGCATCAATGCATGTTTAGCCAAGCTTGTTGGCGCAGCATGCATTGATGCGCCATCTCATGTAGCGCATCCTACTTGACCCAAAAATAATAAAAAAAAGCTACGTAGGATAAAAAAGTGACAGTTTGGTATATAATTTTGAAAGAGTAACATTTTAGTAAATAGTTTTAAAAAAGTAACAATTTGATAAATAGTTCAAAAAAAATAACAGTTTGATAAATAGTTTTGTCACCAATGACAGTTTAGAAAAAAAACTCGACGACGATTATCGAAGGTACAATTTTTTTTTTTGTCAAGATGTGCTTATATATGACATAGAGTTGCAATTGACCATGAAGTTTCTGCTAAGCCCACGTGCTAGATTAATTTTATTCTGTTGTCAACCTAACTTCTATTTTTGTCTGAGTGCCTTTTTACTTTAACATAGTCCAAAGGATTTGTGTTCAGTCAGGTTTTATAAGCATACTCTAGTCTACTAATCATTGAGTTTAGGGCTCTGTTTTTGTTGGGTAATTAGGCCCCTTTCTATCTTATTGTTTTCCCTTATAACTTATGCAGGTTCCATTGTGTTTGCTGCCTTGAATTTTCCAATACTAGCAACAAAATGTTATCTTCAAGTTGTACTTAACTAGGTAAGTGAAATTCTAAAATATTACTGCTATTTCAAGATGAAACTAAAATTTGAAATCTTGTCAAGCATTATATTCCAAAGGATATGTGAATATTCCAAAGGAAATCTTGTCAAGATGGAATTTGAAAATGTGAATGATAGTAAATAGATACTAGTTTGGTGCAACCTTTGTTTGATTGATTCAAAAATTTTAAAACAAACTGTCATTTTGGTTTTCATAAAAAAAGATAAACTCTCAATTTTTTTTAAGACGTTTTTGAAAAATATGTAATAGCAATGTCTAGTCTTATAGATGTTTTTTTTTGTTTTTTTGTTTTTTTGGTTTTTTTAGGGTATAGATAGCACTGCTAAGGTAGCTTATCAGTACTTCAGCCTTGTGAAATTTGTATGAATCATGCAAATCACTCGACCCATCCGATTTTGGCACTTATGCGCAGCCTACAACTAGAAGCCATGGCTTGTCTTCGAGACTGGCCTTGTTTGGTTATTATTTGTTAATCCTGGTTAACTTTTTTCAATAAAGAAAAAATTATGGGTTGAATATTATATTTTACTTAGCCTCCTTCATTTATGTCGGGTTTTTAAGTTTTGATGATGATATATAAATTAAATTATTTGGACATGTATTTGATTTATTTAAATCTCTTAATTTTAGTTAAATGTTAAAGATGATTTTAGCATGTGCCTTATATTTGAATTTCAAATTTGAAGTATAGAAGGAGAGTTTTCAAATTTGATTCTCCTATAAAACATTTCCTTACTTATTATTTGATTTCCATTATTGTTAGAGACAAGTCATTTATACCACTTTATAATTGGATCAAGTTCTTTTAAATGTAAATGAATGTTCCAAAGGTCAAAAATTTAAATAACATGCTGCCATACACAAACCAGAGGAAAGGAGCAACTCTTAGATGAAATGAGCGACTATTAGAGCGACTACTGGACAAATGAACAACTATCAGAACAGAATGAGCAACTATGCGTTTTTTACATAAAAATAATTCCCACAAATTTGAGGCTATTTTGCCCTAATTTTTTCCGTCTCCAATGACTAGAAAAACACAAGGAAGCTTTCTATTATAAATAGGAAACCTTGGAGAAGATGAAGATATAACCATTTGCTCAAATCAAAAGTGAGGAATTACTGAAGGTTTGTTATCTTTATCTTCGTCCTTCTAACTAGTTTTAAACTTGTGTATCCACTCTATAGAAAGAGATTATTTTTGAAATCTATTGTAACTCATTTTATACAAGCATAAAGGTGAAAGAAACTATTGTAAGGTTATTTTTCTTTGGGTAGAAGTAGAGGAAAGTTTGGTGGTATCTTTGCTAAAAGAAACCATTGTAATGTTACTCTTCTTCAAGTAGAAGTAAAAGGAGGTTTGGTGGTATCTTTGGTGAAAGAAACTATTGTAATTCTGCCTTAAAGTTAAGGTAAAGAAAGGTTCGTCGGAGTCTTTGTAAGAGAAAATTTGATAAATGAAGAAAATCTTAAGTATTTGTTTGAAGACTGGATGTAGGTCGCGAATTATGACCGAACTAGTATAAAAATTGTTTGTGCATTTCTCTCAACCCTTTCATCTTTACTTTCAATTTTTCCTGTGCTTATATTGAAATTATTATTTAATGATTTAAATTTTCTATTATTGAATCATATAGAACTAATCCACCCCTTGATTCTGTCAATTTATCACATTTCATGATGTTAATACTAATGCTGATGCTGGGCTGAGCAATGCAAAATCGTGGGCAAATTATAAAGATTAATTTTTAACTTTTGAAGAGTAATATTTTGTAGATGTACTTTGGTCATATTTGATTATTTTGTGGATTTACTTTTGAAGTGTACATCATCAGAATTTATTTAATAGCAGAACAGTTCCCTACCTGAATAGTTAGCTCAATTTGCTCTTTACTTAAGATGACCCTGAATTTGACCACCTTTCACCAAACAAGCAGAAACTCTCTCGCTACTCTACACCATTTTCTTCCTTCCTGCACAGCGATCACTCTTCAATCTCAGCTTCAAATGCTCCCACTAGTTGCAACATGCAACACTCCTTTCCCTCTCAAACTCTCCTTTTCTCTCTCTGGAATTTCTTCGATTTCTAGTAACTGAAGAGAATGAAATAAAATTTGTTTTCACAAGGAAAAGAAGACTAAAGTACATGGCGGAGGAAGGCTCGGTTAGTGGTGGTAGGTGACAAAATGGTGGTGTGCTTTCCACTCTCTATCCACTAAGTGATTTAGATGGTAGTATTATTTTAGCTAAAAAAAATAAGCCATAATTCAGTACATTAAGCTAACTTATATTCCCTTTCAATTCTTGATACTACACCTAGCATGATCTCCTTATTCATAGTGTTAAAATCTCCACATTGAGATTTAGCAACTAAGGGTGTCATTAACTAATAAATATATCGATTTAAATATATTTTACGAATGTAAAGTAACATTATAAAATTAGAAGTTATTTAACTACTTAACTACATGCGAACCAGACTATTTAATACTGACAAAGGTAATACCAAATAAGCTGATTTTTCCTCTTTCTATCCACTAACAAAGTGCTTTGGATGGTAGTGCTTCATTGCATTTTATTGACAAAGGTAATACCAAATGAGCAGATTTTTACTCCCAATTAACCAGGTAAACCAAATCAAAACTCTTAACTTAAAAGAACATAACTCCACCTCTAAACCACCGGTGCAAAGGGAGATAAGAAATAATTTATTAATTTACCATCTATTCATCTTCTTCATAGACTAAGAATTGACTTAAGCTCAAATCACCAATTCATAAACTCAAATAACCACTCAAGTTCTCATAATTAACAACCTTTTGAGTGGTTGTTCAAACTTCCCAAAACCCTTGCAGTATAGGACACATTATATATGTTTAACAAGTTCCCCCTCTACAGGGACAATTGTTCTTATGTTATTTTAGTTATTAAGTATTGTGTAAAGAGTTATCAGCTTTTCCAAAAAGTTATTAACATTGGTTATGGTCAGGGAACTCTTCTTTAGTATCACCAATTAACCATGGGAAATGACCATATTTTTACAATGTATTAACAAGGTGAATACATATCATAACTCAAACTCCAATGCACCAGTGCAAAGGGGGATATGCAATAATTTATTAATTTACCATCTAATCCTTCCATTGTTTGTTGGAAATCTATTTGCAGTTAAGTATTGGTCTATGCAATCAAATTGTGGCGTAAGCATTAAACGACCCTTTTATGTTTAAAAGAAAAGAGGAATCTAATTTTCGTCATTGCTTTATTTAATTGTGGAAATTTAGTTTAGATTGTGTATTTGTAGTATAAAAGATATAACGGGTTTGGTTAGTGCTTTAAGATTATCACTTTGGTTAGTGCATTCGTGCGGTAGTTCAGATCATTGATAGATATATACAATTTCGAATAAGCAAGCCAAAGTAGTTGCTCTGTTGGGTTTGGTAGGAAAAGGCACAAGCTACCTCAAGATTATCGCTTTCAAACACCACATCCATAGAGCATCAGTCAAGTGTAAATTGCTATCCTAAGCAGCAGGTCAAAGCTTCAACATGTTTGGGCTCAAGGTCGTGGGCTGTAGACCAAGTTCCAGCAGCCAAAGTTATGCCTTCATCGTCTCGAATAATAGAACCAACACCACCTAGGCTTCCAATTCTAGTTGCTACATCAACATTAAGTTTGAAAATTTCAGCGGGTGGGAAAATTCTTATAAACAATGAGAGTAATGTTTTCAATGGTTTGATAACCGTTTAAATTTAATTTATTAATATTTTATTTTCAATTCAATAGCTTATATGGTTATAAATATTTATGTGTCACATTTTTACTAGTGCAATGTATTATTCTTGTCCAGTGAAATAATACAGCAACATTATTTTCTAATATATCTATTGCGGACAGATTCACCTATGTATGGCAACGAGACGAAGGGGGTAGTAACCCCTTGCCCCCGCAGATAAATATCCACCTCTGCCCCCATATCTGCACGATACTCTCCCATTCTCCATGGGTAATTGGATACCCAAAAAATTAAAAAAATTAAAAAATCAAAATAAAAATAAAATAAAGTATAATATTATAATTTTTTAGAATTTATCTAACACAACTTAATCCAAATACAATATCAAACACTTACATTAAAATTCTAAACACTTAAAATCACTTAAAATTCAACCTACATCTAAATACAATATCCAATATAACTACATAAAATATCTTAAAATACTTAAAATTCAACCTACATCTAAATATAATTTCTAATTTCAATATAACTTGATCCAACATCTTAAAACACTTAAAATCAAAATAGCAACACAAGTTTTGCTTGAAGTACATCCTAAATTTCAATAGCTAAATTCATTATACAATACAATGCCAAACATCTACATTCAAACTCACATACTCACATTTTAATTTATATAGTGAGAGTCTTTTGTAATTTTATATGAGAGATATTTTTGTATTTTTACTCGTGGGTATGGGAGAACCATTCCTGCCTCACCCTCACTCTGTCTCATTTATTAAACGAGGATAAGAAATAAATGGATACCCCACACATGCAGAGAAAGAATTCTCCTCCGTATTCGCTTCATCACAAATATTACCTGCGGGCAGATAAAATTGCCCCCTAGATTCGCCAATCCTTGGGCATTTTCAAAACTCGTGTACTATACTTATTGCTCTGTCAATCACCTCTTGATGGCTGAATGTTTTGTTTTCGAAAATCAACTTGTTTCTGCTCAGCCAGATTCCTTGTGGAAATGCACAAAAAAGACCCAGTTGATACTCATCAATGCTTTCCCATGTAAGGTTGAACCACTCAGAAATTCATGTTATCTACAACATCTGTTCTTAGAATTTGGGGGGTGGGGGGGGGGTAAAAACTAGAAAAGCCAAGACACTCACTGTCCATGAGGATATGTTCAACTGTTTCCTCTCTTCTGCAAGTTCTTCCTGGTTGGCAAAGCATTATGTAAACCCTCCAGATGAAATTCAGTGTTTCTAGATGAAATTCAGTGTTCTAGGGTGCATTTTTACTTTCCATAGAGCTTTCCAGTTAACAAAGTTTCACGATCCAGGTTCAGTCGTCCCTTCTTGGCCACGATTGTTACTTCTAATGAGGTGGTATGCAGATTTAACTCTATAGACCCGATCTTTTGTGTGTCTCCGGTAGAACTAATCTGACTGGTTTAAGATAGGTAAGGGTACAACTAGGATCTGTTGAGCCTCAAAAGGAAGAAAGATTTCCTCAACCAAAGCCTGCTTCCATTGATTAGCTTCTAGATCAATCAACTCTGCTACTGATGCCAAATAATTTAAAACATTACACGAGCTCCATATCTTAAAGTCTGACAGGTTAGGTAGCCAAGGGTCTCCCCAAATTTTAATATGACTGCCATCACCAACTCTTCACAAACCACCAAGATTCAGTAACCATTTTGCTGACCAAATGCTTCGCCACGTAAAAGCTAGGCACATGGCCAATACTTGAACTAAGAAATTTTGATCTGTGGAAGTATTTTGCCTGAAGATTTCTAGCCATGCGTCTTAGGTTTGGTGAAAGACGCCAACCTTGCTTTGCCAAAAGTGCTAAACTGAAAGCTGCGAAATTTCTAAATCCCAAATCACCATTTGCTTCACATAATTTATCCCACTTTGACATAATGAATTTTCCTTTCACCATTTCTGCTACCTTAATAGAATCTATTGATCATTGACTCAATCTAATAATGGCCAATCTAGAATCTATCTACCTTAATAGAAATTTTGGCTAGAACAAAACAACCCATTATATATGTCGGTATTGATTGAGCAATAGATTTGATGAGGACCTCTTTTCCAACTCTAGAAAGACATTTCTCCTTCCAACCCTTCAGTTTTTTCCACACTCTATCTTGGACAAAGTCAAATTCCTATTGTTTGAACGGCCTACAAAGTAAGGATACCAAGGTACTTTAAATGGCTCTTAACTACCTTAATTCTTAACCAACTCTAGATAGCTGTTTGCCTAGAAGTAGGTACATTTCGACTGAATGAGACTTTAGAATTGTCAAGATTTATTTGTTGGTCTGAAGCCAATTGGTAGGATTGGAGAATCTCCCTCGCATATTGAATGTCTTGATCTGAAGCTCTAGTCAACAAGATACTATCATATGCAAGGAATAGATGTGATATTTCGGGGGCATGTCTTGCAATTTTAATGCCATGTAGAGCTCCTTTATTTTGTGCTCTAATAAGCAAACTCAAAAAAACCTCAGCACATAAGATGAATAAATAGGGAGAGAGGGGATTCTCTTGTCTGAACCCACTTGATGGCCTAAAGGTCTCACAAGGAATGTCATTCAATAGAATTGAGAAGGAAGTTGTGTTCACACACCTCATAATAAGGTCATTCCATTTGGGGAGAAACCCCATAGATGATAGAACCTGATCCTAAACAAAAATCCACTCAACTTTACCATATGCTTTGCCATGTCAAGTTTTTAGACCCACATACTCATTTTTCTCCTCTCTTTTTTTCTGCATATAATGAAACGTATCAGAAGCAAGTGGCAACCAAAGCATTATCTGTAATTAATCTTTTTGGGACAAAAGCACTTTGGAATTCACCAATAATAAGGGAGAGAATCATCTTCAAACTATTTGCAATAGTCTTTGTGATGATTTTAAAAATTACATTACATAGAGATATGTGCTTGAAATTTTTTGTGTGCTTTGGGTTTTCATCTTAGGAAACAAAAACAGAAAAGTGAAATTGATCTTCCTTGCGTCAGCTCCATTGTCGAGGACATCTAATGTTGTATAAACACATCATCACCAACTACAAGCCACATTCTTTGGAAAAAGAAAGCAGGCATCCGATCTGGACCAAGGGCTTTTGTTGAGTGCATTTGTTTTAAAGCTCTGAACACTTCTTCTCTGGTAAAATATTCGTTTATACTATGTTTGGATGATAGATAATGAGGGGAAGAGAAATAACTTCTATTGTTTAGGAATTTTAAAATACATGAAAAAGAAACGGAACATATGAAGAATCATTTTCCCACTCTTCTCCTCAAATACTTAACTTTTGTTCCTCCCAAAATTGAGGTGGAATGAGGAGAACACATGGGTAATGAAGTTTCGTTTCGTTTCGTTAATGAAACTTTCAAACAAAGAGAATGATAACTCTGTTCCATTCTTTCTTTTTCCTTTCCTGTTCATTCACACTTATTCCGTTCCGTTCTATTAATGAAAAAACATCCAAATATAATGTTAAAGTAGTATACCTAGATATCCGTAATTCTTCCTCTGACCACATCAACAATTTCGGACACATTTTCAGTATATTCAGTAGAGAATAGTTGGGATAAGTAGGATGTCATTACCTCTGCTATTTCTTCTTCCTCTTCATAGAGCTGCCCAGTATTGTCTCTTATAGTATCAACCCAGTTCCATTCTTTCCTTTGTGATGCATTTTGGTGGATAATTTTGGTATTAAGGTCTCCATGTTTTAGCCAATTTGTCCTAGATCGCTGGGCCCACCACATCTCTTCTTCTTTGAGTAATTCATCCAGCTCACCTTCAATTTTTTTAGTCTCCTAAATGATCTCTTTTGTTTGGGTCGATTCATTAAGAATGAGAAATTTTTAGAAAAACATGGTATATTATATCATTATTTAAATATTTAAATTATTATTTAATATATGTAAAAATATTATTAATAATTAATATAATTTTATGATAATCTTTATTATCTTATATATGTCAAATAATAATTTAAATATCTATAATAAATTATATCCACCTAAAAATTACTCTAAGAACAGATAGGCGCTTCTGTTTTTTTTATATCCATTTTGGGAAACATCCAAATGTGTCTTCACCCCATATATCATGATAAGATCCACGTCTCACAATCTTTTCATGAATAGGATAGTTCATCTTAGTGCATGTTTGGTAGAGATTCTCAACAGCTTTTTTTGGGAAAAAAGTTGTTTGAATAGTATTTAATCATATTTGATAAAATTAGTTTCAACTTTTACACGAAATTCAATGTAAAATAAAAACTTTTTAAAGTTGATTTTTATAATGCTGAAAATTGAAGCTTATGATTTTAGCTTATAGATTATTCCTTACATTTTGATATGTAAATACCATTTTGTCTTCAGTCAAATAATTTTTTTAATCATTCTATACCTATTTTAGTAATTTAATACATAAAAGCGATTCTTTTTTATATCATCCAAACGAATTAGATTAACTTAAAATCGCTTTAGATAATGCATCTAAACATAAAAATGAATCAATTATAATCGATTATAACAAAAAACTTTTATACAATAATCGATTCTTAGATAATCAAATTTTTGTAGCTATCCCAAACACACCCTTAGACTAGTCATTTTTTACTCAATCATTATTTTTTTAAGTTATTTTGTTTATATCATTTTTTATATTATTTTTTATACTATTTATTACATTACTTTTTTCCTATCAATTTCTCTTATTTAATTATAACTATTAAAAATAATTATATAAAATAATATAAAATAAAAAATAATATAAAACATCATTTTTCTTTTCCACTACTGTTTGGCATGTAGGATCACGTAACCAGACCTCTTCAAATCTGTAGATATGGACTTCTTTCCGCCTTGTCTTTTGTTGGCCCTGGACATTAAGCAGGGCTGTGGTCTGACTTGTACCGTTGCAGATACTATACAATAGCTTTTGGAAATACATCACGTCAGCTACCTGTAGCAAAAGCTCTATTTAAACCTTCCTAAATATTGCTGCTACCTGCTTGCCCATTTGTCCATGTAAAAGGCATGTCCCACAAAACCAAGGTCTAGAAGCTCATTGACTTGAATTGCTTCACGAAATCCTTGGATTGTGAGTAGGTATCGAGATTCCTACCCTACTTTAATTTTCTGATTAGCCAAGAATCTGATTAAAATCCCCAAAGACAATCCATGGCATTGAAGAGACTTGTCCCAAAGCATTCAACGTGTTCTAGCTCTAGTGTTTATTTTCTGCATCAGGGAATCCATAAAAACCAATAGCACGCCAAAATGGGCTGCCTCACCATTTCGGATATGCATATCAATATGATTCAAAGACATAGAAATAATTAATGTCTACCTGAATAGTATTGTCCCACATTCAAGCAAGACCCCTGCAGGTTCCTTTCCTTTACCTTTGCAGTTAACTCCAACCACATTACACAGTCCACCTTTATATCTCATTCTCAACATTTTCAGCAGATTTTTTCCTTGTTTCCATAAAGAAAACAAGGTTGGGAGCTTTTTGATTGATGAGCTTATTTAGAGCTCTAACTGTCCATAGGTTCCCAAGCCCACGGTATTTCGAACAAATGAGCATCATTGTGTTGGTACACAGCCTCCATCGATTGCATGTTGGAGATAGTTCCTCTTTTCTTGGCTTCTACAGTACCTACAACAACTTCCATCATGCCCACTGTGTCCAGCTTCCTCTTTGATATCACAGTTTCAGTAGTTACCAATGCAACACCTCCTAGTGCTACTTGTCTAGACAGTCTTTTTCCATTTCATTTGCCTATGAAGTTCTTCCTTTGTGGACTGTTCATCCTCATCAGCGTCATCATTTGTGTGTTTCTCTGTGACATGTTTAGGAGCACAGTTTGTGGTATCCCCCAGCACACGCCTCGGAGAAAGTCTTAGTGAGGGCTCATTCTTATTAGCATATTCCTTGGGTTTCCTTATTATAGTATCGCTGTGATTATCCTTTCCTTATCTCCCCTCTTCAACTCAATGCATGGAGCTGTGCTAAGTGAAAAGCACACTTTCTCAAATTCACTTTTGTTGATTTGCCTATCCTTTCTTACAGCTTTTCCATTACCTCATCATGTTCCTGCTCAGCTATAGCATTCTCATTTGAAACTGTCAGTGCTGAAAGTTTTTTCAAAAGAGTCTCTGTAGCTTTATTCTTAGTCCCATTGGCCTTTTTCTTCCACTGTTCTGTGAAGGTAGCATTATATTTATCTTCTTTTTTATCAGCCACCCTATATCCACCTTGCATAGTTTTCAGCCACGAGCCTAAATTTATTGACTTGTTCACCTTATTTTCTTCATCTAGGAGAGCTTTTATACAACATTTCTCTTCATGACCAAGCAATCCACAGTAGCAGCAGAATTGAGGGATATGGTCATAACTAGAGGCTAGAGCCAACCCAGTATACTCCGTCCTTCTCACTCCACGTGCTGGTTCCTGCTTTCAGTGGTTTCGTCACATTTAGTCTAACCAGGGTCTTCACAATATGAAAAATGCTATTTACTACGAATGAGTTTCGTAAAAACGCACACGAATTAGTTTAAACAAATGTCGTTTTAAATTCTATCATTTTTCTTGTTTAGTGTTTCAAATACTTGGCAGAAAAGTGGATGGTTAAAAATATGCCATGTCATTCGTGAATCTGTTTACGAAACAGTTTTCGTAGGATATAGCACTGCTCTCACAATATTCCCTTGTGCAGCAGGAACATTGAAAATATCCGTCTCAAAGAACCTCACCTATGACTGCACCAATCTTGCGTCCCATTAGTTTTGTACGATAATGGCTGGGGACCCCTTGAGTTCCACCCATTTATTAGCGTGAAGGGATAATAGAAGAGATATTTTTTAATTTTTTAATTTTTAATTTTTATTCAATAAACTCTAAAATATATAAGATATTTATAAAAATAAATTTATTTTACATATATTATAATTCTTATTAATTAACAATAATAATTTTTTTTAATTTATAAAATAAATCATTCTATAACTACATAATTTAAATAAAATAAAAATAATTCTCTTTAATGACATATAACATATCATAATTTTTTATTATATATAAAATAATTCTCATAATTTTTATAATTCACAATAACTACTACATCAAAATTCTCATGACTACTATAATTTTATTAATTTTAAATTATTATTATTTTTAATCAACACCATATAGGTAGGTGATCAAATGGCATCTCAGTTGGATCAACGTTTCTATTCCATCTCTGCAACAAAAGCCAATTGTTCCTATGCACTCATGGCCCTCCTTTCAGCATCCTCAACATGTCTGCTTCATGATCAAAGAAGAATTGGAATAGTCGTTCTCCTATCTCTTCCACTTTCAATCCTTTAGGTTGTGTTTGGATGGAGCATTCAAAAATTTCAAAGAATTTAAAATAACAAGTAATTGAATTACATCAATTTAATGACCTTCATTTTCAAAATTTTTAGTTTGGATAATTATTTATAAATTTTAAATTCTCAACTCACAAGAGAAAATGGAACAACAACAAAATCAAAATGACCATAATACTCATTTATATCTTCTCGAGCATCAGCCTTCACCATCGTCCACCGGAGCTGCCGAGCAACTGTCGGCGAGGGCTCTTACATGGGTGGTAACACGGCGGAGGAACGACGACTTGCAAAGGCTCAAGCTTGGATGGCGGTGTGGTGGTCAAGGCCGGTCTGATTCGCGAGCTGTTGGTGGTGGTTGAGCGGTGCAGTGGTTTGGCCATGGACGGGTGTCGACAGCGTGGCTGTGGGCGGTGATGGCCGTTTTGACGGCGAGCCCGTCTTTCCGATGAACAAATACCACCACAACCACCAACATAGGCACTCGGATTCAGCAACCCGTATACCCATCGTAGCCAACCTTCATTCGAATCAAAACCCGTCAACCCAGCTGTCATGCTTCACCAGAATCACCCCATGCCATGGCTGCCACCTTGGACCCGCTGTGAATCGCCGCTCCAAGCTCCGCCGCCTCGAAACCTCCGATCACTAGAACTGCATCAATAACCCATATACCCACCGTAGCCAACCTTCCTTCCAATCAAAATCCGTCAACGCAATTACCGTGCTCCACCAGAACCGCCCCATGCCATGGCTCCGGAGATGGAGTTTCTGGCTCTGTGCGGTGGCATGGCATATAGAAAGAAACGAGATCGAAGATGGGTCTGGAGAGAGAAGAGGCAGGGAATTTTAGAATTCCACATCTTTAGGAGGTATTGTAAATTCTTTTTTTTAAACTGATGAAATACTCTCTTAAAATATTTAGAATTTTTAAAATGATTCTGTAAAATATACAAACAAGTTATTTTATCACAAATCATTTTAAATCCTTTATAAAAATACATTCCCTCATTAAAATACTCTATCCAAACACACTCTTAGGGTTTTGCCACATGCTACTCATTGCCGCATAGAGACTCATCTTGTTCACCATCTTCACTGTGATCAGCTTACCTATCAGACTTCGTTCACAGTTTGAAACTCCCTCCTCTACCTTCTCATCGCCATAGAAAATCAGGTTCTCTTCTTCTTCATCTGGTTCTTCTATACTTACCCCTGCGTTTTCTTTTTCTTCGCCTCCTTTCCTCCCTTGCATGCCTTCAGTATCTTTTGTGTTATTCATGCTAGTCTCCATCGCAAGGATGAGTTTAGGGTTGCAGCCAACCAGCATTCGGAAACACACAATCAAGATCAGTCAAGAAACGCAGTACCCTCACCCTCTAACCCTAGTGGCGCGAGAGAGAGCATAGGTTCTACAATCTTCAATTTTTCTTTTTGCTTTGTTACTTGGTTTTAATTTAATATTTGATCTCTTCATGTAAGGAATAGATAATTGCACATTTTGTGAAGAAGACAAAATATTGGCAACAAGCTTATCAAATGTAAACAACTAAACTCACAGAATATGGAAAATAAAGGTACTCCACCATAACACCATTAATAAATTTATTTTATTTCCGCAATACTTGCTATATGGCCAGATTCAATCACAACTCACAAACAACCCACATGACATACTCCAATATCTATTTAATATAGCACCTACTTGAGATTTGAGTAACCACTATATATGAATGCTTGTGTTTCCATTAACTACATTCAAAGAGAAAAAAAAATGAAAAAAAAATACTCGAGCCAATCGAGCTGCTGGTTTCCTAATTAAGTTTAATTTAGATTTTTTTTGGTACTTGTCTAATTTAGATTTAGATTTAAGAGAAAATGTCTTGCTTATTCAAATGGCTAAAATTCAACTATAGTTTATGTGTAGAAAATGTTTATGTGCTTTGGAATTCAAATATGACTTTCAAAACTCACCAGAATATCTATATATACTTGTATATATAGAAAATTCTATGAGGAATCAATATGCATAATTTATTGAGTTTAAAATGCTATATGGATAAGTTTTAAAGCACAAAATTTTTTCTACACATGACATATTTTTGAATGAGCATTCTTGAATTTTAACCTTAAACAGACACAACTTTAATGTGTAATGAGTAGTGTTTTTTTTTTTTTAATGTAAATCTCCCAGTATTTGAAAATAGCATTGAGTCTTTATTAATTCAGAGTTGAGTCGTGTCAAATTACAAAAGTGTAAAACTCTCTCAATATTAATTTTTTTTTTCACAAAACTCAAATTTAAGACTTTATTTAAGAGAAACAAGTGTCGAACAACTTAAAAATTCTTTTTCAATACATTTAGATATAAATATATTTTAATACTTAATTACATAAAGGGTCAAGGGGTTGCAAGGAAGACCTCTGCCCTTTTTTTTTTTTTTGCAATAAATAAGATAGGTTTCATTATTTAGAATGAAGAGAATTCCAAAGATGTGGAATGTGTGGCCCACTAGACCCCACATTAGAAACTAGGTGGAGCCAGTGTGGGACCAATGTAATACTACACAAGCACAACACTCACTAATTAGAGGCGTCAAAACGATTAGACCTGAACTATTTGATTTGACCTTATTCGTGTCAGGTTGAACCGGGACAAAAACGTTGCGGGTTCACAAATTACTATCCCAATTGACCCTATTTGCATTGCGGGTTGAGTCGACTTGGCCTATAAGCATGCATTATATGTTTTTTTCCTAGTTTTTAATATTTAAAAAATTGTATTCATATGTTTCAATATTTTTTTTTTTTGCATAGTTTTTATTTCATCAAATATTAAATAATTTTTTTTGTGATAAAACAATAATTTACATTTAAAAATCAGAATTTAATATTTATATATTATATAAATTACATAATATTATCCTAATTAAAAATTAAACATCAAACTTTTAAGCCAACTTAATACACTGCAGGCTAGTTCGTGTTAAGCAAGGGCAAAATTCATTTTGACATCAAATTTTTTGGCTACCCTATTTATTTTATTAGATTATTTGAATCCGTTCATTATATTCAGTCAATATTATTACCCCAACTAACTAGCACGACACGACTGAGTGCCGGCACTCAAAAGCAATGGCAGCATATGTAAATAAAAGTGAAATGAGTGGGCATCTGATTATGTGGTAACGGATAACAACGAACCTTGGCTTTCCGAGTTAAATTCATTGGGTCCTTATACAAAGTCGCAAATTCGCAAATTCGCTCTCACATTACAGCACAAGCAACCTATAAGACGTAGACGTCATTTTTTTGGGATATATGTGTGTTGTATATATATTTGTATTAGATATATGGAGATATTCACATAATATATGTGTTTTATGTATTTAAATATATTTAATTAAAAAATTATTATTTTTTAATTTAAATATGTTTTGACATATTTAGGCATGTCTCATACATGACTTATTAAATTTTTAAAAAATTAATTTTAAAGAATAATATTCAATTAATAAATTTGTAACTCACTAAAGCTCAATAACATAACTGACGTCTCAAACAATTATTTTTACATATTAGTATTTTAACTTTTATCTTTTATACGTCATTATAGACTTTTCAATTTTATCTTTTTATACATTATTATTTTCATCTATTTCTTCTACTTCTGCTCTACCAAACCGTCCACTTCGTTGTCATCGAAACTTACCTCACATTAATATTCCCTATAGTTAATTTTTTTTATGCACATATGTATTGCATACGATTAGTTATTAGGAGAAGTTGGTTTAGGATATTTTTTTAAAAATGTCAATAAAAATTATGCTTCATATTTTTTAGGAGGGACATACTAGATAACAAATATTGACACATATATGACATATATTAAGATATTATAAATCTTCAAACTTATAGAAATGATATTAATGAATTGTGATTTTTTTTTTTAAAATTATATATATATATATATATAGTGACTATATTGGTATGCGTAAAATACACTAAGAAAGAAGTCTTGACTCTATTGCTAAGTAATATAGGACTTGAGTCCCAATTATCGATCCCACGAGGAATAAGTGGTAATTACTAGATTCGCAAAACTCTTTGTTATCTAGACAATCGAAAGTGTATGAAGAAATTCAAAAAAAAATCAAAATAAACAAATAAAGAAAAATAATGAACAATTAAACAAATAATAGATAATCAATGAAAAAGAGATTAGGGCGCAAGATTCACTTAATTCCAATTACTCAGATTTTCTTTCATTTATGATGTAAGGTAATTCTTTTGTCAATATTCTCTTACTTGCTATTGAATCTCAATGGTCATGGATGAAATAGTATTCTATTCTTAAATTAAATCACTTATTTAGTCATTTAGTTGAATTAATTAGGAATGCATTAAACTTCAATTCAGGAGATGAATCAATATACCTGTCAACTCCATCGGTAGGAAAAATTGATATTTGGTCATTCACCAATATAATCCTAGGCATACCATATAGATCTACTCATTGAATGCAGATGGTCACCGGTCAAACAATGAATTAAAACATGCCAAAAGTGATCAAGTTATGATAAGAATGCAAGCAATATGATAAACCCTAAAAGAAATTACTTTAATCAAATTAAAAATCAAACCCAAATAATTAGGAAAACAAGATCCCCCATAGCCCTAGTTATGGATTTAGGTACTCATGTTCAATGTAAACAAACTCATATCAGAATACAAACTCATGGAAAGAAAACTCAAAGATAGGGAAAAACTAGAAAGAAAGAGAAATTAAAATCCCTTTGATGAAGATTATGATCTCTAAACTTTCAAGAATCGAATCATCCTTTAAAGCCATCCTCTAAGGTCTGCTGCCGCAAAACAACTCGCTCAGAATTAGGGATTTTCTGTGTAATGTGCTCAATATCTTTCTGTCTCTGTCTGTATTGAATTTGACGTAACTTTTTTCTATTTATTGAAAATCACATGTTCTGTTACGCAACCAGCGCCTAGGCGCTCAGTTCTGAGTGCTCAAGCGCTCAGCCACTTAAGTCCAGATGCGCGCTGCTACCTCCTGCGCGCTCAGGCGCTCCTCACCCAGCGCTCAAGCGTTGGGTCACTAGATCAACGCTGTTGTATACGCTTTGAGCGCTCAGGCGCTCCACTCTCAGCGCTTAGGCGCTGGACACCTGGTGAAATTTTCTCTTTTTCTTGATCTTTTGAACGTCCAGTCTTCTCCAAGTGTGATTACCTGACAAAAACACACAAAACACTAAATAAAAACACAATTAAACAATACTAAAAATATAACAAAAGTAACAAACAAAATTCAATAAAAATAAATAAAAAAATATGAAAAACTAAGGAATTGAATCATAAAAATATGACATATATAACGGTTCATCAACTCCCCCACACTTGAAGCTTTGTTTGTCTTCAAGCAAAGAATAGGAATCAACAACAAGATCAAACTCAACATCAAGAAACATGAATCAAAGAAAAATTTCACAATTAAAAGAAATTCAAGTTCAGCAATCAAATCCAATTAAGCAAGATCATTTAACACTTAAACAATTACAGGCTTAAGTCTAGCTTGCAACTGTTCTATTCACTAAACATCTGAGATCACTCATCTTTCTACCACTCAAGTGTTTAAAGAACAAAAAGATCATTCAAAATTTTCTTGAAAAATGCAATACCATAGGCTTGCTTATCAATCTCATCTCCACTTTCAAGTTCACATACAACACAAGAATCGAAAGGACTTCCCTTTGGTTGTAACGGGGTCAAGGGTATAATGGAAGGTAGGAAGGAAGGATAAAATAGGGGTAAAGAATGCTCATGAATAAATCAATACAAAACAGAATCAGGTTGAAAAGATGACAGATAGAGCATAATGCACAAAGATATAACAAATTCTCACTTTCAACCAAATATTCTCATTATTCTTCACCAATAATTCTTTTCTTTTTTTTTTCTTTTTCCATTTTTTTCTCTTTTTTTTTCTTTTTTTTCAAACTTCTCTTCTTCTTCTTTTTTCATTTTTTTTAACTCTTGAAGACAAAAATAACCTTTAATGACTTTTCAATCAACACATTAGATGCTCTAAAGAATCCAACCTGATTATTCAATTGAGTATTCAAATAAATCAATTTCAGGCTCAAATGAGGCAACTAAGGGATTATTTAATCAATACAACTCTGGAAGTTAAAAAAGAATTAAGCCTAATTGCCTTAATCATATTCAAGTCTGCATGTAAATCATTAAAGCCTCATCAATATATCAAAACAAGTTCTAGTGCACATCAATCAAGAGAAAACTCACTCCAAAAGAAAAATAGGATTTTGTTTATGAAAAATTCAATCATTAAGGTTCAAAACTCACTTTCTGGCTAAGTTGATAAAGAGAACAAAAGCAAGCAGACATGACTAAATTCCAAATAAGATGTTAAATTTTACTTTACTTCATTGAAAAAGATTGCTTCATACATTATCAACTCATGATCAATGGAATCTCCTTTAAAACATATCTATATCAGCTCAGAATAAATCAAGAAATCAACACACAATTTCAGCTTAATAACCAGCAATACTCAAGTGTTCATAAAAAAAAAATTTGCACAAAAAAAAATGTAAAAGTACCCCCCACACTTAAGATAAACATTACCCTTAATATGAAAAAAAAAAAGAAACACATGGGGTAAAAAAAAGAACAACACAACCTGATGAATAATGAAACAATGTCAGACATAGAAGAAGCACAAGAGTCAGCGCTGCAACAGAATCTGAAAAATCCCAAAACACATGAGTAGCAACTAAAAGAAAAACAAAAATAACAAAAACAACTAAACTAAGATAAATAAAGAAGAAACACAGTTTGCCTATTGTGAAGCGCTTGTTTAACGTCATTTGCTCAACGTAACCTTTTTCAGATAAATCAAGGTGACTTAAAGTAAGAGAAATAGGAGGACGCCTTCTTCTTTTCAAAGCAGTGTCTTCTTTCTTCGTCACTTGCCTTGGGAATACTTCTAACAACATTTTGAACTTGATAAGAGTTTGGTTGTCCCAATTGTGCCTTAACTTCGCTAGGCCAAGGTGGCCGCACTCAATCAACAGATGAATGACCAATTCGTGAAGAAGCAGGGAATATAGGAGGACCTTTATCTGTTTCAGCAGCTTCAACTTCCAGAAGATCAATATTAACATTATATGATGGTGGGGGGTGTTGGTGTATGCCCTAGTGGCCAATACATTTTGTTTGTATTGACATACATTATATTATGCTATTTTATATATGAGGTATTTCATTTATTGTGTTCTTTTTTGATAAACATAATAAAGTCCTTAGAATAGTAAGTTTGATGCCATAGGACATCGATGACTTGATCGTGAGATCCTTTTGGTTACAACACTATTCTTAAATGTCCCTAGTCAAGTATTATTGTTAATTAGGATAACAATAATACATTGAGACTAGTATGTGTAGAGACTGATGACCGCATCTCACGGTCATGGATATGAGATATCAAGTCTTCACATTGGTACATATTAGAGTAATGATGTATCGGATCGACCCACCATGAGAACGCTACATGGATCGTTACGTGAGTGTCATAGCGATTCTCATAGTGATAATGGTGTTTGTGGTCCTTTGACCTGAAATCACTACGATTCCTACATGAGGAGTTTTGTGTTTTAATGCCATCAAACGTCATCTCAGAACAAGGTGATTATAAAGTTGGTTATTGGACATACCGCAAATCATGCGAGAGGGATGTGAGTGACCTAGATGGAATTTGTCACTCTTACATAACAGAGCGATATCTTCGGCCCCCGATTGAGTGAGACTGCGAAATGCATGGCCATGCTCAAATGAGTCAATATGAGATATTGATCTCATTTATTGTTACAAAGTCTACTCGAGTATCGTGAAACGAATGATTGGACTATACAAGGGTGACGCATTCCATGCCTTGTGTTCAATCTAGATATCTTGACAAAGGGACTAAACTACACGGAAACATTGATCACGGATAGGTTATGTCAAATCACCGACATTCTCATTACTTGGGTAAGGTGATGTGTTGCTAGATACAGCTCATCGTTTATAATATTAAAATGAGATTTTAATATTACTACCAACGTCATGAGAACCTGCAGGTCGCACACTTAGAACGTACTAAATTGGAGCAATAAGGATCCAAGTTGGACTCGATTCAATTGTGGGCCTAACTCATGACAGATGGGTTTTAGGGTTGCACAACTTACCTTGCTACTCTCACACTCACTTAAGACAGCCACTATTATAAATAGTACTGTTAAGGGGGCTGCTATAGATGTTACATCACAACCCTACCCGCACCTAAGAAAGTGAGTGAGAGACAGTGAAAGGTTCTTCTCTTCTATTCGCAGCTAGCACCGCGAAACAGAGGCGTGACTCCTTTTGCAAGTTTGTTCGTGTGGATACCGCAGAAACATCGTCGCTATTACGGTGTTGGTGATTCACCTCGCTTGTGTTTATCACGCTTCAAGAGGTAAATTTTAAAAAAAACTCGGATTATGAATTTTTCGCATGGATCCTGTGTGGGAATCCTATTATTCCGCTGCGAGATATTTTGATCCACAATTCCCAACAGGGGGGTCTTTGATAGCTAAGGTTTCCTACTTCTTAGATTGAACAAAATTGATAAGGGCATGGAGATTTGACACTGGGGAAGATTTAGCCTCCCTAAAGACATTGATGGTCACATAATCTCCATCCACTCTCAAAATGAGCTCACCCCGAGGTACATCAATCACAGATCCTGAAGTGGCCAAAAACGGTCTTCTAAGAATGAGAGGAATATCAGCATCCTCTTCCATATCTAGCACTACAAAATCAACTAGGAATATGAATTTTTCCACCTTCACCAGAACATCCTCCACCACACCGCGTGGGTAAGTGATGGATCTATCAGCCAACTATAGTGAAATGTTGGTGGGCTTCGGTTCCTACATTCTCAATTTCTTAAACACAGAGAAAGACATCAAATTAATACTAGCACCTAAATCACATAATGTTTTCTCAAAATAAGAATTACCAATATTGCAAGGAATAGTAAAACTCCCTGGATCTTTCAATTTTTGGGGTAACTTCTTTGAGAGAATAGCGAAGCACTCCTCAGTTAGACGTATCGTCTCAAATTCCTCAAGTTTGCGTTTCTTTGTAAGTATTTCTTTAAAAAAATTTGCATACTTGGACATTTAAGAGATGACTTTAACAAACGGAATATTGATTTGCAACTTCTTGAACATCTCCAAGAATTTGGCAAATTACTGGTCTGACTTATTGTTCTTGAGCCTTTGAGGGAATGAGATCTTGGCATATGGTGATGGTTCATAAACTGTGCTCTGCTCACGATCTTTTTTTGCTCTCTACCACTTGAGTTCTTTCTTCTCAACCTCTCCTTTATTGACATCTTGAATTGAGACATCTTCAGTAAGGATATCATTTTGCTTGGTCTCAATTCTTGATGAGCTAGGTGCTTCAGTTGCCTTCTTATCTTTATGCATTGACTGAACAAGAATATCTTTAGGCTCTGACATTTCCTTCTTCTGGGAGAACTCCCCAAGTTCCTTGCCACTTCTCAGGGTAATTGCAAGGACATGATCCTTTTCATTAGTCTCAGTAGTGTTAGGCAATGTCCTTGGTGCCCTCACTTCATCAATATAGTCAACTGACTAATCTGAGTCTACATGTTCTTCATTCTGGTATCATAATTCTGCATGTATTTCATTACCAGATCTTCAAAGTTTGGCTTCTCTACAGGTGCTTAAAAATCAGGAGGTGGTGGTGGAACTATCTGCTGATTCTGTTGATAGCCCTGTGGATTTCCCCATTTGAAATTTGGGTGGGCCCTTCAATCGAGATTGTACTTATTTGAATACAGATTGTACTACTGCCGGTTGGAATTACCAACAAAATTTACTCCTTTAGGCTCTGGGGTAAAAAGACTACCAACTTGACAGTTTGCACTTGTATGACTCTGTCTTCCACATGCCTCACAAATGATTGGCGGGACTGCACTATTTGTCACCATCAAAATCTCAACCTTCTTCATCAAAGCTTCCAATTGACTCAGAATTGTTATAGAAGAATCAACAGCATGTACACCTGCTTATTTTTTAAGAGTCTGACGCTCATTTTGCCATTGATAGCTGTTCAGCATCATTTCTTCAATCAATGCTTGGCTCTCAGTAGGTGTTTTCCTCCATATAGTACCTCTCGCAGTAGCATTAATGAGTGAATGATTTGCAGGCAATAAACCATTGTAAAAAATTTGAACCTGCTGCCATACGGGAAATTCATGATGTGGACATCTCTTCAACAACTCTTGAAAGCTCTTCCAAACTTCATAAATAGTGTCCATTTCAAACTGCATAAAAGATGATATATTATTTCTTAACTTAGCAGATTTAGAAGGAGGAAAATACTTAGCCAGAAACTGATGTGTCAGTTGATCCCATGTAGTGATGGAACCCCTCGGTAGTGACGTTAACCATTGGCTTGCTCTATCCCTAAGAGAGAAAGGAAAGAGTCGCAATCGGATTGCATCATCTGTCACTCCATTGTACTTGATATTATCACACAACTGTAAGAACCTGACCAAATGCTGATTAGGATCATCTAAAGGCAATCCACCAAACTGAACTGAATTCTGAATCATGGAGATCAATGCTGGTTTGATATCAAAATTATTAGCCGCCACAACTGGTCTTATAATACTCCCTCCATACCCTTCAACAGTGGGCATAGAGTACTCAAACATGGTCTGCTCTGCTGGGATAGCTCTTTCTTCACGGTTGGCCTTAACAACTGGTTGTCTCTCCATCCTGTTTATGTCTTCTGTTACAGCTGCAATAAAAGACTGTTTTTTTTAACCTGCGAACCATTTTCTCAATTTCTAGATCAAAAGCCAAATCAGGAAATTGAGATCGAGTAAGTGTAAACAAGAAATATGAAGTGATAAATTAAATTAAAATTAAAATTAAAAATTAAAATAAAAAAATAAAATAAGAAATAAAAAGAAAAAAAGAAAAAAAATAAGGAATAAAATAAAAGGACGTCTAAATTAACTAGAGCTTTTCACTTCTAATATTGCCAAACTTATTCCCCGGCAACGGCGCCAAAAACTTGATACGCGTAAAATACACTAAGAGCAAGTGCACTTTATCGCCAAGTAATATAGGACTTGAGTCTCAATTATCGATCTCACGAGAAATAAGTGGTAATTACTAGATTTGTAAAACTCTTTGTTATCTAGACAATCGAAAGTGTATGAAGAAATTCAAAACAAAATCAAAATAAACAAATAAAGAAAAATAATGAACAATTAAACAAAGAATAGATAATCAATGAGAAATAGATTAAGGCACAAGATTCACTTAATTCCAATTACTCAGATTTTCTTTCATTTATGATGTAAGATAATTCTTTTGTCAATATTCTCTTACCTACTATTGAATCTCAATGGTTATGGATGAAACAATATTCTATTCCTAAATTAAATCACCTATTTGGTCATTTAGTTGAATTAATTAGGAATGCATTAAGTTTCAATTCAAGAGATAAATCAACATACCTGTCAATTCCATTAGTAAGAAAAATTGATATTTGGTCATTCACTAATCTAATCCTAGGCTTACCATATAGATCCACTCATTGAATGCAAATAGTCACGGGTCAAATAATGAATAAAACATGCCAAAAGTGATCAAGTTATGACAAGAATGCAAGCAATATGATAAACCCTAAAAGAAATTACTTTAATCAAATTAAAAATCAAACCCAAGTAATTAGGAAAACAAGATCCCCCATAGCCTTAGCTATGAGTTTAGTTACTTATATTCAATACAAACAAACCCATATTAGAATACAAACTCATGGAAAGAAAACCCAAAGAAAGGGAAAAATTAGAAAGAAAGAGAAATCAAAATCCCTTTGATAGAGATTATGATCTCTAAGCCTTCAAGAATCGAATCCTCCTTCAAAGCCGTCCTTCAAGATCTACTGCTGCAAAACAACTCTCTCAGGATTATGGATTTTCTGTGTAATGTGCTCAATATCTTTCTGTCTCTGTCTGTATTGAATTTGACGTAACTTTTCCTATTTATTGAAAATCACATGTTCTGTTACGCAACCAATGCCTAGGCGCTCAATTTTGAGCGCTCAACCACTTAAGTCCAGATGTGCACTGCTACCTCTTACGCGCTCAGGTGCTCCCCACCCAGCGCTCAAGAGCTAGGTCACTAGATCAACGTTGTTGTATACGCTTTGAGCGCTCAGGCGCTCCACTCTCAGCGCTTAGGCATGGACACCTGGTGAAATTTCCTTTTTTTCTTAATCCTTTGAACGTCTAATCTTCTCCAACTGTGATTACCTGACAAAAACACACAAAATACTAAATAAAAACACAATTAAACAATACTAAAAATATAATAAAACTAACAAACAAAATTCAATAAAAATAAATAAATAAAATATAAAAATTAAGGAATTGAACAGTAAAAATATAACATGTTGACGGTTCATCATATATCTTAAAATTTTTTAAATTTAATGTGTAATGCTCTGTCATGTGTAGTTATCTAGTATCTCGTATCGTATGCATCTTGTAGCATATAATATAACACAATCCTACATACCTCATTTGCTATCATGCAAAGGAATTATGAAAAAAACTTTAAATTCATTTTTTATATTCATTATATCTATTTTATTAATTAAACTATAACCTGTGTATATTTGTTAAAAAAAAGTAAGAAAAAATATTAATAAACACATATTAATTACAACCTATACTTCACTTCTAGTTCTAGCATAAGTAAACCTTTTATTATTATTATTATTTTGGGGTCAAGGAAATTCTTAGACTTCTTTTCTTGCGGCGGCTTCGTCACCCTGCGCTTTACCAATCAGACTGGCTCCAGGAAGCCGTTGGTTCTGCCGACTTCACGGACTCTTCACCGCTAGAAGCACGATGCGCCAAATTTGAGGCCATCGATGGGATCGATTTCCGAGGATAGTGTGGTGCTCTAGAGTGAGAGATGGTCAGGAAGGGACCTCAAGAGTCAGAGTAGCAGCAAATGCCCTGACTGCTGCTGCCAAGGTTCATCACCATAATTACAATGACAATTACAAATACGGGTAAGTTATTTTTTTCTTAAATTTTATTTTTAGAGTTGATTGAGGTTTTTTTTTTTAAGAGTCGATTTACATATGTATAGGGATTAGATTATACTATTGTGGAGATTGCTTCTAAGTTTAGCATTGGGGAGATTTGTGAGGGATCAAATTGATCATTGAATTAATGAAAGAATTAATTCATAATTTAATAATTTAATTGTGGTTGAAACGTAATTGAATTAAAAAATAATTATATAATTATATATAATTAATATACTATTTTTAATCATTTTTTTAATTTTTATAAATACAATTTAATATTTTAAATAACTTTTTTATTAATTTAAAATTTGAAATTATTCTATGAGTATGAATAATTCATACTGTATGAATAATATTAGTTAGTAATATTATGATAATGAAGTGTTGAATTATTAATAAATAAAATGTAACTCAAGTAAAAAAAGGTAACTAAAGAGTCAGTAGAACTATTTTAAAGTATTATTAATAAATAATTAAATTATCATATTAAGTATTAATTTAAATATATTTCATGTTATTATATAAATATATTTAAATACACTTTACATTATATAAATATAAAGTTTATTTTCTATTATTTATTCAAAATTAAAAGTAATATAAATATTAATCTACAAATAAAATAAAAGAAACTCAAGTAGTCAAGTGGAGAGATGTACTCTATTTAATTAGGAGACCCAAGTTTCAGATTTTCATAACATAGCTTTGCAAATTTTTTTTTTTTGTGACAATTAGATGGAACTGCTCATCGGTTAGACCAAGGCCGATTTGTTCGGGTCAGCCGGTTCTGCAGTTCAAAAACTGGTTTGCTAAATTCTGGTTAAAGGATCGTGACCAGACTAATCAATGGTCTGATTCAAGGTTGAACCGGTCAGTTTGATTTTCTTAATTATGACTTTACTTGTTGTATTATTTAGTCAATGCCAACTTGGTAAATTTTTTTTTTAACAAGGGAGGGCTAGGCCCAAACCAAAGAAACAAAACTAGACTAAGTTAATCCTTGGAGGCAAAAAAGGCCCCTAACATATCAGCAGAAATGAGAAAGGAGACATTGGCAGGGGGAAAATCCCAATCATGTAGAATAAACTCGTGTTCATACCAAGTCCAAAACTAATAAAAAGACTCGTGTTCATAGCTCCAGTTAACAAGCCAATCGGCGCATATATACATATATATATATATATGTATAATATATTTGATAAGAGAAATATTTATTATAAAGATGAGAAAAATAAATTTTTATCATTAAATTTTACATAAATAGTTAAGATTAAAATATAAATACATGTAACTTTTTTAATTAATCACATAATCTTTAACTGACTTTTAGTTTTGATCATTCATACATAATTGTATAATCAAGATTTATTTCTTTTACACTTTCACAATAAAAACTCATCCCACTAAAAGGTTGAAATAACTATTGTGTAATTGAAAAGGTTGAAATAATTTCATTAAAAGAAAAAACATAATGAGATAGAAATGAAAATGATTCCTTCAAACAGAACATGACCTCAAGAAAAATGGGGAAGGGGGGAATATGTAGAAAACTTTTAAAGGAAATTCTATGGAACCCGAGGATAAGTTTGGGTTCCAAAACTCGTACTTATATGGACTAATAAAAATTAGCCATGTGGAGTAGTATATGTCTTTTCTCTTTGCAAAATATTCCTTAAATAGGTGAAATTTACAAATCCTTATTTATTTAAGAAAAAAAAATTAGGGAATTGTTCTTCTCTTTCGTCCACTGGCTATCCTGCCAATGAATCCAATGCTGAGCATCGATGGACTTGGTACAACTTTCATGCCTCAAAATTCTAATAGTTTTGTTATTCACTTTGTTAGTTAGAGAAGGAGGAACTTGTTTATGGCCAACATAGTTTCAGTTCCTTATTAATTCCCTAGTCACATGACAAGAATCATCCCCAAATCCATCTCCAAGAATCTCACAAACTCATTATGTCCAACTCCATTACCCATCAAAACCAAATTGAGAACCAAGTGCTCGATGCTTATGGCTCTTCTTTAAGAAACAATAATGCATTTCTTGACACCTTAGGAGTATTTCCCATCATTCAATCAATTGGAGACAGAATATGTCAAGATCAGTGGCATTGATGTTGATGGAAATGTAGTTGATAGAATCAATGAAAAGTATGTGGAGAAGTTATTTCATGGGAGTAAAATAGGTGCCCTCCCAGCGGTGCCTAGCACCATAAAATCCTCTTCTTTGAGTTTTTTTTTTTTTAAAGAAAATTCTTTTTCTGTATGATTTACAAAGCTCTGGCAAATGATGTGTGTACTTGTCAGTTATTAGAATTTGGTTTTCTTGGCATATAACTTATAATTCAGCTGTTTTGTTTTCTTATTTTCTTTCTTGTAAGTTGCAGGTGAGTTGCCATGCCCACGATTAAGCCACCATTTCTCCGACACCAGTCATGTTTTGAGCATTACAATTGTATTTGTTAAAAAAAATGTTGTATATATTGTTATATGGTTTAGGACAAAATAAAAATTTGAAAAGGTTTATGGGTTGCTACTGTAAATAAAAGTAGCCTTCTATCACAATACATATTCTATTCATGTCCGTTTACTTCCTTTCATACATATATGTAATTAAAAGTGCAAAGCACCGATTCTTCCCGACCTTGATTTTTAGGCAATGTTTTTATTGCTCCTAAAATGTTATTGAGCATCGATGCTTCAGGGGTTCAACACCGTTGATCTGTTTTAAATTTTGATCAATGGTTGGCATTGTTTACCAGTAACTCACATAATAGGTGATTTACAAGCTTGGTCCTTGAAAAATAAAAAAAAATTATGTTGGCATTTGCAAAATGATCCCTATCCTCTTTATTCCCTCATTTTATCAATCTTCGTTGAAATGTTTGGAAGGCCCTTCCACCCTTCCTCGTAGCCCTAACATGCCACCCTTCCCTAATAGGTATGATCCTGATCGATTTGTTGTGGGGAGGGAGGAAGACAAGGTGACAGGGGCATCCTTATACAATTCATTTGGAGGGAGCAAGCATGGATGTTGTTCCAGATGGACTCCGAAGCCTAGATCAGAGAGGCCCAAGGTAGCTAACCTGAAACCTACAAGGAAGGTGGTAGGCAAAGTCACCCGAGACCCAGGCTAACAAAGAGATTGGTCAACAAAGGTGAAAGGCTGGTAGGCTAGTGATTAGGGTATAAAGCAGAACATGCCCAGCTTCGACCATTAGGCTGGTTCAAAAAAGATTGTGTGGGTTAATTCCCCAATGCCCGCCTGCCATGAAGCAATTAAGGTATT
Source organism: Ormosia semicastrata (assembly GCA_029884595.1). Classification (NCBI taxonomy): domain Eukaryota; kingdom Viridiplantae; phylum Streptophyta; class Magnoliopsida; order Fabales; family Fabaceae; genus Ormosia; species Ormosia semicastrata. The sequence continues at coordinate 29,064,919 of JAQQTO010000041.1, read as the reverse complement.
CGAACATTAGGCATACGTTATGCATAGTCACCGGGGATCCAACCTATCGAGCACCAATTTACGCCTATTGGTGAGCCATTAAACTGTTATGATTGGTCTTAGGCGAAGACGATGGGTTCAATTATCCTTTGGTCACATGGGGATTGCCAATTGGGCTGTCAACTTCGTGTTTGGTCTGGCCAAGCCCAACCAGAGTGATTAAGATGGGTCCTTAGGTTGTGCTGACTTGTCTTAGGCTCAACAGAAGTTATGAAAAGTTGGCAAAAGATCGACCCAATTAGGTCCATTCTCCCGGCCCATATATAAATGTGGGCCTAAGCCCTAGACGCTCGGTGACATGTACGATTAACATGGTCCATAACCCCCAAGCTTGACTATCTATGAAGATGGGTTGAGCTTGAGGCAAGCCGAATTCATGTTCGGCCAGTATGGTCCATAACCTTCGAAGCTCGACTATTATGAAGATAGGTCAAGCTTAAGACAGACTAGATTCATGTTCGGCCAAGTAAGGTCCATAAAGCCGCGACAACTTCACCTCGTTTTTGGTGTAATTAAGGTTCTTCGAAGGACTCATTGTGCCATGTGTCACATTTTAAATAGGGGCGCCTTCACATTTTTCACTTCCATTTAATGCATCAGGTATAGTTGGGAACAACGCCTATCAACTGTTAGATAAGGCTTCTGAAATTCCACCATAGGATTATTCCTAAGGCGGTGATTACCTTGCACAGAACACCTTTCATTTTCTACTATTCGATCTTGGCGAGTTTTCCCCACTTAGTTTTAAAAGAGGCACTCCACCTCTTCAGTTCATTCACCATCTTTCATTTTTGTAGTTTCCCCACCACCCCTTTTCTCCAACTCTTCTTGGCATTATAACTTTCAACAAATTATTCTAGGGCTTTTGTTCTTATTTCGTCGAGACTCTTCAAATCAAGTACCTTTTTTTCTCTTTCTTTCACATTTGAATTTTAGTTTATATTATTTTATCTTCTTTTCCTCCATTAATGCCTTTAGTTCTCGAGTTTAGATATGGAGAGTGGGGGTGGTGACTCAGGGAGTGATAGTGAGGTTTCTATAGTGATCATCAGAGAGTTTCCGCCACGGACGCCTAAGCGTCCCTGATAGGAAATGGGGGCCTCAAGTCCCTTTTTGAGCAATGGAGATTGTTCTAGATTTTTAAAGGGTGGTTTTTTTTGTAGAACATGGGAGAGGGGTGTATTTTCAATTCCCATGTTTCTAGGCATAGTGCAGGTTCTGAAATTGACTGGTTTATGGCTGACTAAGGTATAGATCAGACTCCATATGTCAGAGTTTTCGCTAGCCTTGCCTGACAATCCTTTTGAGTGGGTTCATACAGATATGAGGAAATATGCTTTGACTTATAGGTTAGATGAGTGTATTAACCTGTTAAAGAGGACCTTATCGATAGTAACAAATGGTGATGAAACCCGGTTTATATGCCGATCATGCAATGATAGGGAGAGAGTTTACATGTTACTTGACCATGATAATGAGCTTGACTGGGTTTATATGTACGACACTTTCTTCAACTAACTTTATTTGCGGGTGCTGTTTACAGACTTTCAGTGCTCAATTCTCAAGAGGTTGAACATGGGTCCGACTCAACTTCACCCGAACAACTGGGCATTTGTATGGTCGTTTGATATTTTGACCAGATTTCTAGGAAGGGAGCTAAGTAGTACAACCTTCTTTTTCTTTTTTCAATCGAAAGCTGGGAAAGGTGGTAGGCTTTCTCTGAACGGTCACCCCTGGAAGAAGTTACTATCTGTTTTCGTCAAGTCGAATAAGAACTTCAGAAGTAATTTTTTTTTATTATCTATGAGGCAAGGCAAGCTTGCCTTCTATTTAGACAACCATGGGATAGAGAAATTTCCTCTCTACTGGAGGAACAAAGCAGATTCTATTTTAAGGGTCGAGTACCGGAGTCTGTCATTTCCTGACCAGGCTCTAGTTGACCTTCTCGAGTCTTCCCAAGTTTTAGAAAGTAGTACTCTAATAATCTCAAGAATGACTTGGTCGAGTTGAATAAATATATATGTAAGTTAGTAAAACCTTTCCTTCAAAGTTTGCTATGTATATTCTGACTATGTTAATCTTTGGTTTATTAGTTTTAGGTTTAATGGCACCTCGTTTGACTACAAAAGACTTATTGGAAAGCCTGAAGAAGAAGGAGGCCGTGGTGGTCGGTATTGGAACGACTATGATTCCAGTGGGCGAGGGGGCTTCTATTCAACTTGCCCTGGAATCTTTGGCAACTCAATCTGATCCGCTGGTCAGAAATTGTGCTCGAGAATAAGGTGATTTTCTTTATGATCTTGCTGCCCGTCCATTGAATATTGTCGGTTCTCTAACTTCAGCTAGGCGTAGAATTGGTCAAGGTGAGCATTCCTATAACCTAGACCTTCATCTTTCCATGGATAATTTGAAAGATTTTGACAACCATACAGATGATTCCTTCTTTCTGGAACGTCGATTTTGCTTTTAACGATTTTCTCAACACCCACTTCACATCACCTTCTAATAAGGAAAAATATGCAAAGGTTGGATCGGTCGAATTGTGTAAATGGCCAGAGGTTCAGGCTCTCCAGGTAGTAAGTGTAAGCAAATCTATTTGTTCTGGACCGTGATCCGGGATCCCGCTCCATGGGATCAACCCGGCATGCACACTACTGGACTCTCCTAGCTGGCGTAGAGGAAGCCTCACGACGTATTCTGAACCACGGAATACGGTCCTAAGGTGGCGTTGGGATACGACATCACGGCTGATAGATTCATACAGGATCAATCCCTAAATATCCGCAACTGTCGATCATCAACTTACGATATTATAGGATTTATAGATATCCTTGATGGCTAGATACTTTCCTTATATTAATCCCTGATTTATAGGGATGAATCCTATAATAATGGAAATGTGATCATCATCAGGATACTAATCCTAAATTACCTGCATTCAATAAGAATCCCATTAGGATTCTGTATACGCTCTATAAATACAAGGCTAAGTCATCTTAGTAAGGTAACTTTAAATCCAATCTCTAAAACTTTCTTGTACACTGCCTTACTTGAGCGTTGGAGTCCCTTTGCAGGTACTCACCCCCTGTGCTACACTCTCAGCTGCTGCTTAAAGGAGGAACCACCGTAACGTGCCTATCTCAGGTACTCCTTTAAATCTGATTCAGAACATTGGCGCCGACTGTGGGGAAACCGTAAAATTCTAATCTCACCCAATCATGGTGAATACGAGACAAAACTCGAGAAAAGACGCTGCTCAAACCTCTGTCAACCAGAGACAAGATCTTGACATACAATGTCCACCACCACCACTGCCTCCACTTGTGGCTCAAACCTCCGCTGTGAGAAATCAGGCACCCGAATCAGGAAGCCGACGTGATGGGCACTCCACCTCCTTTTCTGAGGAGTCTCCTAACCCATCACGCAGGATTTCTATCAGGGAAAGACTTGAGTTCCCAGCCCAGAGAGGTGATCAGAGCCTTCAAGAGCGCAGGATTCTGGTACATCAACGCTTGGGAAACCCGAACAATGAGTTCGACGATCGTGCGTCCCGCTTAGAACGCACACATCAATCTTGGGGTTCCCAATGCCAATTTCAAGATATGTTGCAGCAACATATGGACTTACTCAATGATCAATTCAGAAGGCTGGAAGACATGCAGCGCGCCATGCATGAAAACCAACCAAAGCTGCGCCGCCGTGATAGACTGACCGACGTGAAAAATAATAAAAAGAGGGCCCACAATGATGAGGGAATTCCCAATACTGAGGACAATAATTGGAATCAAGGAACTATGAAACAACCTTTCTCCGACCAACTCATGGAGTTCCGGGTTCCGAGAAATTTCAAGTTTCCTCCAAACCTTAAAATTTACGATGGAACCACGGACCCCTAGGAACACATAAATGCCTACGAGCAGTCCCTATGTTTCTATGGCGGATCCATGGAATTGTTGTGCCGAGCCTTCCCTCTCTCCCTCAAAAATGGGGCCCTCAAATGGTTTACCAGCTAACCACGGGGGACCATCGTGGATTGGTTGGACCTCAAACAGCGTTTTCTGCTGCAGTACACCACGAGCAAGGAACAACCTAAATCCATCGAATCCCTGGCTAAGATCCGCCAGGGAAAGGACGAGAGCCTCCAGGACTACGTTAGGCATTTTATGGCTGTCTGCACCAACGTAGAAAATTTTGAAGACAGAATAGCCTTACATTACGCTAGGAGCTGTCTCCGGATAAGCTCAGAATTCTTCAAGTCCCTGGCAAAAAAGAAATCGGACAATCTGACCGACTTCCAGAAACGATCCGAGAAGTAAGTCTACTTGCAGGAGGCAACAGAAGACCATAGGAGGTGGGACAAAGGTGAGCCTTCTCACCAAAAGCCCAACCAAAATTCCTCAAGGTCGCGACCCCCAAAGGGTAGCCCTTCACGGAGAAATTATTCTGACTACACTCTTTTGAACACGCCTCGAGAAACAATATTGAGGGAGATGATGAACACAGAGTTTCAAAACGTCCGAAGACCGCCCCCCATCAATAAACACAAGCAGAAGAATCACTCCAAACATTGCACATGGCATAAGGCCTACGGCCACAATATAGAAGATTGCTATCAGTTGTACGATGCCATTAAATTTTTGATCAAGGCCGGATGCTTGCAGCAGTACATCCTTCGTGTACAAAACAACGAAGGGGACAATAGACGTAGAGACAGCAGACGTACCCCACGTCGAAGTCCATCCCCTCTGCCCAGAAGAAGGACAAGAAGTCCTAGGAGAAGATCCCGGACTCCGCCTCGATGAGATAACAGTGATCGACAGGGACGGGCCAGGAACACTCCCCCCGTCGATAACAACGACCACCGCGCTGAGCCCAACAGGACGATCCATACCATTGCTGGTGGCTTTGCCGGAGGGGGATCCTCCAATGGAGCTCGAAAGAAAGCTCTTAGAATGACAGTTTTTAGCGTGATCCACTCAGAACTAAGAACACAAGCGGAGAATAGAAAAACGCCTCTCATCACCTTCTCAGACGAAGACTACGGCGGAATAATCCCAGATCACGACGACCCACTCGTCATCTCCGGGGTAATTTCCAATGCTGAGGTCCGCCGAATTTTCGTCGATCAAGGAAGTTCAGCCGACATTATGTTCCTAGATCTCTATCAGAAGTTGGAGCTCCCGCAATCCGACTTGACTCCCCACGTGGGAGAGTTGACGGGTTTCACTGGTGAAAAGATCACCCTGATCGGATATTACGAAACCTACCTGACCCTCGGATCATCTACACTCTTCAGGACTGTCAGGGTAAAATTCTTGGTTGTGGACTGCCCCTCGGCCTATAACATTATCCTGGGCCGCCCTTCTCTCAATGCCCTCGGAGCAGTGGTATCCACCACCCACCTCAAGATGAAGTTCCTCAATAAGAACAATGAAGTCGTCATTGTTAAAGGCGACCAAGTTGCAGCCAGGAAATGCTATAATGAGAGCTTGAAGATTTGTAAAGTGCCCTGGAGGTCGAACCCCGTCGTATCCACCCCGGCTATCGACCATGTTAACATTTTAGTGACAGAATTGGACGTCAGAGAAGAAATTCGGGGTACTCGCCCCCAGCCCGAAGGTGAACTGGAGTCTCTTTAGCTTGGCACCAACCCAGAACAGGTCACCAAGATCGGAGCTCATCTGGATGAAAAAGAAAAATAACAACTGGCGGAACTCTTGTTGAAAAACAAAGACCTTTTCGCCTGGACTTCCTCTGACATGCCCGGACTCGACACCAGCTTCATTTGCCACCAATTGTCGATTAAAGAAGGTACCAAGCCGGTAGCACAAAAGAAGAGAAAAGTCAGACCCGAGAGGCAGCAAGTCGTCGAAGACCAAGTTAAAGAGCTACTAAATGGCAACTTCATTAGAGAAATCTCATATACCACATGGCTTTCCAACGTGGTTCTGGTAAAGAAGTCCAATGGAAAATGGAGGATGTGCGTCGACTACACTGACCTGAATAAAGTCTGTCCCAAGGACCTATACCCACTCCCTAATGTGGACAAGTTAGTGGGTGGCTCCTCGGGGTTTAGATGGCTCACATTCATGGACGCATATTCCAGGTACAACCAGATTCCCATGTACGCTGGGGATGAGGATAAAACCGCTTTCATTACCGACAGGGCGAGCTACTGCTACAGGGTCATGCCTTTCGGCCTAAAGAATGCAATAGCCACCTACCAGAGGATGATGAACAAGGTTTTTGAAAACTAAGTGGGAAAAATGCTAGAAGTCTATATAGATGACATGATAGTAAAGACCCCACACAACGGATCACACACGGCGGACCTCGAAGAAGTATTTGCACAACTCCGAAAGTACAACATGAGGTTAAACCCAGAGAAGTGCGCTTTCGGGGTCCAGGCCGGTAAATTTTTGGGGTTCATGCTAACTCATAGAGGAATCGAAGCCAATCCAAATAAATGTCAGGCCGTCCTCAACATGAGAAGTCCCCGGAACGTCAAAGAGGTACAATAGCTTATGGGGCGCATAGCGGCCCTCATAAGATTCTTAGCTAAAGCCGCTCACAAGTCTCTCCCCCTATTCAAATTGCTCAAGAAGGGAAAAAGTTTTGAATTGACTCAAGAGTGCGAGGATGCCTTCACTTCATTAAAAAACCTCTTGTCCTCCCCTCCTATCTTGACAAGGCCAGACACCGGGGAGACACTCTACTTATACCTATCCATCCACGACGAGGCCGTAAGCTCAGTATTGATCAGAGAAACCAACGAAGGACAGAAGCCTGTCTACTTCGTAAGTAAGGTCCTCCAGGGCCCTGAGCTTCGGTACCAAAAGGTTGAGAAAGTTGCCTTTGCGCTTATTATCACCGCAAGAAGACTTCGACAATACTTCCAATGCCACCCAGTGGTGGTAAGAACAGACTAACCTATCCGACAAGTGCTACATAAACCAGATTTGGCCGGTCGAATGATTGCATGGTCGATTGAACTCTCAGAGTTTGGAATCACATACGAACCACGACTTGCAATAAAAGCCCAAGCATTGTCGGACTTCCTAGTGGAACTCACAACAGACAACAGTGACCTTAAGAAAGCCTTCTGGACCATTTTTACCGACGGATCGTCGAACCCTAAAGGAAGCGGGATCGAAGTGATTATCGAAAACTCGGAGGGTTTGACCTTGGAGCACTTCCTAAAGTTTGAATTCCCGACGTCAAACAATCAGGCCGAGTATGAGGCCTGCATCGCTAGTTTGCTGATGGCAAAAGATCTGGAGGCAACGCGGATCACACTTTGCAGTGATTCCTAGCTAGTAACCTCCCAAATCCGAGGTGACTATCAAGCTAAAGAACCCCTCCTGCAGAAATACTTGAACAAGGTCCAGGAACTTTTGAAAGGTTTTGAAGAGGTCAAGATAGAGCACATCCCAATGGAACAGAACTCCAGAGCAGACCTTTTGTCTAAACTGGCCAACACGAAGAGCCCCGACAACAATCGGTCTGTGATCCAAGAAACCCTCTCCCAACCCTCCATCACGAATCACAGCATATCCCAGGTGGAGGACCATCAGCCATCTTGGATCATTCTTATACTGGGCTATCTGTGGCATAGAAAGTTACCGTCGGACCCGAAAAAGGCTTCCAGATTGGTAAAGACGTCGGTCAGATACACCATTTACAACAGTCGCTTATACCGACGTGGTTTCTCCTCCCTTCTTCTAAAGTGCTTAACCCCAAAAGAAGCAGAATATGCCCTAGCTGAAATTCATGAAGGAAGCTGCGGTCACCACTTAGGAGCCAAAGCCCTAACCCAAAAAGTATTAAGGGCAGGGTTCTATTGGCCGACAATGGAAGCTGACTCTCATACACATGTTCAAGTTTGTGACAAGTGTCAGCGTCATGCAGATCATTTTCAAGCCCCTTTTGAAGAACTGTTCACGACGTCGGTTCATTGGCTCTTTTACAGGTGGGGTATGGACATTTTGGGGCCGTTCCCCCAGGCCCCAGGGCAGTTTAAATACTTGGTGGTAGCAGTAGACTATTTTACTAAGTGGATCGAGGCTGAACCCCTAATTACCATCACCTCGGGGCGAATTCAAAAGTTTACTTGGCGGCATATTATCACCAGGCTCGGCATTCCGGAATCTGTAGTCACAGATAACGGTACCCAGTTCAAAGACAAAGCTTTTGAAGAGCTACTATCCGGATTGAAAATAAAGCACCACTGCAGCTCCGTCGAGAACCCTAGGACAAACGGACAGGCCGATGCCGCCAATAGAATCATCTTGCGAGGCTTAAAAAGGAGGTCAGACGAAGCCAAAGGGAACTGGGTCGAGCAGCTTGACCATGTTCTCTGGGCATACCGGACCACTCCACATTCAACCACGGGAGATACCCCTTTCAAGCTGACCTATGGCTGTGAGGCCATAATCCCGGTAGAGATAGGGGAGCTCAGCTGGTGCTACCAATAGTTCTCATCCGACAGCAACCCTAGTCTAATTAGAGAGGACCTGAACTTGCTCGAAGAAAGAAGAAACGTAGCCCACATACAGGATGCCGTCCTCAAGCAGAAGACAGCGGCCAGGTACAACAAGAAAGTGGTCCCAAGTAAATTCCAGCCCGACGATCTAGTGCTGAGGAGAGCCGACATAGGAGGGAAAAATGCCTCCCAAGGGAAACTAGCCCCTAACTGGGAAGGCCCCTACCGTGTCGTCACTAGTACGGGTAAGGGAACCTACACCCTGGAAACGTTATCTGGAACCCCGGTTAAGAATTACTGGAATGCGGATAAACTAAGAAAATACTATATCTAAATGCCTATAGTGACTTAACCCTTTAGTAAAGTTATCTTTAATCTATTCTCGTTTTGAATAAATACGTTCTGTACGGACTCTCGTCCTCCCAATATCATCAATAAAATAGTTATTCAGGTATAAAGGTTGGTCGAACGCGCTGCTCTAACAGCTAAAATGTCAAATTGATAGGAGACAGTACAAATCATATGTACACACTCCTTCTTTATACCTAAGCCAAAAAGAGATCCCAAAATCTACATGATTATTGGGGTACCTACCCCGGGCAAGGTTAAACAATGTTGATGCCTTAGGTAAAAGGGTTTTCGTGTAAAATGCCCTAAGCCAGGCGTTATTCTTACCTATGTCTACAATTCCAAACGCTTCCCATAGCAAGCACTGGAATATGGATTAAGGTTTTACTTTGCCTAAGTCTAAAATTTCTTGACGTTTGATTATTATAAGCGTTAGATTACAGACTAAGGCGTTATTTCTACCTAAGTTAAGTGGAATGCCATTCACTCAACGGTATGAGTGAAGGATCCCGGACCATGGTTTTCTACGACAAACAGTTTTCTAAGTCCCTTACAATGACTATGAGAATGGGCGTTGGACCCAAGTCGGACCATGGAAAACAAGAATGAATGGTTAAACAAAGTAATTAAATATAAAACCCCGAACACGGGGCAATTGTCCATACAAGCAACAAAACCCCACGCAGGGGGCAGAAAATAGGAAATGAAAAAAAAAGCAAGAAAAGCTTAAACGTCAGCCTCTTCCCCTTCTGGGATTTGAATAACCTCCGGGTTGCCACCAGGAGCTTTCGCGGCTAACTCCACAACAGCTACAAGTTGGCCATTATGAAAGATTTTATCCGGGGTAACACCCTCCAAGTTAAGGTCGACCCCGAGATTGAAATGCTGGATTTGCGCCACAGTATTTTGGGATTGCTCTCCCCTGACCTTTCCAGCTACCCCGTCCAGCTCCTCCATATCCTTTTCGAGCTCTGTCACCTCGGCCCTCAGTGCGCCAATGCTTCTATCGGCTTCAAGCTTCTCGATCTTCCTGGTAGCCTCAGAGTCCGCCAACGCCTTCTCCAATTCAATGACCCTTTTTTCAAGTTTGACGGCCCTCGCCCTACTATCCTCGTCGGCTTTTGAGGAAGCGGTCAACTTCTGGTTGATTTCCTCATTTTCTTTCTTCAAAGTCTTCAGCTCTTCCGACGCCTGCTGATTAGCGTTCTTGATAGTCTCCTCGATGAAACGGATCTCGGCCGCTGCCCGGAGAGCTTGTCTTTGAAGTGCGGCTAAGGTCTGGGCCAGGCCTTGCTCAGCAATATGCTGCCTCACCTCGCCACCCAAAAATCGCCCAGATATGAAGGGGCCGGGATCAGAGTGCCCCGTGATGATTAGCAAGAAATTCGCCCTTTCCCTTTCTCCGCCCTCCGATGACCTTCCATCGTGCTCAGAAGGCTCTTCGACAGCCTGCCTTTTTCTCCCTTTGAGATTGTGGGCAGGGCATCCTGGCTGATCTTGCTCTCCGATAACAACACCCCAGTCGGAGGAGTCCGGAATGGCTGTGGAGGAAGAAGCCGCGGTCTTCTTCCCCTTCCTCCGATTCCTTGAAGATTGCAGGGTAACCATAGAAGACCTAGAAGTCATGTTGCTAACTGAAAAGAAACAGAAACAAATATCGTCAGCACATCACGAAACATTGATATATGAAGACAAAGCAAACACCTAGGGATACTAGGGGTAAAAACGCCCTAATTCCTACCTAATAAAGCGTAAAGAAGATCATCACTAGGGATATAAAGAACATCTCTAATATTGATGTTCCCATGCTTCTCAGCATATCGGGTTATGAACCTCGCGGTCCTAAGCTCCTCGGGGTCGAGATATTCCTCCTCTTTTTCAATCAAGTCGATGGGCATGTCCCAGCATCTCTGCGTCCAGTAAAGAGAAAATTCTGGCTCCCCGTCCGACTTGAGGAAGAATGGTTGACATCCCTCCTTGGCTTTTACCTTGAAAAATGCAGTCTTAAACCCTTTGAAGCTTTCTTCAAATATATCGAAGGATTTACGACCAAGCCAAGATCGGATGACAAGCCAACTCGTTTACATTATCGTCCCCTGGGTGTTTATTCTTGTATAAAAATAAAAAAAGGTATTCGCTGAGCACTTAAGGCTCATCAACCGATAAAACCTCTCAAACGAGATGATGTAGCCCCAACCGTTAGGATGGATCTGCGAAGGGGCCACTTGGAGAGTACGAAGGACGGCCATTTGGAAGTCAGAAAATGACATCCTAAGCCCCAACTTAAGAAAAAATGGCTCATATAGGAACATGAAGTGTGAACCCTCTTCTCGACAAGAGCACACTCTCTCATTCCAATTTGGGCAGACAACTTCAAATTCGTCGTCTCGAGCTTTGTTCACAGTTAACTCCAAGGCAAATAAGGATTCTCGGAGTACGGACTCGCTCGAAAACTTGGACTGATGATCCCATACGTCGTCCACCACCCAGGGGCATACCAGCCCGGGACCCCGTCGAACTCGAACTAGCTCGTCCTCTGCCGGGTCACGGACGTCGTGAAGTGGGGGCTGGACCCTAGCCTTTTTTCCTTTGGCCATGGAAATCCTGAGAACATCCAAAGAAGTCGGTAAGCAACTGTCAGAATCAATAGTTTCATAGATTCAGACATAGGGAAAGCGAAGTAATCCAAACCTCCCCTACCGACCTCCTGTCCCACCAGAAACAAAGCATTCAAGGGAACTCCTCCACCGCACATGGCGCGGCAAAGATGGTGTTTCAGGGAGGCGACAAAATCTACCTAAATCACTAAGCTCTATTTAAAGGAAAGCAAAACCAGAAATGCGAAGCTACTCTACTCTTTAAAATGTTGAAAGAAAGTTACTTACTATATGAAGGCAGAATACTTGAACAGTGGAGAAGAGGCGCCAGAACAGTGGAGAAACCGCGAGTGGCTGAAAAGCACCCAAAAGAAGCCAAAGCTTTCTACACACGGTGTTTTCAGTGAAGGAAGCCAAAAATGGTAAAGTGAGGAAGATGAACCTTTGACTCTTATTTATAAAGGGTTGAACAGTTAAGGGACATTTCTGTCCCCTCCGACGCAAGTTCAGAAGGTGTTCATCATGGCTTGCGGAGCTCTAGGCACATCCCTCCGATGAAATCGCAACACGTGGCCCACACAACTATAATAGCAGTTGAAAGGACGGTTACGCAGTGATCCAAAGCATCATACGAATGTTGGATGAGAACCCGGGTTCGTACCGCGGATTCCAGCTCCAACTAACTATTAACATCACAGACAACGTGCTAACGCCGAGGTGCATTTGTGGTGGCGATTATGCCGAGTTGGCATTGGACCTATCCCGGCAATGTCTTTACTTGGTTATATTGGGATAAGCGTTGGACTCATCTTGGCAACGTTATCTTGGTGGAAAAACATATATATAATGAAAGTGCAGGACAAATACAGAGAATGTAAAGTCTATTGAATCATTCCATACATCGTCATACAACCAAAAAAGAGGAAAAAGAAAATATTGAGACATGGAATGTATAAAGATATCCCGGGAAAGGGGGCAAATATCTTCGGCTGCCTGGATCATACCCCATCCATATCTCCAAACCCCGGTCTCTTGAAAAAATGGATTGGCTTTGAAGAACATTGGCAAACCGGGATCATAATCCCGGATAAGATGCCAAAGTTCCTTGCACTGCTTCTCCGCGATGCAACTAAAGACCGAGATCTTTTTTCGTTCGTTGGAAGGGGTACGACCTCTCTAGCTGAAGAATCCTCAGCCGGTGTCAACCATTCCAAGTTGCCTCAAGTCACGGAGCAGCTACAGCGGCCTTTCCACCCCGGAACAGAGTGAAGCCACTCCGGAGTAGAAATCCTCCGCTCGCTCATTCTTCCCCCACCTTCTCGACGAATAACGGCAGAAGCGGATATGCGCTGCTTCCTTGAAAGCAAGTCAAAGAAAGCAGACCACCCCAGGTTGCTCAAAGAAGGTCCTCGCTTCCTTTGTCCTGGCACCCTTGCATATCTATTCGTTACTACAAAGAAGACTAGCCAGGTGCTTTCACGTAGCCCGCCAAGAAGATGGAGAGAGGAACAGTGTGCTCTGTCGGGTCCCCATGCAGTAGTAGACGAAGGCATTGTCTCGTCCTGGAAACACGTTGGATCAGACACCGCCGTGTACGCCAGGAGAGAAAGGCTCCCGCCTCGCTAAATGCATAGCAACCCAGTTTTACGCTAAGAAAGAAAGGCCCTTGTCGAAAAGAAAAACGCTCGGGGAAGATCAAACCTCTTCAAGAACTTTGAAAAAAATAAAAGTATAATCTCTGCAGATGATGAAACTCTCTTCGCAAAGGTGGGAGATGAAGAAAAAACTACACTCATTCCCCTGGGAGAAATCATCTCTGATCGACAATGAAAAAGGAGGGAATGCAAACTCACAGAGAAGTATTCTCTACTTATAGCATGCATGAAGGATTCTGATTGGTTCCGTAAAAGGTGACCTGATCCCATGAAGTCAGCCAAAATAAATGCTTTTGATCTCTGGTTGGTCACAAAGATAGGGAGCAGTTGAAAAAATTCGTATAAAACCGACGTTTTCTTTAAAGAATCACTACTTCCCAATAAAGTCCAAGCATCAGTTTCCTAGAGAATCACAGACTGTTACCACCAGAGATCACAATCGGGATTTACGTTGAATATGTCTCCAGGAATCCTTAGTACTCATACTTGGGGGTAGTGATTTTTACTGATAACTGAATAGGACGAGAACGTCGGTAATAACCCGAGGTCTAACGCCTATCCATCGAATTATCATAATAGCTGTGCGATGGTTGATCCGTTCTAAACTTGACTCTGGTCTGTCTCATCCAAGAGCCAAGCTAGGGGCAACTGTTCTGGATCGTGATCCGGGATCCCGCTCCATGGGATCAATCCGGCATGCACACTACCGGACTCTCCTAGCTGGCGTAGAGGAAGACTCACGACGTATTCCGGATCACGGAATACGGTCCTAAAGTGGCGTTAGGATACGACATCGCGGCTGATAGATTCATACAGGATCAATCCCTAAATATCTGCAACTGTCGATCATCAACTTATGATATTATATGATTTATAGATATCCTTGATGGCTAGATACTTTCCTTATATTAATCCTTGATTTATAGGGATGAATCCTATAATAATGGAAAGGTGATCATCATCAGGATACTAATCCTAAATTACTTGCATTCAATAAGAATCCTATTAGGATTCTGTATACGCTCTATAAATACAAGGCTAAGTCATTTTAGTAAGGTAACTCTGAATCCAATCTCTAAAACCTTCTTGTACACTGCCTGACTTGAGTGCTGGAGTCCCTTTGCAGGTACCCACCCCCTTGTGCTACACTCTCAGCTGCTGCTTAAAGGAGGAACCACCGTAACGTGCTTATCTCAGGTACTCCTCTGAATCTGATTCAGAATACTATTGAATCTAACTTAATTTCCATGAAGCAAAAATTAATGTTAGCCAACCGATTTTTTAATACAAAAATGGAGAAACTTCGCTACAACATACTCTCGAAGTTGAAGGGTTGAAGCCAAAAATGCAAGAAATGGAGAAAAAGATTGACCAGGCCACTCAACTGGAGGAAGCCTGAAAAAAAGAGTCACGAAGGAGAAAAAATGGTCGAGGCTGATTTGAAGGCTCTTCAAGAGAAAGTTCGTGAGGACAAAGCATCTCACAACCAGGCTTTGAAGTCAACACTTGATTAGGTGGCAGAATTAGAGGAAGAGTTAGATAGACTAAAACTGGAAGTAGCCGAACAACATATTCTTAGTCATATGAAGGGTTTGGAGCAACCGAAGTTACTTAGTCCAGAGGGGTTGTTCGATGATCGGTTGGGCAAGCTTGGAGCTTTCAAGATGATTGTTGATGGTCAGATCATTGATGAAGAATAGATGAAAACTTGGTTTCATTTTTGTTTTGAATAGATTTTTAGGAATGTAATGTTTAACTAGATGCGCGTAATAGGTGGCTATGACTTTGCTTGGCTTATGACTTTGCTTATGACTTTGCTTGTAATGTTTAACTAGATATGATAGGTGGCGTATGACTTTGCTAATGATCATATCTTAGTACATTTTTGGTGAATGATGAATACACTTTGATATGTTTTCTGTATATGCGTTTCAATCAATCACAATTAATGGGAATTCAAAATGGCAAGTTTTAATGAATAATTTGCATGTAGCCTTTGATATTAGGCATTTAGTATGTCGAATTATATAATGACTTAGCTCGACCAATTAGAAATAATAGTTAATACGGGGGTAATGGGTCAGACATAACCAATTTATATACTGGTCGGTCCCACGATTGCATGACCATCTTAAACTGTTCTAGAAATATCGAGTTTGACCGATTTTGATCTCAGAATTTTTCGAGCATTAGCTAATCATGTATTGGGTGTGATGGCATTACCATGACCTTGGAGTTTACTGAGCATTAGCCGATCATGTATTGGGCATCATGGCCTTGCCATGACCTCAAAATTTTTCGAACATTGACCGATCATGTATTGGGTATCATGGCATTACCATGACCTCGGAATTTTTTAAGCATTGGCCGATTATGTAAGTTGGCAGGGGACTTTGATGGGAACTCTATTGATTTTATTTTTTTGATGGATGTTGAGACATGTCATGTTAAATCCTCTTAGGAAAAACCTAATAGGAAAAATCCTGGTGAGGAAAAAGAGTACACAGTCCTAGCTCCTATACATAGTTTATTACATTTAATTGGAAACATTCTATATAGAAAAACAACTAAGGACTTAGCTAAAGTAAGACCGAAGATAAGCTACATTCCAAGCCCTGAGGAGGATTTTTCATGTGACATTAGCTATTTTGTATGCTTCTTCTGCGATGTTTTTGACTATTTGGTAAGGCCTTTCCTAATTAGCTGCAAACTTGCCCTCATCAAGAGGCCTTTTGGACTCTTCTATCTTGCGCAAGACTAGGTCTCCTTCCTTGAACTTCCTTGTCCCCACTTTTATGTTGTACTTCCGAGCTGCACTTTATTTAGCCGCTATTTCTTGGATATGAGCAATTTCTCTTTCTTCTTCCAGTAAATCTAAGTCGGCCTTCTTTCCTTCTTCAATGTCCTTCTTCACCTACTTCCACTGGTATCATTGCATTAGCTCCTATTGTAAAGCCAAATGGGGTCCCTGAGTAGAAGATTGCACAGTTGTATAGTATGCCCAAATGACATTGGGTAATTCTTCAGCCCACTGCCCCTTAGCTCAGTCTAGTCTCTTTTTCAACCCAATCAGGATGACCTTGTTTGCTACTTCTACAAGGCTGTTTGTTTGAGGGTGTTCCATTGATATAAATGCATGTTTAATTCCATATTTCTCACAAATCCTCAAAATTTATTGTCAGTGAATTAAGTACCATTGTCAGACACTATCATAAACGGTAAACCAAATTGAAAAATCATGTTTTTCCAAATAAACTTTTTTACCTTCTCGGAAGTAATGCTAGAGAAGGCTTCGACTTTAATCCATTTAGTAAAGTAGTCAATTGTGACCATGATGTACCTCAATTGTCTTAGTGCTATAGAAAATGGGCCCAAGAGATCAATTCCCCATCTATAGAACGATCATGGTGTTTTCGAGCTATGTAACTCTTCGGGCAGTGCAGGGTGCAGATTGGAAAACTTTTGGCACTTCCCATATTTCGGAACATACTCAAGATAGTTAGCTTTCATGGTTGGCCAATAGAATCCTGCTTTTCCTAAAAGAGCTCAACCTCCCAGATAACTTTCACAAACTCCTTCATGCACTACTTTCATAATATTCCAAGTTCGCACGTGGTCTACACATTTCAAAAGAGGCAATGGAAATCTTTTTTTAAAAAGCTCATCTCTGATGATCACATATTAGCTGGCTGATCTTTTGAGTTTCCTAGCCTTTTTCTCCTCAGTTGGCAATTCTCCATGTTCCAGATATCTAACTATTGGATTCATCCAAGAGCTCGGGTCATTGTGAATGACAAAAGTTTCTTGGCATTTAATGCTTGGTTTCTTCACAACCTCCTGAATCACGGATATTCCCTAGTCCTTTCATACTAGTTGTCGCAACCGAGATCGCGACGGGACTACCGAAATAAAAAAAAATTTAAAATCAATGGAGTCGCCACCAATGTTTATTTAAATTGAAAAAATATTAGAAAAATCCTTTAATTAGGAAAACTGGTCTTTTGAAAATGAGTTTGGATTCAAGGTCAAAATCTTGTAGGGAAGATGTTAGACTCCACTTTTTCTATGAACGGTACCTTAAGTTAGTTATGCAAAAAAATTAATAATCTCAAATATATTTATTTTACCCTTCTTAAAAAGAACATCGTAACTATTTTTTTTAAAGAAAAAGAAATAACTAAATTATGAAAATTTAATTTTAACTTGACAAAATAGAGATTTTGCCTATACGTATCCTCAAGTGCAGTGGGGAACTCAAAGTCACGTAGTTCTTTAGAAAATGAGTGTGATATTAGTTTTTTTTAATTTTGAAAATATTTTACTCTTTTTTCTTTTTTTAAAAAAGGATAAATTTTTTTTATCATTTTTCATGAAAAAATATTATTTAATAATTAAGATTTTTTAAAGTCCAAATTCAACACTAAATAAAATAAGTGGTGTTGTTAAAAAAATGATAGAAGGAAAAAGTAAAAAAAAAACGGCTAGTCTTCATATGACCAGCCAATTAAAAGGTGAAGATAAGTAATCAAAATAAAAAAAAGGGAAAGGTGGGGTACATATTGCTAACCACTGAACCTGACTTATTTGAAGAAAACAGAGAAATGAAACAGTCGAAGAGAGGAGTTCTCCAAGTCACATACAGGGGTAAATGTGGAAGGAGACAGTAGGAAGCAGGGGGTGCTTATGATGCTAGAAGACAACGATACAATTCAAAGCTCAATGGTCTCCTCGCAGCGGTAGGAGGCTCTTCGACACGTGTTCAACATGAATCGTGTTGTAGGGTTCTCGATGCATGGGTTCTAGTTCGAGACCAAAATTTTTCGACACTCAATTAGATATTTGGAGTCAAATTATCGCGAGTCACTAACGATGAGCCAAAGAGATAATTACTATGAGGTGGTGGTTCGCAATAGATGGTTCGATTTACGATGACACGCGGGATCTTGGGCGAAGGCACGACACCGTGGCAGCAAAGACCAACTTAATTGATAATTGATTTCTACTACGAGGTTCCTAGGATGATGGATTATAAAATCCGGTATAAAATACGGCTATCCACTGGTGTGACTCACGGTTTCAAAAGTGGCGTGGAGGACGACGACGCATGGTAAAAAGCTCGGTGGCTCGTGGAGGAACATGGTGGCTATGTAGGCTTGGTTCTATTTTGGGGTGGCTTTGGAGGTTCCTAGCCTTTTTCTGGAACTTCACGGTTTGGTTATGATGTTCCAAGATCTAAGTGTTGTGGTGCTTTGGTTATCCAAGATGGTGAAGGGATGAGGTTGTTTTAGGGAGGTGGTGAGAATGGTAATGGAAGTTGTGTGGTGCATTTTGCTTGGTTGTTGTATTGGGACATGGAGTTATCGTTTCACGTGTAGTTCCCAGCTTGCTCTTTTGGTGATGGTGAGTCCATGAGTTATGGTAGTTATGGTGATTTTTGCTACCAAAATTATGGAAGGTTTGAAATGTGGGGACTAAGGTGGTTGTAATGGTTTATTTAAATTGAATGAAAGTGAGGTGGTTAGAAGGAATGGATGGATTAGGTGATTAAAAATGGTGGTCTTTTGGTTTTGTGGTAGAAGATGAAGGTGGTGGTTATGGAGGTTCATGGTAGGGAAGCATGTTACCCACCTACCCGATGACCCGAGCAACCCGAACCGACCCGACTTAATTGGTTCGAGTTAGTTCGGGTGCAAAAAACGTTAATAAAAACCAACCCGTCCCATTATATATTTATGACGGGTTCTTAAAAAGCATCGTAACCCGATGACCCGACCCAAACCCGAAATAACTAAATTATGAAAATTTTTTTAACTTGAAAAAATTAAAGTTTTGCATAACTCGACCTCAACCCGACCAACCCGATTACCAACCCAAAGTCAACGATTCTTTAGAAAATGAACCCGATATTAGTTTTTTTTATTTTGAAAATATTTTACTCTTTTTGGTTCTATTTTTAAAAAAAAAAATTCCATTTTTCACCCGACCCGAAAAAACCTCATTATTTAATAATTAAGATTTTTTTTTACCCAAATTCAACACTAAATGATCACCCCTAGGTTGTTAAAAAAATGATGAAGGAAAATTTTGTAAAAAGAAAAATGGTTGTTTGGGCTTGGTGACTCTAGTGGTTTGGATGAAGGTGGTGATGTAGTTAATGAAGAGGATTAAAAAAGTGTATGTGTCTCTCCATCTGTATACATTCCCCCTATTTTTCTTAATGCCTCAGCCTCAATATTTGAAAAGTCCTCATTATGTTAGATCCATTCTTTATTTCCTTTTTCGCGCTTCATCATTCTACTCCATTTCTTTTCTTCCTCCTAATAGCTGTTGCTTTCCTTTTTCATGTCAAACAGGAATCCAAGGTGTAGGTGCTTTGAGTGAGCTAGCATTGAGCAACGTGGAGACAACTTGGAAGAGAGCTATCATTGGTTGCTTGGTTAGCCTTTGGTAAGAGGCTCTTACGACAAGATTAGAGCACGTAGCGAAATTGAATAGGATCAGTGCCTACTTCTCGATGCAAATTTTTTATTTTATTTTTTTATTATTTTTCTTTATTTTCTTTTTCTATTTTTTCTTCCTTTTGTATTAATTATAAGCTAAGAAAAGAAAAAGAAAAAAAGTACTTTTTATTTTCTTTATTTTATTTTATTTTTATTTTTTTACACAAAAAAGGTGGTGGTTCGCAGGAGATGGTTCAGAGGACGATGACACGCGGGATCTTGGGCGAAGGCACGACACTGGTGGCAGAGCATAAGACTGCGAATTGTAGCAGGGTTGATAAATTTGATTTCTACTACGAGGTTCCGGATGATGGAGTTCCGAACGACGGGGTCCGGGTAGCAACAATCTGGCTATCCACGGTGGTGTGACTCACAGATTCGGTGGCGTGGAGGACGACGACGCATGGTAGGTCAGTGGCTCGTGGAGGAACATGGTGGCTAGTGTAGGCTTGGTTCTATTTTGGGGTGGCTTCGGTGGAGGTTCACAGTTTTGGGTGGAACTTCACGGTTTGGTTATGATGTTGATGAAGATTGAGTGTTGTGGTGCTTTGGTTAGCGGGTGAAGATGGTGAAATGATGAGGTTGTTTTAGGGAGGTGGTGAGAATGGTAATGGAAGTTGTGTGGTCTTGTTGTTTTTAGGTTGTTGTATTGGGATGGGTATGGAGTTATCGTTTTGTGTAGTTGGGCTTGCTCTGTTTGGTGATGGTGAGTCCATGAGTTATGGTAGTTATGGTGATTTTTGCTATGCAAGTGGTTATGGATGGAGGTTTGAAATGTGGGGACTAAGGTGGTTGTGGTGGTTGGTATTGAAGCTGAATGAGAAGTGAGGTGGTTATGGAGGAATGGATGGATGGTGATTAAAAATGGTGGCTGTTTGGTTTTGTGGTAGAAGATGAAGGTGGTGGTTATGGAGGTTCTGGTAGGGGTGCACAAATACCCAACCCGACCCGATGACCCGAGCAACCCGACCCGACCCGACTTAATTGGTTCGAGTTGGTTCGGGTAATCGGGTCCGTTCGGGTAAAAACCGACCAACCCGTCCATTAATTGGTTCGGGTGACGGGTTCAAAGAGCCGACCCGATGACCCGACCCAATGACCCGATTACCCGATTAAACGACGTCGTTTTGCCTAACCCAACCACTTAAAGTGCATAACTCGACCAACCCGACCAACCCGATTACCCAACCCGACCAACCTGATTATCCAACCCGCGAACCCGACCAACCCGATTACCCAACCCGAACCAACCCGATTCCAATCGGGTTGGTTCGGTTCGGGTCGCTCGAAAAAAATTCCACAACCCGACCCGACCCGACCCGACCTCATTTAATTGGTTTGGATTTTTTTTACCCCCAAACCCGACCCAACCCGACCCGTGATCACCCCTAGGTTCTGGTTGGGGATGGGTCACAATTTTGTATGGTGAAATGGTTGTTTGGGCTTGGTGACTCTAGTGGTTTGGATGAAGGTGGTGATGTAGTTAATGAAGAGGATTAAGGCTGCCTATTGAGTGTATGTGTCTCTCCATCTGTATACATTCCCCCTATTTTTCTTAATGCCTCAGCCTCAATATTTGAAAAGTCCTCATTATGTTAGATCCATTCTTTATTTCCTTTTTCGCGCTTCATCATTCTACTCCATTTCTTTTCTTCCTCCTAATAGCTGTTGCTTTCCTTTTTCATGTCAAACAGTTCATCCAAGGTGTAGAGGTGCTGAGTAGAGCATTGAGCCTTATGTGGAGAGCAACTTGGAAGAGAGCTATCATTGGTTGCTTGGTTACTGCACTGTTGAGGCTCCTGTTGCAAAGATTAGAGCACGTAGCTGAAATTGAATAGCTATTGTGCCTACTCCCGTTGTAAATTTTTTATTTTATTTTTTTTATTATTTTTTTTTTATTTTCTCTTTTCTATTTTTTGTCTTCCTTTTGTATTAATTATAAGATAAGAAAAGAAAAAGAAAAAAGTACTTTTTATTTTCTTTATTTTATTTTATTTTTATTTTTTACACAAAAAAGGTGGTGATCCAAATAAGAAGGAAGTAAAAAAAAGTATTCAAAAACATTGCAATTAAACATCAATTAACACAAAATCATTAGTTCTTTATTAAGTACCAAAAATAAAAATTTATTGACAAAATTGGGTAACAACACTGGCCAACTTGGATAACATGTCTACCCTGGTGTTTTAGTCTATTAGGATGTGACGGATCTCAAACTGTTCAAACTTACCAATGATGTTCTGAACTTTTGTCAAATATTTGATTAATTGCGAATCTTTTGTCTGATACTCGCCTTTAACTTGCCCAGTTATCGATTGTGAATATGACTTTACAATTAGTCGGGTTGCCCCTAGTTCGATCGCCAGACTCAAACTGGCAAGGAGGGCTCATACTTGACCTAATTGTTGCTAGTCTTGAAGTCAAAACATAAAGATTGTTCGATCAACACTTCATTTGGTCACTTTAGGATTATCTTGACCTCATTTCCTTTTGTGTTGGAAGCTCCATCAACAAACGAAGTCCAAGCATTAGTATTCATATCATGCTCAAGTGGTGGGGATAATTCAACTAAAAAATCATAAAGTACCTGAGATTTTATTGGACCCTTAGGGTAGTACTAGATTCCAAACTCAGATAATTCAACTAACCATGCAATCATTTGACCGACTAGTTCGGGCTTTATGAGTACTTGTTTAATAGGTTGGTTAGTTCTAATGGTGACTAACTGACTTTGGAAGTACTGTCAAAGTTTCTGGGCTGTTATTACCAAGGCGAGTGTTAGCTTTTTAATTTTTTGGTATCTAGTCTCTGAGCCTTGTAAAACTCTACTAAAGAAATAAATCAGCCTTTGCTCCTTGCCTTCTTCTTTTACCAGGACCAAGCTTATAGATTGGTTGGATAAGCAGATGTAAAGAAAGAGTTTATCGCCAGGTTCTGGCTTAGTCAGAATGGGTGGAGAAGATAGGAAATACTTAAGCTCTTGGAAAGCCTTCTCACAATCTTTAGTCCACTGGAAACTCTTTAGTTTCTTGAGGCACTTAAAGAATGGGAGGGCTCGGTCAGGTACCCTAGAGAGAAATCTTAACAAGGTAGCTATTCTTCCTATCAGCCTTTGTACCTCTTTTACTGTGGCTGAGCTTCTCATTTCCATTATAGCTTTGCATTTGTCCAGATTTACTTCAATTCCCCTGCTAGTGAGGAGAAAACCCAAGAACTCCTCGCCATGAACTCCGAAAGCACATTTTTCGGGATTAAGTCTCATGTTATGCTTTCGCAATTAGTCAAAGATTTCAACCAAATCTTCACAGTGATTCTGATTCGCTAGGATTTTTGTAACTGTCATCCATGTATACTTCAATATTCTAACTAATCTGTTCTGAGAAGACTTCATACATTAGTCTTTGATAAGTTACACATGCGTTTTTCAAACCAAATGTCATTACCGTATAACAGGAACTTCCAAATTCAGTGATAAAGGTAGTCTTATTTTCGTCATTGGGATGCATTCTAATTTGATTGTAGCAAGAATAAGCATCCATGAAACTCAAGAACTAGAACCCGATAGCTTCATCAACCAGTCTATCAATACTGGGAAATGGATATGAATCCTTGGGGCAAGCTTTATTCAAATCAATGAAATTTGTGCACATCCTCCACTTACCATTCAACTTCTTTATCATTACCACATTGGACAACCAAGTGGTGTATTCTATTTCATGAATGAACCCTGCCTCTAGATGTTTCTTAGTCTCTTGAGTGTCTGCCTTATGTCTTTTTTCTCCTAACTTTCTCATCTTCTAGGTGGTTGGCTTGACTTTTGGATCCAGAGACAACTTATGACAAATAAAATCTGGATCAATTTCGGGCATATCTGCAATCATCCATGCAAATAGGTCCGAGTTTTTCTTTAAAAGGGCTTCTAATTCTTATGTGGCTTGCTTGGTTGGACTTTGGGCTGAGAAAGATAGGCTGTAACTCATCGGTAGGTTGAGGTCGATCTTGATGCTTTCCATGGGGATCAAGTTTGGTAAGATTAATATTGTGATAAATACGCTTATGCGTGTGGTATATTCGGTCTGTCACAAAAACTTGTTTGGCAGGATTTCTGGGTTTCAACTTCAAACTTTCATTATAACAAACCTGAGCTTCTTTTTGGTCTGCTTGCACCTACTTGGCTGATCCTTTGAGATGGGAAACTTCATTGTTAGATGAGATGTGGACACTATTATACCGAGAATATTAAGCGATGGTCTCCCAAGAATTACATTGTAAGGGGTTGAGCAATCGATGACCAACTACTTGAGAATAGTTTTTAGCAACTCGTTTGTCCCGAAAGTTATTCAGAGTTCAATGTATCCCTTAACATTCATTTGCTCACAATAGAATCCGACAAAGAATCCATTAAATAGACTCGGGTTTCTTTCTGGTATCTGAAGTCTTCTCAGGGTAGACATATATAGGATATCATCCAAACTTCCCTAATCAGCTAATACCCTCTTTATTTGGTAATTTTCGGCGACTACTGAGATTACCATCAAATCATCTAAATTTTATGCTAACTTATCAAAGTCTTCATCAGAAAAAGAAATGAAAGGATTCTGTTATTCTTTCTTAGCTTGGAAAGATAGAGGATGACTTACTGATATTACAACCCTGTGATAGCTATCGAGACTATCAAATTATATCAATTTATAAATCGATTCACCAAAATACTTATTGTGTAAAGCACAACCAGATCGAGCCCTTGGATCACTCTAATGAGGTAATCAAATTAAAAGGTTAATAGGGGGAAAAGGATTAAAAAATTAATTAATAGAAAGAAATTAAAAATTGTAAATAAAATTAAGTAAATAACTAATCCATGGAAATCAACTAATCTTAAATTTAATCCATCATTGATTACTAGGAATCCATTCAATTGCTAATCAAATTCTTAGTCTTCCATCAAGAAGCCTTAAGATGATCCATGAATTCTTTAGTAGATAAGCATCTAGAATTTAATTAATCAAGGTTAAATGAATTAAGCACCTATCTAATCCTAAATTAACCTAAAACCCATTCAACCAAGCTAAGCAATCTTACAAACAACTTTGATACATTGTTTAGTATCTATAATCATCATTAAACACGTGATAATTATACAATGATCACATCAACATCCAAATCAAATTAAACAATTCAATTTAGATTTAACAAAATCTAAAGAAGTAAAAGAGAAACTTGATTAACAATTAAATGTAAAAACAATCAAAACAAGAATTCAGAATTAAAAATTATGAATGTTAATCCCTAGGATTGATTAAAATAGGTCCAACCCTCTAGGGATGGAAGGGAAGAAAGTGCAGAAAAGAAAGAAACTAAGAGAGAAGGGAGAGGAAGAGAGATGAAGAGAGAAAGTGCAAGCAAGAGCAGCAACAGAAAATTAGGGTTGAATTCGTGGTTGCTACTGTAGCTTAAATAAATGTCTCTAAAATTAAAAATCCAAGTTTTCCCTTAACTTAAGGTTAATACTCTTCCTCTTAACTTTAATTGAACACTTAATTTTCATAATATGGGCTTAAGATAAGAGAGTTATGCCCAAAACATTCTTAATAGTTCTCTAGACCCATCAACTAAATTCAAAGGGTGAGAACACCATAAAAATGTCATAGGTATGATATGTGGTCTTCATAAGAGTTGAATATTTGTGTCTTAGATTTCAAATGGAACAAGTTTAAGCTTCATATGACACATACAAGCCAAATTATGGCCTAATCTTTGCACATTATCCAGGTTCTAGTGACAACATCTCTATTCTAACTTCGTGGCCCAATTTGACCCACTAGACATCTGATTCAGCCTTCAAGCACACATTAAAGTTGTAGAGCTTTCTCTTAGCTTTCTTACATGGTAAAAGTCATAATTTTTAGATGTCTAGAACTCAAGTTATGCCTAAAATACAGAAATAGTGTAAAATTTCCAATAATGCTAAAAATTACAATTAAGTTCAATTTGAACCCAAACTTATAAAATGTGTTCAAGACCAATCAATTAAGCACATAAGAGGTCTAAGAGACTAAAAAATGAGGGTTAACTAATATAAAAATTGTGTTTATCACCTGAGATGGTATTTTCTGGCTAAACTAGAGCTTTGTCCTCCTACGAATCCTCTAGCTATAGAGTCAATGACTCCTCTGATTTGATTGAGCACTTCGGTAATGGTCACAACTGCCTTTCTTTTTTTGGTCAGACTTGAGCTCCTCCTTCTTGATTGGCCGTCCTTCTGGGATTCCCTGCTCCTGCTCCTTCTTTTGTAAATGTACTTGCCCAGATGTCCTTCTATGATTAGTTGTTCAATTTTGTCCCTGAGTGTAACACATTCCTTAGTAGTATGCCCATATGTTTTATGGAAATCGCATCTCTTACTTATGTCAACATTAGGCCAACTTTTTGTTGTCCTGCATTCTAAGGTGGTTAGATAAGACTTGACTTGAAAGAGACAGAATATTTCTGAATATTATTTCTTGATAATATTGTACAGGTATGATTTACATTATATAGGTTATTAAAAAAAATAATTTCCCAAAAAAAGAGCTAAATTACAGAAACAAATATGTCATAATACAAGAATCAAATCTACCCTAATAATGAGAATAAAAGAATAAATCTGTACAATAAAGAAAATAAATCTGTACAATAAAGAAAATAAATCTGTACAATAAAGTCCAACACTCCCCCTCAAGCTTGGTGAATGGATATCTATCATTCCCACTTGCCAGTAAGATCTTGAAAGTGCTCGTAGGTAGTCCCTTAGTTAACACATCTGCCAACTGATGTCTCGAAGGAACGTATGTTGTGGCTATGAGCCCACTATCCAATTTTTCCTTGATAAAGTGTCGGTCTATTTCAATGTGCTTTATCCTGTCATGTTGAACAGATTATGGGCAATGCTAATGGCTGATTTGTTATCACAAAACAAATTCATAGGTGCTTCATACTTTATTCTCAAGTCATCTAGTATGATTTTCATCCATAGCAACTCACAAACTCCTTGCGCCATAGCTTGAAACTTAGCTTCTGCACTCGACCGTGCCACTACGTTTTGTTTCTTACTTCTCCATGTTACTAGATTTCCACCTAGAAACATACAATAACCTGATGTTGACCTCCTGTCAGTAACCGAACCTGCATAGTCAGCATCCGTATACACTTCCATGGACAGGTTTCCCCCTTTTTTAAATAGTAGTCCTCTTCCAGGCGTGGTTTTAAGATATTGTAGAATTCGATCCACGGCTTGCATGTGTCTCTCCCTCGGATCATGCATGAATTGACTAACAATACTGACAGCATATGCTAGATCAGGTCTGGTATATGCTAGGTATATCAGTTTTCCAACTAGCCTCTGATATTGAGATTTATCTACCTTGGGACTCTCTTCATCATTTCTCATTTTGTGATTCTGCTCAATTGGTACACTAGTTGGCTTACACCTGAGTTTTCCAGTTTCTTTGAGAAGATCTAAGATATATTTTCTTTGTGAAATGAAAATACCTTGCTTAGAGTAGGCAACTTCAATTCCAAGGAAGTACTTTAGTCTTCCAAGATCTTTCATTTCGAACTCAGCAGCTAATTTCTCCTTTAGGAGTTGCTTCTCAACTAAGTCATCACCTGATATAATGATGTCATCAATATACACAAGCAAAACTGTGAGTTTACCTTCTTGTGAATGTTTAAAAAAGAGAGTATGATCACCTTGACTTTGTTTGTAACCCAGGGACACCATTGTTTTGGTGAATCTTCCAAACCAAGCATGGGGAGACTACTTTAACCCGTATAACGCCTTCTTTAACCTGCACACCTTGTTCCTTCCATTAGTGGAATCATATCCAGGGGGAATTTCCATATAAACTTCCTCCTCTAAGTCTCCATGAAGAAAAGCATTTTTAACATCGAACTGGTGTAATTCCCACCCAAAGTGAGCAGCAAGGGAAAGTAAGATCCTTACAGTATTCATCTTGGCTACTGGCGCAAATGTCTCCTCATAGTCAATTCCATAAGTCTGAGTGTATCCCTTTGCCACCAACCTTGCTTTATACCGGTCTAGTGTACCATCAGACCGATATTTCAAAGTATATATCCATCGACACCCAACTGGCCTTTTGTCACCCGGCCTTTCAACAATCTCCCATGTTCCATTCCTTTCCAATGCACTCATCTCCTCATTCATGGCTTGAATCCAGTTCTTATCCTTCAATGCTTCATGTACTGATGTTGGGATTTTAATAGAATCTATGGCTGAAATGAAACTCTGTGTTTGCATTGAAAGATGTTTAGAAGAAACAAATTGAAAATAGGGTACTTTGGATTGGGACAATACCTTTTCCCTTTCCTTAATACAATGGGTAAGTCATCTAGGACAGGTTCACAATTATTCAAAGACATGTTAACAGGTTCAGGAATAGTATTATCTGGGTTAGGTTCAAAAATAGGAAGTTCGAGAGATAGGAAAACTTGTATCTTTAGTACTTCCGTTGGTTCGGACGTCTGAAGTTCTTTGTTGGGCCTGGGGTGCCGAAGAAAGCTGCTAATTCCCGTGTGTAGAGTCGGATGGTAAAGGAAGGAAGGGCCCAAGAAGAAGAACTCACCTCGTGAGTGTTCTCCCCCGAAGTTGAGAACGAGTAAAGAAGGATTCTGCTTCATGAAAAGTGACATCCATGGAGACAAAAAATGACAACTTGAAGGGTGATAGCATTTGTACCCCTTTTTGTTAGGAGCATAACCCGCACATTTGACAAAGACGAGGATCAAGTTTGTTGCGATGTTGGCAATGTACATGAACAAAAGCCACACAACCAAAGACACGAGATCAGTAAACTCTGCATAATAGGAACAGGATGGAAAGTGAGAGGTCATTAGTTGGACAGGACTTACATTACCCAAGACACGAGATGGTAACCGATTGATTAAATATGTAGCAGTTAGCACAGCCTCCCCCCAGTATGAGTTAGGAACAGACATTTGAAATAGTAAGGCTCTAGTGATTTCAAGTAAATGACGATTTTTTCTTTCGGCAACACCATTTTGCTGAGGAGTATCAACACATGTAAGTTCATGCACAATGGCATGCTCTTTAATAAATGTAGAGAAATTTTGGTTGACATACTCTTTACCATTATCAGAACGCAAAAGCTTAATGGATTTTCTAAATTGGGTTTGAATCATGTGGTAAAAGTGGACAAACAATTTAAACATCTCTGATTTATCTTGCATTAGAAAAAGCCAAGTTACCCGAGTACAATCATCAATGAAAGAAACAAACCATTTAGTGCCTGAAATATTAGATATAGATGCAGGACTCCAAACATCAGAGTGGATAAGTGCAAAAGGCTCAACACTTTTATTAGAACTAGGTGAAAAGGTTACACGATGGTGTTTGGCCAACTCACAAACATCACAATGAAAAGACTCAATGGATTCTTGTAAAAATAAAGATGGAAACATAGACTTAAGCAAAGAAAATGAAGGATGTCCCAAACGCTTGTGTTGTAGCCAAATTTGAGCAGCAATAGACTCAGAACTGGACTTATGACAGGAAAGAAGCAACTTCTGATCAAGACCACCATTAGCTGGCATATTAAGGAAATAGTACAACCCTCCCTGTTCCTTAGCAACTCCAATTGTCCTCCCAGTGACAAGATCCTGAAAGACACAATGAGAATGAAAAAAGGTTACAGCACAATTATTATCTTTAATAAGTTTATGAATGGAAATCAAATTATTAGAAAGCTTAGGAACATGAAGCACATTGTTTAAGTGTAGAGAGAGCTGGAGTGTAATAGTAGAACCCTAACCGAGGTTTGAGAGCCATCGCTACGGTTATATAATGCTTACTAGAAGAAGGTTGATAAGATAATAGAGGTGGTGAATAAAAGGTCATATGATCAGTAGCACCAGAGTCCAAAATCCATAAATTCTCAGTACCAGAAGCATTGAACGATTGAAAACAAAAATTCTTACCACTCATGGTTTGAGAATAGGAGCCGAAGGCTTACTTGAGAGAGTCAATGAGAGTCATAAGCGCTCCACTCATTTTTACTAAGGGGCTGGAACTTCATCACTCACATTTGAGTCTAGAGGCATAGAATCCGAAGTAGTCATATTTACCCGACTTTGCTTTGCAAACTCTTGAACCCTCTGTGCGGTTAAGAACACTCTCCTTCCCATGGAGTCTAAAGCAATTCTCCTTGGTATGACCAGATTACAATAGGTACACCATCGACCTTCTCGGTTGGGCTTGGAGAAGGAAGAAGAAGAGCCTGGTTTAGTTGTCTTACCCGTAGCCAAAGCTGATCCACTAGTGGGCTTATCATCAAGCATGACAGCCCTACGACTTTCCTCTCCCCGAACAGTATAGAATACCTCAGACAGAGATGGCAAAGTGTCTCCTTGCCTAGAATCTGAACTCGAATAGGGTCATATGCAGAATCGGGCCGAGAGAACTCAAAGATCCGATCCCGTTCCACAAAACTAGCCAACGTGGAAGCATCTCTCACGCACTCCATTTTTAGATTCGGTATTGATCTAATTCAATCCACAGCCCCATTAAGAGTTCCATAATAATCAGTAACAGAGAGTGCTCCCCTGTTTGGTGGCAAAGATTTTAGTCTTCAACTCATAGCAAGTGGCAATATCCTCGTTTCATA
This sequence comes from Ormosia semicastrata, assembly GCA_029884595.1. Taxonomy (NCBI): domain Eukaryota; kingdom Viridiplantae; phylum Streptophyta; class Magnoliopsida; order Fabales; family Fabaceae; genus Ormosia; species Ormosia semicastrata. Next base: position 29,034,616 of record JAQQTO010000041.1, on the reverse strand, counting down.
GAGAATGTCTAGCAAAGGTTGTCCCAAATTTCACGGGAGGAAGGAAGGAACATACAATTTCTGCTAATCTCGGTGTCATGGAGTTCGAGCCACGTCATAATAAGAGAGTCTTCATCATCCCACGTCTCAAAGTGAGGGTCATCTTTCCCATGAGCTGTCCCCTTCAATGTGTTTTAACTTCCGACGGCCCTTAAGAGTAGTACGAATGACTTGGGCTCACTGTAAGTAATTTTTTCCATTAAGACGATAGGTGGGGTGCAAGACTGGGAGATCATTGGGATTGAGGTGGTGTAGGCGGCAAAGACGAGTTGGGGTGACTTTGACAGCTTGATCGTCTGATGTACTCATGTTTTTTAACCTGTTTTTTTTTCTTTTTTTTCTTTTTTTTTGTCTATTTTTTTTTGAACTGAAAAAGCTATTACAAACACGAAACAACCAAATAGCAAAGAAAAAAGGAGAGATAAACGTGAAACAGGTGAAGAGGAAAAAAAACAAAGACTCACGATGGACTGGTTTGCAACGCTGGGTTGCTGTAGCTCGTGGCGTGGGAAGACAGACTGGTGTAACGCTTTGTGGTAGGGGATAACGGACAAGGATCTGTGACGATGTAGGTAGGTGGTGGAGCAGTGGCTACGTGGGCTATCTGATCTAATTGAGGCAGCAATGAAGGCCGCCAAAAAACCCAATGAAGGCTGGTTCGATCAGCAATGAAGGCTGATCGCAGCGGAAACAACAGAGACTCCCAGATCGGGAGCTCTGATACCAACTTGAAAGAGACAGAATATTTCTGAATATTATTTCTTGATAATATTGTACAGGTATGATTTACATTATATAGGTTTATGACAATAATGACTTGCCTAAAATAGAGCTAAATTACAGGAAACAAATATGTCATAATACAAGAATTAAATCTACCCTAATAATGAGAATAAAAGAATAAATCTATACAATAAAGAAAATAAATCTGTACAATAAAGTCCAACAACTTGTTTTGTAAACCTCCTTGAATATCTAATATCTTCAGGTGATCAGTGGTGTATAGACATTGTATTTGGGATTCAGACCAAAGCTATTGGTTAAGTATTTACTATCTCTAGGTCAGTTGGTCCCATAATCTCTGCTCATGTCTCTTCTATATCCTTCTCTATGGTTTCCTCGTTGATCTGGAATTTGTGTCCTTCCTGGTTGACCTAGTCCTCGTCCTCGCCGTGGCCGGGTTTGGTTTAGTAGTCGGATTGAAATGTTCAAATGGTCTAAATCACTCTGAGAAGATCCGTGTGGTTCCTCATCTAACTGACTTCTCGTTGTTACTATCTCCTTCATATTGATGTAACCCAATGACCTATTTCTCAAATCATCTAAATCAACTAGAGCACACCTGGCAAGGGAGTCAGCAAATGGGCCTGGCTTTAGACTAGCCATTATGGTATACAAAGACACGGTTGGGTTGAGATCTTGGATCTAAACAACTTCTTCATTGAACCTCCTCATGAATTCTTTCAATGACTCATTCTTTCCCTGCTTCAATGTAATGAGGCTAGTTAAAGTGTTTTGATGAACTCTGCTGGTTGAGAAGTGAGTTAGAAACTTAGCAGCTAACTCAGAGAAATCGGATATGAAACTGGGCTCACGAGACAAAAACCACAACAATGCCAACTTCTTAAGGATGGTCGGTAAGGCTCTGCATTTTATAGGGTCAGTTCCCTTATTCAAAAGCATCATGGAGTTGAACATGGTCAAATGCTCCTACGGATCAGTTGTTCTATCGTACAACTCCACGGTCGGCATGCGAAATCCTTCTAGCAAGGAAGTCATCATTATAAATTCGGAGAAAGGATGGTCGACTCACATAGGTTGGTTGAATTGATGCGATGGGTTCCTATAGACATTTCTATCAGCGTTGCTTTCTATTTCATTTTTCGGTTCTCCTGGTTCTTCCTAATAAGCCTCTTTGTTATTAATTTGGTCAATTCTAGCCTCCATACGTTGATTCTAATCATGAAGACCTTGAAGCACATCGAGAAGGGTTTGAAGGATTGGATTGTTAATGTTATTGACAGGTTGGGTATTGGCAGGTTGACCATTGACGGGATGGGCATTCTCCTGGTTGTCGGCTTCGTTGTTAGCTTGTGGTTACCATGATTGGATAAGGTGGTTTGTTTCGGATGGATATTTGTGGAATGGGAAAGTTTTACTTAGCCCCACGGTGGGTGCTTGATGTTCTGGATGGGCTCCAAAGCCTAGGTCAGAGAGGACCAAGGTGGCCGACCTTAAACCTATGAGGAATGTGGTAGACAAAGTCAACCGAGACCCAGGCTAACAAATAGGTTGGTCAATAAAGGCCAAAGGCTAGTAGGCTATTGATTAGGGTAGAAAGTGGAACATGCCCGACTTTGACCATCAGGATGGTTTAAAAAGGATTGTCTGGAATAATTCTCTGACGTCTGCCTACCGTGAAGCAATTAAGGTATTCGAACATTGGGCATACGTTATGCATATAGTCACTAGGGATCCAACCTATCGAGCACCAAGTTGTTCCTGTTGGTGAGCCACTAGACCGTTATGACTGATCTGGGGCGAGGATGACATGTTTGGTTATCCTTTGGTCACGTGGGGATTATCGATTAGGCTGCCAGCTTCATGTTCGATCTGGCCAAGCCCAACCAGAGAGATTAAGATGGGTCCTTCGGTCGTGTTGACTCTTGGTGGGCTCAATAGAAATTCAAACAAGTCGGCAATAGACCGGCCCAAGTGCGTCCATTCTCCTGGCCTATATATAAATGTGGGCCTAACTCCTAGACAGTCGGTGACATGTTTGGCCAACATGGTTCATAGTCCCCCAAGCTCGACTATCTATGAAGATAGGTTGAGCTTAAGACATGTTGGATTCATGTTCGGCTAGTCCATATGCTTTAACAAGCGCTTCACATATTTGCAGATAAAAGCAAAATGGACTCATTTGCTAAGGAATTTTGAATTGGAGTTAGTGTCACCTTTCCCTGAGATTGATTGGAATGCCATGGTTGTAGGAGTGAAAGCAAAAGTGATGGTCCGATGTAAGCTGAGGGAGCTTTCTATTAGTCAATAGGACCAAATGTCTAGTGTTTGCCATGATTTCATTTTTAAGCAGTTCTTGTTAATCTTGCTGGTTCAGCTTCAGTCCAAGTTCACTGATTATTTGACAATGGATATCTAGAATATTGATTTTAACTTTTTGTAATTTTGGTAAGTGGTTTTAACTTTTCCGAAAAATGCTTGGTTATTCTTGTTTCACCTAAAAAAAGTTCCTTACTCATTTCTAATGTATAGAGCGAGACGATTTAATTGCTCCAAAAAAATTTAGAGCATGGATGCTCCATTTGCTCTACCTATTATGTCTAGTCTTTTTGACATTTTTACCTGTTTTCAATATTTATGAAAAAAGTCCACTGTTATTTATTTTTCAACTCCTTATTTCTTTTTTCTTTTCATTTTAGTCTTTCCCAATTACTCTATCATAACTCCGCACTTCCCCCACAGCAACTCCACCTCCTTTCCCCCCATCCACTCACCTTTAAACACCATCATATTTCCTGTTCTTGCAGAATACTCTGAAGCTACAAATATTGTAGTTTAGGAACAGATGAACAATGAGCAACTGCTCTTGTAGAAAATCGATGAAGAGAATGGCAGAGCTTACAGCATGGACTATTATCCTCAGAAAAATTAAGAGAAAGTGGCGAGACGGCACATGCACATGTGCAAGTCCATTCCGGTTCCAGCTCCAGTGTCGATAACTGTTCAATCATTGTTAACAAAGCAGTCACGACATGTTCAAGCATCATTTAACCCGAGTGGACGAAAATTCAAAAAGCATATTTTTATTTACATCGATCCAGAAAGTTATTCTCAGCAAAGAAAAATGGGATAATGGAATTCAAAACAAAATGAACCACAGTGAAAATGAACCACAACTTTTTATCAATAAAATAAAATAAAATGATCTTTCACACTAGATCATTTCTTACAAAAATAAAACTCAATAACCACAGAGAAAATTCTACTCTTTCAAAGACACAGCTTTTGTTACGTGAATTTTTCCTTTAAAATTTTTCAAGATTTCTTCGAAATTTTGACTTTTTATAGGAGTTAATTTTCATTGCTTCAATTTCCAAGGGAGCTAAGCTTGCCGAATAAATTGAAAAGAGTTCTCCTATGTTTGTTGTATAGTGAGAACTGTGGAAAGACGTAGAAGTAGGTTGTTCTCTTTGTATAGCCACAGTTGGGCAAGTGAAGAGAATGGGGTCGAGAGAATATGGGATTTTTTTGCAAAGACTTTCTACACAATTTCAATTTTTTAAGGACCAATCTTGTAAATAGTAATTTTGACAAAATAACCAATTGACCAAGTTATAAGTCACTATTTTTAGCCATTAATGTATTTATCTACAAAATCAACGGTTCAAAGAGCTTGGAGCATTCATGCTCCCAATCTTGATTGGAGCATGTTAAACGTCTCATGTTTAGAGTGACAAAACTAATTATCTGGATTCGAAGTTGGCCAAGGCTACCTTGTTTCTTTTCTTGGATCCCATGTTAATTTCTATACAACAATTGCAACTAATCTTTACTAAGACACATGAATCCAGACTCCTGTCTATGACCAATCTCTCTATTGTTGTGAAGTTGTGATGTAAATGTACTGTCAGCGGATAGTAATGTAATGTGCCATGTTTATACAAAGTTATGCCCTCCACATGGGAGTTACTATGGTACTGGTACCGTACTTGATATAAGTTGTCAAGAAAATGTTAGTTATTATTTTTATTATAAAGGTTATAATTAATAAATTTAAGGTTCAGAGTTTAGGGCAGTTGTTAAAGAATCAAAAGTTGTAAGTTTTAAATCAAAAGTTAAGCTTTTTAAGTTTTTAATATATTAAATGTTTTACTTTCCATTTAAAGCTCATTATTTTTATTCCTTAACAAGAGTCTTTAGAACACTCGTTAGACAAAGAAAAATTTATAGGAAAGTACTCATACCATATATCCCTCTCTTTGGGACAATTTATACTCTCTTGCTTCATCTATCTTTCCTCTAATCCTCTACCGAACTATGTTATCAATCTAGAAGACTACTTGAGAATCTTTGCTCTTCTCACTTCTGTATTTCTTTTTAACTTCTTAATGATTATAATAATGTTAAGATAGTTCATCTCATGACTTCGTTAACATCCATCCAAGCCCAACAACTTAAATCGAACATTAATGTCTTTTATTTTGAGGAACATCTTCACTTTCTCACATGGACAGCTAAAGGTGTTTGGAGGCCTAAAGCCAAATTATAAAATGAGGCTTTTTTTTACTTATTAAATATAATAATATTTAAATAAAATTTAGTTTTCTAATTTTTATATATAAGATTATTAATTAATTTCTTAAATTTTATTATTCTATTATCAACATTTTCATCATATAATTTCTTTTTATAAATACATTTATTTAGAAATATAGGTTCTAGTTTATTTCGAATATAAAAAATTGTCATTTTTTTTTAACATGACGAGGCACGAGCCCAGAAAAGCTACACAACTAATCTAGAGAAAGCAAGACCATAGTCGTCTTGCCAAAGCAACACCAATAAGGCCTGGGGAGCTTGAATATTAAAATAATAGTAAATAGAACCATATTTTTAAATTGATGACGAACACTTTGTATGAGTGCAATTGAAATTGTTTTAAAAAAATCTTATATTTTGAGAATTAAATATGAAAGCAACATATATGAGAGAGTGGTTATGTTTTTTGTTTTTTTAAATGTAACGAGAATAACAAAAAGAATAAGTGACTAGATGCTAATTTTTTTATAAAAAAATGATTTTATAAAAAAAAGTTAATAGTTCACACAACTCTATGTCTATAAGCTAAGAACACTACAAGAAATTCGCTGAATAGCGAGAGATCAGCAAGGGGAAATTGAACTACTGCTAAATTTCAAAAACAAAATCTAATGAATTTAAGGTGGAAACAACTAGTAAATTCCCTCGCTAACAAAAGTCTCTTGCTAAATATATTAGCGAGGGAATGGTCCTTCATTAATGTAAGTATTAGTTGAGTAATTTTTAGGAAGGAATTTCCTCGTAAATCCCTTGCAAATCATGGTAAAGTTTTAAACTTGAAATTTTATTGTTTCAAAAAATCCCGCAACACGTCTTCATTTTCACCCCTTTTCCATTTTCATCCCAATTGCTTCCATTATGGTAGATTGTCTCCATTTTCCAGCAGCTGAGCCCACTAGCCCTAGTGCCACTGCTCACTAGTCACCACCGGTCCGCTGACCAATCGACTTTGGCGATGCTTCTTTGGTGATGAGACGAGTGAAATTTGAACCCTAATAGATCTCTCTACTTCTATTTCTGGTATGAACCCTAACCTTATTCTCTACTTCTGATTCTATTCTTTTCGCATCTATAACGATCTGATTGATCTGTCAGTCTCTCTACCAGGATATTACCTTTCCTTGGAGCCAGACGTAGCTGCAGAGTCAAGCTCATTCCCTTTATTATATCCCCCTATGACTGCCATTACAGGTTCGTTCTTGTTCTTCACTCCATTTCACTATTTTGTGTCAATTTCAGGGCTCACTACGTTTTCTTCTTTAAGTGTTTAGTTTATTATTTTTAACAAATATTATCTTTATCCACTTTGCTTCTTCATCATGTGAGAGCTTCAGTTACACCATTTTAGTTTCCACTATTTCACATTTTTCAGGTTTGTTTTTCTTGTTGAGAGAGTAAAGGGGAAACAAGGAAGTAGATACACTTTGTTTCTGATGGAAGCTAATTGTTAGCTATTACACTTCTTTTCTTTTCTGTTTTTTGATTTGTTGCTATTATTTTATTAGATTATTATTACACCATTCCTTCCTTGTTGATAAATGCTGATATATGTTGTATTCATAATCATTTTTTTCCATCTTCTATCCTCCTCTTCATTTTTTTGTGCTAATATTTGGCTGTTTTCACGAGTTTCCCTGTTTTATTCTTGTATTTCCCTTTTCTCCTATCCAGAAACTAGAAATTGACATGGATCTCTTTCTTGTGATTCCTTCTTATTACTCGAAGATGCAAATTTTTGCTCTCTTTTTTTCTCTGTTACATGTTTCATTCTTTTTTTTTAATAATCAGAGTTTCATCACTTTGTATTTCTTAATTTCTTCTTCTGTTGGGATTTCAACCCATCTACAAACCATAGCTTTTCAAAAGGATATGTTACGCTGTCCTTCCTCAATCCTCAATTTGGTTTGGTTTGTTGATAACACTATATTTTATACATTTTGTAATCCTCTCACTAGACTTCTTAAGGTTCAATTAGGCTTAATTAAGTTGGTTTTGACACATTTTATGATTTTGAGTCGAATTGGACAATTAAATAAATTATTGCATAAATTAGCCTTAATTATCTCTTTGGAAGTGTTTAGTAAATTGGCTATAATTTGAGTTACAAATATCTAATTGATGTGATTTTGGTCTTGTAGGAAAGCTAAGACAATTCCCTACAACTTTCATGTTGAACACTTTTTCGAAATCGGACTCCTTGGAGGTGATATTGAGTTTTGAAGTCAGAATAGAGGAGCTGAAATCGGGTCTAAATACTGTGCAGTAATTGGACCATATCTTGAGTTCTAGGCATGATTTTGAATTGAAACTAAAGCCATTTTAAAGCAAATATTCAGGTCTACAACTTTCATGAGACCACTTCTCTCAAAAATGAAAAGATGACTGGACACACGGCTGTGTATTTACTCAATTATTATTTAAAAAAATAAATAAAAAAAGAATAGAGAAACGTAATCCATGACGTTTCATTCAGGTTACTGTGCATTGCACAGTAACCTTCCAATTGCCTATAAATAGGCATTGCATTTGCAATTGAGGAGCACAATTCCAGGGGGGAAGACGCTGCTGGGGAGAGGCTTTTGGGCAGTGCCCTGCCTCTCTCCTCAGTCTCCCTCCAATTTCTTTTCTCTCTCTTTTTCTCTTTTCTAGTTTATGTGTAAATAAGTTCCAGTCTACTTGGGTTAAAGTGTGAAGCTCTTGGTAATAAAATAAGGTTAGATTTATTCTCTCTCTTTGTCTTTAATGATTTATTTTTCTAGTATTCTTTATATGAATTATATTTTGATTCTGATAATTTAAAATCCCTACGATGAGACGAAATACTCCATCCTTATAAAGTAGAGTTCTTGATTTATTTTAGACAAGATTTTAGCACAATGAATGCTTTAACCCATTTACAAGTGGTAGTAATAATTAAAAGAATCATAGTATAATTACGTATATTATTTTAATGACTTTTAACGTTGTATTTTTCCGATTGGAACCTCCATATTTTGAGGATTCTAATTGAGTTATAAAAGGAATTAATCTTACTTTTACTTTATTTACCAAGATGGATCTTTTTACCCAAGTAAATAATTTTTATCGTAGTAACAAAATATTTACTTCACCTTAATCTTCAACAATTCCTCATGGATCGACTCCTGACTCACCGAGAAATTTATTACTTGAAATTAACCCTGCAGACTTGGGTTTGCAATGCAACAATTAAAAGTGTCAGTCAAGTTTTTAGCGTCGTTTAGCTTGGGGAGTTATTTTGAAGAATAAATTTTTTGTGTAAATATTTTTGTACATAGTAAAAAGTAAATAGTGTGTGAATAGTCATTGAATAGTATGTGAAATAATGTGTAAATAGTGTGAATAGTATGTGAATAGTGTGTAAATAGTAATGTAAATAGTATGAATAGTAAAAAATAAAAAAAAAATTTGTGTGAATAATGTAAATAGTATAAATAGGGTAAATAGTGTGTGAATAGTATAAATAGTAAAAAAGTAAAAAAAATAATAATTTTTTTTTAATAATAATATAAAAAAATAGTAATAAAATTTTAAAAAAATGTGTGAATAGTGTGAATAGTAAAAAAGTAAAAAAAGTAAAAAATAAAAAAAGTAAAAAGTAAAAGAAAAAGTAAAAAGTAAAAAAAAATAAAAAAATGAAAATTAAAAAAAAAAAAAAAAAAGGTGGTCACACCCGTGACCACCCAAAAAAAAAAGAAACTAAAAAAAAAATTAAACTTTTTATTTTTTTTTGTACATATTAACTTCAAAATTCTCTTTTTCTTTTCTTGTACAAATTAATAGTGGGGTTAATTCTCCTTTTTATTTTTTTTGTACAGTGGGGTTAATTTTTCCTTTTATTTTCTTTGTACATATTAACTCAGTGTGGATAATTCTCTTTTTAATTTTTGTAAATATTAACAGTGGGGGGATTTTCTCCCTTTTATTTTTATTTATTTATTTTTTATCCTTACTAATTAGTGGAGAAACTCTCCCTTTTATTTTTTTGTACATCCTAACTCTGTGGGAAATCTCTCCTTTTATTTATTTTTATTTTCTGTACATACTAACTTAGTAGAGTAACTCTCCCTTAATACTCTATAATTTGCAATCATTAATGAAATAATATTTCTTCTTCTCTTCTCTCTCGCTGGAGCAAAAAATTGGCTCTGCCGATTCTCTGGTTTTCATATTTTAAATTTAATTTTTGTATTTTATTTTTTTGTATTTTATTTTTGCTGCATTTTTTTGTTATTTATTTTCAGTCATTTATTTTTGTTATTTATTTATTTATTTATTTTTTTGTCATTTATTTTTGTTTACAAACTTACTAACTTACTAACTTTCTTACTAACTATCTAACTTCTTACTTTACCCACTTTTAACATTTTAATTTATCTGCATACTAACTTTTTTTTTTTTTTTGCTTATTAACTTATTTGGTGGTTGGTTCATACCACACCTTTGTTTTTATATTTTTTTTCTTCATTTGGTGGTTGGTTCATACCACACCTTTGTTTATATATATATATTTTTTCTTTATTTGGTAGTTGGTTTCTACCACACCATTTTTAATTTTTCTTTGGTGGTTGGTTTAATACCACACCTTTATTTTATTTTTATTTTTATTTTTATTTTTGGTGGTTGGTTTCTACCACACCATTTTTAAGTCTTATTTGGTGGTTGGTTTCTACCACACCATTTTTAATTTTTATTTAGTAGTTGATTTATTCCACATCTTTGTTAATATTTAATGGTAGGTTTATACCGCCTACTTTTTAATATATTTTTTTATCATGACAGGTTTATACCACCTACTTGTAAATATATATATATTTTTAAAAAAAAAGTCTTGGGAATCTGACTCAAAAAGACTCAGTTTGTCAATTTATAAGAAAATTAGATGGGAAGCCTATCCTCGACTCATAGAAGGCGTTTAAGCCGTTACTGGACGTAAAACTAGAGGAAGATGTGAGCCACAATCACAACTACATGTATATATTTTCTTGTATAGAATTTAAAAAAAGAGCAAGAAGTGGCCCGAAGAAAATGTTGTGTGAAGCAGTAAGAAAAGGAAGCCAGTCAAGACACTCCATCTGTATAAATAATTTCAATATTTGGTCATACTTTGTTTCTGTTTATATTTGTGTAGGTTGCTCTTTTCAGTAATTGCGGTAACAGGTACTATCTTCTATCCTTTTCCTTTCTATTTTTTAACATTGAGGACAATGTTGTGTTCTGGTTGGGGGGAAGGATAGTTGTGTGACTAGTTGTGTAAAAAAATGTATGAAAAGTAGAGTTGTGTAAAAAAATGTTTAAATTTTTTTTTTTGAAAGTGTGTTTATGTTTGTTGTGTTTTTATGTTTGTCAGCTATTTTCTAATAGTTAAATCAGTTAAGGATGACAGAGTAAGGAGTAAATTTTACTGTGGAGGTAATTTTACTCTTGAGACGCATCTAGATTGAGGTAGATACCTTGTTTGTGTAGAAATAGCAAATGGATTTAGGGAAATTTGCATGATTGAGTAAATTGTCTTCTTTTTTAAACATCACATGCTTGGTTATGGATGTTAAAATTTTTGTGGACTGAGAATGATAGATGTATGCCTTGTGAGATTTTGAGCCTATAAATGAATGAATTGAACATCTGTACCATTATCTTCTTTCTTGTGTGATTTTTTTTTCACTCATGGAATTGTTACTCTAGAACTTGCTTTGATTCTTTTTTAGGCTACATTTTCACATGCATACATAAACATGATTGAGGCAAATTTTCTTGAATTAACCATTTTGACCAAATAGCTAACCTTACATATTTTCCTTTGCTTAACCCCTTTGAGCTTATTTGACCATTCTTTGTTTCTAACTCATTACGTGCCTTAAATGAAAAACCATGTTCTAACCCAACCTTAGGGAATAAGAGGCATTGACTTTGTTATTTGATGAGTTCTTGAACAAGTGTGGGGGTGCATGTGCAGATTGGTTATATAAAAAAAGAAAAAAATGTTTCCAGATAAAAAAAAAGGAGCTGATTATTGCTACAATCAAAAGAATGCACCATGTGATATATTCATACCTAGAATGAGGGTGGATGATTGGAAATAATAGGAATAGAAGGAGAATGTTCAAGCCTAACAATGAATTCAACTTACCAATTGATCTTTAACAAAACATTAGTCAAATATTGGTCAATGCCCTTTATGAAAAAAAAAACAAATAGAGAAAGAATTAAGAAAATCTTGGGAAAGTTAGACTGAATGTTCTCAAACATCTTCTCCACTCTAACTGTAACATAATGCTCTTTTATTCTCTTTGGTCTTTAACTTGTCTTATCTATATTACTTCCACCTTTACCTTAACCTCATTATAACCTTGAATAAAGTCCTCATGATTTGTGTATATATGTTGTTTTTGAGTAGTGGAGAAGTAGAAGATAAGCAAGCTTATAGTAGTGCAATTATTCATGAGTTGAATAGAGTGAAATACTAACCTTTTTAAACACTTGAGAGATTGAGAGTGAATTCTGTGAGGATAGATCATTCTTGATTCATTCTTTTCAACTGAAGTTTCCTTGCTTGTTGGTTTGAGATGCGAAGACATGTTACCTCATGAATGTTTTGATCCTTGATTGTCTAGTTGCTCTTCTTGTGTCATTGAATCCTTTAGAGTTTTTAGTTTTTGAGTTTGTGTTATTTTTCTTTATTCCTTGGTTTTTATCTTTTGTGTTTTGCCCAGGAGTGCAAAAGTTAAGTGTGGGGGAATTTGATAACACTATATTTTATACATTTTGTAATCCTCTCACTAGACTTCTTAAGGTTCAATTAGGCTTAATTAAGTTGGTTTTGACACATTTTATGATTTTGAGCCGAATTGGACAATTAAATAAATTATTGCATAAATTAGCCTTAATTATCTCTTTGGAAGTGTTTAGTAAATTGGCTATAATTTGAGTTACAAATATCTAATTGATGTGATTTTGGTCTTGTAGGAAAACTAAGACAATTCCCTACAACTTTCATGTTGAACACTTTTTCGGAATCGGACTCCTTGGAGGTGATATTGAGCTTTGAAGTCAGAATAGAGGAGCTGAAACCGGGTCTAAATACTGTGCAGTAATTGGACCATATCTTGAGTTCTAGGCATGATTTTGGACTGAAACTAAAGCCATTTTAAAGCAAATATTCAGGCCTACAACTTTCATGAAGACCACTTCTCTCAAAAATGAAAAGATGATTTGGACACACTTCTTTGTGTATTTACTCAATTATTATTTAAAAAAATAAATAAAAAAAGAAAAGAAAACGTAATCCATGATGTTTCATTCAGGTTCTGTGCATTGCACAGTAACCTTCCAATTGCCTATAAATAGGCATTGCATTTGCAATTGAGGAGCACAATTCCGGGGGAAGACGTGCTGGCTGAGGAGAGCTTTTGGGCAGTGCCCTGCCTCTCTCCTCAATCTCCCTCCAATTTCTTTTCTCTCTCTTTTTCTCTTTTCTAGTTTATGTGTAAATAAGTTCCAGTCTACTTGGGTTAAAGTGTGAAGCTCTTGGTAATAAAATAAGGTTAGATTTATTCCTCTCTTGTGCTTTAATGATTTATTTTTCTAGTATTCTTTATATGAATTATATTTTGATTCTGATAATTTAAAATCCCGGGTGACAGACGGGAATACTCCATCCTTGTAAAGTGGAGTTCTTGATTTATTGTAGACAAGATTTTGGCACAGTGAATGCTTTAACCCATTTACAAGTGGTAGTAATAATTAAAAGAATCATAGTATAATTACGTATATCATTTTAATGGACTTTTAACATTGTATTTTCCGATTGGAACCTCCATGTTGCGAGGATTCTAATTGAGTTATAAAAGGAATTAATCTTACTTTTACTTTATTTACCAAGAGTGGATCTTTTTACCCAAGTAAATAATTTTTACCGTAGTAACAAAATATTTACTTCACCTTAATCTTCAACAATTCCCTGTGGATCGACCTCGGACTCACCGAGAAATTTATTACTTGAGACAACCTGCACTTGGGTTTGCAATGCAACAATTAAAAAGTGTGCATCATTTGTTCAATTAGAGTTTTCAATGGAATAACCACGAACATCAACCTGTCACAAGTTAACCTAATAAAATTTGACTTTGTTTCCTTGTGTTAGAAACAACAAGTGGTTGGTGGTAGCTATACACGGAATAGAAGAATTTGGATTGGATACCACTGAAAAGTGTCAAGGGAAATTCCATATACTTGTTTTGTTATTTGTTCTATAACCACAACTTAAGTTTTGTGCAAAAATTTTCTATCTTTTCTTTTCCCCTTATGTACAAATAGTTGTAGCATTTTAAATTTACATCTTTCTAAACCAGATGAGTGCTATTAATTAAATTTGTCGAATTTTGTAGGATATGGGAAACTTTCCGTGTTATTCTGGTGGTCTACACTGCTTGGGTATCTCCATTTGAATTCAGGTTCCTTAAGAAACCACAAGCACCACTCTCCATTACTGATAATGTTGTCAATGGGTTCTTTGCTGTGGATATAGTTCTCACCTTCTTTGTGGCTTACATTGACAAAATTACCTATTTCTTGGTCGATAACCCAAAACAAATTTCTTGGATATATGCAAGAACATGGTTGGCCTTTGATGTTATCTCTATCGTTCCTTTAGAGCTTGTTCAAAAGATATCACCTCAACCTCTCCAATCCTATTGGTTATTCAACATGCTCCAGCTTTGGTGTCTTCGAAGAGTTAGTGCTTTATTTTCTCGGTAAGATTGAGAGCTTTCCAATAACATGCTAAGGATATTTGTTTATTAGTTATGTAGCGTATAATAGTAAAAAAATATGTTTTTGAGTAGGTTAGAGAAGGACAGAAACTATAACTATTTCTTATGTGTTTCATTTTATATTATGCTGCTCTTGCTCCTTTTTCAAAGCATTACTATTGTTTAAAAAAAAATAAAGTTTTCTAATTTGCATTCTTCTCTTAATTGGCAATTAAATAGAAGCAGAGTACCTGGAAGTAAATTTCTTCACTCCATTGAGATGTTGGCTCATCCTTTATATTAAATTTCTTTGAAGTTTTGCATTTTCATGCTATGGTTTAATGCATCCATGTAACAATTCTAGGAAGCTAGGCAGAATTCACAGTTAAGTGGTAAGTGTTTTGATATTATTTCTATTCTAGCCTTTTATATCTGTTTTATTAGTTACTAGTTAATAGAAATAGTGATTACCAGACAAGTAATGATAATTTTCAGTCTTATCAGACGTTGGAAGGACTGATGATGCAGCATAAGATCTTCAAATAGGAGACCAAAATCCTACTGACTAATCAATCTGAGAAAAAATGGTGAAAAAAAGAGACAGTTACTGCTTCCATGCCCATTATCTATTCTTTTTTATGGAATCTAAAACTGTCATGCAGGTTTCTATTTTGGAGAATATTTATTGGAAAGAACTTGGACTTCTTTTGTCTGTCTGGATCATGATACTTGCCTTAGATGATGATTCTTACCTTGAGTCTATGACTGGCCAAAATAGAGAAGATTATGCTCAGTGGGGAAGTCCAACCTAGTTCAATTGGGACAACAAGCTTGCTAGAACTCAGGTATGATTCTCTTATTAAGAAATGCTCAATCTTTTTACCAGTTTTTAATTTGTGATTTTTAATAACTGAAGACAATAATTAATGTTATGAATATTGCTGTAGAAAATGACTTTTTAAATTTTGATTGCAACCTACACATCACACAAAGAAGACAAATGGACCTATTGGCTTAAATTTTTTTCTTCTGAACAGAGTTGATCAAGGCACATTATATTATTTTTTATTTAGTCTCATTTTGACTTTTTACTTAAGAAAGAAAGAAATCCACAAGATTAGATTCATCTGCATTTAGCTATGTGATTTGAGGGCATTGCATTCTTTATATTTTTTCAGTTGCATTGATATTTCGGTAATTTTTATATTACTATCTATCACTTTGCATGTTGTTAATGCTAATGATGTAGTTGCAAGGTCAATGCAAGTTCTTGAGCAGATCGTGCAGACAAATACTCACATTTGATGATATTTACTTTCAAGTTGAATATGTATATATAACAATTATATTACTTATTGTTGATACCCATATTTATCTATTTTTTTATTATTTATTTTCATTTTTTATTTTATTTAATTTAATTTCTTTCTTTACAAAAAAAAGAAAAAAAAGAAAAAAAGAAAAATTGTCACTACGGGTCAATCCAACCCAATTTCCATCTCAACCCGTAACCCATTTTCGTTTTTAACCCATGAACCATTTTCCATCTCAACCCACAACCCAACTTCCTTCTTCCTTCTGCTGCAACCCTATCCTCCACAATCAACTTGCTTTGAACTGAATTAAAAATCTCTACAATTTTTTTCCCTTTAGCATTTCTATCATTATTTCCAATCATTATCTTGCCTGTTTGCATTTCAAAACGGAAAAGCAAATTGATTGTGAATGTGAATCAAAGCAAGAATAAAAGGGGAGAATCGTTCAGAAATGGGAGAGCTACATAGGATTAAAAAACGCAGAGCAACCATAGAACCACACACCACCAACAAAAGCCATCATTGACCATCATCAACTCAACTGAGTCAACTCAGTTAACTAAGCACTCTCCATTCTCGTCCCCAAGCTTCACCTTGACCACCATCTTCAACCTTCATCATTTTTTTTCCACCATTAACAAACATCAACAACCACCCACCTAAAAACGGAACCATCACAAACCATTCTCCACCATAACACTACCACCATTAGCAAGCCAACTGAGTCAACTCGGTGAAGCCACCATCACCCCTTCATCTTCATCACTTCCTTCACCACCCATCTTCAAAGCTCACCATCCCACAACCAACACCCACGTGAAGCCACCCTGCTGCACGGCCTCCCCAACCACCGAACTCCCCATCACCGCTCAAATCCGGACCTCCGCAGCCCCGCACCGTCCGTCCTTCTGCTACCCTGCCGCTGCACCGGCTCCACCCCAACGAGAACACCGCCGCTGTCCCGCACCGTCCTTCCCTCCATATCCGCCCTCCGCGACGCCGAACCCGACCGAGAACCCCACCGCCGCACCGGTCCGAAAGGTCCGACCAGAACCCCCACCGCCGCGCTGTCCGAAACGTCCGAACGTAACCCCGTCGGCCGAGCCGGTCCATCACGGTTCGTCCCGAGAACCTCGCCGTCGCCGCGCTGCGCTCTCCCCGAACCCGATCCCGGCGGATCTGTACTGAGCTCCCGCTCCCTTGTCCTCCAACGATCGTGAGTTTCTTCTCTCCCTCCCATTTTGCTTCTTTCTTTTCCCGATTCATAATCTGTGATTGTTCCTTTTTTTATTCTGCTGCTTACTTTTTTTTTTTTTCTCTCTCTCATTTGGGCCTTCTCGTTTTTGCTTTGGTTTGGGCTTATTTATTTATTTATTTATTCATTTATTATTTGAATTGATTTGTAGTTATTAATTTGGAATTTACAATTATTTTGTATTTTAATTTAATACATTTTTCTTTAGTTAATTATCTTGTTTTTATGAGGTTGATATGTGACTTTAATTTAATTATTATAAATTAGATAATTTAAAAGCTGGCCTATGACGGAAAAATTGGGAGAGGATCGGAGCGCCGATCAGTTACACTCTTCCCGATAATCTTGAGGCTTTATATTGGATTTTGCCGAGAAGCGCGTGAAGTCTAATCCCCACATAAAAATTAAAATAATTATGTAAATTAAAATATAATTTTAATAAACCAAAATAAACTTTTCTTTTTGTAAAATAAAATATTCAAACAAAAGCGAACAAATTCATACAGTTTTAACATCATGATTGTGGTGAATCAAAGTTTTATTTTTCATAAAGACATTTTTTTTAGAAATTAATACAAAAATCTCATTGTGCCTAAAAATATTTTTTCTTGATTACGAATGAGATTTATTTGGCCATTTACTTTAAAAATCATTTTCTTACCTTAAACAAATTTCTTTGAGTTAAAATTATTCATTGAAATATTTTTTTATTTGGCCATTTTATTTTGAAAATTACTTCTCTTCAAAAAGATAAAATTTTAATTCACCACTTTTATATAATATGTTGTAGACTTTGAATTTGTTCTAAAATAATAGCTATTTAGCCACCCATTGCTTGTCTTAGTCATTTATCATTCTTGATATTATGCTTGACAAAATGGGACATGTCAAAATAAAAAAAATAAAAAATTCTTTTCTTTTAATTAATAAAGGACCAATTAAATTAATCTTGCAAATAACATTAGATTAAATAGGTAACCATTCTTAGAACGGACGGTGTAGGGTGCTAACACCTTCCCTACCCGTAATCAACCCCCGAACCTCAAACTCTGAAACGTAGACCATCTTTTAGGTGTCCAATTGCGCCATTCCATTTAATGGATAAAGCGATTGGTGGCGACTCCCAACACCCCAAGGTCCATTCCTCTTTATTCTTTTTATTTTCGCGACGCCCTTCGGGACGGTTGCGACAGCTGGCGACTCCGCTGGGGACATGTTTAGAGGGTTAAGCCTTATTTAATCTTATGTGATTTTCTCTTTAATTATGTTGGTCCATTTTTGTTTTATTTGTTTATTTGTTATTTGTTTCATATTAATGTACATTTTGTTTGTATTATATTTATTATATTTCTGCTTTGTAAATAAGTTCTCTCATGTACACTTCCACACACAAGCTCTCTACCCAGAGCTCGCGTACCTTGTAGGCTTAGACGAGAGGGTGAAGTAGTGTTGCTTTGTGGGACCGTTGGTCTCCGTTTAGGCACATGAAAACCCCTCGCTCAAATTGAACTCTTTAAAACTTGTAACCTATCATGGGTGAGGATGGAGGACCCTTGCTAGCCAAAGTGTTGGTGACAAGACAAGGGACAATTTGGGGACCTTTTGTCCAATAGGGGTCTAGAACCAAAGCTCTCACTTGTAGATATAATCTTAGAGCTATCATCGTTCATTGAACTTATCCTGCTGATCGGGTACCAAGATTAGGTACCCCTTTTCCTCTAACATATGAGGAATTTCTGTTTGTCTTTTATTTTGTAGTTGTTAACTTTTCTTTTATCTTGCATTTGCATATGTGGTCCAATCCTGTGAAGATATCGATAAACCTCAAGTATGAATAAGGGAAAGATGACTCTAATGTCTGAGGTGGCAGAGAGTATCAAGGTTGTCGGTGAAGAGTCTGCAAAAATTCAAGCCAAGGAAGGAAATAGTTTGTGTCGCGAGGATGTTCCTTTACCTCTCTTAAAGGGGAGCCATGACTTTGAGCAAAACGACCTAAGGAGGCTCCGTAATGTGTGGTGTAGCATGAGAAGACAAGAAGAGTTCAATGACAAGTATGGAGATATTGCAGCTCTCATGTTCATCACCCCTGACCTCCAAATGTTGAAAGCTATGCTCCATTTCTGGGACCCATCATATCGGTGTTTTACTTTTCGACAATTTGACTTGGTGCCCACGATTGAGGAGTATGCTAGGCTTCTTAATAGAGACGACGTGCCAAAGGACAAAGTGTACTCACATGACCCTAAGAAGACGCCCAGAAGGATGCTGTCCAAATTGATAGGGATTCATGCCAATGAACTGGACAAGTACATGGTGGATGAAGGACGAAGTCTAGATTCGGAGTTCTTGCTTAGGATGACTGAAGCTCAAGTTGATCAAAGGTTTGGTTTGGTAGCACTAGCCCTCGCTATTTATGGGTTAGTAATTTTCCCAAGATGGAAAAATCAAATAGATGGACATATGATCAATTTGTTTGAGCAGATTGAGCATGGGGTACACCCAGCCCCACCAATTTTAGCCGAGACAATTCGATCTCTGAACTACTACCGAGTCCATCAAAAAGGAAGGTTTTGGGGATGTGCACCATTACTTGCAGTATGGATGCTTAGTCATATGCCAACGTTGAAGTGCTTTAACCATCCAGAAATTGATCTGAAATAGTATGTCATACCTAAGCACCCGCTCTCTCTATATGGTCGTGACAATTGGCCTCCCCGAACTCCGACAATGAGGTAATGGATCAGTTTTTTCATGGAAATAAAAGAAGTGATCTGGAGGGCCAAGTGGTTTCCTCACACTTATACCATATATAGATGTGGAAGCAAACCTTGGGTTCCACTTATTGGCCCATGGGGAGTAGTGGGCTATGCTCCAGCTATGGTCCGAAGACAAATGGCATCTCTGCAATTCATTCTGATGACTCATGGATTTGTCCAAATTTGAATTCTCGTACGGTGATGAAGGAACCAAGAAAAAATAAAAGAAGTCATTGAAGATTGGAAGGACACAAGAAGTGTGAAGCCCTGGTCTCCCATCGTCTGAAACGACACCGGAATACTTAATCTCGCAGGCTAGTAGGAGGAAGGGGTTTCTTGCTCCCAAGGTACAAGGTCCAGAGTTACCAATGCACCAATTTAATGAACCCAATGACTACTATGCTGAAGCAGAGGGGCGGTACGAAATCATTTATCGGCAGTGGACCACTGAGAGAAGGTCCTTGGAAGATCAACTTAGCACTGCAAAAAGAAAAATCCAAAGTCAAGAACAAATGGCCTCTAAAGATATTGAAATAGAGAGGTTGAGGAAAACATGTCAAGCCCTCGAAACAATCATTCAGGGGAAGGATGGTCAACTTCAAGAATTCAAGAATGAAGTTAAAATCTTGAATCAACATTTGGAAAAGCATGTTGAATGGTCTACTTTCTTGGAAAGTAAGAAAAATCGGTTAGAGGATGACGTTCTTTTCTTGACTAATGAAAAGAATTTCTATCGTAATGCAAGCCAAGAAATGGAGCAGAAAACCGAAATGGTTCTTGATAATATGAGGGAAATCTCCAACCATTCAAGAAAGAGGGCAAGAGAAATCATCAAAGTGGAAGCCAAGCTAGCACCAGGAGAAAACCAAGATATTCTGACTCGGGTTAGAAAGGACCTTGACTTCCTAGGAAAATTTCACTGAAATTAGTTTCTTGTTCTAGGAATGCTGATGTAATGACTCTTTCCATCTTATTTTGTAAAGCTAATTCCTCCATCTGACTTGAGGAGTAGCAAGAATCAACATGTGTAAGACTCTCTATGACCATAGAGCTTTTTCCTTTTGAATAAATGAGGTTTATCGATATCGTTTGCTGCTTTGGATCACGTCTCTACATGCATAGTTTTATTTTTGTTTGCATTTTCTTTTCTTTTTTCATATTTTCTAATAAAAAAAATGAATACAGAAAGGAAAACTGTCTCTACGACACCCATATAGGACTCGCTCTCAATCAAGAGTCATGGATGAACTAGGTCAGTCACAAGAGGAGTTGAGAAGTGAAGTAAGTCAGCTAAAGGAACAAATGGCTAAGATTTTGGAAATTCTGGAAAAAAACGAAGAACACAGAGGGGACTCCTTTAAAGGCAAATGATGATCCATCTGCCACGCCTGCTCACCCGCCTGGCTTTACGCCAGTTCCTTGGCAGTATCCTAGTGTCACCTCTCAAGGGGCCATGATGCCACTCACCATCTACTCAAACAATCCTGAAACACAGGCATCTTCATTCCCACCATATGGCCTTCAACCTGGTTATGTGCCACCATTATCCACCAATATTCCTGAGGGCAGTGCACCGACAGTCCCAACGACTTCAAACCCTCTCCAAGGATCTCAACCAAATACCAGTGAGATTCCTCAGTACCCGGTTTCTATTCTACTTTATGGCATTTCTCCTGGTTTTATGCCATCCCAAATTACCAACCCTCTTGAGAGCGGCTCATCATTGGTAATACCTACTTCAGGGCCATAAGGCTCGACTCAGGCCCAACCTCCTTTCTACATGCCACAGTTTTTTCCCCATAAAGTCACTGGAACTTCTCCGCTGAACCCTTCAACTGAAGGCATTCAATCCAAGGGAAAATTAGAAGTTCTGGAAGAAAGATTGCGAGCTATAGAAGGAGCAAGTAGCTATGGTCTTCTGGATGCCGCAGAGCTCTGTCTTGTCCCGAATGTGGTAATTCCTCCAAAGTTTAAGGTCCCAGATTTTGAAAAATATAAGGGAACCACTTGCCCAAAGAATCATCTGACCATGTACATCCGCAAGATGGCATCCCATGCTCATGATGATAACCTGTTGATTCATTTCTTCCAGGATAGCTTAGCTGGGGCAGCTTCTAATTGGTATACACACCTGGAACGTGCTCATATACGATGTTTCAAGGACTTGGCTGATGCTTTCTTGAAGCAATATAAGTACAATATCGATATGGCACCAGATAGGTTACAGTTGCAAAATATGGCTAAGAAAGGAGCTGAAACCTTTAAAGAATATGCTCAGCGGTGGAGAGAAATAGCTGCTCAGGTTGAACCCCCATTGACGGAAAGAGAAATGGTGGCCACATTCATTGACACCCTCCAATCACCCTTCTATGACAAAATGGTGGCCACAGGACTTTTTCAACCCTTTGAAAACAAAGATAGATTCGGGCTGGGGTACAAACCCACCAAGGCCGATAAGAGGAGGATCATGGAAGAGAAAAAAGAGAAAAGACTGGCTCGCTTAAAAAATCGAGAACCTAAAGTGAAGGGAGTCCCCATCTGTGATATACGATAAAGCTTCCGGAGCGCGGGAGTTATGTTCGTAGACCAAGTGGCCGCAGTTGAAGATGACGATTTTGTCAGTCATACAGACCTGGTGTATGCATGTTCTTCAAATACAAGACTCGATAATTGGGAGATCTCCGAGTTTCCCATAACCTTAGAGTCTCTTTCAAAGTAATTCTGTAGTGCTTTCCCTTTAGCTCTGCCCAAGGCTTTAGGATTTTCATTTGTAAAATAGGCTCACATGTTTCATTTCCAATAATTGTTATTATTAAAATGCATTTTTGAGTTCTCTCATTTTTCATTTCATTAGCTTTCATCCCACCATTATCATGACCTTCTATTCATTTCATTTTTCTTGTGTCAACATCACTTATTGCAGATCTGAAAATGACTCTCTTGAAAGTGACAGTGTCAATATCTCATCATATAATTTTGAACACCCTGTTAATCATACTGATGAGGATAATGAGGATGATTGGGAAACTTCACCTGAGTTAATGAGATTACTTGAACAAGAAGCTAAAGAAATTCAACCCCATGAGGAACCAATTGAAGTAATTAATTTGGGGACTGAAAATGATAAGAAAGAAATCAAAATTGGTACCTCGATGAAAGAAGATGAGCGTAACATGTTGATTAAACTCTTGTTTGATTATAGTGATGTTTTTGCATGGTCATACCAAGATATGCCTAGGCTAAACACTGACATAGTTGAGCACAAATTGCCACTAAAACCTGAGTATCCTCCGGTTAAGCAAAAGTTGAGACGAATGAAACCTGAGATGTCCCTAAAAATCAGAGATGAAGTAAAAAAGACGGTTTGATCTTTGGATTTCTTGCGGTTGCAAAATACCCACAATGGGTTGCCAACATTGTTCCCGTCCCCAAAGAAAGACGGAAAGTCCGAATGTGTGTAGACTATCGAGACTTAAATAGGGCTAGCCCTAGAGATGACTTCCGTTACCTCACATTGATGTTTTGGTGGACAACACTGCTCAAACATTCATTTTTTCCTTTATGGATGGTTTCTCGGGATATAATCAGATCAAGATGGCACCGGAAGACATGGAGAAGACTACATTCATCACTTTATGGGGCACCTTCTGCTACAAAGTGATGCCTTTTGGTTTAAAAAATGCTAGGGCAACGTATCAAAGAGCTATGGTGACATTGTTCCATGACATGATGCACAAAGAAATAGAAGTTTATGTGGATGATATGATTGCAAAGTCAAAAATAGAAAAAGATCATATAATCAATCTACAAAAGCTTTTTGAGCGATTGAGGAAGTTCAAACTTTGACTAAATCCTGCAAAATGCACTTTTGGTTTCAGATCAGACAAATTATTGGGGTTTGTGGTGAGCTAGAAAGGAATAGAAGTTGATCCTGACAAGGTTCGAGCAATACTGGACATGCCAGTCCCTCGCACTGAAAAGGAAGTTCGGGGATTTTTGGGAAGGTTGAATTACATCGCTCGATTCATATTCCACTCACAAACATGTGAGTTTTGCTCTTCAAGTTGTTACGCAAGAATCACCACAAGTGGAATGATGATTGCCAAAGAGCCTTTGAAAAAGTCAAGCAGTATTTACAAGAACCCCCAGTTTTGGTGCCTCCAGTGCCAGGGAGACCTCTCATTATGTATTTGACGGTGCTTAATGAGTCTATGGGCAGCATACTGGGGCAGCATGATGATTTCGGTAGGAAAGAACGCGCCATTTATTATTTAAGTAAAAAGTTCACCGACTATGAGGCAAAGTACTCATTGTTAGAGCGAACTTGTTGCGCTTTAGCATGGGCTGCCCATCGATTGAGGCAATACATGTTGTGTTACACTACTTGGTTGGTGTCCAAAATGGATCCTATCAAGTATATCTTTGAGAAACCCGCTCTCACTGGGAGAATCGCGCGATGGCAAGTTCTATTATCGGAGTATGAAATTGTTTATGTCACCCAAAAGGCGCTTAAGGAAGTGCCCTTGCAGATTATCTGGCTAACCAACCTATAGAAGATTATGGGTCGATGCAATGTGAGTTCCCTGATGAAGATATAATGGCTCTGTTTAAAAATGAAGAATCTTCTGAAAAAGAAAAATGGACTATGTGGTTTGATGGAGCCTCTAATGCACTTTAACGGCATTGGAGCCATCTTGATCTCCCCTGAAGAAAAATTTATCCCAATCACAGCAAGGTTGTGTTTTGACTGTACTAACAATATAGCAGAATACGAAGCGTGTGCTTTGGGTATTCAGGCAGTAATAGAATCAAAAGCGAAGATCTTGGAAGTATATGGGGACTCTGCCTTGGTCATTCATCAACTAAAAGGAGAATGGGAAACCCGTGATGCCAAATTGATCCCATACCATGTTTACATCAAAGAATTGATCGAGCGATTTGATGAAGTCACTTTTCATCATGTTCCTCGAGAAGAAAATTAGTTGGCTGATGCTTTGGCCACGCTATCATCAATGTTCCAAGTAAGTCATGAAAGAGACCTACCACTTATAAAAATGGAAAGTCGTGACTGTCCTGTATATTATCAAGTGGTCGAAGATGAGCCTGATGGAAAGCCGTGGTACCATGACATCAAAAGTTTCATCAAGAATAGGGAGTACCCTGCAGGTGCTTCAGAAAATGACAAGAGGACCCTGAGGAGGCTCGCAATGAGTTATTTTCTGAATGGGGAAATACTTTACAAGAGAAACCATGATATGGTGCTTCTAAGATGTGTTGATGCAATGGAAGCAGAAAAGATTATTGAAGAAATACATGAGGGCTCCTTTGGAACTCACTCTAATGGACATGCAATGGCAAGAAAAATCCTAAGATCTGGTTATTATTGGTTAACCATGGAAACTGACTGTTTCAATCATGTGAGGAAGTGTCACAAGTGTCAAACATATGCTGATAAGATCAATGCGCCGCCAAATGTCCTAGCAAAGCACTCGGCCATTTTCCATGTAGGGAATGGATGTCATAGGACCTATTGAACCTAAGGCCTCAAATGGGCATCGCTTTATCCTTGTCGCGATAGACTACTTCACCAAATGGGTTGAAGCTACTTCTTATGCCAATGTGACCAGGAATGTGGTGATCAAGTTCATCAAAAGAGAGTTGATATGTCGTTATGGTTTACCAAATAAGATCATCACTGACAATGCAACTAACTTGAATAATAAAATGATGAAGGAAATGTGCGAGAATTTCAAGATCCAACATCATAACTCCTCGCCATATCGCCCAAAGATGAATGGGGCTATTGAGGCAGCAAACAAAAACATCAAGAAAATCATCTAAAAAATGGTTGTGACATACAAAGATTGGCATGAGATGCTTCCCTTTGCTCTGTATGGTTATCGCACATCTGTCCGTACCTCAACTAGGGCAACTCCTTTCTCTTTAGTTTACGGAATGGAAGCCGTACTCCCTATTGAGGTAGAGATCCCCTCATTAAGAGCACTGATGGAGACAAAACTGGAAGAAGCCGAATGGGTCCAAGCTCGACTAGATCAGTTGAATCTTATTGAAGGTAAAAGGTTAACTGCACTGTGTCATGGCCAGTTATATCAAAGGAGGCTTATGAAAGCCTATGCGAAAAAAGTGCGCCCTCGACAATTTCAAGAAGGAGACTTAGTGCTCAAAAAGATCCTGCCAATTCAAAAAAATCACCGAGGAAAATGGACTCCAAATTATGAAGGACCTTGTGTCGTGAAGAAGGCTTTTTCTGGAGGGTCCTTGATTCTCACAAAAATGGATGGTGAAGATCTACCACTTCCTGTAAATTCGGACGCAGTCAAGAAATATTATGCGTAAAAGCACTACTTGTCAAAACAAAAAAAGAAAAAGAAAAAAAAGAAAAGAAAAGAAAAGGGAAAAACATGGCTCGCTAGGTGGAAAACTTGGAAAGGCTACCTAGGCAAAAGTTAGAGCGACCTGGTAGGTTAAAAACTCGAAAGAGCGACCTAGGCAAAAGTTAAGGTCTAAAATAAAAGGACAGTAGTGCTTGATATGACAAAGGAAGTGAGACAATATTGCTTGAGTTTCCATGCTAGGGAGAAGCAAATCTCTGCTTTAGAGCAAACTAAGTTTCCATATTGGGGCAGGCCAAATGATCTCAACTGGGGCAATCAAAGTCTCCATAGGCTGGTTAACGGGTGTTCAAAATCGGGTATGTAGAGGATTGACGCTGATTACGATAAAGGGTTTCATTGGAAGAGCTGAAGACCTTTGCCCTTATCATCCCTCTGTAAATTTCATATTGATGACCACAATAATACTTTCTTTTCACCATTCCCGTTTCAATACAATATCGTCATGTTTTTACCTTTGCCTCTTCTTTGACTTAATATGCATTTTTCTAATAATCATATATTGGAATGTGAAATGTGACATTCTTTGTCCGAGCATTAAGAATTGCTAATGATTTGAAAGGTATGGGAAACACAATGATTCCTGATAAGAGTGTTGATAAAAGAGAAAGGACAACCAGGTCACCTCAAGGGTCATCTAAAGAGTTTTCCTATTGCTCTTGTGTGTCACATCTAATGCACACTTCAAGGGTCATTCTGTTGGACATTTCAACCATCTACTAATAGACAAATGAAAGGATGCCATTAAATCCTATTCCAATTCATCTTTGAAAATGATTGCAATCATGTCCTCAAGGGTCGTGGAGACAAAAACAAAAAAAAAAAAAAAAAACAAAAAAAAATTTCATACTCTCATACATTTGAAGCATGCATTGCATAGTGCATTTGTTCTCATTTTGCTAGCCTCGACCTACAAAGGTCCAAATTGTTGTTTCCTTTTCTGGGTCCCCGTACCCATTGTTTTGTGTTTTTGGGTCCCCGTACCCATTGCTTTTAAGTTTTTGTTAAGTTTCACGGATACTTGACTCATGCAAGCTTTTTATCTTTTTGGGTCCCTGCGCACCCATTGTTTTATCTTTTCGGGCCCCGCACCCATTGTGTTTTCCTTTTCGGGCCCTAGCCCATTGTGTTTTCCTTTCCGGGCCCCTGCGCCCATTGTGTTTCCTTTCCGGGTTCCTACACCCTTGTTTTCCTTCCTGGGCCCCCCACGCCCATTGTCTTTTAGTTTTTGGGTTCCTACACCCTTGTGTTTTCCTTTTTGGGCCCTCACGCCCATTGTCTTTTAGTTTTTGGGTTCCTACACCCTTGTTTTCTCATTTCCGGGTCCCCGCGCCCATTTTCTTTTAGTTTTTGGGTTCCTACACCCATTGTTTTCTCCTTTCTGAGCCCCCACGCCCATTGTCTTTTAGTTTTTGGGTTCCTACACCTTTGTTTTCTCGTTTCCGGGCCCCCGCGCCCATTGTCTTTTAGTTTTTGGGTTCCTACACCCATTGTTTTCTCGTTTCCAGGCCCCCACGCCCATTGTGTTTTCCTTTCTGGGCCCCCGCGCCCATTGTCTTTTAGTTTTTGGGTTCCTGCACCCATTGTTTTCTCTTTTCTGGGTCTCCATACCCATTGCTTTTAAGTTTTCTGTTAAGTTTCAACGGATACCCGACTCCGTTAGCTTCTTACCTTGTTTTTGTTAAGCTTCAACGGATACTCGACTCCGTAAGTTTCTTACCTTGTTTTTGTTAAGTTTCAGTGGATGCCGGACTTCGCAAGCTTTTTACCTTTTCGGGTCTCTGCACCCCTTGTTTTATGTTTTCGAGTCCCCGTACCCATTGTTTTTAAGTTTTTGTTAAGCTTCAATGGATACCCGACTCCGTAAGCTTCTTACGTTGTTTTTGTTAAGCTTCAGCGGATACCTGATTCCGCAAGTTTTTTATCTTTTGGGTCCTCGTATCCGTTGTTTTTGGGTCCTCGTACCCCTTGCTTCTTTGTTTTTGTTAAGCTTCAACGGATACCCGACTCCGTAAGCTTCTTACCTTGTTTTTGTTAAGCTTCAACGGATACCCGACTCCGTAAGCTTCTTACCTTGTTTTTGTTAAGCTTCAACGGATACCCGACTCCGTAAGCTTCTTACCTTGTTTTGGTTAAACTTCAGCGGACACCTGAATCTGTAAGTTTTTACCTTTTCATGGACAAAATTGAATCAATTCCTTTGTTTTCCATTTATTCTAAATGTAAAACAAAGGGGGGCAGCTGTTGATACCCAATTTTATCTATTTTTTTATTATTTATTTTCATTTTTTATTTTATTTAATTTAATTTCTTTCTTTACAAAAAAAAAAGAAAAAAAAGAAAAAAAAAATTGTCACTACGGGTCAATCCAACCCAATTTCCATCTCAACCCGTAACCCATTTTCGTTTTTAACCCATGACCCATTTTCCATCTCAACCTACAACCCAACTTCCTTCTTCCTTTTGCTGCAACCCTAGCCTCCACAATCAGCTTGCTTTGAACTGAATTAAAAATCTCTACAGTTTTTTTTCCCTTTAGCATTTCTATTATTATTTCCAATCATTATCTTGCTTGTTTGCATTTCAAAACGGAAAAGCAAATTGATTGTGAATGTGAATCAAAGCAAGAATAAAAGGGGAGAATCGTTCAGAAATGGGAGAGCTACATAGGATTAAAAAACGCAGAGCAACCATAGAACCACACACCACCAACAAAAGCCATCATTGACCATCATCAACTCAACTGAGTCAACTCAGTTAACTAAGCACTCTCCATTCTCGTCCCCAAGCTTCACCTTGACCACCATCTTCAACCTTCATCATTTTTTTTCCACCATTAACAAACATCAACAACCACCCACCCAAAAACAGAACCATCACAAACCATTCTCCACCATAATGACTACCACCATTAGCAAGCCAACCGAGTCAACTCAGTGAAGCCACCATCACCCCTTCATCTTCATCACTTCCTTCACCACCCATCTTCAAGGCTCACCATCCCACAACCAACACCCACGTGAAGCCACCCTGCTGCACGGCCTCCCCAACCACCGAACTCCCCATCACCGCTCAAATCCGGACCTCCGCAGCCCCGCACCGTCCGTCCTTCTGCTACCCGCCGCTGCACCGGCTCCACCCCAACGAGAACACCGCCGCTGTCCCGCACTGTCCTTCCCTCCATATCCGCCCTCCGCGACGCCGAACCCGACCAGAACCCCACCGCTGCACCAGTCCGAAAGGTCCGACCAGAACCCCTACCGCTGCGCCAATCCGAAACGTCCGAACAGAACCCCGTCGCTGCTGCGCCCGGTCCGTCACGGTCCGTCCCGAACCTCGCCGTCGCCGCATGCGCTCTCCCCGAACCCGGATCCGCCGGATCTGTCTGGAGCCCCGCTCCCTTGTCCTCCACGATCGTGAGTTTCTTCTCTCCCTCCCATTTTGCTTCTTTCTTTTCCCGATTCATAATCTGTGATTGTTCCTTTTTTATTCTTTGCTTACTTTTTTTTTTTCTCTCTCATTTGGGCCTTCTCGTTTTTGCTTTGGTTTGGGCTTATTTATTTATTTATTTATTCATTTATTATTTGAATTGATTTGTAGTTATTAATTTGGAATTTACAATTATTTTGTATTTTAATTTAATACATTTTTCTTTAGTTAATTATCTTGTTTTTATGAGGTTGATATGTGACTTTAATTTAATTATTATAAATTAGATAATTTAAAACGGCCTATGACGGAAAAATTGGGAGAGGATCGGAGCGCCGATCGATTACACTCTTCCCGATAATCTTGAGGCTTTATATTGGATTTTGCCAGAGCTACCATAGAAGTCTAATCCCCACATAAAAATTAAAATAATTATGTAAATTAAAATATAATTTTAATAAACCAAAATAAACTTTTCTTTTTGTAAAATAAAATATTCAAACAAAAGCGAACAAATTCATACGCTTTTAACATCATGATTGTGGTGAATCAAAGTTTTATTTTTCATAAAGACATTTATTTTTAGAAATTAATACAAAAATCTCATTGTGCCTAAAAATATTTTTTCTTGATTACGAATGAGATTTATTTGGCCATTTACTTTAAAAATCATTTTCTTACCTTAAACAAATTTCTTTGAGTTAAAATTATTCATTGAAATATTTTTTTTATTTGGCCATTTTATTTTGAAAATTACTTCTCTTCAAAAAGATAAAATTTTAATTCACCACTTTTATATAATATGTTGTAGACTTTGAATTTGTTCTAAAATAATAGCTATTTAGCCACCCATTGCTTGTCTTAGTCATTTATCATTCTTGATATTATGCTTGACAAAATGAGACATGTCAAAATAAAAAAAATAAAAAATTCTTTTCTTTTAATTAATAAAGGACCAATTAAATTAATCTTGCAAATAACATTAGATAAAATAGGTAACCGTTCTTAGAACGGACGGTGTAGGGTGCTAATACCTTCCCTACCCGTAATCAACCCCCGAACCTCAAATTCTGAAACGTAGACCATCTTTTAGGTGTCCAATTGCGCCATTCCATTTAATGGATAAAGCGATTGGTGGCGACTCCCAACACCCCGAGGTCCATTCCTCATTATTCTTTTTATTTTTGCGACGCCCTTCGGGACGTTTGTGACACTTATGATAGTTGTATTATTATTTTTTTCAAATCTATGGTTATGTATATTTTTCCTTGTGCATGTTAGTAAGGGGTGATGTAGATTGACGAGATAGTCATGTGTAAGAAAATTAGTTTTCAAATAAATTGTGATGAATAAATTATGCTCGTTTAAATGTAAAAGCATTGTTTATAGTTGATGAAGATGAAGCAAATTTAAACTAATTACTTGTGCTTTTTATTCTTGTTTTGTAAGACATCTTATGAACTATTTGTATAACTTTGAACCATTAGTAGACTTATTTTGGACTATTTGTATAACAACTTTGTTGCTTTTCATAAATTTATTTGTTGGATTTCTGTCTTGATTGAGGGGTTTATACAAGTGTATTTTGGATATTAAAAATTAAGTTTTTATATTTTAAATTGACAAAAAAAAGCAATCAAACTGATTTACGAGAGATTAGCAAGGGAATGGCGAGGAAACCATAATAAAGAGTGAAAGATAGTCAAACATTGGCGACAGATTCACGACGGAATAGCGATGTACATTAGCGAGGGATTAGCGATGGAGTAGCTACAGATATTAATTAGGGAATGGTGACGGAAAAGCTACGGACATTAGAGAGGGATTTACAAGGGAATAATGAGGGCAATTGGTGAGGGATTAACGAGGGATATTGGTAATACTACATCCAAATTTGGTACGAATTTTTGAACTATAGCGATGGAATACCTATGGAGTTTTCCCTCGTTGATTTGCGAGGGAATACAAGTACCCTTTTATTGAAAATTTGCGACAACTTAGTTACAAAATAGCGACAAAAAATCCTATTGCTACAAGTATTTAGCGACGGCTTAGCGACGGAATGTCGCTTCTTAGCGACTAAAAAAATGGACAAAAATGTCTCTCGCTAATCCCTCACAAAAGTAATTTGTGAGGGATTAGCGATGGGTGTTTCTGTCGCTAATCTGCGAATTTCTTGTTGTGGTGACTTCAGTTCTTTGATGATTCTGTTGCTCACTTACAATGAATATTACTTTTATACGTGGGATTTCTTGTTTCTGGAACAAGATATCTTTAACTTATTCATGTAAGTTTAGCTGGTGACTAGGCCAAGCTAGTTGCTTTCTACAGATTTTTTTCTCTTTTTGCTCTTTATCCTCACCAGTTATCACATTTTTGTGTTTTAGCATTATGTATCTTCTAATGTCATGGTACTTTCAAAGGAACTGCTAGTGTATCTGCTACTTCTAGCACTTCCACTTTCAAAGCCATCGTGTGTTCGAAACATGAGGTTTACACTTCTTTGTTGATAATCATTATTCTTTTATGGTAGCAACTTGGAAACTCAATAAAGCATTTCGAATCTACCTTTTAGTAGGTAAGAGAAACCATCCATCTCCCTTTTGCCTTAAATCACTTGTATATTTTGCTTGAACCCTTGCTATGTACTGTCGCTATGGTTGGCTTGCACTTGGATGTCTCATCATCAAAAGCATTGGCTGATTCTCTTGACCATGTTGTGGTAAGTATTTTATTTTGTATGTTTTTTTTGCATCATTCTTGATTTTTAATGTTTCCTTTGACAATATATTATATGTGGTTTATGGATAATATTAGCTATAATGTTCTTGGATGCAACATCATTAATGGTTTACTTTACATTGCCCATATTGCTAACTCAAGCATTTGCTTTTCAGGGTCTTATTTGCGCTCAAATGCTTTCTCCCTCTTATGCCAAATACTTTTCAGGGTGATGAACCATACTTCAATAAGTTAATCCGCATTCTGGTAACTAGATGCATGAGTCAGGTAAATTGAATTTGAATGAGAACCGCGATTTAGAATTTATGAGAGAAATTTTTTTTTTTTTTATCTTCTTTTTGTAGGAAGTTTATTTCTATAGTGGGGATCTTAGTCCTCCAGAATATCATCATTACGGGCTCGCAGCTCCTTTATATACCCATTTCACATCACCTATAAGAAGATATGCAGGTAGGTATCCATTATAATAATATGTTTACTTAGTCAATTGGGCACAATAATATGAGATGAAACTTTTTTCCTCGCAGATGTCATTGTGCACAGGCTACTTGCTGTTTCTTTTGGAATATCCAAGTTACCACCTATATTTCAAGACAGGCTTCAGCTCACTAGTATTGCAGACAGTATGAAATCTCTTTCATGATCTAATTAGAACTTGATTATTTTACATTTATGTCTTTAATCTTGTCAACACCTTAATTAAAGTTTTCTCTAGGATAACTTTATTCGTTATAAATCTAATAGTATTTTATCTTCATGTGTCTTGTTCTTTTTGTGTGACATATATATATATAATCTTAATAATGCTTTTTACTCATATGTGGTTTAGATTTAAATTATCGGCACAAGAATGCTCAGATGGCAGACTGGACCTTTGTAGAGCTCCATGTTCTCATTTATTTACGGAAGAAGTATGTAACATAAATTCCCCTCCCTGTTACCATTGTTATTTATTTGCGGTGCAGGCCAATTGATACGGAGGCTAGGATAGTGAAAATAAGATTGCTTAAAAACTCTAAGTATATTTTGATTTATCACAACTTACAATTTAACATTTGTTTGCTTTCTTCGCTATAAAATGTAGAAGATGTAGCAACTCATTCTCAATCCCTTGCCCTCATTATTATTATCGTTATTGTGCTTAAGTTGTGAATTTTTGCTAGCTTACAATTGATTCTACAATTCTGCTGGAGGTCAAGAACACTCAGCTCAATGACAAAAGCAATTAGACTGGCATTACATTGAAGACAAAAGCAATTAGATTTGGTACTCATTTCTTAAAGTAAGAACTCTGAAGTCTCCTTTCAAGATATAACTTTTCAAGTTTAAATCCATTTTGCATTCCTTTATTTCCCCATGTCTTATCTATTTGTGGTTTTGGTTTATGCTATCAAAATGGTAATTAAATTGATGTTTTTGAATGAATCTATACACTACTAATTTTTTAGTTTAATTTAAATTTGTAGAATAATATTGGTGCTGCATTTGGGGATGGCAATAGAGCTATTTAGTATGGACAACAAGCTTGCTGGAACTGAGGTCTGATTCTCTTATTAAGAAATGCTCAATCTCTTTACCAGTTTTAAATTTGTGATTTTAAATAATTGAAGATAATAATTAATGTTATGAATGTTGTTGTAGAAAATGACTTTTTAAATTTTGATTGCAACCTACACATCACATAAAGAAGACAAATGGGCCTATTGGCTTAAATTTATGTCTTCTGAACAGAGTTGATCAAGGCACATTATATTATTTTTTATTTAGTCTCATTTTGACATGCTACTTAAGAAAGAAATAAATCCACAAAATTAAATTAATCTGCATTTAGCTATGTGATTTGAGGGCATTGCATTCTTTATATATTTTTTAGTTACATTGATATTTAGGTAATTTTATATCATTATCTATCACTTTGCAAGTTGTTAATGCTAATGATGTAGTTGTAAGGCCAATGCATCTTGAGCAGATTGTGCAGACAAATACTCACCTTTGGTGATATTTACTTTAAAGTTGAATATGTATATAAAACAATTATATTACTCATGACAATTGTATTATTTTTTTTTCAAATCAATGGTTATGTATATTTTTCCTTGTGCATGTTAGCAAGGAGTGATGTAGATTGACGAGATAGTCATGTGTAAGAAAATAAGTTTTCAAATAAATTGTGATGAATACATTATGCTCATTTGAACGTAAAAGCATTGCATATAGTTGATGATAAAGACGAAGCAAACTTAGACTGATTACCTATGCTTTTTATTCTTGTTTTGTATGACATCTTTTGAACTATTTATATAACTTTGAACCATTAGTAGACTTATTTTAGACTATTTGTATAACAATTTTGCTGGATTTCTGTCTTAATTGATAGGTTTATACAGGTGTAATTTGAATATTAAAAATTAAGTTTTTTATATTTTAAATTGACAAAAAAAGAAATCAAACTAATTTGTGAGGAATCAGAGAGGGAATGACAATTGACAAGGAAACCGTAATAAAGAGTGAAAGATAGTCAACCAGTGACGACAGATTTGTCACGGAATAATGATATACATTAACTAGGGATTAGCGAAGGATTAATTATAGATATTAGTGAGGGAATCGTGCCGAAATAGTTACAGACATTAGAGAGGGTTTTGTGAGGGAATAGCAGGGCAATTAGCGAGGGATTAGCAAGCAATATTGGTAGTACTAAATCCAAAATTGCTACAGATTTCCAAATTATAGCGACAAAATAACGATGAAATACCTACGAAAATTTCCCTCGCTGATTTGCGAAGGAATATTGGCACTCTTTGTTTGAAAATTTGCGACAACGTGGTTATTGTATAGCAACGAAAATTCTCTTCACTACAAGTATTTAGCGACGGCTTAGCAAGTAAAAAAAGTAGACGAAAATGTCCCTCTCTAATCCCTCGCAGAAGTGATTTGTGAGGGATTAGCGAGGGATGTTTCTATCGCTAATCTGTGAATTTCTTGTTGTGGAATACCATTTGACAAGAAATAAAAGAGAATTTGTAAGGATGATGATAAATTGTAGAGTGATAAAATGAGAAGGAAAAAAATTATAAGAAACAATTATTAAGTGGTAGTTGATTCATAAGAAGGAGGGAGTGTAGATAATAAAATAAATACATTAGGAGTCAAGAAAGTGTAAGAATATATCGGGCCTTAAATTAGGCTTTATTATTAAAAAATATTATTTTATTTTTGAAATATATAAACATAACATATAATTAATATAACATTAAAAAGATTTGTAGGGCCTAAAATAAATTGGGGCCTAAGGCAAGGGCTTTATTGGCCTTACCCTTTTGCCGGCCATGCTTTCTGATTTGAGGTGGGAAAAAAAAAAGGCAATGATTAAAATACCATGTTTTCCATAAAATTGGTGTAGATACAAAATTATTGTGAAATCCACCACTCCACAAAACATGGTGAAACAATTTAAGCATATAGGCAAGACAAATAGAAAACTGTCGTTCCAATTTCACCAATGAAATCTTGATTATCTGGTCTTCACTAGAGATCGTTGCATATTTAGAGTGTGTTTGTTTCTTATTTTTTTATTATAAGAAAAGTACCTTTTTCATTTAGAAAAAAAAAACAATTCTGAAACATGGACATTTGTTTGGATAAATTTTTTTTTAAAAGGTAAAATCTAAAAAAAAGCTGAAAACTATATTTTAAAAAAAAAACAAGAATGAGTTGTTTCTCAAAATAATCAATTATGGAAAAATGCAATAGAAGAGAGAGAAAATAAAAGTATTTTTTATAATTATATCCAAATGTAAAATAACTTTTACTTTTTATAAAAATATATTTAAAAAATCAATTATTTATATTATCTTATAATAATTTTTTTTACAGCTTACCCAAACGCACCTTGATTATAAATAATGTTGATGCCTTAGCTCAGCTACACAAAGAAGGATACTGACTAGAATGCGTTGAATTTTCAAAAGTACAATATTAACTTATTTAAGTTAGGAAAAACCTGTAATGTTAAGCTTTTCATATTTGTTGAGAATTACGTGAGTTTTTTTTTTTTTAATTTGTTCCTGGTTTCACAAAATTCTTAAATATAAGAAGACTCATTGGTTTACGTCTTTCATTATTCTCATCTCCATCAACATCATTTGGATTCAGTGTAGTTTCACCTTAAGACAACATTATAATTTAAAATGGAAAAAAGTTCAGAACAGGTTGAAGATAGATTCAAATCCTCTGTCTCGTTTTCATGTTCCTTTCTCTATATCCTAATTGAATGTTGATAACTCATTATGAAAATATGTCAACCAAGAGAAAAGTTGTTAGTGCTCTTGTACTAGATGGTTTGTAAGTTCAACAAGAAGTGCATTAACAATTATTTAGAGGTGAAAATTAGAGATCATTTCATATCACAAAGATACAATTGAGGTATTTTGGCTTTATTATACAAAATGACAGAGAAATAAAAAGAGATATAAATCATATGATTCAAGTTAATGGATGAAATGGAGAAGTTCTTCATATGTTATTTGTGTTAGAAAAATGCCTATCAAGTCTAAAGAAAAATTTTACCGCATAACTATAAGACCAACAATGCTTTATGATACTGAATGTTTGAGAGTAAAAAACCAACAAGAGCATAAACTCAACATTGCAGAGATGAAGATGTTGCGTTGGATAAATGGACATATAAAAAAAAATAGGATTATGAATGAAAACATTAGAGAAAAAGTAAGGATAACACCTATTGAAAAAAAGATAATAGAATATCACCTTAAATAGTTTGGTCATATGAAGATAAGATCATTAGACGTCCTAGTACGAAAAATAGATAAGGTGAAGGATAATCTAATAATTAGAGGTAGAGGAAGACAAAAAAAGATTATAAGTAAAACTATTAAAAATGATTTAGATTTAAATAGTCTTTCTGAGGATATGGTATACGACAGAATACAATGACATAATTTGATCCATATAGTCGACTTTACTTAGTGAGAAAATGTTTTGTTGTTGTTGTTGTTATTGTTGTAAGAGAGAAGTTGTTATTAATTAAGAGATAAAGAAAATTTTTTGTTTAATTGTCATCATTCAATTGCAAAAGATGGAAGAAGACGAAAACGAGACAAAAGATTTTAATCCGTTCAATGTTGATACAATAGTGCTCTTTCTTTTTTGGCATGCTTTTTTTTTTTGGGAGGGGTGGGAAATACAAATGATGGAT
The DNA here is from genome assembly GCA_029884595.1 of Ormosia semicastrata. Taxonomy (NCBI): domain Eukaryota; kingdom Viridiplantae; phylum Streptophyta; class Magnoliopsida; order Fabales; family Fabaceae; genus Ormosia; species Ormosia semicastrata. The sequence goes on along the minus strand of JAQQTO010000041.1, from coordinate 28,997,340 downwards.
TTTTTTAAGGAGAACACTTAGGTAAAGTTCTTTAGGTGCTTGTAATACTTGTTTCTAATAAAAATATGACATGTGTTTTATTTTTTAATTACTTAATTATTATTTTTAAAATTTTTATTAATGAGTTATAAAAAAATATATACATGTTATGTTTCTATTAGAGACAAGTACTACAAGTACCTAAGGAACTTTACCTAAGTTTTGTCTTTTTTTAATTGATTAAAATTCTTAGTTTACTTATATTTTACTATAATTACACAAACATCTCTACTATTTGAAAATGTATAAATCTCTCTTAAATTATAAAGTCAATTCTTACAAAACCTACACAAATTTATCTTTATATTTTTTGAGTCACAAACTTTCAGCATTAGTAAATGCTTATTTTTAAAAGAATTTAATTTTGATACAACTCCAATGCAAAACCTTTTTACATCTTTTTTTTAAAATGAAATAAAGACTTATAAAATAAAACAAAGTTGTCCCATGTTAATAACTCAATTGGTAAAAATTGGGACTTGTAAAAAGAGTAATAGGGTTTAATTCTCACAAATGTTTCTATCCCACTTTCTCATCTCTTGTCTCCCACTCCCTCTCCCAAACCCCATTAGTGGCCTAATGGGAACCTATGGTAGAGTGACGGGTAGGTCCTATGCCCTAAAAAAAACAATGTTTAATAAAAGTGATAATAGTTCATATTATTATTTTTCTTTGGGCTATAAACGAAGTATTTAATAGCTCATACCTGTATTTTTTTTTTGTCATAATAGCTCATAGCAGTTAAGACACTCATTTTTGTTCTTGGGCAGCCTCTCTGAGGGATTAGGCCTTTCTCCAGGTTTAGGGCTGCGCGCAGTGATGGATCTTCCTTGGTATTGAGTTTCATTGACTGTTTAAGTCTTAAACTGTTGTCCTTAAAAAATGACCAACGAACTTTCTTTAGCCTAAAACATGGTTAATCTTATTTTATTGGAAAAAAATTAAAATTGGAATCTGTCCTTCATTGTTTTGTTTTTCATTCTTCAAAAAAGAGAAATTGAAAATGGGTGTTTAAAGGATCTAGTGGAAAAGTATTATTTTCTGCTCTACCAAATTTTGGAAAAAGAAAAAGAAAACTTAGGAGGGGAACAAAATAAGAAGCCAAAGAAAATAATAAAAATAAAAACAAAACATGCGTAACTCTTCTGGATCAAGCATACTCCTCGGGCTCCATTATGCTAAACGTGTCATATTGAAAATTGAAAAATAATAAAGTGGTGACAAAGAAAACTAAAAAAAGTTCTTTCTTCAATTCTTTTAATTACATAAAAACTAAAACGTCCAACCTAAATAAAGAAAGAAGATAGAAACTTGCAACACCAAAGCATCCTTATATTAAAAAGTGCCATGACTCATGATTCATCAGAACTATTTGTTAATTAGAAGTATTTTTATTCAATGACTGTTCCAATAATTTTAATACACCCCCATATATTAAATTAGAGTATGTTTTCTTGAAAGTGACTCTCTCACTCTACTCTCCCTCATAGAACGATATAACTTCACGCTACAGAAATCCAATATTAGGTGTGAGGGGGAGGTGTTAAGTCCCACATCAAACAACTCTCTCCCCTTAAGTTAGCTTTTGAGATGTAGTTAGACCAATTATTCTAATAATAACTAAATGTACTTCAATTCAATCACAAATTCTATAAACAACTTATAAAAAAATAGTATAATATAAGCAATCTTTTTAAACAATATTTACAAGACTACATGTGCATGTATAGAATGAGATAAGTACTTCAATTCAATCACAAATTCTATAAACAACTTATAATAAGTTAATATTATAATATATAAGAAATCTTTTCAAACAATATTTACAACTTTATTTTATCTTATTTATTGACCAACAAAATATCACCTAGCATTAGCAAGCACCCCAAACCAATCTTGGTATAAGGGTTTGCAGCTGGCAAGCAAACATGTATAAGTGTAACCAAGTAACTAATATCATACCATTCCAGCCTCTAATCCAATGAATGTATCATAAAGGGGCTGGTTTAGCGTCTCTGGCAAATAAAACGCAAACACCCCACCCGCTATCCCCCCCACTGCAAACATCGCAAACGGCAACCAACCTCCCAAATCCACCACAATCGGAGCCAATATGGCCCCTATCTGTCCCGCCTGTGTTACACACCCAAGCGCGGCATTCCTCACCACTGTTGGGAACAGCTCTGCTGTGTAAATAAACATCAAGTTGTAAGTCCCCGCCATGCCAAATATCCCCAAAATTCCAAACACCATCCTTACCACCTTCCACACCCCAAAGTTCTTCATCAAACTCCCCATCAAGCAAAAGAACCCGCTGAACCACATCGTCCCTATGGTCAACGGCTTCCTCCCAAACTTGTCCAACAACATCGCTGTTATCCCAAACGCCGGCATTTCCGCTACTGAATTCAGTGCCACGTTCATGTAAAGGTTGGTTGCCAAGTTTGCCACGTTCAAGCTCAAACCATAGTACACCACAGAGATCAAGAAGCTAATACCCACAGCTAGAAATAACCTTATACGTGTTATTGGGGAGCGAATCACGTCCACGATGGATCCAACAAGTGCCTTTTTATTTTCCAATTGTTCATTATTGTAGGTTTGGTTGTAGCTTGAGCTATCGTTTGCTACTGATGATACATCTTCGTCAAGTGCAAGTATAACGCCACTAGGGAGGTTCTTGCCGTTCGTGGAAGCAATGGTGGACATGAGCTTTGTTGCCTCGCTTACCCTCCCACGAACAAGGTACCATCTTGGGGACTCCGAAATGAAGGGAAGGACAAAGACGACGAAGAGGATGGAGGGGATGGAGGAGGCGATGTAGAGATGGCGCCATTTTTGGAAGATGTAGGCAATGCCTGAGAGAAGTGCAATGCCGGATGAAAAGAAGTAGAAAGTGGACATCCCGACGATGCCGCGCTTTGTGGGGCCCACTGGCTCGGTGGCGAGGGCGAAGGAACAAAGGCCAACACCGCCGGTGCTGAATCCGGTGAGGAGGCGGAGGAGGACATATGCCCAGTACTTAGGGGACAGTGTTGTTAAGCAGCCAAAGAGGGCGTTTAGGGTGCAAGCCACTATGAGGGTGCCTTTCCTTCCTAGAGAGGAGTCTGAGAGGTGACCAAATATTCCAGCGCCTGAAATTACAATATCAAGTTATTATAGAGTGACATTTTATTTTTAAATAATAAAAGAAAAATCATAAAGTCGTAATTTTTTTGCTCGATTCATGTGGCGTGCTTGTGATTCTTTGATGAGTGAATAGTACTTATCACTTTATTCTATCTAACAACTATGCTTATATTCTCTCAAAATTCTGACTATTTTTTTTTCTAAGTGTGTAGCATTATTCATTATAAAAATAAAGTTAAGTAAAAACAATATTTTTTTATTTGATTAGTATAAAAATATTAATATGTAAACATATTTATGTGTATTTGTCTTAGAGATGTCTGTGATTTGGTTTGAATCGATTTTAAATCAAAAAGTCAATCAATTCAAATAATATTATTTACATCGATTTAAATTGAATTAAATTGTTTAAATTACATTCTAAAAAATAATTTAAATCAAATCAATTTAAATTAATTTAGATTAGATTAACTTAATTAGTTTTTGACTAAAGAATTTTAAGTCTAAAATATTGTGAGTTAAAAGAAATTTAAATTATTAAAAAAATAAAAAAACTCATCTCATATTCCTATACATTATAAAATTATTTATGTGTATTTCTACTCTTTGTATACCAAGACACTGCAAAACATTAAGCACCGTATATATTGTTTGGTGCAATTAGTTTAATTTATCTAATATTTTTATTAGAATATTATTTGTTGAGCAAGAACAACACGCTACCATTTTCCTTTTTTTTTTTATCATCAAATTATGCATATTAAAACGATGCATGATTATGTATCTAAAGAAAAAAACGATGGCTGATAAGATGTTAAAAAAAAAAAAAAAGACAATGAGAGAGATGAAGATATGTGAAACTCGTAAAGTGAACCAACCGATCATACAGCCGCCGAAGAACAAGGCGTGGACCAGCCCAACCTTAAACTTGTCACCGCATATCAAACCCCAATCCGACACGGTGGTGCCACTGCGGCCCCCTACCCACTCCCATGAACCCGGTTTGAGGTGACAGACGCTCGAGGCGGCGGTGTTGCAGCCTGAACCGGCGGCATCGGGGAGGCACCTCCAGTTGGGTTGGCGGTCGGCAAATATCATGACCATGGTGTGGAAGGCCTCGAGGGTCAAGGCAAGGCAGGAGAGGACGAACTGCTTCAGCTGCCACCGCCCGAACTCCCCGCAGTACTGCTTTAGCATCTCGTCGATGCACACCTTCACTTGCGGCGGTACTGGCTGGTCGTGGCCCTGGTCAGTGGAATTCGAGGACAATGTGGCGGCCATTTCGTGAGTTGTTTCTCTCTCTACTCTGATCAGTTTCACTTTCCTCCCATATATATTCAGTAATAAACATGAAGTCCCATATATACTGGTAAAAAGAGATTGTGCCATGACACTAACAGCAAAAGTTCAGCGCTAAATACGTAACATATTCATATTCTAGACCGGATATGGGCCCATTAAACTAGAGTAGACTTGACCCGCTAGGTTGGCCTTCGGGTGTGTTTAGCATGAAGTGTCTCTCGCCCACTGTGCCTGTCTCTCCTGATAGAAAAGAGGGGATATCATTCTACTCGGATGGAGAGAACAAGTCAAATAGAATGACATTTTATGTATCAAATGGGGATAATGCGAGATACGCTCTGATACTCTCAAGTCATTTACATCTTTAACATGTTCATACATTTTTATATAAAGGCCAAAAACAAGTCGATAAAGGTATGCATTAATTTCAATTGCACACTATCTTCCTTGAGTAGTCATTAATTTGAGCGTCAAAGTGCCTTTTGTAGGTATCCACCCCTCGCTCTATCAATCGTCGCTGCTACGTCACAGAGAAATCAACCACGACTTACCTTATCAGGTAACTCTCATAATCCAATTCTGAACATTGGCACCATCTGTAGGAAAAAAAAAGTTTCTACTCGCAACACCATTCTCAAAACTCTCCTTCCCACCTGCAAAATGGTGAACACAAGGAGACAAACTTTAACAAATCAAAATCGCGTCTCAGTGACAGGTGCTCCCCCTGTAGCAAACCACCGCTCCGCATCAGTCCAAGCTACTCACGAACCAGTTGTGCCTTGACCAGAACCCAGGCAGGACTGACATGAGACTTCTTTCACTAGAAAGAATCTCCCTCCTCCACCCTAGAGAGTTCCAGCGTGACATTGCCTCGATCCACAAGGGATACCCCCTGAAGATGCTTGACAGTGAAGATCGGTGCTGCACTGCTTAGGTGACTGCATAAACAACGAAGCTCAGTCTCGCCCAACTGGCATCGACCACCAGGAGTTATCCAGGGCAGAACTAATCTTCTTAGTCAAACTCTAGGATGAGCAAATCCAGTGCCAAGATGAAAGACTTCGTAACCTAGTGTGGATCACCAACAAGGACCGTGATGGCGAAAACCAATCTCTTAGAAGGGACCACAAATGTGACAGAAGACTCCACAAGAATGACCACCTCCCTGAGAACTCAAGGGTCACGAACCTAGGTCACATCGCTAGGCCAACCTAGGTGAGAGAACAAGAACCTAGAACCAGGAGCTTGGTCTCCCAAAACCAATCGTTCTCCGACGAGCTGATGGCGTATGAGACCCTTTCACAGTTCAAATATCCCACTAACATTGAACCATATAGTGGGACTTTAGACCTATAGGAACATCTAGATGCTTACACTTCTACACTCTTGTTTGACGGAGGTAGTGACTCCCTCATGTGCTGAGCTTTTTCCTTATCACTAAAGAAAGCCGCCCTGAGATGGTTTATCATTTTGGCCCCGAAGTCTATTGCTAATTGGGAAGACATATCCTTAAGATTTTTGTTGCACTTCACTTATACCAGCAAAGTAGAGTCTAAAACCATATCCTGCCTCGCCCAGATCAAGCAAAGAAAGGAGGAGTCCATATAAGACTTTATATCTCGCTCTAATAAAGAGATCGTGAACATACGAGATTGGGACAAAAGACTCAGTTTGTTCTATATCAGAGAAGGAATTCATTTAGGATACTTCTCTTTTTGACTAGCAAAAAAAGAGCCTAAAACCATGGACTATTTCCACGCCCGTACCAACAAATACATCACTACCAAAGATGTTCTTTGGGCTAGGAAGCACCTCGAAAGAGAAGATTTCAAACCCAAAGTTGAAGAACAATCTAGTCAGCAAGGCCGAAATACAAGACTGCATCTTAAGGGGAAGTTCGAAACTTACACCCTGCTCAACACGCCCTGGGCTTAGATCTACCAAGAGGTCATGAACGCCGAGCTCTAAGATGCACAGACGCTTCTCCCTATAAAAAGACCAAAAGACAGATCCAAATTCTGCGCTTGGCATGACAGTCATGGTCACAGAACGGAGGACTCCACCAACCTCCACGATGCCATCGAGTCCCTCATTCAGGATGGACACCTAAACTGATATGTGCTCCGAAGTTGCAATAACAAGTGGAGAGAGGGCCACCATAGGAAGCAGAACTATAGCCCCCCAAGCCCCTCTCCCCCTACCAAAGAAGGCATTCCCCAAATATGAATAAAGATCCTAGTCTACGATCACCTCGAGTTAACACACTAAATCAAGATAGGGCACACCCTTGATGTGACAACCATGAGGATAGTCACCACTATGTCGAAGTAACTCAGACGATCACATAATACCCTATAATTACTACTTTAGCGGTGTAAATATCTTTGAATATCAATGAATCAACATTTTTCAACTACTATTTCATTTGAAGTTGGTACTTCGATCGTGATCTCAAATCCACAAGTACCTCAACAAGCCATATCCCCCAAGGTTACCACACCTTGGTGAGGTTCGGGGAATACAAGGTCCGAGAAGGATAAACTATTTCAACACCAGCATAAGACGGCCAAACTAGGGAGAGCCACTTGAACACCCCCCAAGGTCAAGTAACGTGATCAAAGGTCTTAACTCGTGCCTATTTGAGCCGCACCTTAGCTACCGACCGATGTGGTTTGTAGTGGTTAAGGATAATTGACCGTAACTTGGGACAGTGGACTCCATGCCACAGGGCTACCGTGTCCAAATTAGACAAACCCTACCACTGAGGTCGAGTTGCATACTCATCTCGGCTAGTGAAGTAAATGTTCACCCAAATTAAACGAACCCTACCATCAATGTTGAGTTACGTGCTTATCTCGGTTGGTGAAGTGAATGTTTATCCAAATCAAATGAACCCTACGCTCGAGATTGAGTTATGCGCTCATCTCGATTGGTGAAGCGAATGTTTGTCCAAATCAAGCATATATCAAGCGTATATCGAGACTTGGCATTGAACTAATCTCAAAAGTATGAAAATAGCAACACAAGATAGTAATAGTTCAACTATACAACAAGATGGAAAAAAGAGCAAATCTTTATTCTCATTCCAGACATTATCTACTTTAATATATCTTACAAAGGAGTAGCTATTCTCTTTTAAGAAGAACCAACAAGTGCAGAGATTGCCCATTTGAAAAGCAACCAAGAAGGTAGCTTGCTGAAATAATGGTGATAACCAAGAACCAACCCACACGGGTCACCGCAGCTGTCACATAAGATGAGAGCAACCACCTCCCTCTTGATCAGAGTGAAGATGGGTCCTATGACCCTACACTTCCCAACCACCCCAACATGCTCATGACAAGGTGACGATTAAGGAAATAAAGGAAAAGCGTGACAAGACCCATCCACACCTCACAAGAATTATAAACAGAAGCTCCAAATCTTCCTAGTAAATTCGGAACCATACCCTATCGCTACCTTACGCAAGGCAGTTACTTGGTCTTTACCAAGCCATTACGCTAGGAAAGAAAGGTCTTCAGAACATTCTAACTGGAGAGGAAATAAACCTTCAAAGACCAGGGGAAGAATTAGAAGGTGGCCCAAAAAGAGGACATAACCCACCATACGAAGTAAGAAGTGGACCATCCTATGTAAAAGACCCATGATCATATTACAAAGGGAACAAATGACAACTCCACCACAAATACTCCCTATTTATAGAAGGAGTAACACATCCTGATTAGTCCATGAAGAAGGCAAGTTGGCTACATGATCGAAGCCATAATTAATTACTCCTCCCCTACGATTGGCTGCGAAAGTAAAGGCAATTGGGAACTAAGCAGGAAATTGCTATGGCAATTAAAATGATCTTAACTCCCAATAGACCCAAAGCAGCGGTTCCCAAGATTGCTACAAACTATAGGGCAAAAGCTACAAAAAAAAAGGTGTCAGACCTAAAGCCTTATCGCAAAAAATCGAGTATCTAACCTACCTCAATCTAACAAAGGTAAAGGATTCAGCAAGCATAGATGATAGAGAGCGATAGACTCACCTCAGCAATAGAAAGAAAGTAATATGTAGAAATTATCAATTATCCAATTAAGGGGGCTCAGGGTCAGGACTTGTCCAAATACAAGAATAAAATCCTATGCAGGGGGCAGTAAAATAAAAAAAGAAAAGGGAAAAAGAGAGACATAAAAAATTAGCGTTCTGATCTTTCGGGGTCTCCACCACTGCTTGCCTTGCTTCAGCCTGCACTACCTTAGCCGCGATCAATCTAACTACTTTATGACCAACATCTAGCACCATCTCCGCCCCTTCACCGCCTTCTTACTTGTGATCCATGAGAATACCAAGGGTGGCCTCTGAAGCAATCATGTCCCCAATCTGACCATCCCAGACTTTCTTTAACGCGCTGACCCCTTCCTCGATAAGTCTGGGGTTAAGGAAGCGAAGTTGGCTAAGGGCATTTTGAAACATCTCTTCCATAGACGTTGACCAATCATCCATAGTCTGATCAAACTTCCTCTTCAAAAGATCTTATTGCACTCGAGCATCGGTAATGGCGAACTCAGATAGGGCTAGACTCCCCGCCAGTTCGTTCTTTCAAGTTTTTGCTTGGCTAAGATAAGCCTGAAGCAGGTCAACCTTGGCAGCCTTGATGTGGAGAGATTCCATCTTAACAACTCAAGCATGAAGTAGAGGGATAACAGAAGCATCCCTAGTCAAGCAATTAACCTCGATCCGCAGTTTATCAACCTCAGTGCTAAGTAACTTAAGTTACCCATCCTTCTGAGTCGCCTTCGTGGCAGCCAGGTCAAGTGGCCTGCCTTTCTCAGCAAAGTCCAACTTAAATTTTTGCTTATCACTCCAGAGGACGTTGAGGTCCCTCTTCAAACTAGAAACATCCCAGGAGGTACCAGATAGGGTCAAAACATGTTACCCATTTGCTAACTGCAAATGCACGGATTACTCAAGTAATACAAATATAAAGTAAAAGTTTATTCCTATGAGGATAATGGTTTGTAAAGCTAAGTACCAACCAATAACTTAATCAATTCTATTCAAGGACATAAAAATGGATAAAAATAAAGAAAGTAAAGATAGAAAGCAATAAAGATAAACGGTTAGGTTTCAGAAAATCCTTCTTCACCCCCTACATCTACCAACAACATGCAATCCTCCTCATTAACATGAATGCACTGATTAGGTTAGCTTGAGAATCTGATTTAACTAAAAGCCTATGTCTAGGTCAATCAACCCTAGTTTCATTTACTTAACTCCTTAGATAGAACCAAAATCCACTCATGAACGATCTATTCTCAATCACACACTATGCATGGCCAATAGGTATATTTCTATCCCATTAACGAATCAACTCATCTAAGCCAATTGAATTCATCGAACATGCATCAACCATACCATGTCCATATTAAAAAATCCCTATGTCTAGTTCATTCGCAATATTAAGATCATACAATTGATGGCCAACTAACAGCAAGCATTAAGCATAGATAATGGAAGAACAATAACCAAACATCTACACAAACTCAGAGAAGAACACATCATTAATATATATAGAAAAGGATCCAAAATATCCCTAAATACAGCTTAGCTATACAATGAACATGAAAACACTAGGAAAATCATATCCAAGGAAGATAAGGAAGAGAAGAGAAAAGGGGAAAAAGAGAAAAAAAAAGCTCATTGATTTGTCTCTGAAGCTTGAATCCTCATTCATCCTTGTTCCTAGCCTCCAATCCACCATCAATGGAGATCTAACTAAAGCTTTCTAACCTAAAACTAAGAAAAATCTAAGAAAACCTAAAATGGAAATGGCTCAAACGGCCAAGACCTTGAGAAAAATGTGAAAAATCTAATATATAGGCTCAGCTTGCAGCACCACGCCGCGGCGCGAACTATCTTCTGCCGCGGCGCCTATTGGGTCGGTTACATTGCACCGCGGCACACCCATTTTTTGGGCCGCGGCGTTGAACTCTCGGGTTCAAGTATGGAATGGTTGATATGCCTCTACATGTCGCGGCGTGCATAACCTTGCGCCGCGGCGTTAACTGCTGAAAGGTTAATTTGGCTTCCTCTTGATCTTTTGGCTCACATGCTCCACATTTAACCTTGTTTGGAACCCTTCCTAACATGGAGAAAATACCAAATCAGTAACATATATAAATCTACTTAATCAATAACAATTAAAGCTCAATTTGCTCAATAATATATCGAAAAGCATCAGAATCAGAATATGGCAAATAAAAGCACAAAACCCTCCAAATATGCATTATAAACAAGGACTAAGCATTCATTCTAGCACAGAGATAGGACACCAATAACTACATTTTATGGAGTTATCACACCCCCAAACCTACATTTTGCTAGTCCTCGAGCAAAACAAAACAGAACTAAGTAAATCACTTAAACATTCAAATCAACTTTCATTCAGCAAATATCATTTCAATCTTCTTTCTTTCTTTTAAACCACAACTAGTGTGTAATGACTGCTTCAATCCTCAAAAAATGCAAATGCCCTATAAATAGTTCCACACAAATACAATCCTTAACATGCTATCAATCCAAACAATTCTTCATGCAATTCACATTTTTCACAAACATGTAAGATAAACTTCTCCTAATCAAGTCATACATATCCAGATAAGTTTATAAACATACATGCATATGATTCAAAGAATCCATAAGATTGTAAATTAACTCTCTCTCCACTAATGTAAATCACACAAGATTGAGGATCAAAAGGGACTTTTTCAGGTTATAATGTTAGGCCAATGGTAAGGACGAAAGAAATGAAGGGAAATGATACAATACAAACATTGAGACACACAACATATTACTTCAAGATATGAGCCGCTAACTGATATTAGTAGGGTATTCAACAATAAATGCAGAAAACTTACCAGAACCATTTTGGATGTTTTTCAAACTTTACTTTACTTAAGCTTTGCTTTTCTTTTTCATTTTTTTTCTTTCTCTTTCTTTATTTTTTTTTTACAAAGCAATGATTTTTCCTTTTGACTACATCTGGTTCCTTCCTTCAATATCAGACTACCGATGAATAGTGGGCATATGGTTTAGAAGATAATTGGAGCAACTCCAGCTCATTTTGTATTGAATCATTAATACCCCTAACCAATAGATTCACCTCAAGAAATAACACATCATGTACTCAACAAACAATAAGGATAGGAAGTAAATGACATGCTTTCACATGCATTAGAATGGGTAACAAGTTAACAAACACAATGGTTATGAAAAACAAATAAGGCCAAACAGTATAAGGCTTCAAAATTGGGACCTAGGGATATCATAATATCAGGTAAGCTTGAAAAGGCTCAATCGGTCCAAACAATGCCCTTATCATTTCCTTAATTATACATAACCTAGGATTTCGCCTCAAGAGAGTTCAAAAACAATTTCTAGGATAATCAAAACTCTACATGTACATCCATAAACATTCTCAAGACATGCACTATTATCATTTTCAAAGTTACACTTGCATCTAAGTGAGGTGTAAATTATGCATTAAAAGCAACTAAATTGTTTTACATGCTTCAAGATCACATAAGGTTTTACTAAAAATGGGGCAAATAGCAACTTGTCATATCATGGAACAACCTTAACAATACCAGCATTCTTGCAACATGTCATGCATTCAAATAGATTCAACTTTTCAATTCAAGCATGCATAACATCATTTACAAACAGTGAAAATTAAAAATATTGTCAAAAGCGCATCAGTGATAGTCAAAACAAGATATAATCATGAAAATATAATGATTAAAACCACTGCATACTCAAAATACCAATACATGTTAACATTAAGCATAAAGGTAATAAAATATGTAAAGAAACTCCCCCAAACCAAAAGAAAATGTATCCTTTAATGAATATCGTCTATAGGGTACCTGAGACTCTCAAAATAACAGTCTAACTAATACTGAGCATTACTAAATAAAAAATAGAGAAAATAATAGAAAAAGCAAAAATAGGAGTACTGCGCCGCGGCACTCACATGCCTGGGCCGCAGTGTTCACAAAAAGCTGCAGAATTCTACAGAAAACGAGCATTTGCGTTGTAGTATTCATCACCATGCGCCGCGGCGTGACAACCTTGGCTGCTAAATTTAGCAGCAAACACACTTTTGCTGCTGGAATTGGCTCATATGGGTCTCTAGCTACAACAAAACTTGTTCATAAAGTTAAATTACAAAATGTACAATACAAACATAATAAAACTCAAAATCAATATATTAACCTATTTGATACCCTAAACAAACTTAAAACCTAAAAACAAACAAAATCAAGAAACTAACATAATTAACATATTAACCTATATAAAAACTAAAACAAACTTAAGATTTAAAAACAAACAAAAATTAACATACTAACACATATATATACTAATATATTAACAAAAACATATTACACAACTAACATCAACATGAACATATATATACAAACATACAAAACACAACATACTACCTATTTATGCACAAAGTAAAAGCAGGAATGTAACATAAACTTGGGATTTCCTCCCCAAGAAGGACCTAATTTATAGTCTTAGCCAAACTTTGTCATCAAAATTGAATTGTTATGGATGAGTAGTTCTCAAGAACTTGATCCAAGGGTTATCCTTTTCAGGAGTCGCGAATTCCCTCAAAGGCCTTGTATGAATGAAATCATTCAGCTTCTTTATTGAAACTAAAACAAGACATAAAAGAAACATAGATTATATACAACTTGAATTAGAACTAAGCAAACTCATTGTCAATATTAGTAATATAGAAACCTTATCCCCGACAACGGCGTCAAAAACTTGACAGGCGTTGCCGGGACATAAAGTCTTATTACGCTAACCAACTTGGAAATAAACTTTATCCCCAGCAACGGCGCTAAAAACTTGATAGGGTCAAAACATGTTGCCCATTTGCTAACTACAAGTGCACGGATCGCTCAAGTAATACAGATATAGAGTAAAAGTTCATTCCCACGAAGATAATGATTTATAAAACTAAGTACCAACCAATAGCTTAATTAATTCTATTCAAGGACATAAAAATGGATAAAAATAAAGAAAGTAAAGACAGAAAGCAATAAAGATAAACGGTTAGGTTTCAGGAAATCCTTCTTCACCTCCTACATCTACCAACAACATGCAATCCTCCTCATTAACATGAATGCACTGATTAGGTTAGCTTGAGAATTTGATTTAGCTAAAAGCCTATGTCTAGGTCAATTAACCCTAGTTTTATTTACCTAACTCCTTAGTTAGAACCAAAATTCACTCATGAACGATCTATTCTCAATCACACACTATGTATGGCCAATAGGTATATTTCTATCCCATTAACGAATTAATTCATCCAAGCCAATTGAATTCATCGAATATGCATCAACCATACCATATCCATATTAACAAATCCTTATATCTAGTTCATTTACAATATTAAGATCATGCAATTGATGGCCAACCAACAGCAAGCACTAAGCATAGATAATGGAAGAACAATAACCAAATATCCACACAAACTCAAAGAAGAACACATCATTAATATATATAGAAAATGATCCAAAATATCCCTAAATACAGCTCAGCTATACAATGAACATGAAAACACAAGAAAAATCATATCCAAGGAAGATAAGGAAGAGAAGAGAAAAAGGAAAAAAGAGAAAGGAAACTCATTGATTTGTCTCTGAAGCTTGAATCCTCCTTCATCCTTGTTCCTAGCCTCCAATCCACCATCAATGGAGATCTAGCCAAAGCTTTCTAACCTAAAACTAAGAAAAACTAAGAAAACCTAAAATGGAAATGGCTCAAACGGTCAAGACCTAGAGAATAACGTGAAAAATTTAATATATAGGCTCAGCTTACCGCACCACGCCGCGACGCGAACTATCTTTCGTCGCGGCGCCTATTGGGTCGGTTACATTGCACCGCGGCGCACCCATCTTCTGGGCCGCGGTGCTGAACTCTCGGGTTCAAGTATGGAATGGCTGAGATGCCTCTACATGCTGCGGCGTGCATAACCTTGCATCGCGGCATTGACTGTTGAAATGCTAATTTGGCTTCCTCTTGATCTTTTGGATCACATGTTCCACATTTAACCTTGTTTGGAGCCCTTCCTAACATAGATAAAACACCAAATCAGTAACATATATAAATCTACTTAATCAATAACAATTAACGTTGAATTTGCTCAATAATATATCAAAAAGTATCAGAATCAGAATATGACAAATAAAAGCACAAAACCCTCCAAATATGCATTATAAACAAGGACTAAACATTCATTCTAGCATAGAGATAAGGTACCAATAACTATATTTTATGGAGTTATCAGTACCCTAATTCTCCTCCACGAGCTGAAGAAAGAAGACAAGTCGCAGACCCCCTAGTTGAGCCCTGTAAAAGAACTCTGACATATCTAGCTTGAGAATGTTGTGAAACCACCACACTTTGAATGTGGATGAGATGCTATATTTATAATTGTAGAATATATTTACAAATAAATGATATCTCAATGGGAAATGAAACTAATCTCCTAGAATCAAGTAAATGGCTGTAATCATGGGTCAATGATTCTAAGTATGGGAAGTGGTAAGATAAGCGTGTGATCCTCAACACCCCCTCGGCAAGCTGAGCGTTGGATTTAAATGGACATGAAGCTTAAAGCAAAAAAAATCGAATAGAGGCCAAGGAACACTCTTCGTGAATATATCGGCAACCTAAAGATGAGAAGGCACATATTGAGTGTGGATTTGGCCAGCAAGAACAAGTTCGCACAGAAAATGATAGTCTAATTCAACATACTTAGCGTGCTTATGGGAAACCGGATTGGAGCTCAAAAAAATTACACTTTTGTTATCACATAAAAGTAGAGGCAATTTGGGAATGGAAACTTGTAGATCGCAGAGGAGATGAGTGAGCCAAAGTAGTTCGGCAGCAGTGTGGGCAAGAACACGATACTCAGATTCACATCTTGAACGAGAGACAATGGGTTACTTTTTAGCAGTCCAAGAAACCAAATTATCACCAAGGAATATAGAGCAGCCAGAAGTGGAACATCGTGTGTCAGGGCAACCAGCCCAATCAACATCAGAGTAGGCAATGAGAGTACCAAGAGCAACAGAGCGGCGAAAAATAAGGCCAAAATGAAGAGTGCCCTTGACATAACGAAGAATATGCTTAACCACTTAAAAGTGATCATTAGTGGGAGCATGTAGAAATTGGGTGACATAGTTGACAGCATGAGACATATCAGGGCACGTGATGGTAAGATATTGAAGAGCACTAACAAGAGACCTGTATAAAGTAGGATTAAAGAACAAAGGACCATCAGTAGATAAATTCTGACAAACAACCATGAGAGTAGGAACTGGCTTGCTGTTAAGTAACTGGACTCGAGTAAGAATGTCACGCGCATGTTTGTGCTGACTGAGAAAAAGACCATCAGCAACAGGCGAGGCTTCAAACCAAGAAAATAGTTGAGAGAGCCCAAGTCTTTGGTAGCAAACTCATAATAGAGTTTACAAGTAAAGCTGTTAAGAAGAGAGCAGTTGTTCCCAGTAATAATGATGTCATCAACATAAAGAATTAAATAAATAATCGTACAGTGCTTATGAAAAACAAATAGAGATGTGTTAGCACAACTGTAAATAAACCCAAGTTGAAGAAGAAAAGAGCTGAAATGCTGAAACTAGGCAAAGGGAGCCTGCTTGAGGCCATAGAGAGCTTTCTTCAACTGACATGCATAATTAGGGAAGCGAGGATCAATGTAGCTAAGAGGTTGCTCTATATAGACGTTTTTAGTAAGAGGACCGTTGAGAAAAGCATTTTTGACGTCAAGCTGACGAAGGGGCCACTAGTTGGTCACAGCAAGAGAAAGTACAACATGAACAGTAGTAGCCTTGATAACAGGGCTGAAAGTATCAGTGTAATCAAGACCAGGGACTTGGGTGTAACCCTTGGTAACAAGATAAGCCTTGATCTGTTTGATGAATCCATCAGGAAGATATTTGGTCCGAAATACCCATTTGGAGCCCATAATGTTGGTGTTGGCAGGGTGAGGGACCAAAACCCAAGTTTAATTATTCTGCAGAGCGCGAACTTTTTCATCCATGGCAGGTAAGCCAGGTAGGATTCTTAGTAGCAAATTTGAAGCCTTTAGGCTTAGCAGAGGCATGTAGAGTTGAAAGAAGGCCAGAGGAGCTCAAGACACCAAAATTCGCGGGGTTGCGAGTCTTAAAAATAAGCCTTAGCCTGTGTGAGCATGGGATGAGAACCAAGCAGATTGGATGTAGCATAAGCAGGAGGAGCCGGTTGTGCCTCAGGAGGAGAGAGCGAATAAGAGGCCAGAGTAGGCGAAGAAGACCTGCAAAGGAACCAGTATCTTGCAAAGACTTATAAACTGAATCAATACAAATAGCATATGGATTTGGGTTGGACTGAGAAATTAGGGAAGACAGAGGTGCAGGAGATATAGGAGGGGGTCAGTACGGAGAAGACTGGGTTCTAAAAAAGTAGAATATTAAAGGGAAGTAAGTGGCTGAGCCTGAGGGGCAGTGATATTAGGAAAATGAAGTTCATCAAATTGGGTATGGTGGGTGATATAGAGCCTAGAGGTAAGGGGATCAAAACAATGAAAGCCTTTGTAGGAAGGATTGTATCCTAGAAAAATGCAAGGAATACTGCAAGGAGAAAATTTATTAGGCATATAATCACGTAAACAAGGATAAACACGACAACCAAAGGGATGAAAATTAGCATAATTGAGAGATTAATCATATATTAGCTCAAAAGGGGACTTACCTCCAAGAAGAGGAATAAGAAAACAGTTAATGATGTAAGTCGCAGTGCTAAAGGTGTCAACCCAGAACCGAGTAGAGAGATGAAAGTGGAAAAGGAAGGCGAGACCAGTTTCAGTCACATGGCGGTGTTTTTGTTCAGGGTGACTATTCTGGGCAAGTGTATAGGGACAAGAAAGCTGATGATGAATGCCAGAGGAACGAAGATGAGCTGTAAAGCAGGAGCTAGTGAATTCACTCTCATCATCACTCTGGAAAATATTAATATGGGCAGAGAATTGAGTTTCCACAAATTTTTGAAAATTGTATGAAAACATTAAAGAAATTAAATTTGAGTTTTAAGGGATAAATCCAAGTAAAGTGGGAATAATTGTTAATGAAAAGAACATAATATGCAAAGCTTGAATTTGATTTGACAGGGGAGGGACCCCAAATATCAATGAACAAGATCTAAAATGGAGGAGGACCTGCGTTCATTTTGTGAATATAGCAAGTGATGATTTTTCACAAGTTGATAAGTGCTGCATAAGTGAGGAGAAGGCACTAAAGAGGTAACAGAAAGATAGCTTTTTTTATTTAAAGAAGAAATAGTAGAATGATTTACATGTCCAAGACGAGTATGCCATAAATTATAAGAAGCATTTATTTTTAAGAGTAGAAATAAAGGCCGAGTTATCACGCTCTAGCACATATAAGTTGTCATTCCTCTTACCAGTTGCCACCACCCTTCCTGTGTGACGATTCTGAATAAAAAAAAAGATTATTAGTAAAAGTAACAACTAATGGAAAATCCTATGTTAATTTATTGATAAAAAGTAATTTTTTACTGAGATGAGAAACAACTAAGACATCTAATAAATGAAGAGTAGGAATAGGGGAAAGGCAACTTGTATGAGTGATAGGTAAAGATGCACCGTTTACCACAATTACAGAGTCCTTACCAACATATGGTGCGGGTCGATCCAAAACAGGGGGGTCATTAGACATATGAGCCGAAGCCCCTGTGTCTAAAAACCACTCAGAGCCTGCAAGGTCATTAAGAGAATAAGACCCAGTGAATGCTTCAGCAAGGTGGGTAGCAGAGTCACCACGGGTGTAGCACTGGTGGCACCGATCAACGTAGTGACCTTCAACATGACAAATCTGACAGCAAGGGGTACGATGCAATTGGCCAGAGGAAGAACGACCACGAGACAAATGAGTGCGGCCATTGCTGGAGGTTCATCCAGAGTTGGAGCGTGAATGGTTCTGCTGGCTTGGGTGGTCAAATCCTCAGGGAGTGGCTGTGAGCCCGGCAGCTAGAGGTGCCGTAGGCTCGAGGACCTCTGAAAGATTTTGAAACTTTCAGCTTTGGAGGCAAGATCAGCAAATGTGGGCAAGAGGGTGAGAGCAGTTTGGACAGAGGAAAAACTTGAGAAATCGGCGCCAAGGCCGCGAATGAACTAGTGCACCTTGTCTGTGCCATCAATTGGAAGATCAATGGCATAGAGCTGATCACAGAGGCTTTTGAAAGCACGAGCAAACTCAGTCACAAGTTTGGAACTTCTTTTCATTAACTGGAGTTCATCTTTAAGATGAATCTCACGGGCCTTGGATCGGTGATTGAAGGTGGTCTCCAAGGCAAGCCAAACCTCATGCATAGTAGAGAGACCAACAATTTTAGCCAGAGCTTTTTCAGTGAGAGAGGGACAGAGAAGACAAAGGAGGCGTTGGTTAGCAGCCCTCCACACCAAGTATTTGTTAGTTGGTGTCTGGGGGGTGGCAAGGTCAAATTTTGAAGGTGGGACAATGGAACCATTAATATGACCGAGAAGATCTTGACGCTCAATGAAGGGAAGAATCTGACTTTGTCAGAGAAGATAATTTGTGGAGGATAGCTTGACGGTGAAGATATGAATAAGGGTATTGAAAGAGAGAAAATTAGAAGAGGTATTGGTGGCCATGAATGGGAAAAAAAAAGAAAGAGACAAGATAAAAAAAAAGAAGGTTGATCCGAACAAGGTTGTGATACCATGAGAATGTTGTGAAACCACCACACCTTGAATGTGGGTGAGATACTATATTTATAATTACAGAATATATTTACAAATAAATGATATCTCAAAGAGAAAGGAAACTAATCTCCTAAAATCAAGTAAATGGCTACAATCATGGGTCAATGATTCTAAGTATGGGAAGTTGTAGAGATAGGCGTGTGATCCTCAACATAGTTGAACTAGTGCCTCAGCGCCAGTCTGATTGTAGAAAGGGCTGCCAATAAAGCCAGACGGGTCAACCTCATGATGCTAAACTGCGACACCAATGGAGGTCTAAGGGGGCCATAGTCAAACTCCTCGCCAATTAGGGCCTCGAAAACTTCAAGACACTCCAAAAAAATCTCAGTTGTCGGCCTTTTCACTCTGTCATCCTTGCCGTCCTCTGCTTGCCTCTTCCGGGGTCGCAATGGCAAGATAGGAGAACTCGTTTCAACATCTCATGCCCCAAAGGACAGGATAGAAGGAGAGACTGCCACGACCGTAGAAGGAGGCGTTGTACCACTCGGAGGAGTGGAGACAACAATAGTCACCCCTTGAGCAACTACCGAGGGACGAGATCCCGACACCTCGCCACCTTTGGCCTCCAGCATCTCTATCAGGCGCTTAAGCTTAAAGGATGGAGCCATGCTTTCTTCAAAACAAAAAGGATAGCATTACTACATTCAAACAAGTTCATACAAAAGACAATAACGAAGGAAAAATATGTGGGATGAGGTACCTAACATGACCCTTATAGAAGCAATGGGCTCTTCCAAGATATCCTTACAAGAGATAACCCTCCCCTTCTTAGTCTACTCAATTAAAAATTCCACGACCAAGGCCTTGGAGGAGGGGATCTCAAAATACAGAGTCTCCAACTCTTTGTTACTCCGCCCCCAACCAATGTTAGTCCAAAACAGAAGGAAGCGTGGCTCACCTTTCCAAGGTGAAAAAGAAAGGCATCTTACTCGGAACCCTTTCCACCCTGAAGTAATCCTTCTTAAACTTTTTAAAGAACTCTTGGTACAGCTTGAAGACGGTGCGCCCGCTCTATGCCCGCAAGGTGACCCATCCTTTGGTGTAATTACTCCCCGAGGTCGTCAACCGAGAGAAGAGATAGAAGAAATATTTGACTGAATACAGCCACTCAAAGACCTGACAAACTAGCTCGAATGCCCAGACAAACCCCTAAGCATTTAGATAAAGTTAAGTAGGCGCTACCAGCAGGTGGCTAACAACGTCCATCTCAAAGTCAGTAAATGGAAATCTCGCCCCGATCTTGGTAAAAAGGGTGTCATACATATACATGAAATGCTCTCCCATCGTGCAGGTTAAGCACATCCTCTCCTCCTCCAACAGGTGTTGAATCGCGAACGCCTAGTCTCTGAGCCCATCCACAGTCAGCTGTAAATATTCCTACTTCTCCCAGGCATCTTTAGCAGTACTCACATCGGAGGGAGTGCCTAAGACCTCCTGATCCACCCATGAATATCTATTAACATCACGAGGAAAGAAGAGCAACTTCTCCTCCGCGGGAACGAGCTTCCCCTGCTTTGCAGGCGTAGCACTCTTTTTTCACGCCATACCTGCAGGGTATGCACCCGAGTTAGACCCCAAGGAATCACCAATGTCATCAAGTTTTCAAAACCCCCACTGATAGGTCACTATCCTACACTAACTCCTCACTACCCAATATTTCCCTTACTAAGTGCTTACCATTAAGGAAAAGGGCAAAAATAGAAAGGATAAATATAAGGAGTACCTTAAGTTCTGAAGGAAAAGCACTGAACAGCTAAAAAACATTGAAGCCTTGGAACACCAGCAAATGCAAGAAGATCACAAAAGAAAGAAATTGCGTGTCTAAAAATCTAGAAAATAGAATCGGGGTAAGGAATGGAGAAAAGCCCTCTCCACCCCTATTTATAGGCATGGAAAGTCACCACCCAACAACTATTAGTAGGAGAAGGTTATGCCGCTTCAGAGCAAACGAAACGCTTCAGCCCATCATGAAGCCCACTTTTCAAAATTTAGAAACGACTCATCATGGCATTACAAACCCTAAACGATGACACTCATTGCTCCTTAACCATGTGTCACATCACTTCTGGACGAAGGCAACTAAAAGGACATGGTTTAGAATGTTCAAAACCAAAGTGACGCGTGGCACCACAAAGGGATACGTAAGTCAAACACTAAACCCTCAATAGCCCATGGTGAAACAACACCTCAAATGACAAACCCCTCACGGCATGGGGGCAATTGACTATCTATCTTGGACTCCGCAATGATGATGTAAGCATAGCAATCCAACCCAGATCCCGAACTTGATCACACACCCCGAGCTTTCACCATAGTACATCACGGACATCGGCCATTTGAAGAAACATTGCGAGATCCAGTATAGAACATTATAACTAGGATCCCTTTGTTCATTGCGCGTCAAGTGCTCTAGTTGAATATGTATCTCGACACATAGTTGTCTCATCCAAGCACCGAGTTGGGAGCAACTGTTCTGGACCGAATATGGGCCCATCAAGCTAGAGCAGACCCGACCGCTAGGCTAGCTCTCAGGCGTGCCGAGCACAAAATGTTGCTCGCCCATTGAGCTTGTCTCCCCTGACAAAAAAGAGGGAACACCACTCTACTTGGATGGAGGGAATAGGCTAAACGAGATGGCATTTTCTATTCCAAAAGGGGACAACGTGTGATACGCTCTTATACTCTCCAGTCCCTCACATCTTTTATACGCTCATACGTTTCTATATAAAGACCAAAAACAACAGGACTAATATACGCATTAATTCTTATTACACACTATTCTCCTCGAACAGCCACTGACTTGAGCATTGGAATACAATTTATAAGTATTCACCTTTCGCTCTGCCAATCGTCACTTCTGTGTAATGGAGAAATCAACTACGACTTACCTTTGCAGACAACTTTCAAAACCCAATTCTCAACAATTCATAAATACTGTACAGCAACCCTATGCAATTTCCTAATTCGAAAGTGACAACTACCAAACCCAAGAATTAATACTATTGTACGCATGGACCAAAATGAACAAAGCCCCAGGAAATCAATTCTGCAACGGATCAATGGTGTGACTTAATAGGAATTGATACTCCTTAATTGCCCTTTTATGTCGTGGGCTACAAGCTTCATTTTAGCCCTTAAAAGGCTTGTCATGCAACCTAGGCGCATAAGTGACTGTGTGGTGTTTACGTAACTAGGGTAGCTTTTTTTTAAAGCCAACAGCGGAGAGGAAGATTTTTCTTCTACAAGATAGGCTAATTGTACGGGGCATCTTGCACAGTTATGGATAGCATCAGTATACCATTTATAACCAAAAATAATGTTTTTACATATTTTTGTTCCGACACCACTTTTTTACTCTTTTCAAGTAGTTGTAATTAAGTGAAAAAATATTAAAAAAATAATATGATTAATAGTATAAGAAATTGTGTAAAAATTGATGTGATATAAAAATGTGATAAGAAAATCATAACTCATTTATAACATTATTTCTCACATATTATTAAGTTATCATCGATTAGTAACCGGTAGATTGCAATAAAAAAATATTGGGTCGGGTGTGCATGTTTGTTTCTTTGTTAAAAAATAAGTTTAGTTGTACATATACATCCCAGTTGCAATATTTCTGCGAAAGTGAGAGCAAGTATAAGAGAAAAAAACTGATCTTTTAAATGCGCAACTAATGGTGAAGATCTGCGTACCGTGTGACCAAAAGGGTAAAGTTTCAATTTTTTGTGGTGTGGAGAAGTTTAGATTCAGCAACCATGGAAGATGAGGGGTCAGAATCATGGTAAAATTTTGCAGCTAGTGTTTTCCGAGAGAGATGGAGCCCTTGTTGAGAAAGAAAAAACAAGAGAGAGAGAGATACACCCCTGCGATAGCCATGGAAGCTCAGCTGCGACGATTTGTGCACTGAAAGAATTGAATTCGTGAGATGTTGTAACCATCTTCTTCTATCCTAGGGTTCTATCTATTAGAGATAGGGATTCTGGAAGAAGAGAGTGATTAAAGCCTTAGAGCAAGGAAAACAGAAGTCATGGAGAAGTTTTATTTATTTATTTGGGCACAAATGGCATGGAGCAGTTGAATAGTTGAATACGCAGGGAAGAAGAGATTAAACTTCAGAGGATGAAATTTGTTTTTAAAACAGTGAAGTTAGCAATACACTCTTAAATATTTTTTTTTAATATATTATTATTATTTTACTTTATACAATTATAAAAAATTATTAAGAAAGAGTTATTAAGAACAGTTCCTTTTAAAATAATACGAACAACTATCAATATAGCATGAACTCCAACTGCATAACTTTGCAAAAATTGATTGAATATAGTTATTAAGATATTCCGGATTACTTAGAAACTCCCTTAATATAAATTTAACCTCAAACATAATTTATGATGGTAAAACACTCAAGACACATAAGTTAATAAATACACTGTCATTAAGAGCTGTACATGTTGGAGAGCACTGCTCTTTAGTTTAGTGCTGAAAGTTTTTTTTGACGAATAGAGTATGGGGGATTGAAATTGTGAAAGAAGCATGTAGAAACCGTGCAATGAAATTCATTTCATCCGTTGAATATGTAAGAATTGGATTTCGTACTATCAAGCATTACTGCGTGTGGGATTAAGTGAATTGAAATGCTCTCTTTAATTCAGCAAAGTGCCAGCACAGTTGTTGCTTTTAAATGCTAGCTTTAGCTACTTTGATTCCTGAGTCATCCTGACTATTCCTGCAATCCTTTTCTGCGAGAGAGCTGAATTGAAACGTATATAAATGAGGCGACGTTTGCACCGGTGCTCTTTTAGATTAAAACCATTGGATATAAGGAAAAGCTAGTGAACGGCTATGATTTACCACGGGCTACCTGCTAAGCAGGTAAGTTTGTGCATCTGCAGATTTCAATCTAGTACAGACTGCAGAGATGAGCTCCATCGTTGCAGTGTGTCCATCTGGAAGCTTCGGTAGAGGTCCATGAAGGATTAGAGTCTTCTTTTCCCCACCCTCTTCCATCGGTTGGTTTAGATCAGTGGCAGAGACAAAGATAATTTAAAATGAAGATTCTTATAAAGTGACTAAGTAAATTCATATCAATCATTAATAAATAAGTCTAATAATTAATATGAACTTACTTGCTCACTTTACAAAAATCTTCATTTTAAAATTTTTTTGTTCCAATGACACCATCCTGTAAATGGTTTTTAACACTATCATCATGATTGACTTTGTCAACTGTTAGAGCTTCCAACTTGTTCAACAGTTTTTCAATTTTAATAAATGAAATTGAATTTTTTTTTATCTTATTAAGGAAGATGCTAGCTACCATTGCAGGTGCCGGAGAATGTCTTGCTATCATAGGTGGAGAGTATACTCATGATTTCCACTAGATTTTCACATTGGTATAGAGAAAAGAGAGAGGAGGGGAGCGCAAGAAATGTCTCTTATGTGTGATAAGTGTATGTAATTTAATAAATAAATAAGGAGTTAAATTGTAGTTAATTATACGAGAGTTGAGAATAAGTTTCTTAACTTAAACTGCTTAATGGAAGCAATTAATTTTGAACAAAAAAGAAAAGAAATAAGTCATGTTTTTATTTATCAAAGTTTACATCTCATGATTTTTTATCAAGAATAGAATGTAAGAAAGAAAGGACAAGAGATAGATAGTGATTTCTTTTTTTATTGTAAGTTTTACAAATTGAAATATCAATTTTTATCATAAACAAATATTAATATATCTTGACATAATGATATGAACGTGAAAATTATAAACTCTCAAAATCCATATTCATATTCTTAATTTTTTATATGTAGAATATTAATTCTGTATGATACTAATAGAAAATTTACATGGAACTTCATTTGTCTACCTGGGTGTCATCCACAATTTATCTTTGGTTTTTAAGAGTTATGGAACAATATCTTACCAAAATGACTCAAAAGAATGAACCTCACTCTCTTGTTTCAGTGTTTCTGCTCTGCTCGGGTAATACAAGCTCATAATCCAAAATTCAAAATTGATTATATGTATTTAAAGTTATGTTCTGATCTCAAACAAAAAGGCAAACTCCAATATTGGTTACATTCTGATACAAAATTTCATTTTAGTCATGACCATCTCCACCGATTCAGCTCACAAAATCTTTAGATTGAAACCCAGAAAAGTGGAAAAAGAGAAAGAGCGAAAGAGAGAGGAGAGAAAGAAGGAGTGAAATCTGATTAAAGGGGCTTTAAGTCCTAAATTGACAGATTACTTGCTATAATCAGTTGGGTCAACGACCTACCAGTCTACCGCTTACTAAAGTGATACACAGTAAACGTCTCCTATAAATGAAGTTGTTGAGATATCTTCGTTTAGAGTCCAAATCCTCTCCATTACCTCAACCAAATGGAGAGTCCAGTCCTTATTATCATAACCGTACACGTAGCAAACATAAAAATTAATGGTTGAGATTGATCACCCGTATTTCACGCCAAATCACTGAGACACGTTGTCAATTTTGAAGATTTAACAATATGTCATTATAGTCTATCACCATTTTTTATTATTATTATTATTTTAAAAAAATAAAATTATAAACCTCACGTCATTTCTTTTTTGTTTCTTATATATGTTTTATTTCATTTCCATTCAATTCATTCTCCTTTTTTTATCATTCTTTTATTTATTTCACTAATTATTATTATTTCTATTATTTTTTATAATCATACTTATTGGTGTACTTTTTCATTGTTTAATAAACATAATCCTTGAAGAGAACAATTCCCACTTCAAAATTTGAATTATTAAATATATATTTAAATATATATATATATCAACAACTAATAAGTTGATATTAATATTTATTTAATTACTTGTATTTTCAAATAAAAATATTTAGTGATGTGAATAAATAATTAAAATGGTAAAATGTTAATTTTTCATATTAATTACTTTGAACATTACATCTTTTGCAATAATATCATATTGTAATGAGTTTTAAGGAAGTAATCTAATATTAATTTATATATATTTTTATTTTTTATGAAACCAAATAAAAAAATAAAATTTCCTTTCTCTTTCATTTGATAATACCAAATAAAAGGAATAATAACTCTTTCACTTTTTTTTCTATCATGTTTCTTTATTTTCTCAGTACAATACTAAACAGACCCTTGGCTGTGTGTGCTTGTGTTATTATAATGTTATAATAGTGTACTTATTCTTGAATGATATACAGAACAATATAAAGCCTTTTATTATGACAGGTTTTTCAAACTTCATGTCCATTGAGTGGAGATAGCAGCATTTTTTGCCAGCAAATTTTGCCACGTTGATATTTGGTTTTAAATTCAGTCAGTTATGAAGACGTTTTTTTGTTGGGACATTTTTTATTTATTATTATAACTATTATACAAACATAACATTTGCTTCTCAAAATTTAAAGAAACTAAGTGAAGAATAATGATAGCATGCAAATTATTAAAATAATTATTTGTAATTTTTTTTTTTCATTTCATTTAATATGATTCACACCGTACATGGCACGGGTCAAAACACTAAACTTCTTTTACATAGCAAAAAAATTCATTAACCAAGAATAGATAATAAAAAAAGAAAAAGAAAAAGAAAACTCATCAACCAAGAAAAACACGAACGAAAAACGAAATAAAAATATATATAAATTAATATTAGATTACTTTATTATCCTTAAAACTCATTACAATATGATATTATTGCAAAAGATGTAATGTCCAAAGTAATTAATATGAAAAATTAACATTTTACCATTTTAATTATTTATTCACATCACTAAATATTTTTATTTGAAAATACAAGTAATTAAATAAATATTAATATCAACTTATTAGTTGTTGATATATATATATATATTTAAATATATATTTAATAATTCAAATTTTGAAGTGGAAATTGTTCTCTTCAAGGATTATGTTTATTAAACAATGAAAAAGTACACCAATAAGTATGAGTATAAAAAATAATAGAAATAATAATAATTAGTGAAATAAATAAAAGAATGATAAAAAAAGGAGAATGAATTGAATGGAAATGAAATAAAACATATATAAGAAACAAAAAAGAAATGACGTGAGGTTTATAATTTTATTTTTTTAAAATAATAATAATAATAATAAATGGTGATAGACTATAATGACATATTGTTAAATCTTTAAAATTGACAACGTGTCTCAGTGATTTGGCGTGAAATACGGGTGATCAATCTCAGCCATTGATTTTAATGTTTGCCACGTGTATGGTTATGATAATAAGAATTGGACTCTCCATTTGGTTGAGGTAATGGAGAGGATTTGGACTCCTTGGGACTTCTCCATTTAATACTTAACAGACATGAAAACATGTATAGCGATCCGATTTGAATTTTTTTTTGATATATATTTTTATATAATCAAATGGAGAAGAAAGATAAATATTAAAATTATAAAAAAATATTTTTATATTTATTTTTTCCATTACTTAATCAAATAAAAAAAATACATGAAAAGATATAAATCAAAAACGAATCCATGCAATTTCATAATTTGACAAGTGACAACTGCTAAACACAACAATTAATACTTTTGCCTGGATGGAACAAAATGATCAAAGCCCCAGGAAATCAATTCTGCAACGGACCAATGGCGGGACACTAATGCCCCCAGGCAAAACTATTTTAGAAAATTCATGTCACTGAAAATGTCAGGTGGCTCACTGAGGCTCAACCTAAACTTTAATTCAAAATTAGAAACAACAAAAAAAAAGAAATAATAGAAGCCATGATGTGACTTGATGGCAAAGTTAATAGAAGTTGATATTCCATAGTTGCCTTTTTATCATCGTGGACAAGAAGCTGCATTTTAGCCTCTGAAAGGCTTGTCCTGCAATCCTAGGCGCATAAGTGACTGTGTGGCGTTTCCGTAAGCAACAGTATCTTCTTTTTTCTACCTAGTGAGAATTTTGGATATAATGATATACTTTTTAGTGATTGCCATAAATATTTTCATAAAATCAAAACTTTTACTCATAATAATTAAAGAGTTAGAGATTCATGAATTTATTTATATTTATTTTTAATTTTATGAAAAGATTTTTTATTTGTTTTAAGTAAAATAATTAGACTCCATCAACGCTTTTAAAAAAATCTAACGAAATAGTCTAAAAAATATTGAGTTTTGTTAACCGCATTTTAATACTCATTCAATTTTTCTATCGTCAATTAAATTTTAAAGTTTGAGTTAATCTTATAATAAGATTTTTATTAAAAAGTATTAATACTTAGAATAAGATCTTTATTAAAAATTATCTTAGGTCCCATCATAATTTCTAACAAAATCGAAGAAATACTCCTCACATCCAAAAAAAATAAAAATTTTACCACTTATTAGTTTGAGCAAATAAAAATAAAAAATCAATAATTTAAGAAAACAAGGACGAAACTTATTGTACCACAATTATATTTCCTAATCCACCTACTAACAACACAACAAGAACAATTACAAAATCACCAAATCAACACAAATTAGTAATGAAAGAGCAAGATGACATAATTGATTCCAAACACTATGTACCTTTAAGTTTGATTTTGATGTACTGTTAAGATAAAGTTTTTATATTATCATTTAATTATGTATTGTTATATCATTAAAGTGTATGACTTTTGTATTACGGTTAGGTAGTTTATGAATTAATTTATACACACTTCCCCTAATCCACCCTCCCTTGCTCACACAATACCTATAATATAATTATTACGAGAGTCAAACTTTTTTTAGTATTGCAGCAATGAATTGTTAAAAACTTTTTTGTTGATAAAGGTTTCAAAATTAAATCTATAATTTTAATACAAATAGCAAGTAGTTTATTGAGTTCAATTCCAACTGTTAAATAAACTAAACAAATATAAAGGCCAAATAAATTAAAAAAATATTAATACATCAAATTTTAATTATAGGTATCTTGTAGCACAATTGCATTCTTATAATGAAAAGAGGATCTTGATTATGCATTGATTTTTTTTTTTAAAAAAGAGAATAGGTTAAATTATTCTATAAGTTCCAATAGTTTTATTAAATTTTTTAATAGATCTTGAAGTTGAAAAGCTTTTAACTGGTCCCTATACTTTAAGGAATTTTTAAATAAATTTATATAGTTTAACTAAATTTTCAATTAAATTTCTATTAATTATAAAATTTTAAAATTAAGCCCATTAAACTTGTAATAGTAACAAAGAATACCTTATAAATGACTATAAACATCTATAATTAGAGCTGGTAAAACGGGTTCAACCCGTTGGGTTAACCCGCCAACCCGCCATTCTTTTGCAGGTTAGGTTCAAGGATTGGACTCATATTTTTTTTTTTTCAACCGCATAACTTGCTTACATATAACCAGCGGGTTAAGCGGCGGGTGGGTTGTTAGTACTGTGATTAGCTCTCTTTTTAAAAAAATGATAAGTAATACTATAAATAAAAAATTCTTTAATGTTATATAATTTATGTTTGAATATTTAATTAGACTATTTTAAAAATTATATTTTAGATATGTGATTTGTAATTTTTTACCATTATTATTTATTATTTTTTATAATATTTATTGATTTTTATATAAATTTTTTATTATTTTTAAGCGAATTAAGCTAGGTTGACCTCTTAACTCATCTATTTTTTTTCATTTTATCTTTTATGTGGTAAACCCGCCAACCCGCCTTAAAGCGGAATGGGTTAGCTCTTCTAACTCATTTTCTAAAACGGACCAACCCACCCGCCCCGTATTTTAGCGGATTGATGCGGGTCGGGAAGGTTAACTATTTTACCACCTCTATCTATAATAAGTTCAAACAATTGTCTGCCAATATGAACTTATCTAATTTTTTTTTGAAGTACAGGTATCTCATTAAAAACTTTTAAATATATGAAAAAAAAATGAAAATTTATTGAAATTATAAAAAGTTACAGAATAATTTAACTTATATTTTTATGTAAAGTTTTAACCTCTTACGATGTAAATACAAGAAATTTAAATACTGTTGAACACAAGCATTTTATATTCTCATATTACCATATCCAACCATTATAAATACTATAAGTAATTTTTTTTATAACTTTTTTAATATGACTTGCATAATATGATAAAATTTGAATGCAATTAACGTGGACCAAAACTTGGATTTTGGGCATAGACATTTTTAACATGACTTGGATTTTGCTTGATCTGGATTTTAGCGAAAGACTTTTTAAATATGACTTGGGTTTTGCTTGATCTGACACTAGGAGCAAAGTCAGCGCCAAATACATAAAATATTCATAAGACACTGTAAAGCGACTCCATGCAATTTCATACCCTGACAAGTGACAACTGCTAAGCACAACAAATAATAGTATTGCACGCATGGACCAAAATGAGCAAAGCCGCAGGAAATCAATTCTGCAACGGACCAATGAGAGCAATGCTCAGGCAAAGCAACTTGAGAAAATAAAAATTCTGATATAAATGGAAAAGAAAAATATATATAAAGATAAAGATAAGAAGTTGTAAATAGTGAAGAGAAAAGCAGAAATATCAATATAAAAAAATATGGACTCAAAATTTTAATCATTCTCTCCATTTCTTCATAGGAAATCATGCTATTATATAGAAAAATTCACTAATAATTTTTTCAAGAAACCTCTCATTAACTTCTTCAAGAAGTATCTTATTAGCTTCTTTAAGAAACTTCTCATTAGCTTATTTAAGAAACTTCTCATTAGCTTCTTCAAGAAGCCTCTCACACCAAACATTATAACTATCAACCCTTACTAATGATATCCTTTAAATCAAATTAAGGTAGTCATCCACTACATGCAAAACGTGCATGTTTTACAATACTTTCCCTTGGATGACTATACATTATGAATTTGTCTCGTTAAAACTTTGTTAAGAAAAATCAAGTGGGATAAAAACTTAGCAAAGGAAAAAGAGTATAATATTCATAGGTAACTTCCCCTCAAAATATAACTAATTATGAAAAGTCCTTAAATTGACACATTCCAATGTTATGCACATGCCTCTTAAAAATTGAAGTTGGTAATGCCTTTGTAAATAGATCAACTGGGTTGTCACTTGAGTGAATTTTACAAATATTAACATCACCTTTCTTCAGGAGTTCATGAGTGTAAAATTTTTTTGGTGAAATGTGTTTAGTTCTATCACCCTTTATGTAGCCTCCTTTGATTTGTGCAATACATGCTGCATTATTCTCGTGCAATATTGTTGGCTCATCATTTTCTTTCAATAAGTCACATGCTCCTTTAATGTGTTGGATCATAATTCTCAACCATATACACTCACGACTTGTTTCATGAATGACCAATATTTCTGAATGATTTGATGAGGTAGCAGTAATTATTTACTTTACAGACTGTTATGAGATAACAATATTTTCACATGTGAACATATAACCTGTTTGTGACCAAACTTTATATGGATCAAAAAGATAACCAGCATCAGCATATCCTACCAATTTTGAGTTTTTTCCCTTTGGATAAAACAAACCCATATCAGATGTGCCACGTAGATAACGAAGAACATGTTTTACTCCATTCCAATGTCTTCGAGTTGGTGCAGAACTAAACATTGCTAGCAAATTAACTACAAAAGCTATATCTAGTCTAGTGTTGTTTGTAAGGTACAAAAGTGCTCCTATTGCACTAAGATATGGTACTTCAGGACTACGAATTTCTTCATCATCTTCTTGTGGACGAAAAGGATCCTTTTTTACATCAAGTGAATGAACAACTATTGGGGAGCTTAATGGATAAGATTTATCCATATAAAATTGTTTCAAGATTTTTTCTATATAAGATGATTGATGCACAAGAATTGCACTTGCCAAATGTTCAACTTGAAACCCAAGACAAAACTTTGTCTTTCCAAGACCCTTCATTTCAAATTCCTTCTTTAGGTAGTCTGCAGTCTCAGAGATCTCTTTTGGAATCTGTACTATGTTTAAAACATCAACATAAACTGCAACTATAGCAAATCCAGAATTCATTTTCTTAATGAAAACACAAGGACAAACAGGATTATTTTCATATCCATTTTTTAATAAATATTCACTTAAATGATTATACCACATGCATCCAGATTACTTTAACTCATACAAGGATCTTTGAAGTTTACTAGAGTACATATGTTGAGATTTTGAATTATATGCTTTAGGCATCTTAAATCCTTCAAGGATTTTCATATATATGTCACTATCCAATGATCCATATAAATAAGTTATCACAACGTCCATTAGACGTATGTCAAGTCCATCAGAGACTGTCAAACTGATCAAAAATCTGAAAATAGTTGCATCCATAATAGAGGAGTAAGTTTCTTCAAAATCTATATCAGGCCTCTGTGAGAAACCTTGTGCTACAAGTCATGCCTTGTATCTCACAATTTCATTTAGAACATTTCTTTTTCTTACAAAGACCCATTTATACCCGACGGGTTTGACATCTTCAGGTGTCTAAACTACTGGTCCAAATACATTACGTTTGGCTAAAGAATTTAACTCAACTTGTATTACTTCTTTCCACTTTGGCCAATCACTTCGATGTCGACATTCTTCTACACTTTGAGGCTCAAGCTCATTATCATTGATAATTTCAAAAGCAATTGCATATGCAAAAACATTATCAACAACAACTTCATTTCTCCCCCTCATATTTCTAGATTTTAATGAGATCTCATAATTTGCTAGTACCAGAACCACTTCTGGGGTTGCTTCACTAGAAATATGAGGTTGTTGATCTATATTACTTTTGACATCTTCAAGAGTGTCAATGACCTCTTCTAGAGCGTCATTATGAAGGTTTTTCAATTCCTTCTTTTTTCAAGGAACAGTGTCCTTTGCACCAATAGGTCTACCACGCTTCTGGTGTGTTTTAGATTCATAGGCCGCCATACCCACAGGATGTCCTGCAGGGACAATTAATTGTGCAGGAGTATTTGCAGCTGGCACATGTGATTTAGTGACCTTTTTGGTGTTAACAAAAATATCTGGCAATTGATTTGCGGTATTCTGCAAATAAATTATTCTTTGAACTTCAAGTTCACATTGATTTGTGTGTGCATCAATATTGGACAATGTTGGTGTGTTCCAACAAATTTCTTGTGCTTTGGATCCTTTACCCTTTTCTTCCCCTAATGACGGGAAAGTTGACTCATCAAATTGACAATCTAAGAATCTTGCTCTAAAAAGATCATCAGTTAAAGGTTCAAGATATCTAATGATAGATGGGGAGTCAAAACCAACATAAATATCAAGTACTCATGATAAGCATAGTTCTAGCATGTTCTAGCATAGTTTCAACATAGATGCAGTATGAACTATACCATGTCCCCAAGCAGATACAGGAAGTTTTGATTTCATAAGCATAGTTCTAGCAATATATTGCAAACGCTTAATAAAAGATTCAGCTAATTCATTTTGAGTATGAACATGTGCAATGGAATGCTCAACACTAATTCTTGTTGACATGTAATAATTAGAAAAGGCTTTTGAAGTAAACTCACCTGCATTATCTAAACGAATTGACTTGATAGGATGATCAGGAAAACTTGATCTTAACTTTATAATTTGGGCAAGAAATTTTGCAAAAGCAACATTACGAGTTGAAAGCAAACAAACATGTGACCATCGAGTAGAAGCATCAATTAAAACCATGAAATATTGGAATGATCCACAAGATGGATGGATTGGGTCACAAATGTCACATTGTATTCTTTGTAGAAAATCAGGAGACTCCAAAGATAATTTAGATGGGGAAGGTCTAACAATTAATTTACCTTGAGCACAAGGATTACAAAAATAATGATTAGGCAGAAGAATCTTCTAATCCTTTAAAGGATGTCCATGTGTATTTTCAATAATACATCGCATCATAGTTGAAACTGGATGGCCAAGACGATCATGCCAGAGTATAAAAGTTTTAGGATCTGAGCATTTCTAGTACATATAATTTGACTCAACCACCCTTATTTTTGTAAAATATAATTCAGATGAGAAACTTGGAAGTTTCTCTAATATGAACTTCTGGTTTGAAATTGTAGGGGTAATATATAAATACTCTACATGTCCCTTATTTTTTGTTTTAACATGATAGCTATTGTGACGTATATCTTTGAAACTTAGTAGATTTCTTCAGGATCTACTAGAATATAACGCATCATCAATATACAATTTGGTCCCATTTGGGAACATAATTTGGACTCTTCAGAGCCTTCAATTACATTTGCAGAACCAAATATGGTAATAACATTAATTTCAGCTAATGTCAATTGTAAGAAAATTTTTTTATCATGAAGAATTGTATGAGTTGTTTTCAACACTTTTGCTTTCAAAACTTTGAGGAGGATTAGCACGGGTCCAATAATTTTTCCTACCACGACCCCTTTTACTACTATGGCCTCGTCCACGACCTTAAGAAAATGTCACATTCACTTCAGTGAATGGTGCTGAGCCAGTTGGACAAGATTGATGGTTTTCCATCAAAAGCTCATTGTTTTGTTCAACCATAAGTAAACAAGAAATTAGCTCAGAATACTTTGTGAATCTACGCTACTGCTGCTGCAGAAGCATATTCGAGCATGAAAAGTAGAATATGTTTTTTCTGTCATATCTTTATTAGAAATTTTTTCTCCACATAATTTTAATTGAGAGCTAATCTTAAACAAGACTGAATTATATTCACTTACGATTTTAAAATCTTGCATACGTAAGTGAATCCAATCATAGAAAGCTTTTGGAAGAATCAGTATTTTTTTTGTGTGTTCATATCTCTCCTTCAAATTATTCCAAAGGGCTAATGAGTCGTTAATAGTAAGGTACTCCGTTTTCAATTCTTCGTGCAAATGGTGTTGAAGGAAAATCATTGCTTTTGTGCGATTCTGCAGGGATGCTTAGTTTCCTTCTTTTATAGTATTCCCAATATTCATAGCATTAAGATGAATCTCAACATCAAGTACCCATGATAACTAATTTCTTTCAGAAATATAAAGAGCAACAAATTCAAGTTTCGTGAGATTTGACATTCTAAAGACACTTAAAATAAAAAATTAGATGGATAACTAAGAATTTAAACAATAAAGATACTTTGATCATTCAGCAAAGGATATATGTATAACACATGTTAAAGAAAACAATTTCTTACCTTGATATATAAAAAGAAACTTGGAGGATTTAGCTACATCATAGAGACTTGATCGTGCTGATAACGTGTTATAAATGGAGAAGAAAAATATATATAAAGGTCAAGGCAAGAAGTTGTAAATAGTGAAGAGAAAAATAGAGAGATCAAGACAAAGAAATATGGACTCAAAATTTTAATCATTCTCTTCATTTCTTCATAGGGAATCATGCCCTTATATAAAAAAAATCCACCAATAGTTTCTTCAATAAGCTTCTCATTAGCTTCTTCAAGAAGCCTCTCATTAGCTTCTTCAAGAAGCATCTCATTAACTTCTTCAAAAAACCTCTCATTAGCTTATTCAAGAAGCCTCTCATACCAAATGTTATAACTACCAACCCTTACCAATGGTATCTTTTAAATCAAATTAAGGTAGTCATCTACTACATGCAAAATGTGCATGTTTTATAATAAATTCTTGTATTTTGGAGGAAGAAATTTTTTTTTCAAGAACTTTTTGGCCATTAACCTTTTTTTTAAAAAAAAAGAGAGAGAAAGGGTTAAAAAAGAAATAAATAGTTAAGATATTTTACGAAAGAAGAATTTTCTTCCTTTAAAAATATTGTAGAAATTTTCTATAAGAAAATTCATGTAACAACGGGTGGTTCACTCCTATTGAGGCCCAACTTAAACCTTAAATTCAAAAATAGAAACAACAAAAAAAAAAGAAATAATAGAAGTCATGATGTGACTTGATGACAAAGTTAATAGGAATTGATATTCCTTAATTGCCCTTTTTATCATCATGGGCAACAAGCTACATTTTATCCTTTAAAAGGCTTGTCACCTATGAAGCACAGATACAGACATTGAACACGATATGGATATGGAGATATACCAAATTCAAAAATTGTAGCATGTATATATATAATTACAAAATTTAAGTAAAAAATTCATAATTCAATAATATTATTTCTATAAGCTTGAAGTTTTACAATAGCTTAATATATGTCATATGTATCAATATTTGCTACCTAATAAGTCCCTCCTAAAAAATATGAAGCATAATTTCTATTGATATATTCTAAAAAATCACTTAAACTAACTTCTCCTAATAGAACTAACCATGAATGAGTACATGTGCATAAAAAAAATTAACTAGAGAGAATATTGATATGAAGCAAGCTTCAGTGATGACAAAGTAGACGATTTCGTACGAGCAAAGATAGAAGGAATAGATGAAAATAGTGGTGTGTAAAAAAATAAAACTTAAAAGTCTAATAGTGATGTATGAAAAGATAAAACTTAAAATACTGATGTGTAAAAATAGTCATAAAATACTGATGTGTGAAAATAGTGACTTGGGACATTAGTTATGTGATTGAGCTTGGGTGAGTTATGGACTTACTAATTGAATGTTAATCACAGAAACAATTTAAAATATATATTAATGAATCGTGTCCAAGTCGTGTCCTAGACGTATCCAAGATGTATCCAATAGTGTCCGATACGTGTCCAAGCGTGTCTGAGACGTGTCTAAATTGAAAAAAATAATCTTTTTAATCAGACACAATCTGACACGCAGGACACGTGCGTCGTACAGATGTCCCCATGTGTCTGACACAGACACGTATCCTGTAACATCCCAGATTTTGACTATTTTACTATAATGACTAAATTGTACTATTTTGTGTTTCCTGTATGATATAAAATTATTTTGACTGTTCTGAGACTGCTTTTGATCATTGTGTGAGATTTGCTTCGAGTCAGGAAAATAATAATTTTCGGGCCTGAAAAAATCTTATTTGATTTATTCAGAAACGGAAGATCTTACTAAACCTGAATCTGAGAGACACGAAATCAAATCTTTTAATTTTTAGAATTTATCTGTGAAATAAAAATATTTCACAAAAAAATATCCATTGTTTTATTTACAGCAGCTTCTGTTACCGAGTAATGGACCCGATATATTTTATTTGTCAGAAAATAGATTGAGAATAATTTTTGCAAACTATTTTAAAATGGACCAATGAAAATGAGTCAACAAATATGGTTAGACTTTTCTAAACCAATAGAAAATGGCCAAAATAAATGGTTGGACTAGTTACTAAGTAACTAGAATAACTAACTAAGTTACTTTAAATAGTTTAATTTGTAACTAAATAACCTAACCTAATTAGCTTACTATCTAATTAAGATGTAATTAGAATCTAATTGAAGTCAAACTTAGTTACTAATCTCCTAGAGCCACACGGTCATGAAGGCCTTTCTACCATGTTCTAGTTCATCTAAATGACCATTTGATGAC
This sequence comes from Ormosia semicastrata, assembly GCA_029884595.1. Classification (NCBI taxonomy): domain Eukaryota; kingdom Viridiplantae; phylum Streptophyta; class Magnoliopsida; order Fabales; family Fabaceae; genus Ormosia; species Ormosia semicastrata. Next base: position 28,959,538 of record JAQQTO010000041.1, on the reverse strand, counting down.
TCTTGTGTGACTTAAGCCATGTGTACACCATGTGAGTGAATTTTTATCACATTAAGTTGCTATCCATGCAACCACACGACTGCACACTTCAATATAGCTATCCAATTTCATTTTTCACTTCACTTTGTGACAAGCCTTCATCTTTCTCTCTCAAACATTCAACAACACTCAAGAACTATTGGAAAATTTTGCGGATACAACACGCAACGAAAAACAGGGATTCCCACTGAGGATCCATGTGAAAAAGTCATAATCCGAGTTTTTAAAAGATTTACCTCTTGGAGCGTGAATCACTAACACCGTAATAGAAACGATGTCTCTGCGGTATCCACACGAATAGACTCGCGAACGTCCAACGTCCGCAAAGAGGAGCGTCACGTCTCTCACACAGTGCTAGCTGTGAAGAGAAGAGAAGAAACCTGTCGCTCTCTCACTCACATTTTTCTATAGGTGCGGCTAGGGTTCTGAATTGCATATCTTAGCAGCCCCTTAGCAGTACTATTTATAATAGTGACTGCCTTAAGTGAGTGAGAGCAGCAACAAGGTAAGCTATGCAACCCTAGACCCATATGTTATGAGTCTGGCCCATATTTGAATCCGAGTCCAACTTGGATCCATTGCTCCAATTTTAGTCTGCTCTATGCGTGTGACCTTGCAAGTTCTTATTACGTTGGCAGTAATATTAAAATCCCATTTTAATATTACAAGTAGTGAGCGGTATCTAGCAACACATCGCTGCTACCCTAGTAATAAGAATGTCAGTGATTTGACATAACCTTTCCGTGACCAATGTTTCTGTGTTGCTTAGTCCCTTTGTCAAGATATCTAGATTGAACATAAGACATGGAATGCGTCACCCTTATATAGTCCAATCATTCATTTCCTGATATTCGAGTAGACTTTGTAACAACAAATGCGATCAATATCTCATATTGACTCATTTGAGCATGGCCATGTATTTCGCAGTCTCACTCAATCAGGAGGCCCGAAGATATCGCTCTTGTTATGTAGGAGTGACAAATCCCATCTAGGTCACTCACATCCCTCTGCATGATTTGCAGTATGTCCAATAACCAACTTTATAATCACATTGTTACAGATGACGTTTGATGATATTAAAACACACAACTCCTCATGTAAGAATCGTAGTGATTTCAGGTCAAAGGACCACAGACACCATTGTCACTATGAGAATCGCTTATGATACTCACGTAATGATCCATGTAGCGTTCTCATGGTGGGTCAGTCCAGTACATCATTACTCTAATGTGTACCCATGTGAAGACTTGATATTTCATATCCATGACCCGTGAGATGTGGTCATCAGTCTATGCACATACTAGTCTCAATGTATTATTATTGTCCTAATTAACAATAATACTTGACTAGGGACATTTAAGAATAGTGTTGTAACCAAAAGGATCTCACAATCAAGTCATCCACTTGATGTCCTATGGCATCAAACTTACTATTCTAAGGACTTTATTATGTTTATCAAAAAGAACACAATAAATGAAATGCCTCATATATAAAATAGCATAATAGAATGTATGTAAATACAGAAAATGTATTTTCCTCTAGGTTATACACCAACAAGAACACCCAACTACTTTTCTTTCCTTTTTCTTGTTGAACCCCACGGTCTACTACTCCAAACCCTACCTCTCCACTTCTAAAATTTCATTTCTTCCTACTTTCTAAAGCTAAACCTTATTCAAAACACCTTTCTTTTAGTAAGTTTTATCAAAATCCTACTCTAAGTGCATCAAAAACCAAGCTTTAGTTTACTACTCCAAAGGTAATCTTTTGATTCTTTAATCCTAAGATGGATTTTGAATTTTCTAGACGATGATTGATCCATGGTTCTTTGTTCTTAAGCTTTGTTTATGACTTTAGAATTTGTTTAAGATTTTTAGGGATTTTTGTTTGAAACTCACGAATGCAAGAGGAAGGAGAAGCTTGAAGATTTTGTTTCCCTTGAGATAAGAGGGAGATTAACCTCATCAACTATGTGTTGGTGGTGAGGAACTGAGTTATTTATGGTGAAAAATCCATAAGAATTTATTCACTTAATTTTCTATGCCTTCTTTGCTTGTGTTTATTATGCTTTTGGCTTTGAAAATATGATTGCATGTGTATTTGTATGCTTATAACTTTGATAATATGCTTATATGTGTGATTTAGAAAGCATGCAAAATTTATGTGTAATATAAGATGAGAATCACATGAAGGATTTGTTGTATGAAGGTCCCAAAGGACCTATGAGGCACACGACCTCTACAGTTCAAAAGGAACCTAGGGTTTTAAATTATTTTCCTAATTAAGGAGTAAATGATTTTATGACAAGAAAAACAAATTAAGAGTTTTTGCAAGGAATAAATGCTAAAAAGAACTAAATGATGGATTATGAAACTGTAAATGGATTTCGGCCAACATGCCATTTTTCATAGCTTAGATCCAAAATTATTTTACTAAGTGTAGACTTAGGAGTTTAAATGAGAAGGAAATTATTTTGGTAGATTTTGAACCTAAAATCAAAATAATATACTTTTTGGAATAAAAATTGACATAATTAAATAATTAAGTTATGAAATAAAAATAAATGTCAACACTTGAAATTTTCTAACGTATAGCTCACCCTATGGGTTTTGAAGCACGTTAGGAAAATTTGAGCTGTAATATCTTAAGTAAATCAAAGAACCACAATTTTATGAGAAATAGTAGAAATACTGATTTTTAGAGGGATTATATTACAAATATTATCTAAAAATGGACTATTTTGTAAATATTATTTTGGGAGGGACTATTATGAAAATATTATTTAAACAAGAATTATTAAGCAAATATTATTTAATAAGGGACTATTATGCAAATAATGAAAATAAAATTAAATTTTTGAAAAAAACATTATTTTTAGTTTAAATATGTTAGAAACATTTTACGTAATTGAAAATACGTCAAAAAATATTTATGCAACTTAAAAATAGCAATTTTAGGCTACGCGATTGAGAAAATGCAATAAAATGTTTACGCGATCTGGAAAATGATAGAAATTCTTTATGCGATTTAAAAACGTAAGAAAAATACTCTGCAATTGTGGAAATGCGATAATTTCACTACGCGATTAAGCATAAATAGCAGTTTGCTGTCGAGCAGTTGTGGTGGGCCTAGTTGTGTTGAATCTTGATACCACCAAGGAAAGGTAAGGATATATGAGGTACTGTAAAAATAATAATGGTATGCGTGTTTGAATCATATATCATGCATAGAAAAGCGTATTCGCTTGTTTGGTTAAGGCTCTATGCATAGGAGATGAATTACACCTAAGTGCGGGTGCGAGTAGACAATTGTAGGTCACTTGTTGACCTTAGGGGCATCGGGGTGCAGGTACCTGGTAATGGATGGTTGGTAGCTCTTCTGTCCGTGGGGCAGATCGATGCAAACGCACTGATGATTCGGACCAAGACACTGTCCTATATCGTGATCTGGTGTAGAATGTATTGTCCAATGCCTGATGTGCACTTTTGACAAAATTTATATATTATAGCATTTTTGGCCACGACAGCCGAGTGACAGACATATCTTCTGGATCTTCTCTCTGAAACTGTGTTTAGCTCCATGGAGTAGGAATTGGTCTATATGCATATGCATAGTGGGTCAGCATAATAACAAGATAATTATAATTATCTGATCCATGATTATTTGATTTATTATCCATGATATGATAACATGATTATTGCCTTGATACTATACTTTGTTTATTTGCTATCGTTTCTTTTACTGCCATACTAGTATTGATGTAATGGATCTCATCTCGTTATTGTATTGTATCTGTTTATTTGTGTATGTTTAATGAAGACTGAGGAGACAAAGATGCTGATAATTCTGCACGTTATCAATAATTGTTTGTGTTTTGGTTATGGGGACAAGGCGATAGGTCTTTGGTTTTGTTAGGGTTCAGTTCCACGGTGGAACTAGTGCCTGGAGGTTTGACTATAATAATGAAAGATTTGTTTACACCGAGGATTTGACTATGAGTTTGAGTAGAACCCTGGATGGAATTTTCGTGTTGACTCAAAATGCTACTGTGCGTCTGGAATTCACGATGCCCATTCGTGAACTCTGGGGTGGAGTTGTGTCTGTCTATACACCCCAAGAGAATTCTGTAGTATCATCGACAAGAACCCCCATGAGGCGTCTGTATCCGCCTAGGTTCTTCGATGATAATGTGGAGGAAGAGGAGGATTCTTCCGAGGAACCAAATCCTTAGGTTTGTTTTAGGGTACTGCTTAGTAGTCATGTTTGTATTTTACTTTTGGAAACAATGTTATACTTATGTAAATTATTTGGACTAGTTTTGTAATATGATGTATATATTTCTTTTGGTGTGTTCATTATAAGTCTTACTAATGTTTTAATTTAGTTTACTTATTTTATTTTGTTCTGCAAATGAAATTTTTAAAATTGATATTTTTACAAGATTAATTCTTTTACAACTTGGGTAAGTTCTATTAGGATTAGTCTTAAATGTGATACCCTATGGTGGGTATTACATTAGTTGGTATCAGAGCCCTCGTTAGAGTTTTTTGAGTTTTGTGATTAGGTCTGTTTTAACTTGTGTTGTGTGATTCTCTGAATTTGATTTTCAAAAAGGTGACATCTAACTTTCATTGGACTTTGTTTAATTGTTTGTGAAGAAAACTATGTCTCGTGGTAGAGGTGTATGTGCAAATATGGAACGTGACAACGACCAATGACTGCTGCTATCGAAGCAATGCAGAGAATGCCTGAAGTGATTGCACGACAAAGTCAATGAGCTGTGCAACAGCAAGAAGCTAACGCAGAAGTTCAACATTTCTCAGAATTTCATCAGAATAATCCGTCACATTTTAAAGGCGAGTTTGACCCTGAGAAAGCAGATTTATGGATCCAAGAACTAAAGAGGGTCTTTGAAACGATAGGATGCGCGAATGATCGTAGAGTGACGTATGCTACATTCATGTTAATGGGTGATGGCGAGAATTGGTGGAAAGCCACTCGAAGGATGCTAATAGCTGAAGGGAGAGTAATCACGTGGGAGCTGTTCTGTGAAGTATTTCTAGAGAAATATTTTCTGGAAAGTGCAAGGCACGCCATGGAGATGGAATTTCTGGGATTCCGTCAAGGTGGAATGACCGTTAATGAATATGTTGCGAAGTTTGAGAGCTTGTCTAAGTTCTCAAGGTACCTCCAAATCCAGTCGGATGAGGTTTGGAAGTGGCGCAAGTTCGAAGAAGGTTTGAGAATCGAGCTAAAGAGAGGAGTGATATCAATGCGCGTGAATCAGTTTTCAACACTAATGGACATATGTTGTAGATTGGAAGGGTTGGAGTTGTCGAGGGACACTAGAAACCGTAACTTTGGACTGATTAGGTTCCAAAGAGGAAGCAATAATAACAACAATCGGTTTCAAAAGAAACCATATTCTCGACCCTCTGGGAGTCAACAACAACAACAACATCAGCAACCTCGTGGAGGTGGTTCAAGTGGAAATCGGTTCAATCAGACTGCAGCACCGCCAATAAAATGCCTGAAGTGCGGGAAGGGTCATATGACGAGAGATTGCTTGATTAGAGGTATAATTTATTTCAGATGCGGTAAGCCTGGTTATGTCTCTAAAGATTGTGATCAGCGAAGATGGAGCCTTCGATGAGCAATGTTCGTGCCTTGAAGCCGCAAGCTGGAGGAAGAGTTTATACAATGAGTGGAGCTGAGGCCTCCCAGTCTGAGAATCTTATTCAGGGAGAATGTGTTATCTTAGGTAATCTTTTTACTATACTATACGATTCGGGTGCAACTCATTCTTTTATTGCATATGATTGTGTGGATCGTTTGGGATTGCTTGTGTCTTCTTTAAACTTTCAATTGATTGTTTCCACACCTACTGCCAAACCTGTTAGTACTATAAAAATATGCCTGAATTGTTCTATTACTATAAAAAATTGAGTCTTTTCTGTTAATTTGATTTGTTTACCTTTTGTTGATATCGATATAATCTTAGGAATGGATTGGTTATCTTCTAACCATATCCTATAAGATTGTTCTAGAAAGACCTTAGTTTTTCCCAATGAGGTTTCTGGATTTGTAACTGCTAAACAAGTCGAATCTTTGTTGAGGGATGAAGCTCAAGGATACATGTTGCTATCTTCTTTAGAAGTCAAGAGTGAGAAGGATGTGAACGTTATTTCTGTCGTGAACGAGTTTCCTAAAGTTTTCCCTGATGATGTACCTGGATTACCACTAGAAAGAGAGATAGAATTTACTATCGATCTTGTACCAGGAGCAGGTCCTATTTCAATTGCACCTTACCGGATGTCACGTCGAAATTAGCAGAATTAAAGAAGCAATTAGCGGAGTATTTGGAAAAACAGTTTGTGAGACCTAGTGTTTCATCTTAGGGAGCTCCAGTGTTGCTAGTCAAGAAGAAGGATGGAACTTCTCGTTTATGTGTCGATTATCGCCAGCTGAACAAAGTCACAATAAAGAATAAATATCCACTTCCGAGAATTGATGATTTGATGGACTAATTGAAGGGAGCAGTTATTTTCTCAAAGATAGATTTACGATCAGGTTATCACCAGATTCGTATCAAGGTGGAGGATATACCTAAAACAGCTTTTCGGACGCGTTATGGTCATTATAAGTATCTCGTAATGCCGTTCGGTGTGACGAATGCTCCTGCTATATTCATGGATTAGATGAATAGGATCTTTCGTCCATACCTAGACAGGTTTAGCGTTGTTTTTATCGATGACATTCTGATTTACTCTCAAAATCAGGAAGAGCATGCTAAACATCTCAGTATAGTTCTTCAGATTTTGAAAGAAAAGAAGTTGTACGCAAAGTTATCAAAATGCAAATTTTGGTTGGATGAAGTTCAGTTTTTGGGTCATGTAATTTATGAGGATGGGATTACAGTGGATCCAGCCAAGGTGGAGACGGTTCTTCAATGGGAAAGACCAAAGACTGTGATAGAGATTCGAAGTTTTGTTGGATTAGCTGGATATTATCGAAGGTTTATTGAAGGTTTTTCCAAGATCGCCGGACCTCTTACACAACTTATAAGGAAGAACCAAGCTTTAGATTAGACGGATAAGTGTGAAGAGAGTTTCCAAGAGTTGAAGAAGAAGTTGACTACTGCACTAGTGCTGATTCTACCTGATCCGAATAAATCTTTTGAGGTGTATTGCGATTCTTCTTATCAAGGGTTAGGATGCGTGCTAATGCAAAATAGAAATGTTGTAGCATATGCTTCTAGACAGTTGAAGGTTCATGAAAGAAACTACCCAACACATGATTTCGAATTGGTCGCAGTTGTTTTTGCACTGAAGATTTGGAGACACTTTTTTGTATGAAGTTATGTTCAATGTCTTCAGTGATCACAAAAGTTTAAAGTACTTGTTTGATAAAAAAGAATTGAACATGAGGTAGAGGAGATGGCTGGAATTCTTAAAGGATTATGATTTTTAACTCCAGTATCACCCTAGAAAAGCGAATGTTGTGGCAGATGCTTTGAGTCGGAATATGCTCAGTGTTTCTGCTATGATGATCGAAGAGGAAAACTTGATTGAGCGATTTAGAGATATGTGGTTGTTAGTGGAATTGTCACTTGGAAGAATGCATCTGAACACGGTCACTATTCTGAATGATCTACTGGAATAAATTCGAGAGAAATAGGAGGATTACCAGTTTTTGCAGAATGAGAGAGAATTTTTAAAGCAAGGCCATAAGGCAACTGTTGAGGATGGATCTGACAGAGTCTTAAGGTTCAAAGGCAGGATTTGTATACCCAATGATCCCGAGCTTAATAAGGTAATTCTTGGTGAAGCTCATACTAGCAGATTGATTATACATCCTGGGATGACCAAGATGTATCAAGATCTGAAACGTTTGTTTTGGTGGCTAGAATGAATAGAGATGTTGCTGAATATGTAGCATCTTGTTTAGTATACCAGAAAGCAAAGGTTGAGCATCAAAGACTGGCAGACATGTTACAACCCCTCACTATTCCAAAATGAAAATTTGATAGTATTGCAATGGATTTTGTCATTAGTTTGCCAAAGACTAGAAAATGTTATGATTCTATTTGGGTCATTATTAATCAGCTTACGAAGTCCACTCACTTCTTACCAATCAATATCAAGTATCCAATGGAAAAGTTGACCTAGGTCTACATTGGTGAAATAGTGAGACTTCACGGTGTACCTACAAGTATCATATCCGATAGAGATCCAAGGTTTACATCAAGGTTTTAGCAAAGCTTACATGAAGCAGTGGGGACTAAACTACATTTGAGTTCAGCCTATCATCCACAGACTGATGGACAAACAGAAAGAACTATACAGTCACTGGAGGATCTACTGAGAGCTCGTGTGTTAGAACAACAAGGGAGTTGGGATGAATTCTTACCTTTGGTGGAATTCACCTATAATAATAGTTTTCACTTAAGCATAGGGATGGAACCCTATGAGGCTCTTTACAGACGACAATGCCAAACACCTTTGTGTTGGTATCAAGATGGGGAAAGTATAACCATCGGACCCGAAATGGTGCAGCAAAAAACAGAGAAGGTAAAGATGATTCAAGAGAAAATGCGGGCAACTCAGAAAAGACAGAAAAGCTATGCTAATAAACGAAGAAGACCTCTTGAATTTGAGGAAGGTGAGCATGTGTTTTAGCGAGTAACACCTACGATTAGTTTTGGCAGGGTTATAAAGTCCAGAAAACTCACTTCTAAATTTATTGGACCCTATCAAATTCTTCGTCGGATAGGTCCAGTTGCATATCAAATAGCTTTACCGCCTTTTCTCACAAACCTACATAATGTTTTCCATGTATCCTAACTGAAGAAGTATATCCCCGATCCTTCACATGTTATACAGCCCGATGAAGTGCAATTAAAAGAGAATTTGGCGTATAAGACACTTCCTGTTAAGATTGAAGGCAAGAGAGTGAAGCAATTAAGAGGCAAAGCAGTTCCATTAGTGAAAGTGATTTGGAACGAGACAACCGGAGATGCTACTTGGGAAATGGAGGAGAAAATAAGAGAACAGTATCCTCAGTTATTTAAATGTATGATGAATTTCGGGGACAAAATTCTTTTTAGAGGGGGAGAGTTATAACACCCCATATTTTGGCTATTTTATAGTAATGACTAAATTGTACTGTTTTGTGTTTCATGTATGATATAAAATTATTTTGACTATTCTGGGACTGGTTTTGATCATTGTGTGAGATTTGCTCCGAGTCAAGAAAATAATAATGTTCGGGCCGGGAAAAATCTTATTTGATTTATTCGGAGACGAAGGATCTTACTAAACCCGAATCTGAGAGACACGAAATCAAATCTTTTAATTTTTAGAATTTATCTGTGAAATAAAAATATTTCACAAAAAAAATTTACTATTTTATTTACAACAACTTCTGTTACCGAGTAATAGACCCGATATATTTTATTTGTCAGAAAATAGATTGAGAATAATTTCTACAAACTATTTTAAAATGGACCAATGAAAATGAGTCAACAAAGATGGTTAGACTTTTCTAGACCAATAGAAAATGGTCAAAATAAATGGTTGGACTAGTTACTAAGTAACTAGAATAACTAACTAAATTACTTTAAATAGTTTAATTTGTAACTAAATAACCTAACCTAATTAGCTTACTATCTAATTAAGATGTAATTAGAATCTAATTGAAGTCAAACTTAGTTACTAATCTCCTAGAGCCTCACGGCCATGAAGGCCTTTCTACCATGTTTTAGGTTCATCTAAATGACCATTTGATGACTCTTGTGTGACCTAAGCCATGTGTACACCATGTGAGACCATGTGAGTGAATTTTTATCACATTAAGTTGCTATCCATGCAACCACACGGCTGCACACTTCAATATAGCTATCCAATTTCATTTTTCACTTCACTTTGTGACAAGCCTTCATCTTTTTCTCTCAAATATTCAACAACACTCAAGAACACCCAACTACTTTTCTTTCCTTTTTCTTGTTGAACCCCACGGCCTACTACTCCAAACCCTACCTCTCCACTTCTAAAATTTCATTTCTTCCAACTTTCTAAAGCTAAACCTCATTCTAAACACTTTTCTTTTAGTAAGTTTTATCAAAATCCTACTCTAAGTGCATCAAAAATCAAGCTTTAGTTTACTACTCCAAAGGTAATCTTTTGATTCTTTAATCCTAAGATGGATTTTTGATTTTCTAGACGATGATTGATCCATGGTTCTTTGTTCTTAAGCTTTGTTTATGACTTTAGAATTTGTTTAAGATTTTTAAGGATTTTTGTTTGAAGCTCACGAATTAAAGAGGAAGGAGGAACTTGAAGATTTTGTCTCCCTTGAGGTAAGAGGGAGATTAACCTCATCAACTATGTGTTGGTGGTGAGGAAATGAGTTGTTTGTGGTGAAAAATCCATAAGGATTTATTCACTTAATTTTCTATGCCTTCTTTGCTTGTGTTTATTATGCTTTCGGCTTTGAAAATATGATTGCATGTGTATTTGTATGCTTATAGCTTTGATAATATGCTTGTTTGTGTGATTTAGAAAGCATGCTAAATTTATATGTATTATAAGATGTGACTCACATGAAGGATTTGTTGTATGAAGGTCCCAAAGGACCTATGAGGTTCACAGCCTCCACACTTCAAAAGGAACCTAGGGTTTTAAATTATTTTCCTAACCAAGGAGTAAATGATTTTATGACAAGAAAAATAAATTAAGAATTTTTGCAAGGAATAAATGCTAAAAAGAACTAAATGATGGATTATGAAACCCTAAATGGATTTTGGCCAACATGCCATTTTTCATAGTTTAGATCCAAAATTATTTTACTAAGTGTAGACTTAGGGGTTTAAATGAGAAGGAAATTATTTTGGTAGGTTTTGAACCTAAAATCAAAATAATATACTTTTTGGAATAAAAATTGACATAATTAAATAATTAAGTTATGAAAAAAAATGTCAATACTTGAAATTTTCTAACGTATAGCTCACCCTATGGGTTTTGAAGCGCGTTACGAAAATTTGAGCTGTAATATCTTAAGTAAATCAAAGAACCATAATTTTCTGGGAAATAATAGAAATGCTGATTTTTAGAGGAACTATATTGCAAATATTATCTAAAGAGTGATTATTTTATAAATATTATTTTAGGAGTGACTATTATGAAAATATTATTTAAACAAGGATTATTAAGTAAATATTATTTAATAAGGGACTATTATGCAAATAATAGAAATAAAATCAAATTTTTGAAAAAAATATTATTTTTGGTGTAAATATGTTAGAAACATTTTAAGTAATTAAAAATATGTCAAAAAATATTTACGCAACTTAAAAATAGCAATTTTAGGCTACGCGATTGAGAAAATGCAATAAAATGTTTATGTGATTTGGAAAATGTTAGAAATTCTTTACGCAATTTAAAAACGTAAAAAAAATACTCTGCGATTGTGGAAATGCAATAATATCGTTACGCAATTAAGCGTAAACAACAGCTTGTTGTCGAGTAGTTGTGGTGGGCCCAGTTGTGTTGAATATTAATACCACCAAGGAAAGGTGAGGATATATGAGGTACTGTAAAAATAATAATGGTATGTGTGTTTGAATCATATATCATGCATAGAAAAGCGTATTCACTTGTTTGGTTAAAGTTGTATGCCTAAGAGATAAATTACACCTAAGTGCGGGTGCGAGTAGACAAGTATAGGTCACTTGTTGACCTTGGGGGCATCGGGGTGTGGGTACCTCGCAATGGATGATTGGTAGCTCTTCTGTCCGTGTGGTAGACCGATGCAAACGCACCGATGATCTGAACTGAGACACTGTCTTATATCGTGATCTGGTGTAGAATGTCTTGTCCAATACCTGATGTGCACTTTTGACAAAAATTATATATTATAACACTTTTGGCCACGGCAGCTGAGTGACAGACATATCTTCTGAATCTTCTCTCTGAAACTATGTTTAGCTCCATGGAGTAGGAATTGGTCTATATGCATATGCATAGTAGATCAGCATAATAACATGATATTTATAATTATCTGATCCATGATTATTTGATTTATTATCCGTGATATGATAACATGATTATTGCCTTGATATTGTACTTTATTTATTTGCTGTCATTTCCTTTACTACCATACTAGTATTGATGTAAGGGATCTCACCTCGTTATTGTATTATATCTGTTTATTTGTGTATGTTTAATGAAGACCAAGGAGACGAAGACACTGATAATTCTGTACGTTATCAGTAATTGTTTGTGTTTTGGTTATGGCGGCAAGGCGACAGGTCTTAAGTTTTGTTAGGGTTCAATTCCATGGTGGAACTGACGCCGGAAGGTTTGACTATAATAATGAAAGATTTGTTTACACCGGGGATTTGACTATGAGTTTGAGTGAAACCTTGGATGGGATTTCCGTGTTGACTCAACATGCTACTGTGCATCTGGAATTCACGATACCCATTCGTGAACTCTGGGGTGGAGTTGTGTCTGTCTATACACCCCAAGAGAATTCTATAGTATCATCTGCAAGAACCCCCATGAGGAGTCTGTATCCACCTAGGTTCTTCAATGATAATGTGAAGGAGGAGGAGGATCCTTCCAAGGAACCAAATCCTTAGATGTGTTTTAGGGTACTGCTTAGTAGTCATGTTTGTATTTTTTTCTTTTAGAAACAAGGTTGTACTTATGTAAATTATTTGGACAAGTTTTGTAATGTGATGTATATATTTCTTTTGGTGTATTCATTACATGTCTTACTAATGTTTTAATTCAGTTTACTTATTTTATTTTGTTCCGCAAATGAAATTTTTAAAATTGATGTTTTTACAAGATTAATTCTTTTACAACTTGGGTAAGTTATATTAAGATTAGTCTTAAATGTGATACCCTATGGTGGGTGTTACATTAGTTAGTATCAGAGCCTGGTTAGAGTCTTTTGGATTTTGTGGTTAGGTCTGTTTTAGCTTATGTTGTGTGATTCTCTGAATTTGATTTTCAAAAAGGTGACATCTAACTTTCATTGGACTTTGTTTAATTGTTTGTGAAGAAAACTATGTCTCGTGGTAGAGGTGTACGTGCAAATATGGAATGTAACAATGACCCAATGACTGCTGCTGCTGAAGCAATGCAAAGAATGGCTGAAGTGATTGCACAACAAAATCAATGAGCTGTGCAACAGTAAGAAGCTAACACAGAAGTTTAGCATTTATCAGAATTTCGTCGGAACAATACCCTAAGAAAGCAGATTTATGGATCCAAGAACTGGAGAAGATCTTTGAAGCGAGAGGATGCGTGGATGGTCGCAGAGTGACGTATGCTACGTTCATGTTAATGGGTGATGGCGAGAATTGGTGGAAAGCTACTCGAAGGATGCTAATAGCTGAAGGGAAAGTAATCGCGTGGGAGCTATTCTGTGAAGTATTTCTAGAGAAATATTTTCTGAAAAGTGCAAGGCATGCCAAGGAGATGGAATTTCTGGGATTGTGTCAAGGTGGAATAACCGTTAATGAATATGTTGCGAAGTTTGAGAGCTTGTCTCAGTTCTCAAGGTACCTCCAAATCTAGCCGGACGAGGTTTGGAAGTGCCGCAAGTTCGAAGAAGGTTTGAGAATCGAGCTAAAGAGAGGAGTGATATCAATGCGCGTGAATCAGTTTTCAACACTAATGGACATATGTTGTAGATTGGAAGGGTTGGAGTTGTCGAGAGACACTAGAAACCGTAACTTTTGACCGACTAGGTTCCAACGAGGAGGTAACAATAACAACAATCGGTTTCAAAAGAAACCATATTCTCGACCCTCTGGGAGTCAACAGCGACAACAACATCAGCAACCTCGTGGAGGTGGTTCAAGTGGAAATCAGTTTAATCAGACTGTAGCACCGCCAATAAAATGCCTGAAGTGCGGGAAGGGTCACATGACGAGAGATTGCTCGATTAGAGGTATAATGTGTTTCAGATGTGGTAAGTCTGGTCATGTCTCTAAAGATTGTGATCAAGCGAAGATGGAGCCTTCGATGAGCAATGTCCGTGCCGTGAAGCCGCAAGATGGAGGAAGAGTTTATACAATGAGTGGAGTTGAGGCCTCCCAGTCTGAGAATCTTATTCAGGGAGAAGGTGTCATCTCAGGTAATCTTTTAACTATACTATATGATTCGGGTGCAACTTATTCTTTTATTGCATATGATTGTGTGGATCGTTTAGGATTGCTTGTGTCTTCTTTAAACTTTCAATTGATTATTTCCACACCTACTGCCAAACCAGTTTGTACTACAAAAATATGCCTGAATTGTTCTATTACTATCTGTGAATGCTTATGTCTCTAAGGCATGTCGAAAGGTTTTTGATGATAACAAAAGCAAAAGAGAAGATCAAGCACAAAAGGAAAAATCAAGATCAAAGAAAGAAGACAGAAGGTTTAAATTAGTTATTTAGACTTAGGACATTAATGTTAAATGCTCTCAAGATTTCTCAAATGGTTTTTCAATATATATGATTTCAAAATAAATGGGAAATTTCAAAGATAAACATGGCTTTCAATAAAACCTGAGTTTCAACTTTAAATCTAACACTCTTAAAAGGATTTATGTTTAAACAAGTACCTTGAGGTGTTGGAAATGACTTACAAGAGTTATTGGACTTGAAAAATGTGTTCAAAGGCAAATGTAATCGATTACACGATGTTTGTAATCGATTACACATCAAACAGAAAGCATGTAATCGATTACATGAACAATGTAATCGATTACAAGCAAGTCAGAGGCCATGTAATCGATTACACAGTATATGTAATCGATTACACAAAGCCCAGAAAGGCAAAGAACACGTTCGACAAGAAATGTAATCGATTACATGGGCAATGTAATCGATTACACAAAACCCAGAAACTCAAAGAACACGTTCGACGAGCCATGTAATCGATTACAAGGATATTGTAATCGATTACACAGCAAGTCAAAAGTCATGTAATCGATTACATGAGCATTGTAATCGATTACAAGCAAAGTCAGAAGCCATGTAATCGATTACCTCAAGAATGTAATCGATTACACAGAGCCCAGAAAGTTCAGAAAATGTTGGAACAATAATGTAATTGATTACCTGAGATATGTAATCGATTACACGCATCCTGACAACGTCCAACGGCTATATTAAATGCATGCCCAACTACCTCCAACGGCTCTATTAATTGAGAAACTTATAAATACCCAAGTTGGGTCTTTGTTTACGGTTGACCTTGAACCAAAAACTGATCATTATACTTCAAAACGTGAATCAATCCTTAAAATCATTTCTTGCTCTGTTTTCTGACAAAAAAACGTGAAAAATCTTTAAGAGCATATTAGAGCTTCAATTTGTAAACACTTGCTCTAGAGAGAGCTTCTTCTATTTCAATCTTATACTTTCTGATTAGTGAGGGTGAGGTATCCCTCAAGTATTGTAAGGGTGAGGTATCCCTTGGAAAATAGAGGCTCAAGCTTTTGGGTGAGGTATCCCATACTGTTGAGTGCTCAAGGTTGTAGTGGTTTTTCAAGCACCCATTGAAGCTTGAAGATATAGTGGAAAATCTCAAGGTGTTGCTTGAGGACTGGACGTAGATCACAAGTGGAGTAGTGATTGAACCAGGATAAACGACTATGTTTGTTTCTCTAAACTCTCCTCTGTTTATCTTTGTGCATGCTTTCATTGTTTTATTTGGATATTGTCTCCTTGACTATTACGTTCATTAGTAAAAGTGCTTAACTCATCTATTCAATTATCTCGATCATTCAATAGCTTCAACGAAAATTGATTGTCAAACGATTTGCGAAAGATTTGTGAACTTATTTTTAACTACTCAATTCACCCCTCTTTGAGTATTGAGGCCACTTGGTAACAAGTGGTATCGAGCTAGACTCTTGTATAAAGAGCTTAGCAAATTTCAAGAGAAGTGATGGCTTCAAATGGTTTTTCAAATGAAGGTTCTTCTATAA
The DNA here is from genome assembly GCA_029884595.1 of Ormosia semicastrata. NCBI lineage: Eukaryota > Viridiplantae > Streptophyta > Magnoliopsida > Fabales > Fabaceae > Ormosia > Ormosia semicastrata. Next base: position 28,943,507 of record JAQQTO010000041.1, on the reverse strand, counting down.
ATAGACCTCCTTATTTCAATGGGGATGGCTATGCCTATTGGAAAGAAAGGATGAAAATTTTTATTGAAGCTATTGACTTAGATGTGTGGGACGCAGTTGAAAATGGTGCTTTTGTCCCTACACAAACTAAGGATGGTGTGACAATTAATACACCTAGAAGTGATTGGACCGATGATGATAAAAAGAAGGTTCAATATAATTTGAGAGCCAAAAACATCATTACCACATCTTTGGGGTATGATGAATTCTTTAGGGTGTCAAATTGTAAGACCGCAAAAGAAATGTGGGATACCCTACAACTAACTCATGAAGGTACTAGTGAGGTAAAAAGATCTCGAATAAACACTCTTACTCATGAATATGAATTGTTTAGAATGAATCAAGGTGAGAGTATTCAAGATATGCAAAAGAGATTTACTCATATTGTTAATCACCTCATCTCATTGGGAAATACATTTCCTAATGAGGATCTTATTAACAAAGTCTTGAGATGTCTAAGCAGGAATTGGCAACCCAAGGTAACGGCGATTGCGGAATCAAGAGATTTATCAACCATGTCTCTAGCCACCCTATTCGGAAAACTTCAAGAGCATGAGCTGGAACTAAGTAGGCTCAATCAAAATGAAGAACATGACAAAAAGAAGAAGGGAATTGCACTCAAGGCCACCTCTCCCATACTTGAAGATGATGATGAAGATGGTGAAGAGGATGCTGAAAATATTGAGCTAAGTGAGGAGAATCTTAGTCTCCTTGTGAGAAAATTCGAAAGATTCTTGAAGAAAAGGGATTTCAAAGAAGACCACCGTTTCCTCAAAAGAAAGCATATCACAAAGGAGAAGGATCCTCCACTCCTCCAAAATGCTACGAATGTGGAAAACCGGGGCACATGAAAATGGAGTGTCCTATATATCTCAAGAAGACGGAGAAGTTTGAGAAAAGACCCTCCAAGGAAAAGAAAGGAAGAAGAGCATATATAGCTTGGGAGGACAATGACTTAAGCTCTTCCGATGATTCTGAAAATGAGGAAGCCCATCTTTGCCTCATGGCTCAAGGAGAAGAAAGTGGAGAAAGCGACACCGAGGTAACCTCTTCTAACCTAGAACCTCCACCTTCTTATGATGAATTGCAAGATGCCTTTCAAGAATTGCATGATGAATCTTTGAGGCTCACAAAAATGATTTTGTCTTCCAATAAAACAATCTCCCTATTGACAAAGAAAGTTTCTACTTTAACCAAGGAGATAAATGAACTTAAAATTGAAAATGAGACTTTAGGACTCATAGATGCTAATTCATCATGCATGATTTGTTCCTCACATGAAAATGCATCCATATCATTACCTTGTTTATCATGCAAAGCTTTTGAAAAAGAAATTGAAGACTTGAACAACACTCTTGCAAAATTCACTTTTGGAAGAGACAACTTGAATGTGTTGTTAGGGAGACAAAAATGTGTTTTCCAAAAAGCCGGTTTAAGATTTAATCCAAACAACCATCAAAAATCTTATAAGAACTTCTTTGTTTCCTCAAAAACTTCAAGTAGCCCCTTTGTTAAATGTTTTCATTGTGGTAGGAAAGGGCATAGTGCATCCACTTGCAATGTTAGAAAGAACATAAACACCAAGGTTGGAATCAAAAGGGTTTGGGTCCCTAAAGGCACCATACCTAATTCTAACACACAAGGACCCAAAACAATTTGGGTACCAAAAGTTAAATCTTGAATGTGTGTTGTAGGTGTGCTTGAAGACCAAGAGCTCAAGTTGGTATCTTGATAGTGGTTGCTCCAAGCACATGACCGGTGATGGCTCCAAGTTCTCCTCCTTACACACAAGAAACATGGTCATGTCACATATGGTGACAACAACAAAGGGAAGATTCTTGGAATTGGCAAAGTTGGTAAGATCCCTTCATCATCTATTGATAATGTCTTACTTGTTGAAGGACTTAAACATAATTTACTTAGTATTAGTCAATTATGTGATAAAGGAAATAGAGTTATATTTGATTCCTCTTGTTGTATAATTGAGGGAAAGGATGATAAGCAAGTTAAGTTTGTTGGTCATAGGGTCAATAACATATATATGATTAGTCTTGATGACATTTCCTCAAATGATGCTAAATGCTTTATGAGTAGAGAAAATGATTCATGGTTATGGCATAGAAGAATTGCTCACATTCACATGGATCACTTAAACAAATTGGTTTCTAAAGAACTAGTAATTGGTCTTCCAAAACTCAAATTTGAAAAAGACAAACTTTGTGATGCATGTCAAAAAGGAAAACAAGTAAAGGTCTCTTTCAAAGCTAAAAACATAGTTTCAACTTCTAGACCTTTACAACTTTTGCACATGGATCTTTTTGGACCCTCTAGAACTATGAGCTTTGGTGGGAATTACTATGCATTAGTGATTGTGGATGATTTTTCTAGATTTACATGGACATTATTCTTGGCTCACAAAAATGATGCTTTTCAATCATTTAGAAAACTTGCCAAGGTTATCCAAAACGAAAAAGGTTTTGTATTGCATCCATAAGAAGTGATCATGGTGGTGAATTTGAAAATCATGAATTTGAAACTTTTTGTGATGAACATGGCATTGAGCATAATTTTTCTGCCCTTCTAGAACACCACAACAAAATGGTGTTGTAGAAAGGAAAAATCGATCTTTAGAAGAAATGGCAAGAACTATGCTCAATGAGGCCAATCTTCCTAAGTACTTTTAGTGGATCTGCGTTAACACCGCTTGTTATGTTATGAATAGAGCCCTAATAAGGCCAATTTTAAAGAAAACCCCATATGAATTGTACAAAGGAAGGAAATCTAATGTGTCACATTTTCATGTCTTTGGATGTAAATGCTTTATTTTGAATAATGGAAAGGATAACTTGGGAAAGTTTGATGCAAAATCTGATAAGGGAATATTCATTGGTTATTCTATCCATAGCAAGGCCTTTAGAGTCTATAATAAACGAACTATGACCATAGAAGAATCCATACATGTTGCATTTGATGAAACTAACCCAAATGAGCCGAGAAAGGAACTTGTTGATGATGTTGCAAAAATCTTGGCAAAGACGCACTTGGAAAATCAAGAGATAGAGTCCAAGAAGAAAGAAGAGAGACTCCTTGATCACTCATGGCAAGAAGATTCTATAATCTCGGATCTACCCAAGGAATGAAGGACTTCAAGGTATCATCCTCTTGACAAGGTGATAGGTGATGTATCAAAAGGGGTAATCACTCGAAACTCACTTAGAGATGCATGTAATCATCTAGCCTTTGTCTCTTAAGTTGAACCTAAAGACATAAATGAGGCCATTAATGATGAGCATTGGGTCTTGGCCATGCAAGAAGAACTAAACCAATTTGAGAGGAATCAAGTTTGGGAATTAGTTCCAAGGCCCAATGATCATCCTATAATTGGCACCAAATGGGTCTTTAGGAACAAACTTGATGAAACGGGTTTAATAATAAGAAATAAAGCTAGGCTTGTAGCTAAGGGATATAATCAAGAAGAAGGCATAGATTATGAAGAAACTTATGCTCCCGTAGCTAGATTAGAGGCCATTAGAATGCTACTTGCATATGCTTGCATCATGGATTTCAAACTCTATCAAATGGATGTCAAAAGTGCTTTTTAAATGGTTTTATACAAGAAGAGGTGTATGTAGAACAACCTCCTGGTTTTGAGGACTTTGAAATGCCCAACCATGTTTTTAAATTGAAAAAGGCTTTGTATGGCTTGAAACAAGCTCCTAGAGCTTGGTATGAAAGGTTGAGCAAATTTCTTTTAGAAAAGCCTTTTTCTAGAGGTAAAGTTGACACCACTCTTTTCATAAAACACAAAATGCATGACATTCTTCTAGTTCAAATCTATGTTGATGACATTATATTTGGAGCTACTAACAACTCTCTTTGTAAAGAATTTTCAAATATTATGCAAAGTGAGTTTGAGATGTCCATGATGGGTGAGCTCAACTTCTTCCTTGGTCTACAAATCAAGCAAACAAGAGAAGGAACATTTATAAGCCAATCCAAGTATTGCAAGGAGCTGCTCAAAAAGTTTGAATGGACAATGCCAAGCATATGGCTACTCCTATGGGCACCTCTTGCTATTTGGACAAGGATGAAGGAGGTAAATCGGTAGAAATTACAAAATATAGAGGTATGATTGGCTCACTCCTTTATCTCACTTGCAAGTAGGCTGATATAATGTTTAGTGTATGCATGTGTGCTAGATATCAAGCTAATCCTAAGGAATCACACCTAAGTCTTTGTTAAGAGAATAATGAAATATCTAATAGGCACATCACAAATGGGTTTATGGTACCCTAAGGGTGCCTCATGTAGTCTTATTGGTATTCGATTCTGATTTTGCTAGATGCAAAATGGATCGAAAGAGCACTAGTGGGACATGCCACTTGCTAGGAGCTCACTAGTTTCTTGGCACAAAGAAGAAACAAAATAGTGTGGCATTGTCCACAGTTTTTTGAATATGTTGCATGCGGTGGGAGTTCTTTCATGCTCAAGTCCTTTGGATGAAACAACAACTCTTGGACTATGGTCTTGAGCTTGATCACATTCCCATAAAATGTGATAATACTAGTGCAATTAACTTGTCAAAAAATCCCATTTTGCATTCTAGAACTAAGCATATTGAAATAAGACATCATTTCATTAGAGATCATGTTCAAAGAGGTGATTGCATACTTGAATTTGTTGAAACAACTAAGCAATTAGCGATATTTTCACCAAACCCCTTGCAAAAGAAGCATTTTTCTACATTAGAAACGAATCGGGTATATTGGACCATTCATGCATAAATTAAATATTTGCGCATAATCCTAAAACAAAAACCTAAGCTTGCGTTTTTCTCGCATAATTATGCCACATTTCTTTGCCAATCTCCGAATTTTCATTATATATATTTGAATCCCATACTAACTTGAGCGTCGGAGGTTTCCCTAAATTATTTTGCAGGTGTGCTCCTCATGTCCAACTTTGACAAGAAATTCAACAAATTTCAAATTTCATCAAAAGGGTGAAATTCTTGGTAAACATGATAATTTTGATCAATTATATGAGTTGAATCATAATGTGATTAGTCTATATGCTTGGATGATGATTTGAATTGATTTAAGTTGCTTTAAAATTGTTTTGGATGGATTAAAATTGATTATATGTTTGTTTGGAACGCAAAATCGAGTTAAAGAGTCTTGTAATCGATTACAATGCCTTTGTAATCGATTACACAGTTCATCACGCATGTAATCGATTACACACATTTTGTAATCGATTACAACCAACTCGAAGTCATGTAATCGATTACATCATCTATGTAATCGATTACAAGGTTCCCAAAAGCATGTAATCGATTACACTAAAAATGTAATCGATTACATACCCACTGAGATGCATGTAATCGATTACACACTCAATGTAATCGATTACACAGGGTTTTTTAAAAGGCTCCTGACGCGCGTAGTGGTCATTTCTGTTTGCCCTGTTCATCTTCCTCGTTCTCTCATTCGCACCCACGCACCTCGGATCTCAAAACCTCTCATTTCTCACTCAAATCTCCATCAAAACCCATCATTTCGCCTCTCTCAATCTCTAAATCCCTCTCCACATAACCCACCGATCAAATCCCCTCAAATCCCTCATCCAAATCTCCCCATCTTCTCTCACGAACACCCTCTCCACTTTTCTCGACCTAATTTCGTCCCTCTCTCTCTCTCTCACTCATCCCCAACCATTTACCACTCAACCCTTGCTTCTCTTTCTCATCAATGGCCGAATCCTCCCATCGCTCGAAGTGCCCAAACAGGGCTACTTGTTGGAGGTTCCTCTGTGGCTCTACACGCAATATCTCTGGGTTGGACCTCACGAGGCACTTCTCCACCGTGAAGAAAGCTGAGTTGTTCCGGAAGAACTTCCAGCTTCGCAAAATCATCTCTCCCAGGTATCTACCCATCACCTTCTGCGAGAGTGAACCCTTAGTGAGCTTTAGGATAATAGAAAACTTAGGCTTGTTGGGATTCCTAAGTATAGAGAAGGCCATCTACCCTAACCTTGTCCGAGTGTTTTATGCTAACTTTGAAGGTTGAAGATAATTGCATCATCTCTCGAGGTGAAAAAGCAACAAATCAAAGTTAACCATGGCAGAGTGGTATAGGCTCACCAAGCTCACTCCCGATGGAGCTCGGTTACGGGAATGCCAAAGTCTGGGGGCATGAGTTTGAGCACAAGGCTCGCTTCTTCTCTCCTTGATTAGGACGGCTACCACCTCCCCGGTGATCCTAGACGCAGAATAATGGCCACCGGCCTCACTATGGAAAACAGGGGTCCTCCACTACCTCTTGGTTCGTGGATTGATTCCCAGAGGAGGGAATTACTCCCAAGTCCTCAAGGATGATGTAGTGGCATTATGGGCAATGACCACAGGGGCACTCAATAAACTGGGGATACTATATTCTAGAGCATATCTTTGACATCAAGAAAAAGAAGAACTCGCTCTCCCCTTCGCCATGTTAGTCACCACAATCCTTGAGTCTTGTCGCATTTGGTTGACGAGAAGAGTCCAAGGACACCACTCAAAGGGACCCCAATCAACTGGTCAGATACTCCGAAGAAGCTTCACTCTACAAGATGGAGGATAGGTGGCATTACATTACTCATGGCACATTTGGCCATATCCATCACGATCCGGATAGTGATGATGAGGAGGCTCGATGCCACCTCTCTCCTCTCTCCTCTCCAGCCTTCTCTTGATCTTCTCGCTCCAAGAAATGCGCAACCCGAGCGCCAACGTAACACACGCATGGACCATATAGAGCAAAAGATCGACCATCTTGAGCCGAGGATGGACTACTCGGACAGAGCTTGCCTCCATTCGATCCCTCCTACGTGGACCTCCTGTTCTGAGAGTCCCGCTGCCGCCGCACCCCCACATCCTCTCGCCCTCCTCGGATCCCATATCCTTCGCCGGTCCATCCGGGTTCCCGCCGATGATGAGGAGCTTCTGGATTCGACGACGACCTTATGCCCAAGAATGAGAACATTGATCTAGGAGACTCTGCTGCGGATCCAGAGGGTGACGTCTTCTGTGACAGCGAGGACACTGATAGTGATCATGGCCTTACGCCTTGATATATTTTCTTGTATTGATGACTATCTTGTACTTATTCTGTTTTAAATTTGATTATATAAAATTGGTATACCTTTATAGTTATCTTTTGATTATTGCCTACTGGTTGTGACATGTTTCTTTATACATGCTAAATATTAATACATAAACTTGTTCTCACTTTGAATGGTTGGCTGTTGGAATATTGATTGGACTGATCTTTGTGACTTTTCTGTTATGGCAAACAAATTGGGAATCATGAAATATAGCCTGTCATCCTGTCCATTTTTTTTTAAATGCTTATGTCTTTTTGATAATGCCAACGGGGGAGAAAATAAGGAAAAATGAAATGTAATTAAAGGTTGCATGAGTACGGGGGAGTTATTGAACTTTTAAGTTATTAAGCTTTTCATATGCAAAATCTAACCCAATATCATGCATAATCTCCGGGGACAGCATTGTAACTAAATGACTATGATATACAAATGCAAAAACTCTTTCTTTTTCCTATGATCAGTTTGTCATCATCAAAAAGGGGGAGAATGTGAATGCTTATGTCTCTAAGGCATGTCGAAAGGTTTTTGATGATAACAAAAGCAAAAGAGAAGATCAAGCACAAAAGGAAAAATCAAGATCAAAGAAAGAAGACAGAAGGTTTAAATTAGTTATTTAGACTTAGGACATTAATGTTAAATGCTCTCAAGATTTCTCAAATGGTTTTTCAATATATATGATTTCAAAATAAATGGGAAATTTCAAAGATAAACATGGCTTTCAATAAAACCTGAGTTTCAACTTTAAATCTAACACTCTTAAAAGGATTTATGTTTAAACAAGTACCTTGAGGTGTTGGAAATGACTTACAAGAGTTATTGGACTTGAAAAATGTGTTCAAAGGCAAATGTAATCGATTACGATGTTTGTAATCGATTACACATCAAAAAAAGCATGTAATCGATTACATGAACAATGTAATCGATTAAAGCAAGTCAGAGGCCATGTAATCGATTACAAAAGTATATGTAATCGATTACACAAAGCCCAGAAAGGCAAAGAACACGTTCGACAAGAAATGTAATCGATTACATGGGCAATGTAATCGATTACACAAAACCCAGAAACTCAAAGAACACGTTCGACGAGCCATGTAATCGATTACAAGGATATTGTAATCGATTACACAAAGAATCGAGTCATGTAATCGATTACATGAGCATTGTAATCGATTACAAAGCAAAGTCGAAGCCATGTAATCGATTACCTCAAGAATGTAATCGATTACACAGAGCCCAAAAGTTCGAACAATAATGTAATCGATTACACCGAGATATGTAATCGATTACACGCATCCCGACAACGTCCAACGGCTATATTAAATGCATGCCCAACTACCTCCAACGGCTCTATTAATTGAGAAACTTATAAATACCCAAGTTGGGTCTTTGTTTACTATTGACCTTGAACCAAAAAGCTGATCATTATACTTCAAAACGTGAATCAATCCTTAAAATCATTTCTTGCTCGTTTTCGACAAAAAAAGCGTGAAAAATCTTTGAGAGCATATTAGAGCTTCAATTTGTAAACACTTGCTCTAGAGAGAGCTTCTTCTATTTCAATCTTATACTTTCTGATTAGTGAGGTGAGGTATCCCTCAAGTATTGTAAGGGTGAGGTATCCCTTGGAAAATAGAGGCTCAAGCTTTTGGGTGAGGTATCCCATACTATTGAGTGCTCAAGGTTGTAGTGGTTTTTCAAGCACCCATTGAAGCTTGAAGATATAGTGGAAAATCTCAAGGTGTTGCTTGGGACTGGACGTAGATCACAAGTGGAGTGGAGTAGTGATTGAACCAGGATAAACGATGTGTTTGTTTCTCTAAACTCTCCTCTGTTTATCTTTGTGCACTGTTTCATTGTTTTATTTGGATATTGTCTCCTTGACTATTACGTTCATTAGTAAAAGTGCTTAACTCATCTATTCAATTATCTCTGATCATTCAATAGCTTCAACGAAAATTGATTGTCAAACGATTTGCGAAAGATTTGTGAACTTATTTTTAACTACTCAATTCACCCCCCTCTTGAGTATTGAGGCCACTTGGTAACACTATCAAAAATCGAGTCTTTTTTATTAATTTGATTTGTTTACCCCTTGTTGATATCGATATAATCTTAGGAATGGATTGGTTATCTTCTAACCATATCCTATTAGATTGTTCTAGAAAGACCTTAGTTTTTCTCGATGAGGTTTATGGATTTCTAACTGCCAAACAAGTCAAATCTTTATTGAGGGATGAAGCTCAAGGATACATGCTACTATCTTCTTTAGAAGTCAAGAGTGAGAAAGATGTGAACGCTATTTCTGTCATGAACGAGTTTCTTGAAGTTTTTCCAGATGACATACATGGATTACCACCAGAAAGAGAAATAGAATTTATTGTTGATCTTGTTCCAGGAGCAGGTCCTATTTCAATTGCGCCTTACCAGATGTCGCCATCAGAATTAGAAGAATTAAAGAAGTAATTAAAGGAGTTATTGGAAAAATAATTTGTGAGACTTAGTATTTCACCTTGGGGAGCTCCAGTGTTGCTAGTCAAGAAGAAGGATGGAACTTCTCTTTTATGTGTCGATTACCGCCAGCTGAACAAAGTCACAATAAAGAATAAATATCTACTTTCAAGAATTAATGATTTGATGGACCAACTGAAGAGAGCAGTTGTTTTCTCAAAGATAGATTTATGATCAGGTTATCACCAGATTCATGTCAAGGTGGAGAATATACCTAAAATAGCTTTTCGGATGCGTTATGGTCATTATGAGTATCTCGTAATGTTGTTCGGTGTGACGAATGCTCCTGCTATATTCATAGATTACATGAATAGGATCTTTCATCCATACCTGCGGGTTTGTCGTTGTTTTTATCGATGGCATTCTGATCTACTCTCGAAATCAGGAAGAGCATGCTGAACATCTCAGTATAATTTTTCAGATTTTGAAAGAAAAGAAGCTGTACGCAAAGTTATCAAAATGTGAATTTTGGTTGGATGAAGTTCAGTTTCTGGGTCATGTAATTTCTAAGGATGGGATTGCAGTGGATCCAGCCAATGTGGAGATGGTTCTTCAATGGGAAAGACTAAATACTGTGACAGAGATCTGGAGTTTTGTTGGATTAGCTGGATATTATCGAAGGTTTATTGAAGGTTTTTCTAAGATCGTCGGACCTCTTACATAACTTACAAGGAAGAACCAAGCTTTTGATTAGACTGATAAGCGTAAAGACAAGAGTTGAAGAAGAAGTTGACTACTGCACCAGTGCTGATTCTACCAGATCCGAATGAATCTTTTGAGGTGTATTGTGATGCTTCTTATCAAGGGTTAGGATGCGTGCTGATGCAAAACAGAAATGTTGTAGCGTATGCTTCTAGACAGTTGAAGGTTCATGAAAGAAACCACCCAACGCATGATTTAGAATTGGCTGCAGTTATTTTTGCACTGAAGATTTGGAGACACTTTTTGTATGGAGCTATGTTCAACGTCTTCAGTGATCACAAAAGTTGAAAGTACTTATTTGATAAAAAAGAATTGAACATGAGGCGAAGGAGATGGTTGAAATTCTTAGAGGATTATGATTTCCAACTCCAGTATCACCCTGAAAAAGCGAAAGTCGTGGCAGATGCTTTAAGTTAGAAAATGCTCAGTGTTTCTGCTATGATGATCGAAGAGGAAAAATTGATTGAACAAATTAGAGATATGTGGTTGTCAGTGGAATTGTCACCCGGAAGAATGCATCTGAACACGGTCACTATTTTGAATGATCTACTAGAAGAAATTCGAGAGAAACAGGAGGATGACCAGTTTTTACAGAATGAGAGAGAATTTTTGAAGCAAGGCCATAAGGCAACTGTTGAGGAAGGATCTGATGGGGTCTTAAGGTTCAAAGGCAGGATTTGTATACCCGATGATCCCGAGCTTAAGAAGGCAATTCTTGGTGAAGCTCATACTAGCAGATTGAGTATACATCCTGGGATGACCAAGATGTATCAAGATCTGAAACATTTGTTTTGGTGGCCTAGAATGAAGAGAGATGTTGCTGAATACGTAGCATCTTGTTTAGTATGCCAGAAAGCAAAGGTTGAGTATCAAAGACCGGCAGGCATGTTACAACCCTTCACTATTCCAGAATGGAAATTTGATAGTATTGCAATGGATTTTGTCAATAGTTTGCCAAAGACTAGAAAATGTTATGATTCTATTTGGGTCATTATTAATCGGCTTACGAAGTCTGCTCACTTCTTGCCAATCAATATCAGGTATCCAATGGAAAAGTTGACCCAGGTGTACATTGGTGAAATAGTGAGACTTCACGGTGTACCTACAAGTATCATATCCGATAGAGATCCAAGGTTTACATCAAGGTTTTGGCAAAGCTTACATGAAGTAATGGGGACTAAACTATGTTTGAGTTCAGCCTATCATCCGCCGACTGATGGACAAATAGAAAGAACTATACAGTCATTGGAGGATCTACTGAGAGCTCGTGTGTTAGAACAACAAGGGAGTTAGGATGAATTCTTACCTTTGGTGGAATTCACCTATAATAACAGTTTTCACTCAAGCATAGGGATGGCACCCTATGAGGCTCTTTACGGACGATGATGCCAAACACCTTTGTGTTGGTATCAAGATGGGGAAAGTATGACCATCGGACTCGAAATGGTGCAGCAAACAACAGATAAGGTAAAGATGATTCAAGAGAAAATGTGGGCAACTCAGAATAGACAGAAAAGCTATGCTGATAAACGAAGAAGACCTCTTGAATTTGAGGAAGGTGAGCATGTGTTTCTATGAGTAACACCTACGACTGGTGTTGGCAGGGTTAAAAAGTCCAGAAAACTCACTCCTAAATTCATTGGACCCTATCAAATTCTTCGTCGAATAGGTCCAGTTGCATATCAAATAGCTTTGCCGCCTTTTCTCTCAAACCTACATAATGTTTTCCATGTATCCCAACTGAGGAAGTATATCCCCGATCCTTCACATGTTATACAGCCCGATGAAGTACAATTAAAAGAGAATTTGACATATGAGACACTTCCTGTTAAGATTGAAGACAGAAGAGTGAAGCAATTAAGAGGCAAAGCAATTCCATTAGTGAAAGTGATTTGGAACGACACAACCGGAGATGCTACTTGTGAAATGGAGGAGAAAATGAGGGAACAGTATCTTCAGTTGTTTTAATGTATGATGAATTTCAGGGACGAAATTCTTTTTAGAGGGGGAGAGTTGTAACACCCCAGATTTTGGCTGTTTTACAATAATGACTAAATTGTACTATTTTGTATTTCCTGCATGATATAAAATTATTTTGACTATTCTAAGACTGCTTTTAATCATTGTGTGAGATTTGCTTCAAATCAGGAAAATAATAATGTTCGGGCTGGAGAAAATCTTATTTGATTTATTCGGAGACGAGAGATCTTACTAAACCCGAATCTGAGAGACACGAAATTAAATCTTTTAATTTTTAGAATTTATCTATGAAATATAAATATTTCACTAAAAAATATCCACTATTTTATTTATAGCAGCTTCTGTTACCGAATAATGGACCCGGTATGTCAGAAAATAGATTGAGAATAATTTCTACAAACTATTTTAAAATGGACTAATGAAAATGAGTCAACAAAGATGGTTAGACTTTTCTAGACCAATAGAAAATGATCAAAATAAATGGTTGGACTAGTTACTAAGTAACTAGAATAGCTAACTAAGTTACTTTAAATAGTTTAATTTGAAACTAAATAACCTAACCTAATTAGCTTATTATCTAATTAAGATGTAATTAGAATCTAATTGAAGTCAAACTTAGTTACTAATCTCCTGGAGTCACACGGTCATGAAGGCCTTTCTACCATGTTCTAGGTTCATCTAAATGACCATTTGATGACTCTTGTGTGACCTAAGCCATGTGTGCACCATGTGAGACCATGTGAGTGAATTTTTATCACATTAAGTTGCTATCCATGCAACCACACGGCTGCACACTTTAATATAGCCATCCAATTTCATTTTTCACTTCACTTTGTGATAAGCCTTCATCTTTTTCTCTCAAATATTCAAGAACACTCAAGAACACCCAACTACTTTTCTTTCCTTTTTCTTGTTGAGCCCCATGGCCTACTACTCCAGACCCTACCTCTCCACTTCTAAAATTTCATTTCTTACTACTTTCTAAAGCTAAACCTCATTTTAAACACTTTTTTTTAGTAAGTTTTATCAAAATCCTACTCTAAGTGCATCAAAAACCAAGCTTTAGTTTACTACTCCAAAGGTAATCTTTTGATTCTTTAATCCTAAGATGGATTTTTGATTTTCTAGACCATGATTGATCCATGGTTCTTTGTTCTTAAGCTTTGTTTATGACTTTAGAATTTGTTTAAGATTTTTAAGGATTTTTGTTTGAAGCTCACGAATTCAAGAGGAAGGAGGGGCTTGAAGAATTTGTCTCCCTTGAGGTAAGAGGGAGATTAACCTCATCAACTATGTGTTGGTGGTGAGGAAATGGGTTATTTGTGGTGAAAAATTCATAAGGATTTATTCACTTAATTTTCTATGCCTTCTTTGCTTGTGTTTATTATGCTTTTGGCTTTGAAAATATGATTGCATGTGTATTTGTATGCTTATAGCTTTGATAATATGCTTGTATGTGTGATTCAGAAAGCATGCAAAATTTATGTGTAATATAATATGTGAATCACATGAAGGATTTGTTGTATGAAGGTCCTAAAGGACCTATGAGGCGCACAGCCTCCACACTTCAAAAGGAACCTAGCGTTTTAAATTATTTTCCTAACCAAGGAGTAAATGATTTTATGACAAGAAAAATAAATTAAGAGTTTTTACAAGGAATAAATACTAAAAAGAACTAAATGATGGATTATGAAACCTTAAATGGATTTCGGCCAACATGCCATTTTTCATAGCTTAGATCCAAAATTATTTTACTAAGTGTAGACTTAGGGGTTTAAATGAGAAGGAAATTATTTTAGTAGGTTTTGAACCTAAAATCAAAATAATATACTTTTTAGAATAAAAATTGACATAATTAAATAATTAAGTTATGAAATAAATATAAATGTCAATACTTGAAATTTTCTAACGTATAGCTCACCCTATGGGTTTTGAAGCACGTTACGAAAATTTGAGTTGTAATATCTTAAGTAAATCAAATGACCATAATTTTCTAAGAAACAATAGAAATACTGATTTTAAGAGGGACTATATTGTAAATATTATTTAAGGAGAGACTATTTTTCAAATATTATTTTAGGAGGGACTATTATGAAAATATTATTTAAACAAGGATTATTAAGTAAATATTATTTAATAAGGGACTATTATGCAAATAGTAGAAATAAAATCAAATTTTTGAAAAAAAACATTATTTTTGGTTTAAATATGTTAGAAACATTTTACGTAATTGAAAATACGTCAAAAATATTTACGCAACTTAAAAATAGCAATTTTAGGCTACGCGATTGAGAAAATGCAATAAAATTTTTACGCGATTTGAAAAACGTTAGAAATTCTTTATGCAATTTAAAAACGTAAGAAAAATGCTCTGCGATTGTGGAAATGCGATAATATTGCTACGCGATTAAGCTTAAACAGTAGTGTGTTGTCGGGCAGTTGTGGTGGGCCCGGTTGTGTTGAATCTTGATACCACCAAAGAAAGGTGAGGATATATGAGGTACAGTAAAAATAATAATAGTATGTGTGTTTGAATCATATATCATACATAGAAAAACGTATTCGCTTGTTTGGTTAAGGATGTATGCCTAGGAGATGAATTACAACTATGTGTGGGTACGAGTAGACAAGTGTAGGTCACTTGTTGACCTTGGGGGCATCGGGGTGCGGGTACCTAGCAATGGATGGTTGGTAGCCACTGTCCATGGGGCAGACCGATGCAAACGCACCGATAATCCGGACTGAGACACTGTCATATATTGTGATCTAGTGTAGAATATCTTGTCTAATGCCCGATGTGCACTTTTGGCAAAATTTATATATTATAGCACTTTTGGCCACGGCAGCCGAGTGATAGACATATCTTCTGGATCTTCTCTCCGAAACTGTGTTTAGCTCCATGGAGTACGAATTGGTCTATATGCATATGCATAGCGGGTCAGCATAATAACATGATATATATAATTATCTGATCCATGATTATTTGATTTATTATCCGTGATATGATAACATGATTATTGCCTTGATACTATACTTTGTTTATTTGCTGTCATTTCCTTTACTGTCATACTAGTATTGATGTAGAGGATCTCACCTCGTTATTGTATTGTATCTGTTTATTTGTGTATGTTTAATGAAGACCGAGGAGACGAAGACACTGATAATTCTGCACGTTATCAGTAATTGGTTGTGTTTTGGTTATGGCGGCAAGATGATAGGTCTTAAGTTTTGTTAGGGTTCAGTTCCACGGTGGAACTGACACCTGGAGGTTTGACTATAATAATAAAAGATTTGTTTGCACCGGGGATTTTACTATGAGTTTGAGTGGAACCCTGGATGTGATTTCCGTGTTGACTAAACATGCTACTATGCATCTGGAATTCACGATACCCATTCGTGAACTCTGGGGTGGAGTTGTGTCTGTCTATACTCCCCAAGAGAATTCTGTAGTATCATCGACAAGAACCCCCATGAGGCTTCTGTATCTGCCTAGGTTCTTCGAAGATAATGTGGAGGAGGAGGAGGATCATTTCGAGGAACCAAATCCTTAGGTTTGTTTTAAGGTACTGCTTAGTAGTCATGTTTGTATTTTACTTTTGGAAACAAGGTTGTACTTATGTAAATTATTTGGACAAGTTTTGTAATATGATGTATATATTTCTTTTGGTGTGTTCATTACAAGTCCTACTAATGTTTTAATTCAATTTACTTATTTTATTTTGTTCTGCAAACGAAATTTTTAAAATTGACGTTTATACAAGATTAATTCTTTTACAACTTGGGTAAGTTCTATTAGGATTAGTCTTAAATGTGATACCTTATGATGGGTGTTACATATCCGACATGCGGACATACCTCAACAACGACATATCCGTGCTTCATAACTTGTCACGCAACCTAGGCGCATATGTGACTGTGTGGCGTTTTTATAATAATTATGATTTTTTTGTCATATATTTTTTACACATTGTTTTTTATATTATTTTTCATGCAATTAATTATTTTCTTCTATCACTTTCTCTTATTTAATCATAATTATAAAAAATATAAAAAATAATGTTTAAAAAAATATAAGAACATCATTTTTCTTTTTATAAGCAGAAGAGAGAAACTTTTTTTTTTCATCCAGTGAGCACCGCGGAGCCAACAGTAGAGTGGAAGATTTTCTGATTCATCTGCTAGAAGATAATGTGCGTAGCGATGTGAGCTATTTTTACATGGTTAGAGTTTTGTTTTATCTTTATTTTTTATTAATTGGGTTATTTTATTCCTTGTATTGATCTGTTGGAAATTTTCTTTGCTATTATCTACCTTTTAATGATAATATTTTATTTCTTAGTGTTATTAAGAATATTTTTAGCATATCCATTAATTTTATTAGTAAAATATTTCTGGACTTGTACTTATGATTTTTATTTGTTTATCTATTGATTATTCAGAGTTTTTTCATTAATCCTATTTAATTAACAAGAAATAAAAAAAGAGTATTTTTTTTATTGTGCATAGTCCCTTTTCCTACTAGAAAGTTACCAAACAGTAGATATTTTCCATTTTACGTGCTTTGTCAATTTCTCAGGAGTATTTTTAGGCATTTAAGAAAAATTCATCTCAATAATATTTTTTTTACACACGTAAATTTTGTTATCGAATCTAAGATTAGAATCTTACTTAGGTGAGATGAGTGTTTATTGTGAGAGGTTCATTGAATCTTTCAAATGATCAAGATTATAAATTTTTTTTTAAATGATTACACATAAAATTTTCCATGTTATCAAGATTTATCTCTCACCCTCTCACAATAAAAACTCCTCTCACTAGATATGTCCCCCTAAGATTATATGTTTAAGAGACCTAATTCCCTTTCACTCAGATAAACACATCATATTTGTTAATATAAAAAATGGTTGATTTTTTATATAATAATTATTAAAATTAAAATTAAGCCAGCTTTATTGGGGTGTTTATTATAAAGCTAGTGTCCCAAAAAATTATTAAAAAATGTTGTATCATTGAGCAAATATATTTGTGATAAAATAATAATAAAATCTAAATAGTAAACCATTTGCAAAGCAAAAGGTTGATGAAAAATCACCTTCCAATACTTTTGTAAGGGCGAATTTCGTTTTAAATTTCCATAACCATTCTTGCCTTTATCCGAAAATGCTAACTAAAATTAAAATGAATAATTAGGATTGAAAGAATTAATTGTATCACTTGTCTAGTTTTTTTTTTGTTGGGCTTGATCAATGTTGTTCGTGTACATCAGTAATCTTAATCTTAAGCCCAACTATTAGAAATTTAGTATCTTATTTTTCACCTTTTTTAGTCCAGCACCTAAGAAAGATATATAATCCTTTATAAAATAAAACTTTTTCTCATACGGTAATCATGGTAAAATTTATAATTCTTTAACATGCTAAGCAGATACTTTAAATTCAATCTCATAAATAACATTCAATAAGGACAACTATCTATATAGCTTGAACTCCAACCTGCACATAACTTTACAAAAGTTGATTAAATATTGTTACTAAGATATTTTAGATTAATTGAAAATTTTCCTACTATAAATTTTACCTCAAATAGAATTTATGATTGTAGAACACCCAAGATATCCAAGCTAATACACGCACTGTCATTCAGTGCTGTACGTATCGGAGAGCACTAGTGCGAAAGTTATTTTGACGAACAGAGTACGAAAGATTGAAATTGTGAGAGAAGTATAATGAGTAAAATCAGTGCAATGAAATTTATTCGTTGAATATGTACGAATTGGTTTCGTACTATCAAGCATTACTGCGTGTAGAATTAAGTGAATTGAAATGCTCTTAATTCAGCAAAATGCCTGCACAGTTGTTGCTTTCAAATGTTAGCTTCAGCTACTTTCATTCCTGACTACTGCAATCATTTTCTGCGAGAGCTGAATTGAAACGTCTGTAAAAGTTGTTATATTCTCTTATAAATTTTTTTAAATAATTTTTTTAATATTAAAAAAAAAATATTTAATAAAAAATAAATATATTTAATATTTTAAAAATATAAAAGTATTTAATAATTTTATTATTGAATAATTAAAAATAATAATAATAAAATTGTGTAAAAAAATTTAGAATTATTCGTATATAAAACCTTGGCTTAACACTGAACACACGTGAAAACACTGTCAAGCGACCCCATGCAATTTCATACTCTGACAAGTGACAACTGCTAAACACGACAATTAATACTTTTGCATGCATGGACCAAAATGAACAAAGCCTCTGGAAATCAATTCTGCCACGAACCAATGGTGGGAGAGCAATACCCCCAGGCAAAGCAATTTGAGAAAATTCATGTAACTGAAAGTATCAGGTGGCGTTTTCCTAAGCAGCAGAGAGAGTGCTTTTTTTTTTTTTACCAAGTGAGCAGCCAACATTGGAGAGAGAGGTTTATCTGGTTAGAAGATATTGTATGTAACAGTGTGAGCTATTTTTACGCGATAATAGTTTTGTTTTTTTTTTTATTTGGGTTATTTTGTTTCTTTTATTGATTTTTTTGGAAAATTATTTTGTTATTATCTACCTTTTCGTGAAATAAGAGTATTTTATTTGTGTTATTAAAAAGACTTTTAACGTATCCATTAATTTTATTAGTGAAATTTTTTTTGCATTTGGACTCGTGATTTTTTGTCCCTCACACTAGTAGATTTTCACGTTAAAAATTACTGCATGTTTAATTTTCTACCATTTAATTTGTCTATATTTACTTATCTATTGATTGTTCTGAGTTTTTAATAATCCTATTTGTTCTGAAGTGGATTCAGAGGGTACCTGAGAATTGGCACGTTACGATAGATTCTCCTTTGTGCAGCAGCTGAGTTCGTAGCACATGGGGGTTGGGTACCTGCAAAGGGACTCCAACGCTCAAGTCAGGCAGTGCACAATAAGGTTTTTGGGATTGAGTTTAGAGTTACCTTACTAAGATAACTTACCCTTGTATTTATAGAGCGTGTATAGAATCTTAATGGGATTCTTATCGAATACTGAATGCAGGTAATTTAGGATTAGTATCCTGATGAGGATTGCCTTCTCGTTATTATCAGATATATGCCTGTAAATCTGGGATTAAGATATGAAAAGTATCTAACCATTAAGGATATTTATAAATCCTATAATATCGTAAGTTGATGATTGGCAGTTACGATATTTAGGGATTCATCCTCTGCGCGAATCTATCAATCACGATGTCGTATACGACATCGCTCAAAGGCCGTAATCTGTGGTCCCAATACGTCATGAGTCTTCCTCTACGCCGGTAGGAGAGTCCCAGTAGTGTGCATGCGGGTTGATCCCATGGAGCGGGATCCCTGGATCACGGTCCCGGAATCGATTGCCCCCACTTGGCTCTTGGATGAGACAGGACTGAGTCAAGTTTAGAACGGATCAGCCATTGTGTGGTAATTCGATGGGTAGGTGTTAGACCTCAAGTTATTGCCGACGTCCTTGTCCTATTCAGTTATGAGCAAAAATCGCTGCCCCCAAGCATGAGTACTAAGGATTCCTGGAGACATATTCGACGTAGATCCCAAACGTGATCTCTGACGTAACGATGCGATTCTCTGGGAAACCGATGCTTGGACTTTATTGGGAAGTAGTGATTCTTTAGAGAAAATATCGCTTTATACGGATTTTTTCAACTGCTCCCTATCTTCGTAACCAACCAGAGATCAAAAGCATTTATTTTGGCTTACTTCATGGGATCAGGTCACCTTTTACGGGACCAATCAGAATCCCTCATGCGTGCTATAAGTACTGAATACTTCTTCGTGAGTTTGCATTCCATCCTTTTTTATTATCGAACACAGATGATTTCTCTCAGGGGAATAAGTGTAGTTTTCTCTTCATTTCCTCCTTGTGTGAAGAGAGCTTCATCATTTGCAGAGATTATGCTTTCATTTTTCCCAAAGTTCTTGAAGAGATTTTTCTTCCCCTATCATTTTTTCTTTTCGACAGGGGTCTTTCTTTCTTGGCGTAAAACTGGGTTGCTATGCATTTAGGGAGGCGGGAGCCTTTCTCTCCTAGCGTACGCGGCGGTGTCTGATCCAACGTGTTGCCAGGATGAGACAATGCCCTCGTCTACTACTGCATAGGGACCCGACGGAGCACACCGTTCCTCTCTCCTTCTTATTGGCGGGCTGCTTGAAAGCACTTGGCCGATCTTTTTCGTAGTAACGACTGGGTATGCAAGGATGCCGGGTCGAAGGAAGCGAGGACCCCCTTGGGGCAACCTGGGGTGGTCTGCTTTCTTTGACTTACTTTCAAGGAAGCAGCGCGTATTCACTTCTGTCGTTATCCGTCTAGAAGGTGGGATAAGAACGAGTGAACGGAGGATTTCCACTCCAGAGTGGTTTCACTCCGTTCCGGGGTGGAAAGGTCACTGTAGCTGCTCCGTGACTTGAGGCAACTTGGAATGGTTGACATCGGCGGAGGATTCTTCAGCTAGAGAGGTCGTTCCCCTTCCAACTAGTGAAAGAAGATCTCGGTCTTTAGTTGCATCGCGGAGAAGCAGCGCAAAGAACTTTGGCATCTTATCCGGGATTATGATCCTGGTTTACCAATGTTTTTCAAAGCCAATCCACTTTTTCAAGAGACCGGGGTTTGGAGATGTGGATGGGGTATAATCCAGGCAACCGAAGATGTTTGCCCCCGTTCCCGGGATATCGTTGTACATTCCATGTCTCAATATTTTCTTTTTCCTCTTTTTCGGTTGTATGACGATGTATGGAATGAAGATAGACTTTACCTTTTCTGTATTTGTTCTGTACTTTCATTATATATATACATTTCCACCGAGGTAACTCTGCCGGGATGAGTCCAACGCTTATCCCGGTACAACCAAGTAAGGACACTGCCGGGATAGGTCCAATGCCAACCCGGCATAATAGCCATAAACACGCCTCGGAGTTAGCACGTTGTCCGTGATGTCAATAATTAATTGGGCCTGGAATCCGTGGTACAAACCCGGGTTCTCATCCCACATTCGTACGACGCTTTGGATTACTGCGTAACCGTCCTTTCAACTGCTATTACAGCTGTGTGGACCACGTGTCGCAATTTCATCGGAGGGTCGTGCCTAGAGCTCCGCGAGCCATGATGAGCACCTTTTGAATTTGCATCGGAGGGGACAAAAATGTCCCTTAACCGTTCAACCCTTTATAAACAAAAGGTTTGTCTTCCTTACTCTATCATTTTCGACCTCCTTCACTGAAAACACCGTGCGTTGAAAGTCTTGGCTTCTTTCTGGGTGCTTTCCACTCGCAGCTTCTCCATTGTTCTAGCTCAACTTCTCCACTTTCAAGTATTCTGCATTTACACAGTAAGTTGCTTTCTTTCAGTCTTTTTGTTATTTGCATTTTCAGTATGTCAATAGCTTTTCAGAAAGTAGGGTAGCTTCGCACGCATTCCTGGTTTTGCTTACTTTCAAATAGGGCTTAGTGATTTAGGTAGATATGGTCGCCTCCCTGAAACACCAACTTCGCCGCGCCATGCGCGGTGGAGGAGTTCCCCTGAATGTTTTGTTTCTGGTGGGACAAGAGGTCGGTAGGGGAGGTTAGGATTACCTCGCTCTCCCTGTGTCTGAATCTGTGAAACTATTGATTCTGACAGTTTCTTACCGACTTCTTTGGATGTTCTCAGGATTTCCATAGCCAAAGGAAAAAAGGCTAGGGTCCAGTCCCCATTTCACCAAGTCCGTGATCTGGCAGAAGACGAGCTGGTTCGAGTTTGGCGGGGCCCCGGGTTGGTATGCCATGGGTAGTGGACGACGTATGGGATCATTAGTCCAAGTTTTCAAGCGAAGCCGGACTTCGGGAATCCTTATTCACCTTGGAATTAATTGTGAACAAGGCTCGGGATGACGAGTTCGAAGTCGTCTGTCCGAACTGGAGCGAGAGGGCGTGCTCCTGTCGAGAAGAGGGTTCACATTTTATGTTCCTGTATGAGCCACTTTTCCTCAAGTTAGGGCTAAGGATGCCGTTTTCTGACTTCCAAATGGACATTCTCCGTACTCTCCAAGTGGCCCCTTCGCAGATCCACCCTAACGGTTGGGGCTACATCATATCATTCGAGAGGTTTTGTCGGTTGATGAGCCTCAAGTGCTCGGTGAACACCTTTTTTTATTTTTATACAAGAATAAACACCCAGGGGACGACGAGGCAAACGAGTTGGCTTGTCATCCGATCCCGGCTTGGTCGTAAGTCCTTTGATGTTTTCGAAGAAAGCTTTAAGGGGTTTAAGACTGCATTTTTCAAGGTAAAAGCTAAAAAGGGATGTCGGCCTTTCTTCCTCAAGCCGGATGGGGAGCCAGAATTTCCTCTTTACTGGACGCAGAGGTGCTGGGACGTGCCCATTGACTTGATTGAGAAAGAGGAGGAAGATCTCGACCCCGAGGAACTTAGGACCGCGAGATTCATAACCCGATATGCTGAGAAGCATGGGAATATCAACATTAGATATGTTCTTTGTATCCCTGGTGATGATCTTCTTTACACTTTATTAGGTAGGAATTAGGGCGTTTATACCTCTAGTATCCCTAGGTGTTTGCTTTGTCTTCATATATCAATGTTTCGTGATGATGTACTGACTGTATCTATTTCTGCTTCTTTTCAGTTAGCAACATGACTGTTGGGTCTTCTATGGTTATCCTACGATCTTCAAGAAACCGGAGGAAGGGGAAGAAGACCGCGACTTCTTCCTCCACAGCCATTCCGGACTCATCCGACCGAGGTGTTGTCATTGGAGAGCAAGATCAGCCGGGATCCCTTATCCACAATCTTAAAGGGAAGAAAAGGCAGGCTGTTGAAGAGCCTCCTGAGCACAATAGAAGGTCATCGGAGGGCGGTGAAAGGGAAGGGGCGGACTTCTTGCCGATCATCACGGGGCACTCTAATCCCGGCCCTTTCATAGATGGGCGATTTTTTAGTGGCGAGGTGAGGCAGCATATTACCGAGCAAGGTCTGGCCCAAACCTTAGCCGAACTTCAGAGGCAAGCTCTCCGGGCAGCGGCCGAGATCCGTGTCATCGAGGTCACTATCGAGAACGCTGATCGCCAGGCGTTGGAAGAGCTGAGGACCTTGAAGAAAGAAAAGGAGGAAATCAACCAGAAGTTGACTGCGTCCTTAAAAGCCAATGAGGATAATAGGACGAGAGCCGTCGAGCTGGAAAAGAAGGTCATTGAGCTGGAGAAGGCGTTGGCGGACTCTGAGGCTGCCAGGAAGGCCGAGAAGCTTGAGGCCGACCGAAGCATTGGCGCTCTGAGGGCCGAGGTAACAGAGCTCGAAAAGGAGGTGGAGGAGCTGGATGGAGTAGCTGGAAATGTCGGGGAGGAACAGTTCCAAAATGTTGTGAAGCAAATCCAGCACTTCAACCCCGGGGTCGACCTTATCTTGGAGGGTGTTACCCCGGATAAAATGTTTCATAATGGCCAGCTTGTAGCTGTCGAAGAATTAGTCGCGAAAGCTCCTGGTGGTAACCCGGAGGTCATGAGGCCGACACTTAAGCTTTTCTTGCTTTTTTATTTCCTGGTTTCTACCCCCTGCGTGGGGTTTTACTGTTTGTATGGACAATTGTCCCGTGTTTGGGGTTTTTTTTAACTAATTACTTTGTTTAACTGTTCATTCTTGTTTTTCATGGTCCGACTTGGGTCCAACGCCCATTTTCATAGTCATTCTAGTGGACTTAGAAAACTTGTTGTCGTAAGAAACCATGGTCTGGGATCCTTCACTCATACCGTTGAGTGAGTGGCATTCCACTGGACTTAGGTAGGAGTAAGGCCTTGGTATGTAATCTAACGCTTATAGTAATCAAACGTCAAGAAATTTTAAATTTAGGCAAAGTAAAACCTTAATCCATATTCCAGTACCTGCTATGGGAAGTGTTTGGAATTGCGGACATAGGTAAGAATAGTGCCGGGCTTAGGGCATTTTACGCGAGGGTCCTTTCACCTAAGGCATCAGTATTATTTTTAACCTTGCCCGGGGTAGGTACCCTAATAATCTTACAGATTTTAGGACCCCTTCTTGGCTTAGGCATAAGGAAGGAGTGTGTACATATGATCTGTATTGCCTCCTATCGACCTGACATCTTAGCAGTTAGAGGAACGCGTTGGATCAACCTGGTTTCCTGAATAACAATTTTTTGATAAACTTAGGAGGACAAGAGTCCGTACATAGCGTACTTATTTAGAACAAGAACGTATCAAAGATAATTCTACCAAAGGGCTAAGCTGCTATGGGCATTTAGCTATAATATTTTCTTAGTTTATCCGCATTCTAGTAATTCTTGACCGAGGTCCCAGATAATGTTTCCAGGGTGTAGGCTCCCTTACCCATACTAGTGACGACACGATAGGGGCCTTCCCAGTTAGGGGCTAGTTTCCTTTGGGAGGCATTTTTCCCTTCTATGTCGGCTCTCCTGAGCACTAGATCGCCGGGCTGGAATTTTCTTGGGATCACTTTCTTGTTGTACCTGGCCGCTGTCTTCTGTTTGAGGGCAGCATCCTGTATGTGAGCTACGTTTCTTCTTTCTTCGAGAAAGTCCAGATCCTCTCTGATTAGACCAGGGTTGCTGTCGGATGAGAACTGTTGGTAGCGCCAGCTGGGTTCCTCTATCTCTACCGGGATCATGGCCTCGCAGCCATACGTTAACTTGAAAGGGGTTTCTCCCATTGTGGAATGAGGAGTGGTCCGGTATGCCCAGAGAACATGGTCAAGTTGCTCGACCCAATTTCCTTTGGCTTCGTCTAGCCTCCTTTTTAAGCCTCGCACGATGATTCTATTGGCGGCCTCGGCTTGTCCATTTGTCCTGGGGTTCTCGACGGAGCTACAGTGGTGTTTTATTTTCAATCCGGCTAGTAGCTCTTCAAAAGCTTTGTCTTTG
The DNA here is from genome assembly GCA_029884595.1 of Ormosia semicastrata. Classification (NCBI taxonomy): domain Eukaryota; kingdom Viridiplantae; phylum Streptophyta; class Magnoliopsida; order Fabales; family Fabaceae; genus Ormosia; species Ormosia semicastrata. The sequence continues at coordinate 28,918,221 of JAQQTO010000041.1, read as the reverse complement.
AACTGAGTACCGTTATCTGTGACTACCGATTCCGGTATGCCGAACCTGGTGATAATATGGCACCAAGTAAACTTCTGAATTCGCGCCGAAGTGATGGTGATTAGGGGTTCGGCCTCGATCCACTTAGTGAAGTAGTCTACTGCTACCACCAAGTATTTAAACTGCCCTGGGGCCTGAGGGAACGGCCCCAAAATGTCCATACCCCACCTGAAAAAGGGCCAGGGAACCGACGTTGTGAACAATTCTTCAGAAGGGGCTTGAAAATGATCTGCATGACGCTGGCACTTGTCGCAAATTTGAACATGTGCATGAGAGTCAGCTTCCATTGTCGGCCAATAGAATCCTGCCCTTAATACTTTTTGGGCTAGGGCTTTGGCTCCCAAGTGGTGACCGCAGCTTCCTTCATGAACTTCAGCTAAGGCGTATTCTGCTTCTTTGGGGGTTAAGCACTTTAGAAGAGGGGAGGAGAAACCACGTCGGTATAGGCGACCGTTGTAAATGGTGTATCTGACCGACGTCTTTACCAATCTGGAAGCCTCCTTCGGGTCCAACAGTAATTTCCCATGTTGCAGATAGCCTAGTATAGGAGTGATCCAAGATGGCTGATGGTCCTCCACCTGAGATATGCTGTGATCCGTAATAGAGGGTTGGGAGAGGGTTTCTTGGATTACAGATCGGTTGTTGCTGGGGCTATTTGTGCTGGCCAGTTTAGACAAAAGGTCTACTCTGGAGTTCTGTTCCCTTGGGATGTGCTCTATCTTGATTTCTTCAAAATCTTTCAAAAGTTCCTGAACCTTACTCAAGTATTTCTGTAGGAGGGGTTCTTTAGCTTGGTAGTCGCCTCGGATTTGGGAGGTTACTAGCTGGGAGTCACTGCAAAGTGTGATCCGTGTTGCCTCCAGATCCTTTGCCATTAGCAACCTGGTGATGCAGGCCTCATACTCGGCCTGATTGTTTGAGGTTGGGAATTCAAACTTCAGGGAGTGCTCTAAGGTCAAACCCTCCAAATTATTGACAATCACCCCGGCCCCGCTTCCTTTGGGGTTTGATGAACCGTCGGTAAAAATGGTCCAGAAGGCTTTCTTTGGATCGCCGTTGTCTGTTGTGAGCTCTGCTAGGAAGTCGGACAAAGCCTGGGCTTTTATTGCAAGTCGTGGTTCATACGTAATTCTGAATTCTGAGAGTTCAATCGACCACGCAATCATTCGCCCGGCCAGATCTGGTTTGTGTAGCACCTGTCGGATAGGTTGGTCAGTTCTTACCACCACTGGGTGGCATTGGAAGTATTGTTGAAGTCTTCTTGCGGTGGTGATAAGCGCAAAGGCAACTTTCTCAACCTTTTGGTATCGAAGCTCAGGGCCTTGGAGGACTTTACTTACGAAGTAGACAGGCTTCTGTCCTTCATTAGTTTCTCTGATCAAAACTGAGCTTACGGCCTCGTCGTGGACAGATAGGTACAAGTAGAGTGTCTCCCCGGTGTCTGGCCTTATCAAGATAGAAGGGGAGGACAAGAGGTTTTTCAATGATGTGAAGGCATCCAAGCACTCTTGAGTCCATTCAAAACTTCTTCCCTTCTTGAGTAATTTGAACAGGGGGAGAGACTTGTGGGCGGCTTTAGCTAAGAATCTTGTGAGGGCTGCTATGCGCCCCGTAAGCTGTTGTACTTCTTTAACATTCCGAGGACTTCTCATGTTGAGGACGGCCTGGCATTTATCCGGATTGGCTTCAATTCCTCTATGAGTTAGCATGAACCCCAAAAATTTATCGGTCTGGACCCCGAAAGCGCACTTCTCCGGGTTTAACCTCATGTTGTACTTCTAGATTCGTGCGAATACTTCCTCGAGGTCCGCCATGTGCGATCCACTGTGTGGGGTCTTTACTATCATGTCATCTATGTAGACTTCTAGCATCTTTCCCACTTGGTTTTCAAAAACTTTGTTCATCATCCTCTGGTAGGTGGCTCCTGCATTCTTTAGGTCGAAAGCCATGACCTTGAAGCAGTAGCTCGCCCTGTTGGTAATGAAAGCGATTTTATCCTCATCCCCAGTGTACATGGGAATCTGGTTGTACCCGGAATATGCGTCCATGAATGAGAGCCATTTGAACCCTGAGGAGCCATCCACTAATTTATCCACATTGGGGAGTGGATATGGGTCCTTGGGATAGGCTTTATTCAGGTCGGTATAATCTACGCACATCCTCTATTTTCCGTTGGACTTTTTTACTAGAACCACGTTGGAGAGCCATGTGGTATATGAGATTTCTCTGATGAAGTTGCCATTTAGTAGCTCTCTAACTTGGTCCTCTACGACTTGCTGCCTCTCGGGTCCGACCTTCCTCTTCTTTTGCGCAACCGGCTTGGTACCTTCTTTAATCGACAATCGGTGGCAAATGAAACTGGGGTCGAGTCCGGGCATGTCGGAGGAAGTCCAAGCGAAAAGGTCTTTGTTTTTCAACAAGAGTTCTGAGAGTTGCTATTTTTCTTTTTCACCCAGACGAGCGCCGATCTTGGTGACCTGTTCAGGGTTGGTCCCGAGTTGAAGAGACTCCAGTTCGCTTTCGGGCTGGGGTCGGGTATCCTGGATCTCTTCTCTAACGTCTAGCTTCGTCATTAAAATGTTAACCTGGTCGATAGCTGGGGTAGATGCTACGGGGCCCGGCCTCCGAGGTACTTTACAGATCTTCAAACTCTCATTATAGCATTTCCTGGCTACAATTTGGTCGCCTTTTACAGTGACGACGTCATTGTTCTTATTGGGGAACTTCATCATGAGGTGGATGGTGAATACCACCACTCCGAGGGCATTGAGAGAAGGACGGCCCAGGATAATGTTATAAGTCGAGGGGCAGTCCACAACCAGGAACTTTACCTTGACAGTCCTGAAGAGTGTAGATGATCCGAGGGTCAGGTGGGTTTCGTAATATCCGACCGGGGTGATCTTCTCACCAGTGAAACCCGTCAACTCTCCCACGTGGGGAATCAAGTCGGATTGCGGGAGTTCCAACTTCTGATAGAGGTCCAAGAACATGATGTCGGTTGAACTTCCTTGATCGACGAAAATTCGACGGACCTCAGCATTTGAAATTACTCCGGAGATGACGAGTGGGTCGTCGTGATCCGGGATTATTCCGCCATAGTCTTCGTCTGAGAAGGTGATTAGGGGCGTCTTTCTATTCTCCGCTTGTGTTCTTAGTTCTGAGTGGGCCACACTAAAAACTGCCATTCTAAGGGCTTTCTTTCGAGCTCCATTGGAGGATCCCCCTCCGGCAAAGCCACCGGCGATGGTATGGATCATCCTGTTGGGCTCGGCACGGTGGTCATCGTTATCGACAGGGGGAGTGTTCCTGGCTCGACCCTGTCGATCGCTGTTATCTTGTCGAGGCGGAGTCCGGGATCTTCTCCTAGGGCTTCTTGTCCTTCTTCTGCGCATAGGGGATGGGCTTTGACGTCTATTGTCTCTACGCCTATTATCCCCTTCGTTATTTTGTACTCAGAGGATATACTGCTGCAGGCATCTGGCCTTGATTAGAAATTCAATGGCATCGCGCAACTGATAGCAATCCTCTGTATCGTGACCATAGGCTTTATGCTATGTGCAATGCTTGGAATGATCCTTCTGCTTGTGCTTCTTGATAGGAGGCGGCCTCCGGATGTTCTGAAACTCCATGTTCATTACTTCCCTCAAGATTATTTCCCGGGGGGTGTTCAAAGGAGTGTAGTCAGCGTAGTTTCTCCATGGTGGGCTACCCTTTGGGGGTCGTGACCTTGAGGAATTCTGGTTGGGCTTTTGGCGAGAAGGCTCACCTTTGTCCCACCTCCTATGGTCTTCCGTTGCTTCCTCCAAGTAGACGTACTTCTCAGATCGTTTCTGGAAGTCGGTAAGATTGTCCGGTTTCTTTTTTGCCAGGGACTTGAAGAATTCGGAGCCTATCTGGAGACCGCTTCTGGCATAATGCAATGCTATTCTGTCTTCAAAACTTTCCATGTTGGTGCAGGCAGCCATAAAACGTCTAACGTAATCCCGGAGGCTCTCGTCCTTTCCCTGGTGGATCTTAGCCAAGGATTCGATGGATTTAGGCTGTTCCTTGCTCGTGGTGTACTGCAGCAGAAAACGCTGCTTGAGGTCGGTCCAATCCACGATGGTCCCCGTGGTTGGCTGGTGAACCATTTAAGGGCCCCCTTTTTGAGGGAGAGAGGGAAGGCTCGGCACAACAACTCCATGGATCCGCCATAGAAACATAGGGACTGCTCGTAGGCATTTATGTGTTCCTGGGGGTCCGTGGTTCCGTCATAAATTTCAAGGTTTGGGGGAAACTTGAAATTTCTCGGAACCCGGAACTCCATGAGCTGGTCGGAGAAAGGTTGCTCCATAGTTCCTCGATTCTGGTTATCGTCTCCTGTATAGGGAATTTCCTCATTATCATGGGCCCTTCTTCTATTATTTTCCACATCGGTCCGTTTGTCACGGTGGTGTGGCTTTGGTTGGTTTCCATGCATGGTGCGCTGTATGTCTTCCAACCTCATGAATTGGTCGTTGAGCAAATCCATATGTTGTTGCAACATATCTTGAAATTGGCGTTGAGAGCCCCGAGATTGATGTGTGCGTGCTGAACGGGAAGCACGATCATCGAACTCATTGTTCGGGCTTCCGAAGCGTTGGTGTACTGGAATCCTGCATTCTTGAAGGCTCTGGTCACCTCTCTGAGCTGGGAATTCAAGTCGTTCCCTGACAGAAATCCTTCGTGATGGGTTGGGAGACTCCTCCGAAAAGGAGGTAGAGTGCCCATCACGTCGGCTTCCTGATCCGGGTGCCTGATTTCTCACAGCGGAGGTTTGAGCCATAAGTGGAGGCAGTGGTGGTGGTGGACGTTGCATGTCAAGGTCCTGTCTCTGATTGACAGAGGTTTGTGCAGCGTCTCTTCACGAGTTTTGCCTCGTATTCACCATGGTCGGGTGGGATTAGAAATTTATGGTCCCCACAGTCGGCGTCAATGTTCTGAAGTGGATTCAGAGGGTACCTGAGAATAGGCACATTACGGTAGACTCTCCTTTGTGCAGCAGCTGAGTTCGTAGCACAGGGGGGTTGGGTACCTGCAAAGGGACTCCAACGCTCAAGTCAGGCAGTGCACAATAAGGTTTTTGGGATTGGGTTTAGAGTTACCTTACTAAGATGACTTAGCCTTGTATTTATAGAGCGTGTACAGAATCCTAATGGGATTCTTATCGAATACTGAATGCAGGTAATTTAGGATTAGTATCCTGATGAGGATTGCCTTCCCGTTATTATCAGATATATCCCTGTAAATCTGGGATTAAGATATGGGAAGTATCTAACCATTAAGGATATCTATAAATCCTATAATATCGTAAGTTGATGATTGGCAGTTACGGATATTTAGGGATTCATCCTCTGCGCGAATCTATCAATCACGATGTCGTATATTGATACTACTCAAAGGCCGTAATCCATGGTCTGGAATACATCATGAGTCTTCCTCTACGCCAGTTAGGAGAGTCCGGTAGTGTGCATGCCGGGTTGATCCCATGGAGCGGGATCCCGAATCACGGTCCAGAATACTATTCAATTGACAAGAGACAAGAAAAGAATATTTTTCTATGGACATGCTGCTGCCACGTTAATTTCCTTTTGCGTTACTAAAATATTTAACATTATTTTTAGCTTAAATACTTACATAATTTTATCTAAATATTTCCTTCATTTTATTTAGATATTAATAATGATGTTGTTTAAGATTTTACTTAAAGATTAAGAATTAAGTTTTAAATATTACTCAATTTTAGATAAAAAAAGTAGAATACATAATAGGGTTTCACTTTCCCTCCTAAACTAAGGGTAATTTAGACATTTTATATTAGTGTACTTTAATTAAATTATTTTGATCCTTTCAACAATTTAACTCCCACTTCAACATTTTAATCCCCACTTTAATTCAGTTATTATTGTATGTTCTATTACCAATGTTCTCTTATCTTGAAAATGTAAATTCATACTCACCACATTTATTAAGAATTTTAAAATTAGAATTTGAAATCCCTTGCAGCTACATTCTTCATTTTTAGAGGCTTACTAATTATTACATTTTCTTTTTCCAAAACTCATATTTCATTCTTTTCCCTTATCAAGATCATTATAAAAGTGGAGCAGTGCGTTACTCTACGAGCATTTTTTTCCTATCTAGAGGTTAATTTGGTAACTTTTCAATTTTTGTTATTTTTTAATTTAATTATTTCTAAAATTTTGTTTCCATTAATTAGATTTTAAGTGTATTCTATTTCATATAAAAATTGTCTTTAATAGTTTCCCTGCTTCCATTCAATAGCTTTTAACTTTTCCAAGACTCTTTTGAATCACTCTTAATTGCTATTACTATTCTCCACCACTTTCTATTCAAAAGTCACGTTTCTTGAATCCAAAAATTACTAAATCTTTTCTTTTGCATTCTCTCCCCGAAAAAGAACCACTCAGTGGTTTTCCCCTTGAATCTCCTCCTCTCTGTCAATCATTTGTAGTATTTGGGACAAAAGAATGAAAACGCTTTAAATACTTCTAAAAGAATTTGGAGTATGGATACTTCACTTTCTTTCACCATTAATTTTGTAAAAAAAAAAAAAGTTAATTTTGTAAAAAAAATTAATTAATGGCTCCTATGTTTCACTTACAACCTTACTAACAGGTAAACAATACTCCAAACCCAGGATCGTCAGATCCGCAACCCACCTGAGCCACCATCAACCAACGTCGACCCGTGGTGGTGGTGGCCGATGAGAGAGGTCCAGGGCTTGGTGGGTCGCGACGGTGGCAGAGGACGAATGTATGCGGTGGTTCCAGCAAGGCTAGACGACGCGGTAGTGGTAGTGGTAGCGGTGGTCGTCGCTACTCGAGGTGGAGGATGGTAGTTCTTGTATAGGTTCCATTTTAGGTACCCTTGTCCTGGTTCCATTTCCCCTTTGCTTACTGTTGGTCGACCTGGTACAGCAGAAAGGTCGAGCGAGGAGAGCAATTGACAGTGCGAGAGCAGGGTGGTGCAACGCCGGTGAATCAGAGGGAATATGGTCTTGCAACGAACCAGAGGCTTCATGTTGGTTTCGCCGCGGTCAGCCGGGACTCCGGTGAGGGTTACGACTAGCTGTTGAGGTCGCCATTGTGTGCCAGGATGGAGTGGTGTCGGTGGTGGTTGGAAACAGTTGCTGTCGGCAAAAGGTGTAGTGGAGAAGGAAAAGAACGGTGAAAGTGAGGAGGTTTGAGAGGAAAAAAGAGAGAGAAAGAGTCAAAAGTTTTTATTTATTATAACAAGTAAAGTTAATGAGATATTTGATGCTAAAAAAGTTTTTAGGAGCCTTATAAATGAGAGAATGTACATTTTCCAACTATGACACATCCTTTTCTTTCTTCATTACTTCCTTTTTAGACGTAGAGGATTCCATCACATCTTTTTTTTCCTTTTTCATCCCTTTGCTTTTTCCCTATTTTTATCAGTTGGCCCTGCAAATTTTTCTTCTTTTGTCTCACCCCTTTGTATTTTGATTTTTGTAATTGAGAATTTACTTTTATGATTTTATCATCTATGTTTTTGTACATTCTCCACTTTTCTAACTAGTATATGGGCATTGTTGTAAAAATCCCTAATTGAAAGTGTTGCCGCTCCTCTTTGTTGTATGGGAATTGAATATAACCAGAATGTTGCTACATGTGGATTTGTATTTGAAATGCCTACGTCAAGTTTTATTTTTCATTAAGATGGGAATACTTTTAATTGAACATTACAAGGATTTTACATCAGCTAGACATCTTTTTGTATTTGGGCGAGCTTTTGTGAATTTATATTTTTCTAAGACATTAGTACTTTGAATGTAAAGTTTCTCATTTACCTTGTTAATTAGTATGGAGACATTTACTATGCTACTAAAAAAAATTTGAGCATCAATGCTCCATTGACTTTACCCATTATAATTGATAAAAACCTTTGACTCTCCCACTCTCTTTCTTTTTCTACAAATGCTCCATTGTGCGTCTTCTTCACTTGCTTCTTCTCCTCTTTCTCTATTTCCACCGCCCCCTCTTTACTCCTATCTCACCGGAACAGGGTTTTTTACTAAACTGCCACCGTTAATAAAATTATTTACCAAATTGTCATTTTTTTAACTATTTACCAAATTGTCATTTTTTTTAACTATTTACCAAATTGCCCTTTTTTAACTATTTATCAAAATGTCACTCTTTTGAAACTATATACCAAAATGTCACCCTTTTGTCCTACGTGACTTTTTTTAATATTATCTGGCCAACCAGGATGCGCCAGCCTACGTGGCGCATCCTGGTTGGCCTTGGCACTAAAAACGCCACCCTTGTTGGCGCAACCAAGCACAATAAGCCAACAAGGGTGGCGTAACCCTAGTATATATCACCCACCCCTCCCCCGTTCGTAACATTCAAACCATTTCCTAAATTCTCACTATCTCTCTAAAAATTTCTTCTCTCTAAACGCTCTGAACTCTCTCAACGAACTCAATTCTTACTAGAAGTGGTGTCTGGATCATTATTTGTGATCAGTGAATTTAGATTGTATTCCTTCACACTGTAAGTACCTCTTTCAATAGTTAAATAGTTTATTTATTATTTGTTGATTGATTTTTTACTAGGTTAGTGTTAATTGTAATTTGATATTATTATACTTTAATATTTTTATTGACTAATGAATAATGAAGTTGTATGATATGTAGTCTAAATTGTATGGATCATTATTTTGTAGGTAATCGAGTAGGATATATATCTTTTCTTAAGTACTTGACATGATTTACATTAAGAAATGTTGCTTATATTAGGGTTTAGGATATATATCTTTTCTGAAGTACTTGACTAATTTCTAAAGTAGTTTTCAAAATAATCGAGTTTAGAAATTTTTTTTTTACATAAATAACTATATTGAATATTATAATTGATTGTTAATATATTGAATAAATATATGTAATACATTATTATACATTGTTATAAATATTTATACATTATTATATGTCCAATTAATATTGTAATTGATGGCTTTAATATATTAAATAAATGTGTTGAATTGTTATTGTTCAGAATTGGAGTTAACATGACAAAACCGCTAAATGTGCACATTTACTTCAATGGGACAATGTATGATGGTGAAGAGGGTGTCATGTATCGAGGTCCTCCTCCTAGGCCTATTGTGATCACAGCCGATATGACTTTGGATGGGTTGAAAACTAAGATCCATTCAAAGTTGAGGCTTCAAGCAAACCAACATGTGTCAAAAGTTGTCTATCGGTGTCCGCAATGCTTCAATCCGTGGAGATGGGTAGGGCTTCCAATAGAAGACGATGATGATGTAAAGTACATGATAGATTCCTTCTGTCAAACTCCGAACATGGCATCGATTGAGTTGTATGTGGAGGTAGAAACAAGTGGGCAGGAAGAGCATGTTGAAGCTCGTGGTGAAATCGAAGCTCAAGTTGGTCCTTCTAATCAAGTTGAGTCATGCAATATGATTGTTATTGGTAGTGCAATGGTTGAACCTGATAACCCACTTGTCAGAGATGCAGTATGGGAGTCAAGTGAAGACGAAGCACAAGTAGCTGAGGGCGACGATTCGGACACCGACATAGAGGCAGAAAACTTTGATGCCGAAGAAAATTTACAGGTTCCATTGGCGATTGCTCCTCAATCCATATTTATGCCTCGAGGACCTGAATTCGTGTTTGTGGCACCATGCCCTCTGTTTTCTCAAATTAACTGGGATGCGTTGAATAATCTTGATAACTTGCCTGAATTAGACAGTCGTGGGACTTGGAGCATGGGTGATGAATTCTATGTTGGCTTGTAATTTCCATCAAAAGATTCCGTGAAGTTAGCTCTCAAACAATATTCCATTCACAGGCATCAAGAGTACAAGATTGAAGAATCTGATTCACGAAGACTGACTGCCAAGTGCCCTAGTTTTGACGAAGGTTGTAGTTGGAGACTCAGAGCCATACAAAGCAAGAGGTCGAATACGTGGCAGATTACAAAATATAATGGACCTCATAGTTGCGTAAACTCATCTATGTCATTAGATCACCGGAAGTTGGACTCTCGTTTGATCTGCTCTTGCATTTTGGAGTCAGTCAGAACAAAACCCGATACGCCCGTATCCTTAATTATTGAACGGATTCGAAGCCAATTTGGTTACCAAGTTTCATATCGAAAGGCTTGGAAGGCAAAACAAATGGCTATTGTGAATGTGTTTGGGGATTGGGACAAATCTTATGAGGTGTTGCCCAGATGGCTAGCAGCCATGAAGAGAGACATGGAAGGCACAGTGGTGGAGTTGCAAGACGAGGAATGTTTTGTGAATAACCGACTCGATCGTTCAAAAAAGTCTTTTATCGATTATTCTGGACATTTAGACCATGTGTGGCTGGCTTCCGATATTGTAAGCTCATCATTCAGATTGATGCCACCCATTTGTATGGCAAGTATTGTAACACCCCAAATTTCATATCTCTTAAACAGTAATTTTGACAGTTAACAGAATTTTACTGTTTAGTAATTTCTGGATACTGTAAAATTATTTTGTTTATTCCGTCAGCGTATTTGATCGTTTTGAGTGATTTACTCCGTGTCAGGAAAATAAAAATTTTTGGGCCGGGGAAAACTTTACGTAATTTAATTTTTATCGTTAGGTAATTATTTTACGTAATCTGATTTGATATTTGTGCGTTTTCTAATTTTTGTGATTTTATGGATGATTATGAAATTTTTTTACTGTTTGTGGGCCCAGGGGGTGTATGTGGGCCCAGGTGGCCTTACGTAAGCCCAGGTGGGTCCCGCAAAGTGAAAATTTTTCTACACATAAAAAAATTTGTACTGTTTAAACGGAGACAGGGGATCTTACTAAACCTGAATCCAGAAACAGTTTTAGAAATTTTCTTGTATTGTGTTTGGTACTGTATTTAATTATCGGGCAATAAAAATACAGTAAATATATTCTTTCGTGAGATTTTTAGTAGATAAAAATAGAAATTATATTGCTTAAGTCAACATTGGTGGTTTGGATATCCACCATTGATTTAATTAATGGTGGAGACTTGATCTTGATTTAATCAACGATTGAGAAATAAATAAAGAAACATTGGATGTTAACCATTGATTTAATCAATGGTAGAGATTTAATCTAGACAAGCTTAATAAGAAAGGCTTCAATATCAACCGTAGATTTAATCAATGGTGTAGAATTGGTCTTGTAAAGTAACAAGGACCATTTATAACCATTGGATTTAGATTAAATCAATGGTGGAGATTTAGTCTTAAAAAGTGAAAAAGACCATTTATGACCATTGGATGAAGATTTAATCAATGGTGAAGATTTAGTCTTAAAAAGTGATAAAGACTAATTATGACCCTTGGATTTAAAGTTTGAAGGAATAATCTTGACCATTTATTTTGGAGACACATCTAATGGTTAGAATTTAAAGGAAAAAGATCTAATGGCCTAGATTAAGTCTTCTAAATCAAAAGTCTACCTAAATCCTAACCATTGAATTAATCAATGGCTAGAAATGCTCTAGATGGTGACTAATAAATATGACAATATTATTGCATGCATAAAGTAAGGAGGGGATGGTTCTTGTAGTATTTTGGAGCTAAAGGTGGTTTGATGACCATTATTGCTTGTCATGGTCAATAGTACATCATTCTTGACCATTATTACTTTGTTTGCTTCCTTAGGAGAATGCTTGGAGGGGGGGCACGGTTTTGGTGGCTTAATAGCTTAGCCAAGTTTCAAGACATTAATTATATGTTGTCTTGGTCATTATTGATTAGAATTAATTAAACCTAATTTGGTTAATTTAATTACCTAATTTACAAGCTAAGTAAACTAATTTAATTGTTAATTGGTTATAATTTAATTCTTAATTAGATATCCTAATTTTAATTAGAAATTATAATATATGAAATAATATGCTTAATTAATTAGTTATATAGTTAGAATGTTAATTAAGATTGATTAGAAAATTTAACCTAACTAATTACCTAATTAATTAGATATACAATTAGGTGTAAATTGAAAACAATTAATTCCCTAAAACCCCAAAGTGTCCCACGGTTTTGGCAGCAGCTTGGGAGGCTTCTACATGAATCTTGAACCATCCATAATAGTCATGCAAGTCAAATTGATGACCTATGCCATGTGCTACTCCATGTGCATCCAATTGGTGATATTTTGAGTCAAGTATATCACTTAATCTCTCCAAGACTCCCACGGCAGCAGCACCTTTAATTTACTCTCCCAATATTCATTTTTCTATTTCACCAAAAAGCTTTCATCAAATTCTCTCAAAGTTCCAAGAACACAAAACAACCATTTTCCTTCCTTTTCTCACCATATGGTTCGGCCAAGCAACCCACAAGCACCATTACTCACCTATAATTTTCACTCACATCATTTCCTAAAGTTAAACAACATTCTAAACACTTTCCATTTAGAAAGTTTTCCCAAAATCCCACTCTAAGTGCTTCAAAATCCCACTTTTACCTTACTTCCTTGGAGGTAAACTTTGATTTCTATGGTTTAAATTCATGTTTATGATTTTCTAAACCATGTTTATTCCATGGTTTGTTTAATTTAATCCAACCATAGATCTTGAATCTACATGAGATTCTAAGCAACTTTCATGTTGGAGATTTTCTCTAAATCATTCATCTTCATGGACTTTTTTCAAGATCAAAGTTATTGGGTTTTTGAGGTGAAGTATAAGAAGACTTCATTTCTTCTCTTCTTTTTCATGATCTAAACTATGTTTGATCCATGGTTCCTCTTAATTAAGCTTAGTATACTAATTTCTATATATTTTGTTTTGTATTTGAGAAGCCCTTGGTGGTGAAGGACTTGGAAAAAGAAGCAAAACAAGGAGTTTTTGAGGATCTTCAAGAGGTAAGAGGGAGATCCATCTCACTAACCAAGCATGGTGGTGAGAGATGGTCTTATATTTGATGGATGGTGAATCCATATGAGGATTCATATCCATGGTCATGTAATAATTTATATGTGTTTATGAGCTTTGATTAATTGCTTATGCTTAATATATACTTTGCATGAGTTTATGATTTTGATGGTATGCTTATATTATGCATGATGATAATATGACATGCTTTTGATATATATATATGATGTGTATGTATGTGTATGCTGTGATTTAGTGATGGAAAGAAAATTAATTTTGGTTCCAATGGCCAAGGAAGGACTACGATTTTGATGCCCTTGATTTGGGTTCATATTAAAAAAATTTCAAGAACAAGGGAATCAATTTTTGGTCCCTAGAAACATGGTGAATATTGGTTAAGACACCTCAAGATAGGTGTTCATAAATGAATATTTTCATGAATGATGAAAATGGATGTTTAGAAAAACAAGGAAAATAAACAAAGAGTTTATTTTTCAAAGAGTACAAGAACATGGTTTTTGAGGAATTTTTATTGATTTATTTTGTGTAAAAAGTTTCTAAGTGTTTTACAAAACATGAGATTTAAATGAAAATAGCAATGATGATTTTAAGAATTTGCAAAGAAAGTGAAAAAGGATTACAAAGAAAGTGAAAAAAAAAGATTTACAAAGAAAATAAAAATAAATTTGAACAAATGAGTTTGGTTTTATAACCATAAGTCTTGCGGTTTTGAAAACAAAATTTTTAATGGTTTTGTTTGTGTAAAACCATATCAATTTAGAAGGAAAAATATTTGATGGTTTCAATAGTCATGTCCACGTTTTCGAAGGCTTGTAATGCATTGATTTTGATGAAATAAAGTGATTCTCCAAGTAGAAATATAATTAGTTTAATACAAGGAATTTGAAAAGGGAATCAGAGTATTTTAGCACTTGAGAAATGAATTTTTATGCAAATGAAAAAGAGAAGTTGCAAGTGAGCCTCAATTTGTTTTAAAAAGATTTTATTTTTTTGTTAAAATCCCGTTGGATTTTGGAAAGCGTTAGAAATTTTTAAAGTTAGAAACATTGATTTAATTCAATAGAATTGTGAATTTGTGAAATATACTATGAAAAATGATTTTCTTGAATAAGAAGATATATTAAATGAAGTATAAAGTTATATTATTTTGAGGAATGTTGAGTTGGAAATGATTTGGGAAAAATGGAGAATATAATGGTATTTTGAAAATTTACTAACATATAACTTATTTTCGAGTTTTGAAGTACATTAGAAAATGTTAAGTTTTGAAACGTTGATTTATATCAATGGAAAAGTGATTTTATGAATTATATTTTGGAAAAGGATTTCTTGAGTAAAGAAATATGAAAAAGATTTTCTTGAGTAAAGAAAATGTGTTAAATAAAGTATAAAGTCATATTATTTTGAGAAAAGTGGAAATGAAATTTTTAAAGAAATGAGAAATATTTTTGTAATGGAATTGTGGTGAAAAAAAAATTATTTACGTATCTTAAAAACGTAATTTTTAAAGTACATGATTTGAAATACAGTAAAATATTTCTAAGTGTTTGGAAATATAGTAAAATATTTTTACGCAATTTTGAAATATGATAAAATATTACTACGCGATTGGAGATGCGTTGAAACATTTTTAAGTGATTTGAATTACGTTTAAATATTTTATGTAATTTGAACTACTTGTTGATAGAATGATAGAATATTTTTACGTGATTGTGAAAATGACGGAAAATCATTATGTGATTTGGAATGTGTTTTAAATATTTTGAGAATGATGGAAAATGTTTTATGCGACTTAAAAGAATAATTTTTAAGTTACGCAATTTTGAAAACGATAGAAAATCGTTACGCGATTTGAGAAACGTATATTTTTATGCGATTGAGAAAAATGTTGAAAAAATTAATACATAATTTAAAGGTGCAACGGTAAGAGTTGCAGTATTTTGAAAATGTAATAAAAATATTTTGGAATTTTAAAAATGTAACAAGAGTGTTACGGTATTGTGAAAATGTAAAAGAAGTGTTATGGTATTGTGAAAACGTAACAGAAATGTTTTGGAATTGTGAAAACGAAATGGAAATGTTGCACAATTTTGTGAAAATATGACGAAAGTGTTTTATAACTATGAAAATGTGATAATATAATTTTCCTGTTGAAAATATAGTATAAATACTGTAGAACCAGTATATGGATGCTGTGTGAGAAAATGACATATTTTGCCTGTGATTGGCATTTGGTGCATTATACATGCATTGGAAAGATATGTCTATGATTGGATTTGGTGCATTATACGTGCATTAAAAAAATATGCGTTGAAGTATATGATTACATTGAACAAATGAAATTGAAAAGATTTGGCCCTTTGGGGTTGGACTTGCATTGATATATTCGTGCATTGTATAAAATATAGCTAATAGCTATTATGGCCCTTGTGGTTGAAGAAGGAATGAGAATTGATAGTGAGGTCTATGATGGATCTTGGGGCGTCGAGGCGCGGCGGTCGACCAGTGGACAGTTAGCGAGTACCCTGTGCCACTTGGCGATGCGATCAATTGCAACGCATTGACGATACCCGACAAGAACACGATTCTTTTCAACGACTGAGAGATTGTCTTTGGGCTAAGGCTGACAATTAACCAGAGCATTCTTCTCGAAATTGTGAAAACCTCTATGGAGTTGTTTTTGATAAAATGAGTCTTTGTGCATATGCATAAATCTGAGCATTTATAGCTGTGTGATATATTAATTGAGGAATATTGGTTATTGGTTATGACAATTGTTTTGAATACTTGGATGATGATTGAATTGATAAATGATTGAATGATGATAGTTGATTAATGTTGATGGCATGATCATAATTGTGGTATGATTTATCTGTATGATATTACTGTTTGTGTTATCTCTGTGCTGCCATGTTGGTATTGGTGTAGGTGATCTCACATCTTTGTTATATTGTTTTACTTTGTCTGTATTGTTAAAATTATACAGTAGAAGGAATGAGTTGTCTTAGACATAACGAGTGGTAGATACTCAGAACTTGATGAAAACATTGAAAAGTGGTTGTCTCAAGTTCGAAGATGTGCCGGGTAGACAAGGAGTAAAGTTCTGATGCATCAAGTTGATACAAGAGAAGGAACGAGTATGTTAAGATTTAATGTTAGTGTTATACCGTGCTATTAAGTAGGACCCGTCATGGGGTTTGCTACTGTTTCAAAAAAAAATAAGTCTGTTAATTTTATATTTCTCTTTAAATTGTGATATTAATTGGTGTCAATATTGCATAATGAATAGTTGAAATATGATTTTCAATATTACCTAATATTTTTAGTAAATTCACATTTCAGTAAAGAAAAAATTTTGAAACCCATCTTTTATAACTCAAACTTTGTGTGAACTTCTTTTCAGATTATGAGTCAGGAGTCAGAAATATGATGCCCTAATGAGGGTGTTACAAGTACCATCATAAGTTGTTGATTGCAACAACTCAAGATGGAGACAGAAAACCTCTGCCTATTGCATTTGCCATTGTGGAGGGGGAGACCAAGGATGCTTGGAGTTAGTTCTTAGCCCACCTGAGATTGCATGTCACCCAACAAGAGGGCTTGTGTTTGATCTCTGATCGACATCGAGGCATCTTACAATCAGTGGCAAATGAAAATCTTGGATGGCAGCCTCCGAATACATATCATGTCTTCTGTATATGGCATATTGGTTCAAATTTTGACTCCAAATTTCAGAACAAGGAGTTGAAAAGATTTTTGATTAACACAGGTACTTTACATATTCTATTTGTATTCTAATTTTGTCGATAATAATAGTTAGGTTCTAATACTAACCCAATTCATTTGTTGTATCAGGGTATGAACCAATCGCAATAAAGTTTGATGCTAGGCTAGAGAAGCTTGAAGTCATAATGGAGATGGCAAATTGGATTAACGGAATTCCAAAAGAAAAATGGAGTTTGGTATACGATAGTGGCCGCAGATTCGGTCATATGACTACCAATTTGTCAGAGTGCATTAACGGAGTGTTGAAGGGTAGCAGAAATCTACCTATAACTGCATTGGTTCAATTGACATATACGAAGTTAGTAGAATACTTTGTTAACCGAAAGGACGAGGCAAATTCGAAATTGATGACATCTGGGCAGATCTGGAGTGATGACTTATTGAAGCACTGGAGAGTCAACCTGGCAAAGGCCAGTTCACACCAAGTTCGCCAGTACAATAGAGAGAACACAAGGTTCATGGTTGAAGAGGCTTTTAATCCTATAACACAACAGGGTGGACTTTCTTATACTTTGAACCTGGAAGAAAGGTGGTGTGACTGTGGGGTGTTTCAAGCATTGCATTATCCATGCTCGCATGCGCTTGCTGCATGTGCTTCAGTGGCAGTTGACTCATTCCAACTTGTTCATAGGATTTACAAGATGGAAAACATTTATAGAGCCTATGAGTTTGACTTTGAGCCGGTCCGGGTTGAACCATGGTGGCCTGCAGCTCCCGACACCACTTTGGTGCCACCACGTGCATTGCTTAGATCCAAAGGTCGACCAAAATCAACCCGACTTAGGAATGAGATAGATTGGCGCGAAGCAGGGTTAGAACAGACGTGTACAAGATGCCATCAACCCGGACATAATTCTCGCACTTGTCCTGTCAGTGGATCGAGTTCCTTGAGGGATGATGGAGTGGGGCCATCAACTAGGGCCGTGTAGTTGATTTAAGACCTATTTTCATTTTTCAGAACCTTGCATTAGCAATCATGTGTATTTAGGAGTTGTATTGTTTTGTATCACTAATCTATGCAGTTGTATTCGATTACTATTCTCCTATATATGTTAGTTGATTCTCAGTGTTATCTTCATTTCTTCCATATTATATTTTTGTATAGTTATCATATGGTTATATCATATTTTATTATAGTCATCATAGAATCCTACTAATTGTTGTTATTATTTGGCATACAGCTGACAAATGGCATTCCGTGTAAATCCCAGACCAGAGGACGGCTCGATTTTGGAGTTGCAAGAGTACCATGTTTCCCAGCATGTATGGCAGGGACATGAGGACCGACACTTGCGGGTTAGACGTGCTCAGAAGACGAAACATATGGACTCCCCGCTCCGACTATTCCGTACCTACAGTAGGCTGGTTTCTTGGGAGTTGCCCACATGGGCTATTGCAGCATTGATCACTCCTTGATCTCTGCGTTGGTTGAGAGATGGCGCCCAGAGACGCATACATTTCACATGCCTACTAGGGAGTGCACCATTACGTTGGAGGATATCGGAATGATATCGAGTCTTCCCATTGATGGCGCTACAGTCACTGGCGTTACGCATAGGGATGATTGGCTTAGTTTGTGTGCTCAGTTGTTAGGGATTGATGAGACTCCCTCGCTCATAGCTGGGGCACGCATTGACATGACATACCTGTGGTAGCCGAGTGTTACTACAGTCCTTGAAGACGATGATGATGAGTACGTGCAACAGCGTGCACGACATTACATACTTCGCTTGCTTGGGGGTTTCTTGTGCCCTGATCATTCGGGTAAGCTCGTGCACTTGATGTTCCTCCCATTGTTGGAGGACTTTGCTATTGTCGGGACGTATAGCTGGGGGTCTGCAGTTTTGGCGTACCTGTATAGAGAGCTTTGTAAAGTTATGGATTATGACGCACGCGAGATCGGAGGGGCATGCATCTTATTGCAATACTGGGCATGATACAGATTCCCCCGGCTTGCCCCTTCACTAGCTGACCATGCTGAGCCTGATGTGTTTTACGATGCTGATCGTGGTCAATTACGTCCCTTAGGATGGGAGTAAGTTTCTATTTCATTTCGTATTTTTACATTACTTCCTTGACATACTTTGTTAATATTATAACTTACGTTTGCAATACTTTCATTTACCAAATAGGTGGCGCAAGCATAAAGTATTGAGTGATACTGTGATTGACGTCCTTACATATTATCGTCAGTTCTTCGATCAGTTGAAGAACGATGAGGTATGTCTTCGTTTACATTCCTTTGAGATATTTACTTATGCATATGCCGTCTTAATGTTTTGTGCATCTCATTTTTTCAGTTTATATGGCAACCATACAAGGATTAGCAGGTGGCAACATTGCCACCTTTTTGTGTGGCTGCTAGGGATATAGCGCTGGCAGTGGTCCCTCTCATATGTTTCCATATTGTTGAGTGGCACCAGCTAGACCGCGTCATGCGCCAGTTTGGTCTTGATTAGCCCATTCCACGAGACCGCTCCAAATGCATGACGTATTGCACTCGGTTACATTGGCAGGTAGGCATGATGAGGATTGGCCGCCACACATGTTGTTTATATAGCCACCTGGGATAGTCGTAGGGAGAAGCTTGTTAGGGGAGTCCCATTGGTCGCACCCCTCAGTTCGCGTTCTGAGTACATGCATTGGTATAAAAGAATTACCAGACGCTGGATTGCTCCTACTAGCGCATCTATTGGGAATGCGGTAAGGTCTTTACCAATTCGTTAGTGACTATATGTATTTTGCATTCAGTATAATGACATAAATTATATCCGTTTTATTAGGCGGAGACATTGCGAGTATTTGCTCGGTTCAACTACGACACTGCCGCGCTTGAGGTCAAGCTACACGTATCCTCTACTCGCTTGCGGGAGCATGACCGCATTACGATGGAACAGCTGCGTCCAGCTCCAGCAGCAGACGACATTTCAGGGCCGCCCGAGGAGTCCAGCCAATAGGGAACGCGACGTACATGGGGAGAGGATTGGCGAGCACTCGGACACAACTTCGACATCCCGAGGAGTCCAGCTCTACTACCCAGCATACGACTCAGCCGCCTACCGCTGCTACATACCCCCCCACTCAGCCTCCTACCACTGCTACATACCCCCTACTCAGCCACCACCTGCCTATTACCCACCATACCCTTACCCACCGTATCCATACCCGCCACCGAGTTACCCCTCATATCCTTACCCACCACAGGGTTACCCACCATATCCTTACCCACCACCAGGTTACCCACCATACCCATCACAGCCAGGTCCCTTTTACAAACCATCTCATAGGCCACCGCATTCTGATGCGGGCCCATCTCATTGACATTGACATGCAATTATATTTAGTGATTTTGTGTAAAAGACTATTGATAATATCTTCTTGTGAGTTTGGTACCCTTATTAGATTAGACTATATATGTTTTTCGCACAGTTTTAGATTTTATTATAGATTTTGGTAACTGATTACATTAAACAGGATCATTGGCTTTTTGAGAGGTCTAACATTTAGGAGAAATTCTGTCGAAATTTTTACTAATTCAAATTACTAAAAACTTGGGAGGGGGATTATTGGGATCCGAATCCTACTAATTATCGTTCGAATCCTACTCAAAAAATTTTATTTATTTATTTGAATTAATGCAAGAGTAATTTAATTGATATGACCAATAATAGGCTTTTGTAGGAAGCATTTAATGCCCATATAATAAAAGACAAGTCATTGAAATTTGTTTTAAGCATTATATTAACCAAATATAACCTATAAGTGATATGTCTCTTCTAGAGGATATACCATTTAGTTTTTTTTATATGTTGTTTAAAATATTTGTGTCAAAATAAATAAATATATTCAATAACTTCAATAATAAGATATGTATGTACATTTGATTAGATTATTTTTTAAATATTAAAAATCATAAATAAAGACAAAATTAAAAGAAAATAATTAATACCTCATTTCTTTTTTAAAATGAAAAAAAAAATTGAAACAATAAATTTTTAAAAAATAACAAAAAAAGCATATGTGTTATGTAATTAATAAATCCTCATAATAACTAAAACAATATTAAATATTACCAATATATTAAATTTGTCACTTTTTTAATTTTATATTTTATATTTTACCTTCGTAATTAGTATGGAGTCATTAATAAATGCTTACAAAATTTTATTAAGTAATTTAAATAATTTATAAAAATTTAAATTTAAATTTTATGTATAATGCAAGGAAAACGCCAATAAGGGTGGTGTTTTTAGTGCTTGAAAACAACCAGCCAACCAAGATGTGACAAATTTATATATACACAGATCCTACTTGGCCAGATAATATTAAAAAAAGTCACGTAGGACAAAAGGGTGGCATTTTGGTATATAGTTTCAAAAGAGTAGTATTTTGGTAAATAGTTAAAAAAGGGCAATTTGGTAAATAGTTAAAAAAAATTACAATTTGGTAAATAATTTTACCAATAGTGGCAGTTTAGTAAAAAACCCCACCGGAACAACTCCACCCACCACTGTTCATAAAAGCTTGTGGAAGGACTTTTCATAAAAGGTTCAAGAACTTCCATTAACTCACCCCTGAAATTTGAGTGAAGTTGTGAGCTGCTGTAGAAATCCATCATAGCTGTCATAACTTGTGAAATTAACCTGTGTCTTTCTAATACTAAAGAATAGGTACTGGGTTATAAGACTTAAAAACTAAAAACTAACAAGAGAAAAAAGAAAAAAGAAATCATTTCTATAAGAGAGGATGAAAGAGATTTGAAATAGACAACCTTTTTAATCTAAGGATCTTAAAAACAAAAGCTTTGAGGGATCAAAAACAACCCTCTTGGCTGATTTCAAAAACAACACTAGTTTTGTCGCGGTCCGTTGGGACTCCGACGAGGGTTATGACCGGCGGTTGAGGTTGCCGTCGTGTGCCAAGATAGTTGGGGTGGTGCTGGTGGTGGCCAAAAATAGTTGCCGTCGGCCAAGGTTGTGGTGGAAAAGAGGATAATGAGAGTAAGGAGGTTGAAGAGAAAAAAAGAGAGGGGAAGAGTCAAATGTTTTTATCTGTTATAAGAGGTAAAGTTAATAAGAGCATTGATGCTCAAAAAAATTTTAAGAGCATTATGAATGTCTTAGTTCTAAACATACATCTTCATTGGAAGAATCATGAAATAGTAAAGGTTATTTTCAAGCATTTCAGACCAGGGCAGGTTCATGAATATGCTGAAGAGGTTGCTAGACTGAGCAAAGGTATTATGATTGACATTAAGCCCAATAATACTATCATTTTTTATCGTGGAAAGAACTATGTATAGCCTAAAGTAATGTCATTAATGTTCCCTATAAGTTTAAAAGTTACTAATTTTAATTGCATGAACATATATATTATTGTATTTCTCTAATATGTCATAAAATCACATTTTTTGGCATACATTAAAATACAAGAAGCTTCATTTTTCATTAAATGGTTATTGACAAGGTAGTGTAATAGCTATAAAAATTAAAGACATGCAATGAAGGGAGAAAAAACAATAAGTACTACTTTTTTTTCTTTTTTGGTAAACAAGAGGGGCTAAGCGCCTACACCACAACACTTCTCAATAGAGACACACCTCCAAGATCATCGATCTAATAGAATCCTGCCACACCTTGGAGGAGGGTGATCAAGAACATGAAGTCCCCAGCCACAAGAGTGAGAGAAATTGGCGTGGAAGTCCACAACTCTATTTTCTTCATAATAGCTATGAGTGACCCGAACTCTAAAAAGACTTAACCATGACGTTCCTAATTCTTCCTAAAATAAATTAGTCTTACAAAATTAATTTTATTAATTATATTTTAAACATAAATTTTGTTCATATATATATATATATATATATATATTGGGACATATCTAATGTGAAGAGGTTTTATTGTGAGAGGGTCAGAGGAGTAAATATTGACCATACAACTATACATAGATTATCAAGATTAAAAGTTACTTAAAGGTCATGTGACTACTTAAAAAAGTTATATGTATTTATGTTTTAATTTTGACCATTCATGTAAGATCCAATGGTCAAGATTCACTCATTTCACTCCTTATAATAAACATTATTCTCACTAGATACACTCTATATATATATAGGATCTTACTCTGGTGAGAGAAGTGTTTATTACAAGAGATGAGAGAAGTGAATCTTGACCATTGGATCTTACATGAATGATTAACATTAGAACATAAATGCATATGACTTTTTTAAGTGGTCACATGACATTCAAGTAACTTTTAATCTTGATCATCCATGTATGTAGAGGTGTAAATTGGTTCAGATAACCCGACCAACCCGATCAATCCTAATCGAACCAATGAAATTGGTTTGGTTTGGTTTGGTTTGGGTATATTGATTGGTTCGGATAAAATTCAAACCAATTAAAGCTTAATTGGTTTGGTTCTCAGATTTGAAATTTCAAAACCAAACTAAACCAAACCAAACCACATATTTTTAAATATTTTATTATTATTATTTTAATTTATGCTACAACCTTTTTTGGCTACTACTTATTGTTTTGACTTTTTGTACTACTTTCCTAGTTCCTAACCCCTAAAACGTCGTCTTCGTCCAACGTAAAAAGCCAGAAAACTGCTCTGCCAAAATATTCAGTTCTGCTCACCAGCACCACATCTCACCATAGGTTCTACTCCACCACAACTCAAGCTAGATCTGCTCTGCCACAGCTCTGGTCGCACCATTCGTGGAAGCAACAACATTATCTAAACTTGGAAGCTTGGAAACGATGTATTGACTTTAAATGCTTTAGTATTGACTTTAAAAACAATGAATTTCTAGCTCTGATTTATGAGTACTTAAGAAATAGGAGTTTAGAAGATTGGATTAAGGGGAAGTGAAAGCATGCAAACGAAAATCGGTTGAACTTATGGAGAGACTAAATATATATATTGATACTACTTGTACATTGGATTACTTGCACAATGATAATAAAGTTTCTATTGTGCATTGTGATTTGAAACCCAACAACATTCTCATAGATGAAGATATAACTGCAAAGGTTGGAGACTTTGGATTCGCTAGGTTGCTGATTCAAAGTTCAACTAATAAAATCTCCATTAGCTCCATTCATGTCCTTAGGGGTTCAATTGGTTACACATATACTTTCAAATTAGTAGCCTCACAACTTCCTCTTTAATTAAATAGTAGTAGAATACAACTTGTCAAGTTAAATCTCTCTTGAAGAATTTTTTAACTTATTCAAATATAATTTCTTAATACAAGTATCAATATGTTTATTTATTCTCACTTTATGAACCTTTTAATACACATTCTGAAACATGAAATAATTATTAGTATTCAAATTAATAAGTTTGATTTTATTTTTAGAAATTTTTTCATAGGTTTATTATGTATTTTTTTCGCTATGGAAAGCTAATTATTTAGCTGATTTTTGTGTTAAAAAAATGGTCAATCCGATTACTCAAACCAAACCAATTCATAGATGTTCGGTTCAGTTTGGTTTGGATTTGACTATCAAAAAATACAAAAATCGAACCAAACTAAACCAATTGATTTTGATTAGTTCAGATTTATTTTTTCTCAAAAACTGAACCAAATCACTTACTTACACCCCTACATGTATGGTTGTATGGTCAAGATTTACTCATCTCACCCTCTCATAATAAAACTTCTTTCACTAGATATGTCTTCATATATATATATATATTTGCATTGTACGGAGAGTGAATATTTTATGTGAAAATATAATAAAATTATTTTAGATAAATAGTTTACTATGAAATTGTTGGAGGAAAATTTATATTTTAAGCCTGTGATTTTATAATTAGAAATTATGTTTGATAACTATTGTCCTAATGTCAATTTGTTTTAATTAAAGCCTGTTTTTGTATATTGTTAGCTTTATGTCGCTATTCATGAATTAAATTGAGTTGTTTATGACCAACATAGTTTCAGTTCCTTATAAATTCCCTAGTCAGAAGACAAGACTCATCCCCAAATCCAACCCCAATAATCTCACAAACTCATTATGTCCAACCATTACCCATCAAAACCAAATTGAGAACCAAGTGCTCGACGCTTATGGCTTTTCTTTAAGAAACAATAATGCATTTCTTGGGACCTTAGGAGTATTTCCCAGCATTCAATCTATTGGAGCCAGAATATGTCAAGATCAGTGGACATTGATGTTGGTGGAAATGTAGTTGATAGAATCAATGCAAAGTATGTGGAGAAGTTATTTCTAAAATAGGTGCCTTCCCAGCGGTGCCTAACACCATCAAATCCTCTTCTTTGAGTTTTTTTTTAATTCTTTTTCCTTTAGTTTTAATTCTGTATGATTTACTAAGCTCTGGCAAATGATATGTGTACTTGTCAGTTATTAGAATTTGGTTTTCTTGGCATGTAACTTATAATTCAACTGTTTTTCTTCTTTTCTTTTCTTGTAAGTTGCAGGTGAGTTGCCATGCCCATGATTAAGCCACCATTCTCTCCGACACCATTCATGTTTTGAGCATTACAATTGTATTTGTTAAGCAAATGTTGTATATATTGTTATATGGTTTAGGACAAAATAAAATTTTTGTAAAGGTTTATGGGTTGCTATTGTAAATAAAAGTAGCCGTCTATCATAATACATATTCTATTCATGTCCATTTACCTCCTTTCATACATATATGTAATTAGAAGTGCAAAGCCCCGATTTTTCCTGACCTTGATTTTTGGGCGACGTTTTTATTGCTCCTAAAATGTTATTGAGCGTCGATGCTTTAGGGGTTCAACATTGTTGATCTGGTTTAAATTTTGATCAATGGCCAACATTGTTTATCAATAACTCACATGACAAGTGTCTTACAAGCTTGGTCCTTGAAAAATAAAAAATTATGTTAGCATTTGTAAAATGATCCCTATCTTCTTTGTTCCCTCATTTTTGTTACCAAGTGGCCTCAATACTCAAGAGGGGGGTGAATTGAGTAGTTAAAAATAAGTTCACAAATCTTTCGCAAATCGTTTGGCAATCAATTTTCGTTGAAGCTATTGAATGATCAGAGATAATTGAATAGATGATTAAGCACTTTTACTAATGAACGTAATAGCCAAGGAGACAATATCCAAATAAAACAATGAAACAGTGCACAAAGATAAGCAGAGGAGGGTTTAGAGAAACAAACACGGTCGTTTATCCTGGTTCAATCACTACTCCACTTGTGATCTACGTCCAAATCCCAAGCAACACCTTGAGATTTTCCACTATATCTTCAAGCTTCAATGGGTGCTTGAAAAACCACTACAACCTTGAGCACTCAACAAGATGGGATACCTCACCTAAAAGCTTGAGCCTCTATTTTCCAAGGGATACCTCACCCTTACAATACTTGAGGGATACCTCACCCTCACTAATCAGAATGTATAAGATTGAAATAGAAGAAGCTCTCTCTAGAGCAAGTGTTTACAAATTGAAGCTCTAATATGCTCTCAAAGATTTTTCACGTTTTTAGTCGAAAAAAACGAGCAAGAAATAATTTCAAGGATTGATTCACGTTTTGAAGTATGATGATCAGTTTTTGGTTCAAGGTCAACCGTAAACAAGGACCCAACTTTGGTATTTATAAGTTTCTCAATTAATAGAGTCGTTGGAGGTAGTTGGGCATGCATTTAATGCATTTAATATAGCCGTTGGACGTTGTCAGGGTGCGTGTAATCGATTACATATCTCAGGTAATCGATTACATTATTGTTCCAACGTTTTCTGAACTTTCTGGGCTCTGTGTAATCGATTACATTCTTGAGGTAATCGATTACATGGCTTCTGACTTTGCTTGTAATCGATTACAATGCTCATGTAATCGATTACATGACTTCCGACTTGCTGTGTAATCGATTACAATATTCATGTAATCGATTACATGTCTCGTCGAACGTGTTCTTTGAGTTTCGGGTTTTCAGGTAATCGATTACATATATTGTGTAATCGATTACATGACTTCTGACTTTGTTTGTAATCGATTACAACATCAATGTAATCGATTACATTTCTCGTCGAACGTGTTCTTTGCCTTTCTGGGCTTTGTGTAATCGATTACATATATTGTGTAATCGATTACATGGCCTCTCGACTTGGTTGTAATCGATTACATTCACAATGTAATCGATTCTGACTTTCTGTTTGATGTGTAATCGATTACAAACATTATGTAATCGATTACATTGGCCTTTGAACACATTTTTCAAGTCCAATAACGCTTGTAAGTCATTTCCAACACCTCAAGATACTTGTTTAAACATAAATCCTTTTAAGAGTGTTAGATTTAAAGTTGAAACTCAAGTTTTTTTGAAAGCCATGTTTAACTTTGAAATTTCCCATTTATTTTGAAATCACATATTGAAAAACCATTTGAGAAATCTTGAGAGCATTTAACATTAATATCCTAAGTCTAAATAAACCTTCTGTCTTCTTTCTTTGATCTTGATTTTTCCTTTTGTGCTTGATCTTCTCTTTTGCTTTTGTTATCATCAAAAACCTTTTGACATGCCTTAGAGACATAAGCATTCACATTCTCCCCCTTTTTGATGATGACAAACTGATCATAGGAAAAGGAAAGAGTTTTTGCATTTGTATATGATAGTCATTTAGGTACAATGCTACCCCCGGAGTTTATGCATGATATTGGGTTAGATTTTGCATATGAAAAGCTTAATAACTTAAAAGGTCAATAACTCCCCCGTACTCATGCAACCTTTAATTTCTCATGCAACCATTAATTACATTTCATTTCATTTTTCCTTATTTTCTCCCCCGTTGGCATTATCAAAAAGACATAAGCATTTAAAAAAAATGGACAGCATGACAGCTATATTTCATAATTCCCAAATGTTTGCCATAACAGAAAAGCCACAAAGATCAGTCCAATCAATATTCCAACAGCCAACCATTCAGAGTGAAAACAAGTTCATGTATTAATAAACAGTCCAATCAATATTTTAAAGGCCAAACATTCACAAACCAGTAGGCAAAAACAAAAATATAACCATAAAGGTATACCAATTTTATATAATCAGAGTTAAAACAGAATAAGTACAAGGTGGTCATCAATACAAGAAAAAAAATATCAAGGCAATAGGCCATGATCACTATCGTGTCCTCGGCTGTCACAAAAGACTTCACCCTCCTGGATCCGCAGGTAGTCTCCTAGGTCAATGTTATCATCGGCCCGGGCATAAGGTCGTCGTCGAGTCCGAAGCTCCTCATCATCGCCAGGAACTCCCGGATGGACCAAAAGGATATGGGATCCGGAGGGGCGAGAGGATGTGGGGGTGCGGCGGCGGCGGGACTCACGAGGAACAGGAGGTCCACGTAGGAGGGATCGAATGGAGGCAAGCTCCCGGTCCGAGTAGTCCATCCTCGGCTCAAGATGGTCAATCTTTTGCTCAATATGATCCATGCGTGTGTTTACGTTGGCGCTCGGGTTGCGCATTTCTTGGAGCGTAAGATCAAGAGAAGGGGAGCGGGAGCGAGGCGAGTACGAGCCTCCTCATCATCACTATCCGGATCGTGATGGATATGACCAAATGTGCCATGAGTAATGTAGTGCCACCTATCTTCCATCTTGTAGAGTGCTGAAGCTTCTTCGAGTATGCGGCCCAATTGATTGGGGTCCCTTCGAGTGGTGTCCTTGGACTCTTCACCAAATAAATGCGACAAGTACTCAAGGATTGTGGTGACTAACATGGCGAAGGGGAGAGCGAGTTCTTCTTTTTCTTGATGTCCAAAGATATGCTCTAGAATGTAGTATCCCCGCTTTATTGGGTGCCCCGTGGTCATTGCCCATAATGCCACTACATCATCCTTGAGGACTTGGGAGTAATTCCTCCTCTCGGGAATCAATCCACGAACCAAGAGGTAGTGGAGAACCCCGTTTTCCATAGTGAGGCCGGTGGCCATTATTCTGCGTCTAGGATCACTTGGGAGGTGGTAGCCGGTCCTAATCAAAGAGAGAAGAGCACCTTATGCTCAAACTCATGCCCCCAGACTTTGGCACTTCCACAGAACTGAGCTCCATCAGGAGTGAGCTTGGTAAGCCTATACCACTCTGCCATTGTTAACCTGATTTGGTGCTTTTTCACTTCAGAAATTATGCAATTATCCTCAACCTTCAGGTTAGCATAAAACACTCGGACAAGGTTAGGGTAGATGGCCTTCTCTATGCTCAGGAATCCTAGCAAGCCTAAGTTTTCTATTGTCCTAAAGCTCTCTAAAGGTTCATTCTCGCAGAAGGTGATGGGAAGATACCTGGGAGAGATGATTTTGCGAAGCTGGAAGTTCTTCCGGAACAACTCAGCTTTCTTCACAGTGGAGAAGTGCCTCGTGAGGTTCAGGCCAGATATATTGCGTGAAGAGCCACCAGAGGAACCTCCAACAGCAGCCCTGTTCTTGGGCGCTTCGAGCGATGAGAGGATTCACCATTGATGAGAAGGAGAAGCAAGGGATGAGTGGTAAATGGTTGGGGATGAGTGAGGAGTGAGAGAGGGACGAGATTAGGTCAGAAAAGTGGAGAGGGTGTTCGTGAGAGAAGATGAGGAGATTTGGATGAGGGATGTGAGGGGATTTGATCGGTGGGCTATGTGGAGAGGGGTTTTTCGAGATTGAGAGAGGCGAAATGACCGGTTTTGATGGAGATTTGAGTGAGAAAAGAGAGATTTTGAGATCTGAGGTGCGTGGGAGCGAAGGAGAGAACGAGGAAGATGAACAGCCCAAACAGAAATGAGCTCTACGCGCGTCAGAACCTTTTAAAAACCTGTGTAATCGATTACATTGAGTGTGTAATCGATTACATGCATTCTCAGTGGGTATGTAATCGATTACTTTTTGGTGTAATCGATTACATGCTTCTAGTGGGTATGTAATCGATTACATTTTTAGTGTAATCGATTACATGCTTTCTGGAACCTTGTAATCGATTACATAGTTGATGTAATCGATTACTGAGTTCTGAGTTGGTTGTAATCGATTACAAAATGTGTGTAATCGATTACATTCGTGATTGACACGTAATCGATTACAAAGGCATTGTAATCGATTACCAACACTTTTAACTCAGATTTTGCATTCCAAATAGCATATAATCAATTTTAATCCATCCAAATCAGTTTTAAAGCAACTTAAATCAATTCAAATCATCATGCAAGCATATAGACTAATCATATTATGATTCAACTCATATAATTGATCAAAATTATCATTTTTACCAAGAATTTCACCCTTTTTGGTGAAATTTGAGGTTGTTGAATTTCTTATCAAAGTTGGACCTGAGGGAGCACCTGCAAAATAATTTAGGGGAAACCTCCGACGCTCAAGTTAGTATGGGATTCAAATATATAATGAAAATTCGAGATTGTGCAGAAATGTGGCATAATTATGCGAAAACGCAAGCTTAGGCATTTATTTTAGGATTATGCAAAGCAAATATCTAACTTATGCATGAATGGTCCAATATACCCGCTTCATTTCTAATGTAGAAAAATGCTTCTTTTGCTAGGGGTTTGGTGAAAATATCGACTAATTGCTTAGTTGTTTCAACAAATTCAAGTATGCAATCACCCTTTGAACATGATCTCTAATGAAATGATGTCTTATTTCAATATGCTTAGTTCTAGAATGCAAAATGGGATTTTTTGATAAGTTAATTGCACTAGTATTATCACATTTTATGGGAATGTGATCAAGCTCAAGACCATAGTCCAAGAGTTCTTGTTTCATCCAAAGGACTTGAGCACAACAACTCCCACCGCAACATATTCACTTTAGTCAGTAGACAATGCCACACTATTTTGTTTCTTCTTTGTGCCAAGAAACTAGTGAGCTTCCAAGCAAGTGGCATGTCCCACTAGTGCTCTTTCGATCCATTTTGCATCCAAGCAAAATCAGAATCGAGTACCCAATAAGACTACATGAGGCTCCCTTAGGGTACCATAAACCCATTTGTGATGTGCCTATTAGATATTTCATTATTCTCTTAACAGCACATAAGTGTGATTCCTTAGGATTAGCTTGATATCTAGCACACATGCATACACTAAACATTATATCAGGCCTACTTGCAGTGAGATAAAGGAGTGAGCCAATCATACCTCTATATTTTGTAATTTCTACTGATTTACCTCCTTCATCCTTGTCCAAATAGCAAGAGGTGCCCATAGGAGTAGCCATATGCTTGGCATTGTCCATTCCAAACTTCTTGAGCAGCTCCTTGCAATACTTGGATTGGCTTATAAATGTTCCTTCTCTTGTTTGCTTGATTTGTAAACCAAGGAAGAAGTTGAGCTCACCTATCATGGACATCTCAAACTCACTTTGCATAATATTTGAAAATTCTTTACAAAGAGAGTTGTTAGTAGCTCCAAATATAATGTCATCAACATAGATTTGAACTAGAAGAATGTCATGCATTTTGTGTTTTATGAAAAGAGTGGTGTCAACTTTACCTCTAGAAAAGCCTTTTTCTAAAAGAAATTTGCTCAACCTTTCATACCAAGCTCTAGGAGCTTGTTTCAAGCCATACAAGGCCTTTTTCAATTTAAAAACATGGTTGGGCATTTCAAAGTCCTCAAAATCAGGAGGTTATTCTACATACACCTCTTCTTGTATAAAACCATTTAAAAAGGCACTTTTGACATCCATTTGATAGAGTTTGAAGTCCATGATGCAAGCATATGCAAGTAGCATTCTAATGGCCTCTAATCTAGCTACGGGAGCATAAGTTTCTTCATAATCTATGCCTTCTTCTTGATTATATCCCTTAGCTACAAGCCTAGCTTTATTTCTTATTATTAAACCCGTTTCATCAAGTTTGTTCCTAAAGACCTATTTGGTGCCAATTATAGGATGATCATTGGGCCTTGGAACTAATTCCCAAACTTGATTCCTCTCAAATTGGTTTAGTTCTTCTTGCATGGCCAAGATCCAATGCTCATCATTAATGGCCTCATTTATGTCTTTAGGTTCAACTTGAGAGACAAAGGCTAGATGATTACATGCATCTCTAAGTGAGTTTCGAGTGATTACCCCTTTTGATACATCACCTATCACCTTGTCAAGAGGATGATACCTTGAAGTCCTCCATTCCTTGGGTAGATCCAAGATTTTAGAATCTTCTTGCCATGAGTGATCAAGGAGTCTCTCTTCTTCCTTCTTGGACTCTATCTCTTGATTTTCCAAGTGCGTCTTTGCCAAGATTTCTGCAACATCATCAACAAGTTCCTTTCTCGGCTCATTTGAGTTAGTTTCATCAAATACAACATGTATGGATTCTTCTATGGTCATAGTTCGTTTATTATAGACTCTAAAGGCCTTGCTATGAATAGAATAACCAATGAATATTCCCTCATCAGATTTTGCATCAAACTTCCCCAAGTTATCCTTTCCATTATTCAAAACAAAGCATTTACATCCAAAAACATGAAAATGTGACACATTAGGTTTCCTTCCTTTGTACAATTCATATGGGGTTTTCTTTAAAATTGGCCTTATTAGGGCTCTATTCATAATATAACAAGCGGTGTTAACAAGCATCCGCTAAAAGTACTTAGGAAGATTGGCCTCATTGAGCATAGTTCTTGCCATTTCTTCTAAAGATCGATTTTTCCTTTCTACAACACCATTTTATTGTGGTGTTCTAGAGAGTAAAAAAATTATGCTCAATGCCATGTTCATCACAAAAAGTTTCAAATTCATGATTTTCAAATTCACCACCATGATCACTTCTTATGGATGCAATACAAAAACCTTTTTCGTTTTGGATAACTTTGTAAGTTTTCTAAATGATTGAAAAGCATCATTTTTGTGAGCCAAGAATAATGTCCATGTAAATCTAGAAAAATCATCCACAATCACTAATGCATAGTAATTCCCACCAAAGCTCATAGTTCTAGAGGGTCCAAAAAGATCCATGTGCAAAAGTTGTAAAGGTCTAGAAGTTGAAACTATGTTTTTAGCTTTGAAAGAGACCTTTACTTGTTTTCCTTTTTGACATGCATCACAAAGTTTGTCTTTTTCAAATTTGAGCTTTGGAAGACCAATTACTAGTTCTTTAGAAACCAATTTGTTTAAGTGATCCATGTGAATGTGAGCAATTCTTCTATGCCATAACCATGAATCATTTTCTCTACTCATAAAGCATTTAGCATCATTTGAGGAAATATCATCAAGACTAATCATATATATGTTATTGACCCTATGACCAACAAACTTAACTTGCTTATCATCCTTTCCCTCAATTATGCAACAAGAGGAATCAAATATAACTCTATTTCCTTTATCACACAATTGACTAATACTGAGTAAATTATGTTTAAGTCTTTCAACAAGTAAGACATTATCAATAGATGATGAAGGGATCTTACCAACTTTGCCAATTCCAAGAATCTTCCCTTTGTTGTTGTCATCATATGTGACATGACCATGTTTCTTGTGTGTAAGGGAGGAGAACT
This sequence comes from Ormosia semicastrata, assembly GCA_029884595.1. Taxonomy (NCBI): domain Eukaryota; kingdom Viridiplantae; phylum Streptophyta; class Magnoliopsida; order Fabales; family Fabaceae; genus Ormosia; species Ormosia semicastrata. Next base: position 28,884,967 of record JAQQTO010000041.1, on the reverse strand, counting down.
TGGAGCCATCACCGGTCATGTGCTTGGAGCAACCACTATCAAGATACCAACTTGAGCTCTTGGTCTTCAAGCACACCTACAACACACATTCAAGATTTAACTTTTGGTACCCAAATTATTTTGGGTCCTTGTGTGTTAGAATTAGGTATGGTGCCTTTAGGGACCCAAACCCTTTTAATTCCAACCTTGGTGTTTATGTTCTTTCTAACATTGCAAGTGGATGCACTATGCCCTTTCCTACCACAATGAAAACATTTAACAAAGGGGCTACTTGAAGTTTTTGAGGAAACAAAGAAGTTCTTATAAGACTTTTGATGGTTGTTTGGATTAAATCCCAAACCGCTTTTTGGAAAACACATTTTTGTCTCCCTAACAACACATTCAAGTTGTCTCTTCCAAAAGTGAATTTCGCAAGAGTGTTGTTCAAGTCTTCAATTTCTTTTTCAAAAGCTTTGCATGATAAACAAGGTAATGATATGGATGCATTATCATGTGAGGAAAAAATCATGCATGATGAATTAGCATCTATGAGTCCTAAAGTCTCATTTTCAATTTTAAGTTCATTTATCTCCTTGGTTAAAGTAGAAACTTTCTTTGTCAATAGGGAGATTGTTTTATTGGAAGACAAAATCATTTTTGTGAGCCTCAAAGATTCATCATGCAATTCTTGAAAGGCATCTTGTAATTCATCATAAGAAGGTGGAGGTTCTAGGTTAGAAGAGGTTACCTCGGTGTCGCTTTCTCCACTTTCTTCTCCTTGAGCCATGAGGCAAAGATGGGCTTCCTCATTTTCTGAATCATCGGAAGAGCTTAAGTCATTGTCCTCCTAAGCTATATATGCTCTTCTTCCTTTCTTTTCCTTGGAGGGTCTTTTCTCAAACTTCTCCGTCTTCTTGAGATATATAGGACACTCCATTTTCATGTGCCCCGGTTTTCCGCATTCATAGCATTTTGGAGGAGTGGAGGATCCTTCTCCTTTGTGATATGCTTTCTTTTGAGGAAATGGTGGTCTTCTTTGAAATCCCTTTTTCTTCAAGAATCTTCTGAATTTTCTCACAAGGAGACTAAGATTCTCCTCACTTAGCTCAATATTTTCAGCATCCTCTTCACCATCTTCATCATCATCTTCAAGTATGGGAGAGGTGGCCTTGAGTGCAATTCCCTTCTTCTTTTGTCATGTTCTTCATTTTGATTGAGCCTACTTAGTTCCAGCTCATGCTCTTGAAGTTTTCCGAATAGGGTGGCTAGAGACATGGTTGATAAATCTCTTGATTCCGCAATTGCCGTTACCTTGGGTTGCCAATTCCTGCTTAGACATCTCAAGACTTTGTTAATAAGATCCTCATTAGGAAATGTCTTTCCCAATGAGATGAGATGATTAACAATATGAGTAAATCTCTTTTGTATATCTTGAATACTCTCACCTTGATTCATTCTAAACAATTCATATTCATGAGTAAGAGTGTTTATTCGAGATCTTTTTACCTCACTAGTACCTTCATGAGTTACTTGTAGGGTATCCCACATTTCTTTTGCGGTCTTACAATTTGACACCCTAAAGAATTCATCATACCCCAAAGATGTGGTGATGATGTTCTTGGCTCTCAAATTATATTGAACCTTCTTTTTATCATCATCGGTCTAATCACTTCTAGGTGTATTAATTGTCACACCATCCTTAGTTTGTGTAGGGACAAAAGCACCATTTTCAACTGCGTCCCACACATCTAAGTCAATAGCTTCAATAAAAATTTTCATCCTTTCTTTCCAATAGGCATAACAATCCCCATGGAAATAAGGAGGTCTATTTATAGAAGAACCTTTATTTGAAAAATCATTTGAAGCCATCACTTCTCTTGAAGCTGCTAAGCTCTTTATATAAGAGTCTAGCTCTGATACCACTTGTTACCAAGTGGCCTCAATACTCAAGAGGGGGGTGAATTGAGTAGTTAAAAATAAGTTCACAAATCTTTCACAAATCATTTGGCAATCAATTTTCGTTGAAGCTATTGAATGATCAGAGATAATTGAATAGATGATTAAGCACTTTTACTAATGAACATAATAGCCAAGGAGACAATATCCAAATAAAACAATGAAACAGTGCACAAAGATAAGCAGAGGAGGGTTTAGAGAAACAAACACAGTCGTTTATCCTGGTTCAATCACTACTCCACTTATGATCTACGTCCAGTCCCCAAGCAACACCTTGAGATTTTCCACTATATCTTCAAGCTTCAATGGGTGCTTGAAAAACCACTACAACCTTGAGCACTCAACAGTATGGGATACCTCACCCAAAAGCTTGAGCCTCTATTTTCCAAGGGATACCTCACCCTTACAATACTTGAAGGATACCTCACCCTCACTAATCAGAATGTATAAGATTGAAATAGAAGAAGCTCTCTCTAGAGCAAGTGTTTACAAATTGAAGCTCTAATATGCTCTCAAAGATTTTTCACGTTTTTAGTCAGAAAACAGAGCAAGAAATAATTTCAAGGATTGATTCACGTTTTGAAGTATGATGATCAGTTTTTGGTTCAAGGTCAACCGTAAACAAGGACCCAACTTTGGTATTTATAAGTTTCTCAATTAATAGAGCCGTTGGAGGTAGTTGGGCATGCATTTAATGCATTTAATATAGCCGTTGGACGTTGTCAGGGTGCGTGTAATCGATTACATATCTCAGGTAATCGATTACATTATTGTTCCAACGTTTTCTGAACTTTCTGGGCTCTGTGTAATCGATTACATTCTTGAGGTAATCGATTACATAACTGACTTTGCTTGTAATCGATTACAATGCTCATGTAATCGATTACATGACTTCGACTTGCTGTGTAATCGATTACAATATTCATGTAATCGATTACATGTCTCGTCGAACGTGTTCTTTGAGTTTCTGGGTTTTGTGTAATCGATTATATATATTGTGTAATCGATTACATGACTTCTGACTTTGTTTGTAATCGATTACAACATCAATGTAATCGATTACATTTCTCGTCGAACGTGTTCTTTGCCTTTCGGGCTTTGTGTAATCGATTACATATATTGTGTAATCGATTACATGGCCTCTGACTTGGTTGTAATCGATTACATTCACAATGTAATCGATTACAGACCTTCTGTTTGATGTGTAATCGATTACAAACATTATGTAATCGATTACATTGGCCTTTGAACACATTTTTCAAGTCCAATAACGCTTGTAAGTCATTTCCAACACCTCAAGATACTTGTTTAAACATAAATCCTTTTAAGAGTGTTAGATTTAAAGTTGAAACTCAAGTTTTTTTGAAAGCCATGTTTAACTTTGAAATTTCCCATTTATTTTGAAATCACATATTGAAAAACCATTTGAGAAATCTTGAGAGCATTTAACATTAATATCCTAAGTCTAAATAAACCTTCTGTCTTCTTTCTTTGATCTTGATTTTTCCTTTTGTGCTTGATCTTCTCTTTTGCTTTTGTTATCATCAAAAACCTTTTGACATGCCTTAGAGACATAAGCATTCACAATTTTCATTACAAGAAATTTGCTATTTAGCAAGAGAATTTAGCGAGAGATATTTCCCTCGCTAATTAGTGAGGGAATTATGAGGGATTAATAATGGAAAATTGAACCCTTGCTAAATTCCAAAAAAAAATTAAGGTGGAAAACAATTAGTGATTAGTGAGAGATTTGTGATAGAAAGTTTTCCTCGCTAACAAAATTCTCTCACTAAATATATTAGCGAGGGATGTTGAGTCATTTTTAGGGAGGGAATTAGCGAGGGAATTTCTTGTCAATTCCCTCGCAAAACCTGATAAAATTTTAAAATTAAAATTTTAAGTAAATAAAGAGAAGAAAAACTTGGGAAAGTTAAAAAGTCAGAAAGTTAGCACTCATTTTCCCTCCTTCTGAGCATGGCTGTGACGTGAGTGACGAGCGAGGCAGTGACGCGACCACGCAGCCACTGCCACTGCGACGCAACCACCAGGTAAGCCTTCTTCCATTTTTCTTCTTTAGTATTCTTCTTTCTCCCACCCGTTCCCTCACACAGCTACATGACGATGAACGACATCTCCATTTTTCTACAAAATCTGCACATAGTAACATCATTCTCTCCCATCCGTTCTCTCCAAATCACAACTCATTCTCAAACTTGAACCCTAGTTCATCCACCGACTTATTCTCATAATTTTCCCAAACCTCACCAGCTCTCGTTCCCAAACCTAAACCCTAGGTCATCCACCACATCTGCTCTGCCCAGCCACCACTGTGGGTTTAACGTTTCTGTCACTTCTGTTTTTGCCCAGGTAACATTCACTTCATTTTCATTTTAGTTTTTATTGTTAATATCTCTATCTCTGTGTACAACTATATTGCCACAAAGGTTAGTTCTTAATAGGATTTTGGAAATTTAGTATTTCCTTTATTATTTTTTTAATTTTTTGAAAGCAGTTTAATCCACCCCTTTTTCTATCAAATCCCTTTTAATCCCTTAATACACCATGAACTGAGAGGTTGAAACCCCACAACACAGATTTAGGACTTGAAAAGTGCTACTTGGTAACTGAGAAGTTGCATTTGCGAGTTAGTTGAATCCCCAACCCACAAGGTTTTTCTATTGTACCATAACTTCCCTTCCTTTTTCATAAAACTTCATCAACCATGAATCATTCTTATGCTTCCAATTGGGAAATAGAAATTTGTTTTTGATTATGACTCTCAAAAAGATCTTCTAGTATATGCTACTGCTAGCACTTGTTCTCTATTTTTTTCCACCTTTTTTTTGTATCTGTTAGCAGGAAATTTATGAAGTATTTATCTAACTTTCTTAGTTCAGGTGTCACTGAAAGGAAAAAGAAACATAAGGAATTTAGTATTTTTTTTCTTATCTGAAAATATCTCTGTCTCTTGACCACTATGGCAATTTAGTATTCTCAAAAGCATTTTATTTGTAACCATATGGAATTGAAGCAGTTCACTGCACACTTCAATTGTGGCTTTCTCGATACTTTCAAATACCAATGCGTTTTGTGAAAAAGACTATATACGTTACTTAATCCTTTATTAAGTTAAATAATTAAATTCCATATCCACTGGAGTTTTGATCAAATTTGCTTTAGGGACTTGGATTCTCTCTTTGTTTTTATTTTTTTGGATTTTTTTATCTTTCTTCTTCAATTTGAATTTGTAAAGGCATTTATAAATTTGTTCCTCTTTAAATTTATTGCTTACAAGTTTTATTATCATGGAGTGCACCTATATAATATGGAAATGGCTATTTCAATATCTGGAGTTTTACTGTTACAGTTGAATTGCTACCTTTAGAATTGGAGTGCTAGCCTTAGTTTTATTGTCATGGAGTGCACCCATATAATGTGCACCCATTTAAATTTGCTCTTGTTGATTTTGTAATGAGTAGTTTCTTGCTCATTCCATGTTCCCCTTATTATAGATAAACCTCCTTTTTAATATGATCATCTTATCTTACTTTCACCACTTGCTAAGTCTACAATTCTTAAGCCATCATATTGCTCTTATTGTTCTTGTTTGTCACTTTTTGCTTGCTTATCCCAAGCTTTTTATAGCAGAAAACTTTAGAAGTTGTATGCTAGTTGGGTTGTACTCCACAAACTGTGATTTCTATCCTTTGAGTTGCTAGGATGTCTCCTATATGAACTTGGGCTAGTATTTGAGTTGTTTAGCTAGGCTATATGCATCAAGTCACAATATGGAGCTCATTTTCACATGATGTCATTATCTTGGGAAGCCCTTGCTTTTTTGTTCATAGCTTGAGCTAGACACATCGATATTGGGTTCCATTTGTTTGTTAAGAACCTAAGACACAAGGTTTTCAACTCTAAAAATCTTGGATTTAAACTCTTAGCAAGTTGAAGCCAGTTCTAGTTTAAACCCATGTTTGTTCTGCATAGTTTTCAGCTTTGGACAACCCATTTTCCTCTGAGCATAACTTGAGTTGTACAACTCGAAACCATGTATTATTTTTTATATGGAAAACTAACACTTAAAGGTCTAAATCATACAAGTTTCAAACTCAAAATCATTTTTGGTTGGTGTCATTTTTCTTTTCAAAGTTAGTGCCTGTTCTACACATCCTCAATTTTGGATAACATACATGCCTTCAAGAACAAATTTGGCTAGATGCATCCAATTCTCATACTGCTTGTTGCATTGTGAAGCTAAGGGATAGGGCTTGCATTATGAATAGCTCATGAAAGGAATTTGATTTCAAAGTACCTTCATTTTGTTTGCTGCATTTTTTTTAAAGATTTGCTTTTTATGTTACTTTGCTATATATATGGGTTTTAGTGCGGGACTCCTTGAGGTGATTGTTCTTTGTTTAAATATAGCTATGTAAGCCTTATGAAGACCTTACTTTGTACTTGATCACTATCTTTGATATTTGTTGAATGTTGGTGCTATGTTCTTAGAAGGTATGCAAGTCCTGTTTGTATATTGATGTTGGTCTGCTAAAACTTGTCTTCGGGATAAAAAAGAAAACAAAAGTGGGGGGAAAGATGGAAAATTAATTGTTGCTGAGAATTGTTGCATTGAATACTAGTTTATTATGCTTGGGTCAATAATGGTGAATGGTCATGTAAGTGTAAATAATTACATGAAGAGTGTTGTAATGCTGCCTGCTGCTGCATGGTTGAGCTCTTGTGGGTCATTAAGAATATGTTAATTGTTTTTTTATTCAGATGCTACAAGAGGCTTCTTTTCCTTTGGATTTTTGTTGTTAAACTTGTGCCATGCTTCTGAATATACTCTGGGGTACTGGTGAAATCAATGCAATGTGTTGATGTTACCTTTGTGTTTACAAATTGTATGCATATCACAAGATTAAGTGATCTTTGTTCTCCCCCCCCCCCTTTTTGAGGTGTTTATTACTTGAATTCTATCCCATGTTAGTTGTTTTTAACCATGACCATGATCTGAGATGAATAAATTATGTTGTGTTTAAATATGCATGTTGTGAGGATGCATCACATCTATTTGAGGTCCACAAGGTTACAATATGTGTTGGTTTTGGATTTCTAGTCTACTAAATGATTTCCTTTGTTGCCATTGAATGGTTTAAGACCTAGGGCCTACTATTTTTTTTTTGGCATATATCAATAGGTTATGTTTTAGTAGTATCAAAATGTTTGAACTTTGACTGTGCTATGATTTATATATATTTTCATATAGGGTAGAGCACTAAACATATATACCTTTAACTTGAGAATTTAACTTTTGAGCTCCTTTTCTTTTTATCCTTATGACTCAAGTATTCTACTGATGTACAAGTGGTTTAATTGTGCCATTATGTGATTGAAAGTGTGATCCATCATTAGACACTGCTAGACTTTGGGTATTATTAAATTACAAATTTTCAATATGGTCCTGGAAGGTAGCAACATGCTATTCTTTTTGTTCATTTGAATTCTTAAGTGATATTGGAGTTCAAGAAGAAGTAAACATGCTACTTTTCTTAGAGAGGGAAATTAGCAAGGGATTAGTGAGAGAAATTAGCGAGGGATTAACGAGAGAAATTGACTGTAATAAATGCAAAATTGGTATGAATTTCCAAACTATAGCAACAGAATTTCCCTCGTTGATTTGCTAGGGAAATAGGTGCCATTTTTTAAAAAAATTTGCGAGAGGTTAGCAATGGATTAGCAAGGAAAATTCCCGTCTCTACATGTATTTAGCAACGGATTAGCGAAGGAATACTTAGTGACAAAAAAAAATCGATGGACTTGTCCCTCGCTAATCCCTGGCAGAATATTTTTGAGAGGGATTAGCGAGAGACACGTCTGTCGCTAATCTACCAATTTCTTATTGTGTTTATCAATCTTCATTGAAATGTTTGAAAGGCTGGTAGGGTAGTGATTAGGGTAGAAAGCAAAACATGCCCAACTTCGACAATCAAGCTGATTTAAAAAGAATTATCTAGGCTAATTCCCCAACGCCTTCCTGCAATGAAGCAATTAAGGTATTCAAACGTTGGGCGTACATTATGCATAGTCATTGCGCCTGTTGGTGAGCCATTAGACCATTATGACTAGTTTTAGGCGAGGACAACAAGTTCAATTATCCTTTGGTCATATGGGGATTGCCAATTGGACTACCAACTTCATATTTGGTCTGGCCAAGCCTAACCAGAGTGATTAAGATAGGTCCTTGGGTCGTGTTGACCCATGGTGGACTCAATAGATGTTCGGACAAGTCGGTAATAGATCGACCCAATTAGGTGTATTCTTCCGGCCCACATGTAAATGTGGGCCTAACCCCTAAATGGTTTGTGACATGTTTGACCAGCACGGTCCATAGCCCCTAAGGTTGACTATTAATGAAGATAAGTCGAGCTTGAGGCAGGCCGAATTCATGTTGAACTAGTATGGTCCATAGCTCCCGAAGCTCGACTACTATGAAGATAGGTTTAGCATAAGGCAGGTCAGATTCATGTTTGGCGAAGTATGGTCCATAAAGTCACTATAACTTAACCTCGTTTTTAGTGTAATTAAGGTTCTTCGAAGGACGCATTGTGCCACATGTCACATTTTAAATGGGGGCGCTGTTCAGTCTTTCACTTCTATTTAATGCGTCAAGTACGGTTGGGAATAGTGCCTATCAACCGTTAGATAGGGCTTTTGAAATTCCACCGTAGGATTGTTCCTACAGTGGTGATTACCTTGCACGCAACACCTTTCATTTTCAACTATTCAATCTTAGCGATTTTTTCCCACTTAGTTTTAAAAGAGGCACTCCACCTCTTCAGTTTATTCACCATCTTTCATTTTTTCAATTTCCCCACCACCCATTTTCTCCAACTCTTCTTGGCATTCTTGCTTTCAATAAATTATTCTAAGGCTTTTGTTCTTATTTTGCTGACACTCTTCAAATCAGGTACCATTGTTTTCTCTTTCTTTGTTATTTGAAATTTTAGTTTATGTTGTTTTATCTTTTTTTCCTCCACTAGTGCCTTCAGTTCTCTAATTTAGACAGAGAGTGAGGGTGGTGACTCAGGGAATGACAATGAGGCTTCTCTGGTGATCATCAGAGAGTTTTCACCGTGGACGCCTAAGCATCATCAGTGGGAAATGGGGGCCTCAAGTCCTTTTATAAGCAATGGAGATGGTTCTAGATTTTTAGAGGAAGGTTTTTTTTTTTGGAAGAAAATGAGTGAAGGGTGTATTTTCAATTTTGATGTTTCTAGGCATAATGTAGGTTCTGAAAGTGACTAGTCTATAGCCGACCAAGGTGTAGATCAGACTCCATATATCGGAGTTTTCGCCAGCCCCGCCTAACAATCCTTTTGAGTGGGTGCATGCAGATGTGAGGAAATATGCTTCGACTTATAGATCAAATGAGAGTATTAACCTGTTAAGGAAGACCTTGTCAATAGCAGCAAATGGTGATGAAACCCAATTTGTGTGTCGACTATGCAATGAGAGGGACCGAGTTTACATGTCACTCGACCGTGATAATGAGCTCGATTGGGTTTATATGTACGACACTTTCTTTAACCAACTTTATTTGCGGTTGTCGTTTACAAACTTTCAGTGCTCAGTTCTCAAGAGGCCGAATATGGCTCCGACTCAGCTTCACCCAAACAGCTGGGCATTTGTATAATCGTTTGAGATTTGGACCATATTTTTAGGAAAGGAACTGTGTATTGCAACCTTCTTTTTATTTTTTCAATCGAAAGGTGAGAAAGGTGGTTGGCTTTCTTTGAACAATCACCCCTAGAAAAAGTTACTATTTGTTCTCGACAGCTCATATAAGAACTTGAAAAGTAAAATTTTTTTCGATTATCTACAAGGCAGGGCGAGCTTGCCTTCTATTTAGACGACCATAAGATAGGAAAATTTATTCTCTACTGGTGGAGCCAAGCAGATTCTATTTTAAGCATCGAGTACCAGAGTTTGTCACTTCCTAACTAGGCTATACTTGACCTTCTCAAGTCTTCCCAAGTTTTAGAAAGTAGTACTCTAATCAAGCTTGAGAATGACCCAGTCGAGTTGAATAAATATATGTGTAAGTTAGTAAACTTTTCCTTCAAAGTTTGCTATGTATATTCTGACTATGTTAATCTTTGATTTCTTGGTTTCAGGTTCAATGACACCTCATTTGACTTTAAATGACTTGTTGGAAAGCTTGAAGAAGAAGAAGGTTGTGGTGGTTGGTGTTAGAATGACCATGGTTCTAGTGGGCGAGGGGACTTCTATTCAACCTGCCCTGGAATCATCGATAACTCAATCTGATCTGTTGGTTAGAAAGCATGTTCGAGAGCAATGTGGTTTTATTAATGATCTTGCTACCCATCCATTGAATGTTATCGGTTCTCCAACTTTTGCTCGACGTAGAATGGGTCAGGGTGAGCATTCCAATAATCCGGGCCTTCATCCTGCTATGGATAATTTGAAAGATTTTGACGACCATGCAAATGATTCTTCTTTTTGGAATGTTGATTTTCTCTTTAACGATTTTCTTAGCACTTATTTCACTTTTCCTTTTGATAAGGAAAAAAAATGAAAAGGTTGGATCAGTCAGATTGTGCAAATGGCTAGAGGTTTAGGCTCTCCAAGTAGCAAGTGTGAGCAAATCCATTGAATCCAACTCAATTTCCACGAAGCAAAAATTGAAGTTAGCCGATCTATTTTTTAATACAAAAATGGAGAAACTTTGCTTCCAACATACTCTTGAAGTTGAGGGGTTAAATCCAAAAATAGAAGAAATGGAGTAAAAGATTGACCAGGCCATTCGACTAGAGGAGGCACACAAAAAAATTACGAAGGAAAAGAGAAGGCCGAGGCCGATTTGAAGGCTCTTCAAGAGAAAGTTTGTGAGGACGAAGCATCTCACGATCAGGCTTTGAAGTCAGGGCTTGATCAGGTGGCAGAATTGGAGGAAGAGTTGGATGGACTGAAACTGGAAGTGGCCAAACAACGTATTCTTGGTCATGCGAAGGGTTTAGAGTAGGCAAAGTTACTTAATCCAAAGGGGTGTTTGATGAATGGTTAGGCGAGCTTGGAGCTTTTAAGGTGATTGTTGATGGTCGGATCATAGACAAGGAATAGATGAAGACTTTGGTTTCATTTTGTTTTGAATAGATTTTTAGGAATCTTATGTTTAATTAGACAAGATAGGTGGCTATGACTTTGCTTGGCTTATGACTTTGCTTGTAATGTTTAACTAGATACGATAAGTGGCTTATGGCTTTTCTAATGATCATATCTTAGTACAATTTTGGTGAATGATTAATACAGTTTGATATGTTTTGTGTATATGTGTTTCAATCAATCACAATTAATGGGAATTCAGAATGGCAAGTTTTAATGAATAATTTGCAAGTAGCCTTTGATATTAGGCATTTAGTTTATCCAATTATATAATGATTTAGCTCGACCAATTAGAAATAATGGTTAATACGGGTGCAGTGGGCCAGACATAACTGATTTATATACCAGTCGGTTCCATGATTGCATGACCATTTTAAACTATTCTAGAAATATCAAGTTTGACCGATTTTGATCTCAGAATTTTGCGAGCATTGGTCGATCATGTATTGGGCGTCATGGCATTTCCATGACCTCAAAATTTTTCAAGCACTGACCGATCATGTATTCGACATCATGGCATTGTCATAACCACAGAGTTTTCTGAGCATTGGTCGATTATATAAGTTAGTGAGGGACTTTGATGGGAACTCTATTGATTTTATTTTTTTTATGGATGCTGAGATGTGCCTTGTCAAAACCTCTTAGGCAAAACCCAATGGGAAAGATCTTGGTGAGGAAAAAGAGTACACCATCCTAGCTCCTGTACATAGTTCGTTACATTTAATTGGAAACATTCTACATAGAAAAACAACTAAGGACTTAGCTTAAATAAGTTCAAAGAGAAGCTGCATTCCAAGCCTTGGGAAGATTTTTCATGTGACATATGTTATTTTCTATGCTCCTTCTCTTATGTTTTTGACTATTCTATAAGGTCCTTCCCAATTAGCTGCAAACTTGCCCTCACCAGGAGGCCTTTTGGACTTTTCTATTTTGCGCAAGACCAGGTCTCCTTCCTTCAACTTCCTTGTCCCCACTTTTATGTTGTACTTTCAAGCTGCACTATCTTTGGCCACTATTTCTTTAATATTAGCAATTTCTCTTTCTTCCTCCAGCAAATCTAGGTCAGTCTTCCTTTTTTTTTTCTTCAGTGTCCTTATTCACCTATTTCTACTTGTATCATTGCATCAGCTCTGAATGTAAGCTTGAATGGGATCTCCTGAGTAGAAGATTGCACAGTTGTATGGTATGCCCAAAGGACATTAGGTGATTCTTTGGCCCACTGCCCCTTAGCTCAGTCTAGTCTCTTTTACAACCTAATCAAGATGACCTTGTTTGCTGCTGCTGCAAGGTCGTTTGTTTGAGGGTGTTCCATTGATGTAAATGCATGTTAATTCCATATTTCTCACAAAATCCTCAGAATTTCTTGTTAGTAAATTGAGTACCATTGTCAGACACTATCATAAATGGTAAACCAAATCGACAAATATTAATTTTCCAAATAAACTTTTTTACCTTCTCGAAAGTAATGCTAGAGAGGAGTTCGACTTTAATCCATTTAGTAAAGTAGTCAATTGTGACCATGATGTACCTCAATTGTCCTGGTGCTGTAGGGAATGGGCCCAAGAGATCAATTCCCCATCTACAAAATGACCATGGTGTTTCTGAGCTATGTAACTCTTTGGGTGGTGTAAGGTGCAGATTGGCAAACTTTTGGCACTTCTCACATTTTGGAACATACTCAAGACAATCGGCCTTCATGGTCAGCCAATAGGATTCTGATCTTAATATTTTTCCCAAAAGAGCTTGACCTCCCAGATGACTTACATAAACTCCTTCATGCACTTCTTCCATAATATTCCGAGTTCGCACATGGTCTAAACATTTCAGAAGAGCCATTGAAAATCCTTTTTCAAAAAGCTTATCTCCGATGATCACGTAGTAGCTAGCTAATCTTTTGAGTTTCTTAGATTTTTTCTCCTTGGTCGGCAATTCTTCATGTGCCAGATATCTAACTATTAGATTCATCTAAGAGCTCGAGTCATTGTGAATGACAAAAGTTTATTGGCATTCAATGCTTAGTTTCTCCACAACCTCATGAATCATAGATCGATTATTATCTGGTCCTTTTGTGCTAGCCAACTTGGATAATAAGTTTGCCCTAGTGTTTTGGTCTCTTAGGATGTGAAGGATCTCGAACTGTTCAAACTTACCAATGGCGTTCTGAACTTTTGTCAAATATTTGATTATTTGTGGATCTTTTGTCTAATACTCACCTTTAACTTGCCCAGTTATCAATTGTGAATCTGACTTTGCAGCTAGTCGGGTTGCCCCTAGTTCGATCGCCAGACTCAAATCGACAAGGAGGGCTTCATACTTGGCCTAATTGTTGTTAGCCTTAAAGTCAAAACGTAGAGATTGCTCGATCAACACTTCATTTGATCCCTCTAGGATTATCCCAGCCCCACTTCCCTTCATGTTGGAAGCTCCATTAACAAACAAAGTCCAAGCATTACTATTCATATCATGCTTAAGTGGTGAGGATAATTCAACTAAAAAATCAAATAGTACCTGAGATTTTATTGGACCCCTAAGTTGGTACTGGATTCCAAACTCAGACAATTCAACCGACTATGCAATCATTCAATTTGCTATTTTGGACTTTCTGAGAACTTGTTTGATAGGTTGGTTAATTCTAATGATGACCAAGTGACTTTGGAAGTACTGTCGAAGTCTCCGGGCTGCTGTTACCAGGGCGAGTGCTAGCTTTTCAATTTTTCAGTATATGGTCTGTGAGCCTTGTAAGACTTTACTGAAGAAAAAAATCAGCCCTTGCTCCTTGCCTTCTTCCTTTATTAGAACTGAGCTTATAGCTTGGTCAGATACAGAAATGTAAAGAAATAGTTGTTTGCCAAGTTCTGGCTTGGTCAGAATGGGCAGAGAAGAAAGGAAATGCTTGAATTCTTGGAAAGTCTTCTCACAATCTTCAGTAGTCTACTAGAAACTCTTTGGTTTCTTGAGGCACTTAAAGAACAGGAGGGCTTAGTCGGCTGCTCTGGAGAGAAATCTTAACAAGGAAGATATTCTTCCTATCAGCCTTTGTACCTCTTTTACTATGGTCGGGCTCCTCATTTCCATTATAACTTTGCATTTGTCTGAATTTGCTTCAATTCCTTTGCTGGTGAGGAGAAAACCCAAGAACTTCCCGCCTTGAACTCCAAAAGCACATTTTTCGAGGTTAAGTCTCATATTATGCTTTCATAATTGGTCAAAGATCTCTGCCAAATCTTCACATTGATTCTGAAATGTTAACTTATTTTTAAGTTAGGAAAAAGTTGAAATGTTAAGCTTTTTATATTTGTTGAGAATTACATGAGTTTTTTTTTTTTTTAAATTGTTCTTGGTTTCACAAAATTCTTAAATAGAAGAAGACTCATTCGTTTACTTCTTTCATTATTCTTATCTCCATCAACATCGTTTGGATTAAGTGTAGTTTCTCCTTAAGACAACATTATAATTTAAAATGAAAAAAAGTTCAGAGTAGGTTGAAGACAGATTCAAATCCTCTGTCTAGATCGTTTTTGTGTTCCTTTCTCTATATCCTAATTGAATGTCGATAACTCATTAAGAAAATATGTCAACTAAGAGAGAAGTTGTTAGTGCGCTTGTACTAGATGGATTCTAAGTTCAATAAGAAGTGCATTAATAATTGCTTAGAGGTGAAAATTGAAGATCATATCATACCACAAGTGGCGCAATTTAAGTATCTTTGTTCTATCATACAAGATGATGGAGAAATAAAGGGATATATAAATCATAGGATTCAAGTTGGTGGATGAAATGGAGAAGTGATTGAGATGTTATTTGTGTTAGAAAAGTGCCTATCAAGTTTAAAAAAAAAATTACCGCACAACAATAAGACCCGCAATGCTTTATGGTACTGAATGTTTAGGAGTAAAAAGTCAATAAGAGCATAAGCTCAACATTGTAGAGATGAAGATGTTGTGTTAGATGAGTAGACATATAAAAAAAGATAAGATTATAAATGAAAGTATTAGAGAGAAAGTAAGGGTAGCACCTATTAAGGAAAAACTAATAGAATCTTGTCTTAGGTGGTTCGGTCATATGAGGAGAAGATCATTAGAAATTCTAATATGAAAAATAGATAAGATAGAGGATAATCTAATAGTTAAAGGTAGAGGAAGATAAAAAAAGATTATATGTAAAATCATTAAAAATGACTTAGATTTATATAGCCTTTATAAGGACATGGAATACGACAAAAAAAAATGACATCATTTGATTTATATAGTCGACTCTGCCTAGTAAAAAAATGTTTTGTTACTGTTGTTGTTGTAAGAGAGAAGTTGTTATTAACTCAGAGATAAATAAATCTTTTTGTTTAATTGTCATCATGCAAGACATGGAAGAAGACGAAAAAACGAGACAAAAGATTTCAATCCGTTCAATCCTGGTACAGTAGTGCTCTTTATTTTTTGACATGTTTTTTTTTTCCTTAGAATGGGTGGGTAATCCAATTGAAGGATTTTTTTAATTGATTAAAATTCTTAGTTTAGTTATATTTTACTATAATTACACAAAAATCTTACTATTTGAAAATTTATAAATCTCCCTTAAATTGTAAAGTCGACTCTTACAAAACCTACACAAATTTATCTTTATATTTTTTGAGTCACAAACTTCCCTTATAAGTGTGTGTTTATTTTTAAAAGAGTTTAATTTTGACACAACGCCAACATAAAACCTTTTTACATCTTTTTTTAAAAATGAAACAGAAAGACTTATAAAATAAAACAAAGTTGTTCACATGTTGATAATTCAATTGGTAAAAGTTGAGACTTGTAGAGAGAGTATCGGAGTTTAATCGTCACAAATGCTTTCTATCATACTTTCTCATCCCTTGTCTCCCACCTCCTCTCCTAAGCCCTATTAGGAGGGCCTTTGCTAGAGCGACGGGGTAGGTCCTATGCCTTACCAAATAAAAAATAAAAATAAAAACAATGTTTAATAAAAGTGATACTAGTTTATATTATTATTTTTCTTTGGGCTATAAATATATTTAATAGCTCATAGCTGTATTTTTTTTTTGTCATAATAGCTCATAGCTGTTAAGACACTCATTTTCTTGGGCAGCCTCTCTGGGGGATTAGGCCTTAATTGCTCCAGGTTTTGGGCTGCGCTCGGTGATGGATCTTCCTTTCTATTGAGTTTCACTGATTGTTTAAGTCTTTAAACTGTTGGTGACCAAAATAATGTCTTAAACTGTTGCCCTTAAAAAATGACCAACCAACTTTCTTTAGCTTAAAGCATAGTTAATCTTATTTTATTGGAAAAAATTAAAATTGGAATCTTTCCTTTGTTGTTTTGTTTTTCATTCTTCAAAGAGTAGAAATTGAAAACGGGTGTTTAAAGAATTCAGGGAAAAAGTATTATTTTCTGCTCTACCAACTTTTGAAAAAACAAAAAGAAAACTTAGGAGGGGGACAAAATAAGAAGCCAAAAAAATAATAAAAATAATAAAAAAACAATTTAACACTTCTAGATCAAGCATACTCCTTGGGCTCCATTCTGCTAAACGTGTCATATTGAAAATTGAAAAATAATAAAAAGAGGTAACAAAGAAAACTAAAAAATGTTATTTCTTCAATTCTTTTAATTACATAAAAACTAAAACGTCCGGCCTGAATAGAGAAATAAGATAGAAACTTGCAACACCAAAACATCCTTATATAATAAGTGCCATGAGTCATGAGTCATGAGAACTATTTGCTAATTAGAAGTATTTTTGTTCAATGACTGTTAAGTCCCATATTGAATGAGTATATAGATAAAGTATTTCTTATAATAACTTGGGCAACATACATCTTTTGAACTAACTTTTGGGATGGAGTTAGATCCAATAATTCTAATACACCCCTATATATTAAATTAGAGTACGTGTTCTTGAGAGCGACTAAATCTCTCACTCTACGTACTTTCTCCATACCAGTCTGATTTCTGAGCCTACCCTAGTCTTAATGTTGGACCACCCACAAATGTTCAATTTTACAATCCAATATTAGGCGTGAGGAGGAGGTGTTAAGTCTCACATCAAATAACCCTCCCCCTTAAGTTAGCTTTTGAGATGTAGTTAGGACAGTTATTCTAATAATAACTAAATGTGCATGTATAGAACGAGATATGTACTTCAATTCAATCACAAATTCTATAAACAACTTAAAAAAATATATTATAATATAAGTAATCTTTCTAAACAATATTTACAAGACTAAATCTGCATGTATAGAACGAGATAAGTACTTCAATTCAATCACAAATTCTATAAACAACTTATAATAAGTTAATATTATAACATAAGAAATCTTTTCAAACAATATTTACAACTTTATTTTATCTTATTTAATTTATTAACCAATAAAATATCACCTCGCATTAGCAAGCATTCCAAACCAATCTTGGTATAAGGGTTTGTAGCTAGCAAGCAAACATGTATAAGTGTAACCATGTAACTAGCATCATACCATTGCAACCTCTAATTCAATGAATGTATCATATAGGGGCTAGTTAAGCATCTCTGGCAGATAAAACGCAAACACCCCACCAACTATCCCCCCCACTGCAAACATCGCAAACAGCAACCAACCTCCCAAAACCACCACAATCGACGCCAATATGGCCCCTATCTGCCCCGCCTGCGTTGCACACCCAAATGCGACATTCCTCACCAACGTTGGGAACAGCTCCACCGTGTAAATAAACATCAAGTTATAAGTCTCTGCCATCCCAAATATCCCTAAAATACCAAACACCATCCTCACCACCTTCCATACCCCAAAGTTCTTCATCAAACTCCCCATCAAGCAAAAGAACTTGCTGAACCACATCGTCCCTATGGTCAACGGTTTCCACCCAAACCTGTCCAACAACACCACTGTTATCCCAAACGTCGGTATTTCTGCTACCGAATTCAGCGCCACGTTCATGTAAAGGTTGGTTTCCAAGTTTACCACGTTCAAGCTCAAGTCATAGTACACCACAAAGACCAAGAAGCTAATAGCCACAATTAGAAATAACCTTATACGTGTTATTGGGGAGCGAATCACGTCCACGATGGATCCAACAAGTGCCTTTTTATTTTCCAGCTGTTCATTCTTGTAGGTTTGGTTGTAGCTTGAGCTATCATTTGCTACTGATGATGCTTCTTTGTCAAGTGCAAGTATAACGCCACTAGGGAGGTATAGAACGAGATAAGTACTTCAATTCAACCACAAATTCTATAAACAACTTATAATAAGTTAATATTATAATATAAGAAATCTTTTCAAACAATATTTACAACTTTATTTTATCTTATTTATTGACCAATAAAATATCACCTCGCATTGGCAAGCATTCCAAACCAATCTTGGTATAAGGGTTTGTAGCTAGCAAGCAAAGATGTATAAGTGTAACCATGTAACTAGCATCATACCATTGCAGCCTCTAATCCAATGAATGTATCATATAGGGGCTGGTTAAGCGTCTCTGGCAGATAAAACGCAAACACCCCACCAGCTATCCCCCCTATTGCAAACATCGCAAATGGCAACCAACCTCCCAAAACCACCACAATCGGCGCCAATATGGCCCCTATCTGCCCTGCCTGCGTTGCACACCCAAGCGCGGCATTCCTCACCACTGTTGGGAACAGCTCTGCTGTGTAAATAAACATCAAGTTATAAGTCCCCGCCATCCCAAATATCCCCAAAATACCACACACCATCCTCACCACCTTCCATACCCCAAAGTTCTTCATCAAGCTCCCCATCAAGCAAAAGAACCCGCTGAACCACATCGTCCCTATGGTCAACGGCTTCCTCCCAAACCTGTCCAACAACACCGCCGTTACCCCAAACGCCGGCATTTCTGCTACCGAATTTAGTGCCACGTTCATGTAAAGGTTGGTTCCCAAGTTTACCACGTTCAAGCTCAAACCATAGTACACCACAGAGACTAAGAAGCTGATAGCCACAGCTAGAAATAACCTTATACGTGTTATTGGGGAGCGAATCACGTCCACGATGGATCCAACAAGTGCCTTTTTATTTTCCAATTGTTCATTCTTGTAGGTTTGGTTGTAGCTTGAGCTATCGTTTGCTACTGATGATGCTTCTTCGTCAAGTGCAAGTATAACGCCACTAGGGAGGTGCTTCCCGTTGGTGGAAGCAATGGTGGACATGAGCTTTGTTGCCTCACTTACCCTCCCACGAACGAGGTACCATCTTGGGGACTCCGAAACGAAGGGAAGGACAAAGACGACGAAGAGGATGGAGGGGATGGAGGAGGCGATGTACAGATGGCGCCATTTTTGAAAGATGTAGGCAATGCCAGAGAGAAGTGCAATGCCAGATGAGAAGAAGTAGAAAGTGGACATCCCGGCGATGCCGCGCTTTGTGAGGCCTACTGGCTCGGTGGCGAGGGCAAAGGAACAAAGGCCAACGCCGCCGGTGCTAAATCCGGTGAGAAGGCGAAGGAGAACATATGCCCAGTACTTAGGGGACAGTGTTGTTAAGCAGCCAAAGAGGGCGTTTAGGGTGCAAGTCACTACGAGGGTGCCTTTCCTTCCTAAATAGGAGTCTGAGAGGTGACCAAATATTCCAGCACCTGAAATTACAATTTCAAGTTATTATAGAGTGACATTTTGTTTTTATATAATAAAAGAAAAATGATAAAGTCATAAATTTTTTTGTTCTCATGATGTGGCATGTTTGTTGATTCTTTAATGGGTGAATAGTCCTTAATACTTTATTCTAAAGGTGTAAGTGAGTAATTTGGTTCTGATTTTAGAAAAATAAATTTGAATCAATCAAAATTAATTGATTTAGTTTGGTTCAGTTTTTTTATTTTTTGATAGTCAAATCCAAACCAAACCGAATCAAACATCTATAATTTGGTTTGATTCGAGTGATCGGGTTGACCATTATTTTTTTTAACACAAAAATTGACCTTTTGGGTAGTATAATCATGAGGTTATTTAAAAAAAAGAGAAATAGTGTAGTACACGGCTTAGGCCGTGTATCATTATACGGCCGTGTAATCATGTACGTGGCAGACACCTCAAATTATGAGAAGACACGGCCATGCTTGGTATAACATGCCACTACTGTCACAGTGTACTCGTGACAACAGCTATTTTTTCCCTTTCTGTTAGGGCTTCTTCTTCCCTTCTTCCTCCATTTCTCTCTCTTCTCTAACACAGCCCCCATCCTCCTCCACCACTTCCCGCTCCAAATCTTCCATTTCCACCATTCAAATCCACCATTACAACTATGTCTGTGTAAAATGTCTCTGTATTGTATACTGTAATGGTTGGTTCGGGTGATTCTTCAGATTTAAAATTCTAAATCCGAGAACCGAATCAATTAAGTTCTCATTGATTTAGATTTTACCCAAACCAATCAAAATACTCAAATCAAACCAAACCAACTTAATTGGTTCAGTTCGGGTTGGTCGGATTGATCGAGTTATCCGAACCAATTTACACCATTACTTTATTCCATCCAACAACCATCTTTATATTTGTCAAAATTTTAGCTATTATTTTTCCAAGTGTAACATTACTCATTATAAAAACAAAGTTCAATAAAAATAATATTTTTTATTTGATTAGTAAAAAAATATTAATATGTAAAAAAATTTATGAGTATTTGTACTAGAAGTGTTGTGATTCGATTTGAATTGATTTTGAATCAAAAAATAATTAATTTAAATAATATTATTTACATCAAATTAAATTAAATTAAATTAATTTGGTTACATTCTTGAAAAATAATTCAATTCAAATCGATTTAAATCAGTTTATATTAAATTAACTTAATTAGTTTTTGAATAAATTTTTTTTATATCTAGAATATTGTAAGTTAAAAGTAATTTAATTTATTAAAAATTACAAATAAAAAATTTTTAAAATAAAAATAACCTATTTTACATGCCTATATATTATAAAATTATTTATGTGTATTTCTCCTCTTTCTATGCCAATAGACTGCAAAACATTAAGCACCGTATATATTGTTTGGTACAATTAGTTTAATTTATCTGATATTTTGATTAGAATATTATTTGTTGAGCAAGAACAACACGCTACCATTTTCCTTCTTTTTTTATCATCAAATTATGCATATTAAAACGATGGCTGATAAGATGTTAAAAAACAAAACAATGAGAGAGATGAAGATAAGTGAAACTCGTAAAGTGAACCAACCGATCATACAGCCGCCGAAGAACAAGGCGTGGACCAGCCCAACCTTAAACTTGTCACCGCATATCAAACCCCAATCCGACACGGTGGTGCCACTGCGGCCCCCTACCCACTCCCATGAACCCGGTTTGAAGTGACAGACGCTCGAGGCGGCGGCGTCGCATCCTGAACCGGCGGCACCGGGGAGGCACCTCCAGTTGGGTTGGCGGTCGGCAAATATCATGACCATGGTGTGGAATGCCTCGAGGGTCAAGGCAAGGCAGGCGAGGACGAATTGCTTCAGCTGCCACCGCCCGAACTCCCCACAGTAATTCTTTAGCATCTCGTCGATGCACACCTTCACCGGCGGCGGGACTGGCGACCGGAGGTCGTGGCCCTGGTCAGTGGAATCCGAGGACAATGTAGTGGCCATTTCGGGAGTTGTTTCTCTCTCTCTCTCTCTCTCTTTCTCTCTGCTCTGCTGCTTCAGTTTCAGTTTCAGTTTCAGTTTCAGTTTCCTCACATACATATTCAGTTATAGGCATGCAGTCCCATATATACTGGTTGAGTTTGATTGATAAGCTGCCTTTTTTATTTTGAAAGAATATAATAATCCTTCACTTAATAGGGACGTGCTACAGTGGGACGTATCACTTTACACTGTTGAAGATATATTTTTTTTTTTGTGTTAACAGAAAAATACAAATCTCAAGACTCTTTAATTGCTCTAATGGTTCACCCTTCGAGGTCACTATAAGCATCATCCTATCAATGATAAGTGTTGTGATTCTCTAGTAAGATTATCCTACAAATTTTAGTAGGATCCAATTTCTAAACTCTAAACAATTTCTATAATAATTTATGGAGGAAGAGAATAAGCAGCAGACGCTAGAGAATGGGAAAAAGAGAGATTGTGCCAGCAGATAAGACACTAAGAGCAAATTCAGCGCTATATACATAAAATATTCATAATTCCAAGTGCTGTTCGTGTCGGATTTAGTGAATTGAAATGCTCTCTTTCAATTCAGCAAAGTGCTAGCAGTCAGTTTTTGTTACTTTCAAATGTTAGCTTTAGTTACTTTGCTTCCTGACTATTCCTTCAATCATTTTCTGAGAGAGCTGAATTGAAACGTCTAAATTAATGAAGTGGTTGGATAGCTCTTGGTTTAACACTTACCAGACGTGAAAACACTGTAAAGCGACCCCATGCAATTTCATACTCTGATAAGTGACAACTGCTAAACACAACAATTAATATTAATGCATGCATGAATAAGGATGAAGATTATTTCTCTCTATTTTTTGTTTATTTTTTTGTCATTTTATTTAAATTTTGTAGAATGAAAAATAAAGAGACATCTAATTAAATATAAAATATTTAATAAAATTTAAGTGAAAAAATAAGAAAAAAGACAGGATCAGGATCATGATCCTGATCCCGTGAACGGATACAAAGGCTCAGGAAATCAATTCTGCAACGGACCAATGGTGTAAGAGTAGCAATGCCCCGGGGAAAGCAACTAGAGAAAATTCATGTCACTAAAAGCGTCAGGTGGGTCACTCCTTAGTGAGGCCCAACCTAGACTTTAAATTCAAAAATAGAAACCAGAAAGATAATTATAGAAGCCATAATGTGACTTGATGGCAAAGTTAATAGGAATTAATATTTGTTTCTTTATTGCCCTTTTACCACCGTGGGGCAACAAGGTACTTTGGAAAAAATTTAGATAAAATTTTTTAGGTGTTTGTGATATTTATTTTTAATAAAAATATGATATATATTTTATTTTTTAGTTATTTAATTATTATTTTTAAAATTTATAATAATAAATTATAAAAAAACATATATATATTATATTTTTTTAGAGATAAACATCATAAATACTTTTGTGTTGGGTTAAAATACCTTTGTACTTTTCTTTAATATACTTTTACTTATCAACAAAAAAAAGCATCACAAATACGTAAACAACTTTATTTAAGTTTTATTTAGTTACTTTTTAGTATTTAAATGGCTTGTCAAAGCTTCTTTAGGTACATAAGTGAGCGTGTGACGTTTTCGTAAGCAGTAGAGGGAGATTTTGGGAGATTTTTTTTAACTCAGTGAGCGCCAAGTGGCATCAATAAGGGAGAGGAAGATTTTTTTTTGTTCATATGTAAGAAGATATTGTGATTAATAGTAGGAGGTATTTTATCCGGTTAGAATTTTATTTTACTATTTTTATTGTTTGGGTTATTTTGTTGAGTAGCTGTTATATTTTTTTACTGTGCATTGTTATTTTCTCAACAGAAAGTTACCAAACAGTGGATATTAATTTTCCACTCCATGTGCTTTGTCACCAAATTTGGACTAAGTAAGAGGTCGATATGGTTAAGTGGAGTCGTATGCAGGTAATTGGAAAAACCATGAAATTTAACGCGATTTCGTTTCTGAGCGGTTTCAACCTTATCTGACTGTAAGACAAATTTTCCCCTGCAAGATTTATGTGGCCTTCTTTCCAGACTAGTCAATTATCTTCTATGGCACCAGGCAAGAAAGGAAAATAAACAACCGAGTTTTCTACATATTGTAAAATGGTTAAATGACAAAGAGCTGCAACATGTGTACTTAAATATTTTGGCGTAAAATGGGTTCTGTATGTGCGACAATGGTTATTGTTGCCTTTGTGTCAGGGTCCTCAAATGCTCACATCTGAATTAAAGTTTCAAGATAATCTATTCTCATTTTCTTCCTAAAGAAAAGAACGAAACGGAAGTCTTACATAGAGTAGGCAGAAATTTTCGTTCATATATTAAATTACTTATTTGTTTTTTTATTTTTGGAAGTCCTTCCTTATGTGGTAATTTATGAATTTAAGATGGATACTTCGAAACGGTTGTCATATTGATCTGATATGTGTCCTATTCAATATTTTAAAGATATTTTTAGATATTTTAATCTATATCTTTTAATTTTCTTTTTATTTTTTGTATTAATATAAGTAAAATACTACAATAATTTGATAAATAATAGTATTTTATTGTGTCTATAAAAATTAATTTGACTTATAAAACATTAATATCTTTATTTTAATTTAGAATTTGTATTTTTATACTAATATTATGTTAATTTTATATTTTATATGTTATATCATAACTGTATTATATTCTATAATTTTAGAATTTATAATATTTACGTATCAATGTCCTATTGTTTCGTAACTATATTATGCATCCTATGTGATTATGCTAAAGAACTTCTGTATGCCCTTTCCATTTAATAATGCAAAGGGAAACTAATATAGCAGAAAACTTGACCAGCAAGAGAGTCATTGAATTGACGTATATAAAGGCTTTGTTCTATTTTAATGAAATTTTCTGTCCGTCAAACAGATATCCTTTTCTTCTTTTTAATAACCAAACAAAAGCATGATAATATGATGTTTAAAAATTCCTTCTAATTAAAAAGCATTTTAGTAGTGGCTTGAGTTGTTTAATAATTTATTTGAGCTTAGACATACCTTAATGATTAACTATATTAAATACATTTTTTAAGAAATTAGATAAGAGAAATACAGCACTCCTATTATAGAGTTTCAAATTATTCAGAAATAAATAAATTTACAAAATTTATTTAAGTTCATACCTTCTTGAACCACATAACTTTTGTAACATAACCCTTCTATTATCCGTAGAATATTAGAATAGCTTGTCATTAATATTTTATTAATATGCAGGTATCTCTGGGTTGCTTAATTCATTTTACTGAGGTGGGGGACCAATGTGTGGTTTGAGGTATTCAACTAAAAGGCTTTAAAGGCACATTCTGATTGCTGGCACGTGGAATTCTCTCTCCTATGTGTAACGCAGAATAATTTAATATTTAATCTCTGAATGAATAGATAAGATAATTGTACGTTTTGTGAAGAAGACAAAATATTGGAAACTAACTTATCAAATGTAAAGTACTAAACTCACAGAATATGGAAAATAAAGGTACTCCACCATAACACGTTTAATAAATATATTTTATTTCAGCAATACTTGCTATATATGACCAGATTCAATGACAATTCACAAACAACCCACACGACATACTCCATTATCTATTTAATATAGTACCTATTTGAGATTTGAGTAACCACTATATATGAATGCTTGTGTTTCCATTAACTACATTCAAAGAGAAAATAAAAATGAAAAAAAAAAAACTCGAGCCATCGGGTTGCTGGTCTCCTAGTTAAGTTTAATTTAGATTTTTCGGTTCTTGTCTAATTTAGATTTAGATTTAGTTTGAAGAGAAAATATCTTGCTTATTAAAATGGCTAAAATTTAACTGTAGTTTATGTGTAAAAATGTTTATGCAATTTGAAATTCACAAATATTACTCTTAAAACTCACCATAATATTTATACTTGTCGATATAGAAAACTCTCTATAAGGAATTAATATGTATGATTTGTTGAGTTTAAAAAGTGACATATATTGATAAGTTTTTAAGCGAAATTTTCTACACATGACATATATTTGAATGAGCATTTTTGAATTTTAATCTTAACATAATTGTAAGTAGACACAACTTTAATGACTAACGAGTAATGACTTTTTCATATATTTAGATTTAAATAAATATATATATAAAGGGTCCAAGGGGTTACCACGAAGACCTCTGCCAATATATATATATAAAAGATAGGTTTCATTATTGAAAATGAAGAGGATTACAAATACATGGAATGTGTGACCCACCAGATACCACATTATACTACAATAAAATTGGCTTATAGTAATTCTTTAAAAGTGT
Source organism: Ormosia semicastrata (assembly GCA_029884595.1). Classification (NCBI taxonomy): domain Eukaryota; kingdom Viridiplantae; phylum Streptophyta; class Magnoliopsida; order Fabales; family Fabaceae; genus Ormosia; species Ormosia semicastrata. The sequence continues at coordinate 28,858,886 of JAQQTO010000041.1, read as the reverse complement.
ACTATAAAGTATACTAAAGTGTAACATTTGATAAATGTTTTGCTTTTTGGCTCTAAGCCAACACTTTTAAAGTAATGACCTATTCGAGCGTGACATATTATTTAAGACTATGTTTGTTCAATAAAAATAAAAAAGTAAAATAACACAATATTTCTTAACATCTTCAAACTCATTTGAATATTTAAAAAGCGTTCTTTTGTCAAACCTATAAGTCGAGATTCTCTTATGTTAAACCTTAAAACAAAAGTATTATCGAGAGATGGAATGTGACTTAGTAAAGAATCCCTTCTTGCTTTTTTTTTAACCTCCTATAAGAAAACAATTGTAAAAACAATTCTTATGTTGCACACCTTCTAGTTAAATTTGGTAAAACATCATGCTTCATTTTTTAATATTTTTAATGTCATTTATAAGGTGACAATCGATTTTAATCATAATATATTATTCTATTCATTATATGAAAAACTTCAGTATAGTATAAACTAATCTTTTAATTGTTCTCCTTACATTGTCACTTAATACAAGTGTACTAGACTTGTCACCATGATCATAATCTTGAAACTTAATCATAAAGATCTATATAGTTCACAATGTATGAGAAAATAACACTTTTCACGTCAATATTAAATAGCTATTTTACCAAAAATCTTCTTTAAATTGTAGATGTCATTCACGATACATTAATTTAATTATTGAAGATTGAGAAACAATAGATTGTTTCAAAATTTTCTTCCAAGAAATAAGAGAATCACCCAAAAATATACCAAATCTAATGTTTTTGTCACAAGGTAATGTCAATTACTTTTGTCATTGAGCTTTGTTCTTGACTATGAATCAATTGGCATAATTTAAGCGCATAAAGATAGTATAACAAGGGCATAGATTGAGAATGAGTTTCTACATCTACATTTTATGCACGCATGATCTAAGGAATAGGTTGATGGAAATAAAAAACTATAAAGATTTTAAACTAAGATATCACAAAATACAAAGAAACAAAGTTATGTTACATATGAAATAAATGAGTAGGAGAAGCAACAAACCGACTTCCAACATGAACAACATATGAGCAAGTATTCGAGTAATAGTAAGGTATACCAAGCTCCCAACAATAATTACGATATAAAGTAGGATCCGACAAAGGTAAACCATCGAAAATAAGAAAACTTTGCATTAACCTCAAATGAGATAATCAGTGTCTTTTTCATGAATCTTTCATTTTCTTTCATTTATCGATTAGTAATAGCTCGCTCCCAAGAATATTATATTCTAAAATTAAATCATATTTGATCATTTAGATTGAGCAAAGAAGATAACCTACTTGTCGGGTGAAGTTGATATTTGGTCTTCACCAATAATACCCAAGAAATATCGTAGAGAACCCAAATCCTTCATTTCAAACTGTCAAGTAACAAGAATAAGCAATATGTAGCATCAAAAGAAATTACCTTAAATACCATGAAAATAAGTCACCCATAGCCCTAGTGATAATCATGTCATCAACATATAAAGACAAATGATACGAACTTGCATCAAAGCACTTAACAAAAGAAAACTAGAATCATGACTACTTGAAGCAAATCCAAGGAAAGAGATCACAACAAAAAAATTTCCTCCCTTCAAACCAAAGCACGGGTGCTTGTTTAGAGACTATACAATGCTTTCTTGAACTTGTTGCATTACATACCCCGAAAAGAATCATGTAAAACTCCAGGAGGGAGCGCCATATAAACTTCTTCTTGAAGATCTCCATTCAAGAAGGCATTTTTAACATCAAGTTGAAAGATATGCCAACTTAAGCGACTTGAATACAAAACAAATTACTTAAAAATACAATAAGAGTACAATAATAGTCATTTTTGAATAGAGCAAAAATGTCTCCTCATAATCCATACCATATATATAGTAAAAAGTTAAGAAATACCCTTTCAAACCAACCCATAACTTTGTATCGCTCAATAGATCCATCGAATTATTAAGTCTTGATTTTATATACCCAATTAGACAACCAACTATAGTCTTAATACCAAGAGGTAAGGAACCAAGTCCCAAAGTACTTGTCTTTTGCAAAGCTTAAAGTTCCTCATCCATAATTGACTAAGTCATAAGAGGATCAAGAATAGCTTCTTTATAGGAATATAAAGGAGCTCAAACCCGAACAATGAATAGAAGATAAAAATGAAGAAAAAGATGAAGAATAACAAGAATAAGCATTCTAAATCGCGATTCTTTGTAGACTTATGACACGTATGGATTGACGTATTAAGTATGGATCCACAATCTCGGTATAAGAGGGAGCATTTGAGGGACCATAGGAGAAGAGGAAGCAAATGGATGTCTAGCAATGGCAAGTAAAGTACATTAAAGATGTTGCGTCCAAGAACATTATAGGAGTATTTGAAGTACTAGGAACCTAAGATGACAAACAATCGAATCCCAAAAGGATCTATCAGCCAATGGTAATAAGGTGAGATCTAGTCAAACTATGAGTAGTAGATAGAATAGAAAAGAAAGGTAAATACTGCTTTCAAGAAAAAAAATAATGAAGACACATGTTTCGAAGTTATTGGATCAAAACAATGATACCGCAGATTTTCCTTTACCATAACCAAGAAAATACACAAATAGCAGATTGAGAGGACAACTTGAAAAGAACTCTGCAAAAAGCAACTAGCCACATGAGGACAAGAATAAAACAAGTACAACCAAAAACTCTAAAGAAAGAATAATCGGGAGCATACTCATACAACTTTTCAAAAGGAGACAAACAACAAGAAATACAGAAGATGGAATTGTATTAATCACACTTACAAAGAAGAAGAAATTCACCACCCCAAAACACACTAGGAAAAAAAGCCCACAGGGCCAAGTGTATGATGAAGAGAAAACGAGCCAAATTATTTCAACAAAACTGTGCCTATGTTTTCTTTCAAATGAACACCATTTTGCTCATGCATAGGGGCACCAAATATCAAACAATATTTTTTTTGGGGGGGGGTAAATCATGAAGTTTGGTGAATAGTTCCATCTAAGAGACAAAATTTAGCATACTACACAAATTTATTAGAGGTGTATTCCCCACCCAATCACACCTAAAATATTTAATAACAAATGTTGAGTTTTGACAAGAGCATATAAAATGCTATATATATGCAAAAATTGGAACGGTGTTTCATTAAATAAACCCAACAATTAACAAACTTGAGTAAATTATCAATAAAAAGAAACATAATATCGAGACCTCCTTTTGTGGCAACAAGAGAAGGTCCCCAAAAGAGTTAGTACATCGAATGAAAATCAAATCAAAAGGAGAAGAAGAAACAGAAAATACTTTAATTAAAAGGTAAAGTACTAGCTGAAAATTTTGCCGCTTACATCCACTACAATCGATAATATCAAAGTTTGTAAATTTCTAAAGCCCTGTTCATGCCAAAAATCTCAAACAAGAAGATGAAACATGACCTTTTTAGACGAGAATGCCATAAGTAAAAACTAGAAGAAAGAATGACTCAAACGAAAAGAAGATAAATCAACACTATTAGCAAATATACAACTGCAACTTTTTTTTAACTCATCCAAAATATATAGTCCCCCCCTACGGCTTTGTAAACCACTTGATCGCCTTGAGAGATTTCTTCAGATCCTCACATAACAAGAAGAAAGGAAAATGTGACTAAATTACCAATCACATAACCGGCCAACATCTAAGCAAGATTTAATTTGAGTTTAGGAATATGATAAACATTATTCAGAGACAAGTTAGGTGCAATAAAGATTTAAAATTTAACACCTACTAAAGGCATAGGAGTGCCATCAACCTTAATCTCTAATAATCCTAAGTCCCTTATGAATAGAAGAACGAAGGAGGCACGCAAAAAACCATTTGTAAAATGTGAAGAATCTAGAGACATATGATGTGAAGCACCAGAATCCAAGACCTATACAGAATGAGACATACTTGAAGAACTATAAGACAACTGACCCATGGAAGAAGAAGCAGACATAGGATGTGGCTATAAGGAGAGAAACTTCTGAAATTGCTCAGCCAGAGTACTAGGATTAAAGAAAGGACCTAATGAAGCAACTGCTGCAGTATTAGGCCGTGGTGGTCTGTAACCCTGAGGTGGTCTATAAGCATTAGATTGTGGTTTCAAGGTTACCGTTTTGAAGCTTAAGATTAAACATTTGCGATGGTTATGTTGTCTCAACTTAAGACACTTCCTTTTAGTGGGTTTACCTTTAAAAAACTACACTGATCAATAGCTAACCCTCGTATAAGACTTATTCTTATTATTGGAGGGTGGCCTAAAGGATGCCGTAAGAAGCGATGGAATACATTCTGCTAACACGAGGGATTAGAAGTAAAAAATTCTCTTTTCAAAATAAGACTTAAGAACGTATTTCTTCACCAATAACTCACAATTTTAGATAACTACGAGTCAACTAATTCCTCGAATTGCCTTCGAAGAGGAGAACGATGCAAAATTGAACCTCTAAGTCCTTCAAAATCCCTCAATGTATTCATTCCATTAAAAAATTGTATCATCTAATTATGATTTCGGCCTTGATTATTTTTTTTGTTCCAAAATTTATAAAAGTAATCGAGCAATATAAGCACCACATGCCTTTAATTATATAAATAGTTCAAAAGTATACAAGATGTCTTACATAAGAATAAAAAGCACAGAGCCAATTAATCCCAAAGATCTATTATAGCAGTTTATAAAACTCTACGAATACTCATACTCTTCTTTACTAAGAGCTGTTATATCATTCTCTAGATTGATAATAATACAACCATTTGCAAAATTTGATTGATAATAACCTTTAAAGCAATTGATCCCAAAGGTCCTTTGTAGTCTCATACTTCTGCTTTTTTATACATATTAGTACCTATGGAATGCTGAAGATAATGTCATATGAAATTGTTAATCCAAGTAATAATTTTAAAGAAATGCATTGCCCTTTGCTTCCCAGATATCTATCAAAGCAAGAGAAAGAAAATGCCCTCAATTCAATATTCTTAGGTTTCTCAAATTGTTTCACTAAACATATCCCCACACTTTTTACCACTTTAAGAAAGTTTCTCATCACATAACTCCAATACGAATAATTCTTTCCATCCAACCTCACACTCACAGACCCCCACTGAGCAATCATCTCTTTTTGGCAATCAGCTCATGATATCAAAAAGTATCCAAGTTCTTTCCAAAAACATTCTCCAAAGCCAAAAAAAATGACATACCGATTGGTCTTAGTAGGAATTTGGTCTCTTAGAAGATTTTGTGTCAAATTCTTCCAATATCCGAAAAATACCAAAATATAGAAATTGAAAACACTTACCACTTGAATACCCTCTCCTAGAAATTGTACATGGATGCACCTCCATGCATCAAAATTATTCAAAGAAATTGGATTAAGCCTCATCCCAGTGGTATTTCTTCGATACCATGATAAAGAATTCAAAGAAAAATACAAGAACATTTGTGAAGAAGCAAGACAAGGGTTTCATTGATTGTTGAAATGCAAAAGTTAATTTAACCTAAATACAAAGAAATTATATATATTTGCTAAACCAAAAGGAAAATACTATTCTACCCTTAATAAATAATAAAACAAAATAACACAATATTTCTTAACTTGGGTTACCACGAAGACCTCTCTTGGTAAATATATATATATATATATATATATAGATAGGTTTCATGATTGAAAATGAAAAGGATTACAAATACATGGAATGTGTGACCCACCAAATATACAAAATAATATATGTAACCACCACTTATAAATGGGTTAAAGCATTGTGCCAATTAAGAACTACTACAATAAAATTGGCTTATAGTAATTCTTTAAAAGTGTACTATAAAGTATACTAAAGTGTAACCTTTGATAAATGTTATGCTTTTTGGCTCTAAGGCAACACTTTTAAAGTGGTGGCCTATTCGAACGTGACATATTGTCTAAGACTATGCTTTTTTAGCATAAAAATCACAATGCTCTAAAGCGTAGCCTTTTATAAGTACAAAGACAACATTTATGTCATTCACTCTATGAGTACACTTATAATGTATTGTTCATTTGGCAACATTTAAAAAGTGTTCCCTTGTGTCAAACCCTATGAGTACACTTATAAACTGTTCCCTTATGTCAAACCTTATGGATACACTTGTAAAGTGTTATCTTATGTCAAACCTTATTAGTACACTTGTGAAGTGTTCCCTTATGCCCTTCTTGCTTTTTTTACCATATTTATAATACTTTTAACAATTGTAAAAGTATCATTTGTTACTCTTATGTTGCACACCTTCTAGTTAAATTTGATAAAACATTAAAAATGCTTCATTTTTTAATATATTTAATGTCATTTATTTTATATATTATTTTTATAGAATTTTAATTTCATAATATATATATACACTATTCCTTTAATATAGTATAAAATTTCAAGCAATAATATAAACTAATTTTAACATTTAACACATTGTTCAAAGTATTAACTAAGTATCTATAATAACACATTGATCGAAATATTAATCAAGTAATCAAAAGTACTATACTTGTCACCATCATCATAATCCAAAGCACTTAATCAAAATAAAGATATATATAGTTCACAATATATGAGAAAATCATCTTCATTAGGTTCTCTTCATGAACATCAAATATACTAAATAGTTCTTTTACCATCCCCAAATACAACACTAGCATTGTCCTACAAATTTAAATTGAACTAAAGAATTAGTAGTGTATAGATCATTCAAAAACATTAATTTAATTATTGTTCTGTTAGCATAAACCAAAATCGAAAATAGATAAGACATGGGGAAAGAAAGGAATGCAAAATGGATTTAAACTTGAAAAGTTATATCTTGAAAGGAGATTCTAGAGTTCTTACTTTAAGAAATGAGTACCAAATCTAATTGCTTTTGTCTTCAAGGTAATGTCAGTCTAATTACTTTTGTCATTGAGCTAGGTGTTCTTGACCTGCAGTAGAATTGTAGAATCAATTGTAAGCTAGCAAAAAATACAACTTAAGCACAATAAAGATAGTAGTAACAAGGGCAAAGGATTGAGAATGAGTTACTACATCTTCTACATTTTATAGTGAAGAAAGCAAAGGTTAAATTGTAAGTCGTGATCAAAATAAGTGTAGCAATTTTATTGAAACCTAAATCAAAATATACTTAGTTTTTAAGCAATCTTATTTTCACTATCCTAGCCTCAAGAGTATCGGTTGGCCTGCAAACATACTCCTATATTTTTTTTTAGTTTTTTTAAAAACATATAGATGACACAACAAGAATATACTAGGGAGTGGAATGTATGTTACATACCTTCTCTGGAAATAAATGAGAGTATGGAGCTCTATAGAGGCCCGGTCTGACATCTGAGCATTCTGATGCGCGTAAATTACACTAAGAGCAAGTACATTCTATCGCCAAGTAATATAGGAATTGAGTTCCAGTTATCGATCCCACGAGAAATAAGTGGTAATTACTAGATTCATTAAACTCTTGGTTATCTAGACAATTAGAAGAGTAAAGATAAATTCAAATTAAAATAAAAAAACAAATAAAGAAGAAAGATGGACAATCAAACAAAGAATAGATAATCAATGAGAGAGAGACTAGGGTGCAAGGTTCACTTGAATCTAATTATTCAGATTTTCTTTCATTTATGATGTAAGGTAATTCTTTTGCCAATATTCTCGTATTTACTATTGAATCCCAATGGTCATTGATGAAACAATATTATATTCTAAAATTAAATCATCTATTTGATCATTTAGTTGAATTAATTAGGAATGCATTAAGCTTCAATTCAAGAGATGAACTAGCATACTTGTCAATTCCATTAGTAGGAAAAGTTGATATTTGGTCATTCACCAATATAATCCTAGGCTTACCATATAGATCCACTCATTGAATGCGGATGGTCACCGGTCAAATAATGAATTAACACATGCCAAAAGTGATCAAGTTATGACAAGAATGCAAGCAATATGATAGATTCTAAAAGAAATTACCTTATTCAAATTAGAAATCAAACCCAAATAATTAGGAAAATAAGATCCCCCATAGCCCTAGTTATGAGTTTAGCTACTCATGTTCAATACAAATAAACTCATATCACAATACAAACCCATGGAAAGAAAACCCAAAGAAAGGGGAAAACTAGAAAGAAAGAGAAATCAAAACTCCTTTTACAGTGATTATGTTCTTCTAGCCTTCAAGAATTGAATCCTCCCTTCGAAATCATCCTCCAAAGCCTACTGCCGCAAAAGTGCTCTATTAGGATTATAGATTTTCTGCGTGATGTGCCAAGTGTAAAAAGTTTGTTGCATTATGGCGCAACTCCCTTATTTATGGAAAAGAACGTGGTCGATTACTATATGCATTTAACTTCGCCTAAGCGATTCCACAAACGGCTTCACAACTCCATAAGAATGAGTCACTTAAATTATCAGACTACACTACTTGCGTTGAAGCATTATCGCTCAGGCGTTGAGCACTTGCAATTCCATCGACACTAAAGTTATCTTTCTCCTGGATACACTTTGGGCAAATGCTCAAGTGCTAAATGAACCTTTGCTTCGATAAAATTTTGTGCTTTTTCTTACTTCTTTAAACGTCCAGTCTTCTCCATGTGCAATTACTTGACAAAAACACACAAAACAAATAATAAAAACACAATTAAGAAATACTATGAATATAACAAAACTTACAAAGAAAGTTCAATCAACAACATAAAAAGAATATGAAAAACCAAAGAATTGAACTGTAAAAATATGACATATTGACGGTTCATCACATTCTTGTGCTAATAATTTAAATCTAAACCACATATATATGAGTAAAAAGCATTATTAAGATTTAATATATATGTCACACCAAAAGAACAAGACCCATGAAGATAAAATTACTATTAGATTTATAACGAATAAAGTTATCCTAGAGAAAACTTTGATTAAGGTGTTGACAAGATTAAAGACATAAATGTAAAATAATCAAGTTCTAATTAGATCATGAAAGAGACTTCATACTCTTTGCAATACTAGTGAGCTGAAGGTTGTCTTGAAAGATAGGTGGTAACTTGGATATTCCTAAAGAAATAGCAAGTAGCCTATGCACAATGATATCTGCGAGGAAAAAAGCTTCATCTCATATTATTGTGCACAATTGACTAAGTAAACATATTATTATAATGGATACCTACCTACATATCTTTTTATAAGCGATGTGAAATGGGTATATAAAGGAGCTGCAAACCCGTAATGATGATATTATGGAGGATTAAGATCCTCACTACAAAAATAAACTGCCTACAAAAAGAAGATAAAAAATGAATTTTCTCACATAAATTCTAAATCGCGATTCTCATTCAAATTCAATTTACTTGACTCATGCATCTAGTTGCTAGAATGCAGATTAACTTATTGAAGTATGGATCATCACCCTAAAAAGTGTTTCGTATAAGAGGGAGAAAGCATTTGAGCGTAAATAAGACCTTCAAAAGCAAATGCTTGAGCTAGCAATGTGAGCAATGTAAAGTAAACCATTAAAGATGTTGCGTCCAAGAACATTATAGCTAATATTATCCATAAACCATATATAATATATTGTCAGAGAAAACATATTAAAAATCAAGAATGATGCAAAAAACATACAAAATAAAATACTTACCACAACATGGTCATGAGAATCAAAGAAAATTACTAGCATCACCAATGTTTGTGATGATGAGAAAGTTTGCATTTTCCCAATTTTACAAATTAGACATCCAAGTGAAAGCCAACCATAGCAACAGTACGTAGCAAGGGTTCAAGCAAAATATACAAGTGATTTAAGGCAAAAGGGAGATGGATCGTTTCTCTTACCTGCTGAAATGCAGATTCAAATTGCTTTACTGAGTTTCCAAGTTGCTACCATAAAAGAATAATGAATTATCAACAAAGAAGTGTAAACCTCATGTTTCGATCGCACGTTGGCTTTGAAAGTGGAAGTGCTAGAAGCCGCAGATACAGTTCCTTTGAAAGTACCATGACATTAGAAAATACAGAATGCTAAAACACAAAAATGTGATAACTGGTGAGCATACTAACATATAAAAACAAAAAGAGAAAGAACTCTGCAAAAAGCAACTAGCTTGGACTAGTCACCAGCTAGACTTACATGAGTAAGTTAAAGATATATTGTTCCAGAAACAAGAAATCCCACGTATAAAAGTAATATTCATTGTAAGTGAGCAACAAAATCATCAAAGAACTGAAGTTCCCACAACAAGAAATTCACATATTAGTGATGGGAATATCCCTCGCTAATCCCTCGCAAATTACTTCTGTGAGGGATTAGTGAAGAATTAGCGAAGGACATTTTTGTCAATTTTTTTTACTCTGTAAGAAGCGATGGAATACATTCTGTCGCTAAGTCATCGCTAAATACTTGTAGCAACCAGAATTTTCATCATTATTCCATAACTAAGTTGTCACAAATTTTTTTTAAAAAAAAGGTGCCTGTATTCCCTCGTAAATTAACAAGGGAAAATTTCGTAGATATTCCATTGCTATAATTCAGAAATCCGTACCAATTTTAGATCTAGTACTACCAATATCCCTTGCTAATTCCTCGCTAATTGCCTTCGCTATTCCCTTACAAATATCTCTCTAATGTCTATAGCTATTCTGTCGCTATTCCCTCGCTAATATCTGTAGCTACTCATCTCTAATCCCTCGCTAATGTATGTCACTATTCCATCATGAATCTGTCACCAATGGTTGACTATCTTTCACTCTTTATTATGATTTCCTTATCATTCCCTCACTAATCTCTCGCAAATCAGCTTGATTATTTTTTTTGTTCAATTTAAAATATAAAAAAAATAATTTTTAATATCCAAAATACACCTATATAAAACCTCTTAATCAAGACTGAAATCCAACAAATAAATTTATGAAAAGCAATAAAATTGTTATAAAAATAGTCCAAAATAAGTCTACTAATGGTTTAAAGTTATATAAATAGTTCAAAAGTATACAAATAATTCATAAGATGTCTTACAAAATAAAAATAAAAAGCACAGGAAATCAGTCTAAGTTTGTTTTGTCTTCATCATCAATTATAAGCAATGCTTTTACAATTTATTTGAAAACTAATTTTCTTACACATGACTATCTCGTCAATCTACATCATTCTTTACTAACATACACAAGGAAAAATATACATAACCATAGATTTGAAAAAATAATAATACAAATCTTCTTAAATGTAAATTTGGTTTTTATGTTAACCCATTCATAAAATTAGGAAGTCATGCGTAATATAATTGTTTTATATACATATTTAACTTTAAAGTAAATATCACCAAAGGTAAGTATTTGTCTGCACGATCTGCTCAAGAACTTGCACTGGCTTTTTAACTACATCATTAGCATTAACAACCTGTAAAGTGATAGATAATAATATAAAAATTACCTAAATATCAATGCAACTAAAAATATATATAAAGAATGCAATGCCCTCAAATCATATAGCTAAATGCAGATGAATCTAATTTTGTGGATTCCTTTCTTTCTTAAGTAGAAAGTCAAAATGAGACTAAATAAAAAATAATATAATGTGCCTTGATCAACTCTGTTCAGAAGATAGAAATTTAAGCTAATAGGTCCATTTGTCTTCCTTATGTGATGTGTAGGTTGCAATCAAAGTTTAAAAAGCCATTTTCTACAACAACATTCATAACATTAATTATTGTCTTCAATTATTAAAAATCACAAATTAAAATTTGGTAAAAAGATTAAGCATTTCTTAATAAGAGAATCAGACCTGAGTTCCAGCAAGCTTGTTGTCTCAACTGAACCAGGTTAGACTTCCCCACTGAGCATAATCTTCTCCTTTTTGGCCAATCACATACTCAAGGTAAGAATCATCATCTAACACAAGTATCATGATCCAGACAGAAAAAAGAAGTCCAAGTTCTTTCCAATAAACATTCTCCAAAACAGAAACCTGAATGACAGTTTTAGATTCCATCAGAAAGAATAAATAATGGACATAGAAGCAGTATCTGTCTCTTTTTTCACTACTTTTTTCTCATATTGATTGGTCTTAGTAGGAATTTGGTCTCTTATTTGAAGATTTTGTGCTGCATCATCAGTCTTTCCAACATTTGATAAGATTGAAAATTATCATTACTTGTCTGGTAACCACTATCTTTATTAACTAGTAACTAACAAAACATATACAGAAGGCTAGGATGGACATATTATCAAAACACTTACCACTTAATTGTGAATTTTGCCTAGCTTCCTAGAATTATTACATGGATGCATTAAACCAAAGCATCAAAATACAAAACTTCAAAGAAATTTAATATAAAGGATATGCCAAGATCTCAATGGAGTGAAGTGATTTACTTCCAACTACTATGCTTCTGTTTAATTTCCAGTTAAGAGAAGAATGCAAGTTAGAAAAATTTATTTATTTTTAAACAATAGTAATGCTTTGAAAAAGGAGCAAGAGCAGCATAATATAAAATGAAACACATAAGAAATAGTTATAGTTTCTGTCCTTCTCCAACCTACTCAAAAATATTTTTTTTTACTGTTATACGCTACATAACTAATAAACAAATATCCTTAGCATGTTACTGGAAAGCTCTCAATCTTACCAAGAAAATAAAGCACTAACTCTTCAAAGATGCCAAAGCTGGAGCATGTTGAATAACCCGCAGGATTGGAGAGGTTGAGATTATATCTTTCAAGTAAGCTCTGAAGGAACGATAGAGATAACATCAAAGGCCAACCATGTTCTTGCATATTTCCAAGCAATTTGTTTTGGGTTATCAACCAATAAATATGTAATTTTGTCAATGTTAGCCACAAAGAAGATGAGAACTATACCCATGACAAAGAACCCATTGACAACATTATCAGTAATGGAGAGTGGTGCTTGTGGTTTCTTAAGGAATCCGAATTCAAATAGAGATACCTAAGCAATGTAGAGCACCATAATAACAAGGAAAGTTTCCCATATCCTGCAAAATCCAACAAATTTAATTAATAGGACTCATCTGGTTTAGAAAGATGTAAATTTAGACTGCTATAACTATTTCTACATAAGGGGAAAAGAAAAGATAGAAAATTTTTACACAAAATTTAAGTTGCAGTTATAGAACAAATAACAAAACAAGTATATGGAATTTCCCTTGACACTTTTCAATGGTATCCAATCCAAATTCTTCTATTTTGTGTATAGCTACCACTAACCACTTGTTGTTTCTAACACAAGGAAACAAAGCCAAACTTTATTAAGCCAACTTGTGATAGGTCGATGTTCGTGGTTGTTCCTTTGAAAACTCTAATTGAACAAACCAAACCAAATTGAGGATTGAGGAAGGACAACGTAACATATCTTTTTGAAAAGCTATGGTTTTTAGATGGGTTGGATAGTTCCCAATAGAAGAAAAATTTCAGAAATACAAAGTGATGAAACTCTTATTATTAAAAAAAAAGAATGAAACACATAACAAAGAATAAAAGAGAACGAATTTGAATCTTTAAGCAATTAGAAGGAATCACAAGAAAGAGATCCATGTTATCCATTTCTAGTTTTTGGGTAGGAGAAAAGGAAAATGCAAGAATAAACATCGAAAGTCATGAAAACAACCAAATATTAGCACAACAAAAATGAAGAGGAGGATAGAAGATGGGAAAAAAATGATTATGAATACAATATATATCAGCATTGATCAATAAGGAAGGAATGGTGTAACAATAATCTAATAAAATAATAGCAACAAATCAAAAAACAGAAAAGAAAAGAAGTGTAACAACTAACAATTAGCTTCCATAAAAAACAAAGTGTATCTACTTCCTTGTTTCCCCTTCGCTCTCTCAACAAGAAAAAAAAAGCTAAAATATGTGAAATAGTGGAAACTCAAATGGTGTAACTGAAGCTCTCACACGAGGAAGAAGCAAAGTGGATAGGATAATATTTGTTAAAAATAATAATGTGAACATATAAAGAAGAAAACGTAGTGAGCCCTGAAATTGACACAAAATAGTGAAATGGAGTGAAGAACAAGAAAGAACCTGTAATGACGGTCATAGGGAGATATAGTAAAGGGCCTGAGCTTGACTGTGCGGCTACTTCTGGCTCCAAGAGAAGGTAATATCCATGTAGAGAGATTGACAGATCAATCAGATCGTTACAGATGCGAAAAAAAATAGAATCAGAATCAGAATCAGAGAAGAGAAGAGAAGAGAAGAGAGAGAAGAGGGTTATGGTTCATACTAGAAACAGAAGCAGAGAGATCTGTTAGGGTTCAAATTCGCCTCGTCTCATCACCAGAGAAGCATCGCCGAAGTCGATCGGTCAGCGGACTGGTGGTGACTAGCGAGCGGTGGTGCTAGGGCTAGTGGGCTCGGCTGCTAGAAAATGGAAACAATTCGTCATAATGGAAGTAATTTGGATGAAAATGGAAAAGGGAGGAAAATAAAGACGTGTCGCGAGTATTTTTAAAACAATAAAATTTCAAGTTTAAAATTTTACCATGATCTGGGAGGGAATTCCCTTGCTAATTCCCTCCCTAAAAATGACTCAACTATAATACTTACATTAGTGAAGGAATATATTAGCGAGGGAAAATTTTCCTCACAATTCTCTTACTATTCACTAGTTGTTTCCACCTTCAACTCATTAGATTTTGTTTTTAGAATTTAATAAGGGTTCAATTTCCCCTCGCTAATCTCTCACAATTCTCTCATTGAATAGCGAGGGAATTGCAAAGAAAATTTCCATTGCAAGTGAAATTTCCATTGCTAAATTCCCTCGATATTCAACAAATTTCTTATAGTGCACAAACCTGCCCATACGACAGTACCCCCAACAAGTGCACCAACAGTGAAATCCCTCTCAGCTCTAGATTTGCATGATAGAAGAATATTTGCCTCTTGAGGTGTCAATTTTTGCTAAGAAAAAAATAGGAGACATTTGGTGATAATGCAGTGCAGGTAACGCAAACATCAAGTCCAGTTTTAATGAATTTTGAATGGTAAAAAAAAAATTAACATTTGGTGTCAATTTTGAATGAATTTTGTTAATATTTTGTTAATTTTATATTTTATATGTTATATCTTAACTGTGTTATGTTCTATAATTTTTAAAATTGACCATATTTACATACCAGTGTCGTATTATATCCGTGTTCCGTAACTATATTATGCATCCTAGGTGATTATCATTTAAGCTAAAGAACTTTTGTATGCCCTTTCCATTTAATAATGCAAAGGGAAACTACTATAGAGAAAACTTGATTGGCAAGAGAGTCATTGAATTGACGCATATAAAGGCGTTGCTCAATTTTAATGAAATTTTCTGTCCGTCAAACAGATATCCTTTTTCTTCTTTTTAATAACCCAACAGAAGCATAATAATATGATGTTTTAAATTTCCTTCTAATTAAAATGCATTTTAGTAGTGGCTTGAGTTGTTTAATAATTTATTTGAGCTTAGACATACCTTAATGATTTAGTATATTAAATACATTTTTTTAAAAATTAGATAAGGAAAATACAGCACTCCTATTATATAGTTTCAAGTTATTAAAAAAATACAAAATTTATCTAAATTCATACCTTCTTAAACCACTTAACTTTTGCAACATAACCCTTCTATTATCCGTAGAATATTAGAAGAGCTTGTCATTAATATTTTATGGATGTGCAGGTATCTCTCTCTAGGTTGCTTAATTCATTTAACTGAAGTGAGGGACCAATTTGTGGTGTGAGGTATTCAACTAAAAGGCTTTAAAG
Source organism: Ormosia semicastrata (assembly GCA_029884595.1). Taxonomy (NCBI): domain Eukaryota; kingdom Viridiplantae; phylum Streptophyta; class Magnoliopsida; order Fabales; family Fabaceae; genus Ormosia; species Ormosia semicastrata. The sequence goes on along the minus strand of JAQQTO010000041.1, from coordinate 28,843,072 downwards.
GCACATTATTATTCTCTCTCCTATGTGTAACGCAGAAAATTTTAATATTTAATTTCTGAATGAATAGATAAGATAATTGTACATTTTGTGAAGACGACAAAATATTGGCAACTAGCTTATCAAATGTAAACTACTAAACTCACAAAATATGGAAAATAAAGGTAGTCCACCATAACACCTTTAATAAATTTATTTTATTTCAGCAATACTTGCTATATGACCAGATTCAATCACAACTCACAAACAATCCACACGACATACTCCAATATCTATTTAATATAGCACCTATTTGAGATTTGAGTAACCACTATTTATGAATGCTTGTGTTTCCATTAACTACATTTAAAGAGAAAATAAAAATGAAAAAAAAATACTCGAGCCATCTGGTTGCGGGTTTCCTAGTTAAGTTTAATTTAGATTTTTTTGGTTCTTGTCTAATTTAGATTTAGATTTAGTTTGGAGAGAAAATATCTTGCTTATTAAAATGTCTAAAATTTAACTATAGTATATGTGTAAAAAATATACCCTTTGAAATTCACAAATATGACTCTTAAAATTCATCATAATATATATACTTGTCTATATAGAAAATTCTTCATAAGGAATTAATATGTATAATTTATTGAGTTTAAAAAGTCATATTGATAAGTTTTAAAGTATAAGAAATTTTCTACACATGACATATATTTGAATGAGCATTTTTGAATTTTAACCTTAACATAATTGTAAATAGACACAACTTTAATGAGTAATGAGTGATAATTGTTTAATATATTTAGATTTAAATAAATATATATAAAGGGTCCAACGGACTATCACAAATAGGGGTGCACAACTCGATCTGTGAGCCCGCGAATTCGAACAACTCGACCCGACCCGACTCGATCAAATATATTCAGTTGGTTTGGGTAATCGGGTCTATTTGGGTCAAACTCGATAAAACCATCTAGATATTGGTTCGGGTAATGAATTTAGTGAACCAACCCGATGACCCAACCCAAAGACTCGAGAAAACGATGTCGTTTTGCCTAAATTCAAACCCTCATTTTATTCTTTCTCACTTAGAGTGCACAACCTGATTCGGTGATCCGCGAACCCAACTAACCCGATCGACCCGATTTAAAATTTGACCAACTTGATTACCTAATCTGAACCAACCCGATTCTAATCGGGTTTGTTCGGTTCGGATTACTCAAATTTTTTTCTCAAAAACCGATCCAACCCAACCCGACCTCACCTAATTGATTTAGATTTTTTCCTAAACCCGACCTAACCCGTGATCACCCCTAATCACAAAGACTTTTGCTAATATCTTTTTTCTTTGTCATAAATAAGATAAGTTTCATTACTTAAAATGAAGAGAATTTCAAAAACATGGAATGTGTGATCCACCAAACACCACATTAAAAACAGGTGCAGCCGGCTTGGGACCGGTGCAATACTACAAAAGCACAACACTAACAAACTAAAGGTGTCCAAAAGGATTGGGTCGACCCATTTGTTCTGGCTTAATTCTAGCCAGGCTAGGTTAGGATTGAAACATTATGGGTTTATAAATTCTTATCCCAATTTGACCTTATTTTGACTATGGGTTGAGCTAACTCAACCTGTCTACCAACATTATATGTTGTTTTTTTATCTTTAATTTTTAACATTTAAAAAATTTTATTATTACATTTCAATACTTTTTTTTCATAATTTAAATCTCATCAAATATTAAATAAAAATATTTTTTATGAAAACCAATAATTTACATTAAAAATAAGAATAAAATTTGGTGGCTTCTCCGATGGCACACAAAATGTGTGACCATTGGTGGCCTTGTCTTCTTTTATTTATTTATTTGAGCTTTCTCCTGAACATATTAATTCGTCCAATCTTGTTTTAGTTTGTTTTTCTTTTTGGAGTAGATCATCTTTTCGAAGGAGATGTTTACTTAGCCTTCTTATTTCTCTTTCTTTTTGTTCTTCATTTATTCTTTTACTTTTATAAAATATTCAAATCTTTCACTTAATTCTTGCAATATACTAATTGTATGTTGTATTTGCTTTTCGTTTTCTATTTTTATTTGTTTTATTTCTTCTTTATTCATTATTCTAATACCTGCTTTGATACCATATTTTGATACCTAATTAATTTCCAATAAATCTTGTATATTTTCTTATTCATATCCTTTGTTTTAAATACCGAGTTAAATCATTTACTTGATTTGCTAATTTATTAACTTCGTTTTCTTCATTAAGCTTTTCTAGATCATAAAGTTTTATTGGTTTAGGAATATGTTTTTCTTTATACTCGAGTAATTTTGGTTTATTTATAAATAATCCTAATTCTGTTATTTCATTTTTCTTAGAATAATAATTTTTTCCTTTTCTATAAATAAATATGGGATATCTATTTTATCATTTTCTTTGAATGTGATACTATGATGTGAGTTAGTTAATGCATAACTAACACAATAGGTTACGGAGAAAATTTTATCTCCTGGTTTCATTAAGTTTTTCCTTAAAAATTTATGTTCTAATGTTAGAGTCTGTTCTAGTCTTTGAGTATTTAAAGGGATTCCAATATTTTGGCGTATTTCAAATTTTAGTTTTCCATAGGCTAAAATTCCTTCTATTATTCTTAATATTTTATCTTTTAAATCATTAATTCTATCATCTTTTAATATTAACTTTATTGATGAATTAATTTCTTCTTGAAAAGTTGATTTAATTAATACTTGTACCGCTCTTATATGAATATATCCTATTTTTCTTCTATCTTCATCATTTTTTATTTTTCCTCTTAATTCCATAATTTTTCTTTTATTTAATAATTGTAAACAAATATTTCCATGTATATCACTATATCTATTGGAGTTTCATTACTTAATTTTCCATAATAAATAATATTTTTTCTTTGATTAAATCATTTTAATAATCCACTAAGTCTTTCTTTTCCATGCATATTTGTATTTTTAGTTAAATCTAATTCTTCTTTTTGTATTTTCTTATAAAGGGATTTATTTATTAGAATGCTTCCTTCATAATTTCCTTCTTCTTCGGCAGTATTTAAATATTCTATATCATCTATCTTTTCTATTTCCATTTAAACTAGTTTGTCTATGTAGTTTTTTATCGTATAAATACTTAAATTAATTCTTGGAATTTCTATTTTTTCTTTTATAAATATAACTAGTTCTTCATATCTTATTTCATAAGGCTTTACTACTTCAAAAAAATCTATTCCTAATAGTAAACTAGTATTTTCTTGGTTTGAAACAAATAATTCAGTTTGAATATTTACAATTGAATTAAAATAAATTTCTATGCTAGTTTTTTCTTTAAATATATCTTTTTCTTGATTAAAATTTACTATTGTTCTAGGGGTTGTTTCTTCTCTTTTACATGTTAAATCTTTACTTATATAACTAATACATGGTCCAGTATCATTAAGTACAGGTAGTATAATTCCGTTTACTCGTCCTAATACATGATATTGAGAATGATTGTTTAGAATGAGTTTTATAAACATACCTGATCCGCTATTATAAATTTCTACTGATATCCTTCCTTCTAGTTCCTTGCTTTGTTCTTCTGAATTTTCTGCAGGTCCACTGCGGCTTCCGCCATTTGAATAGAATAAATTTGTTTAAGTAAGGTAGAGTGAAAGAGAAGAGACTTGAGTAGAAACAAAACTTTTTTATTGCTGGGTGATTATAAGCACAAAGTTTTGGTTGGACACACTCTCAAGTGCCCAACTAGCGTTCCTGAGAGACTAGCACAAAGTTTTTTTGAGGAAAACACTCTCAAAGACTGAGAATTTTTAGAATTTAAAAACTCTGCCCTTCCTCAGTATAAGAGGACTTATTTATAGGCAAAGAGAGTCTAGGTCTATTTACATAAGTATTTGTAAGTGCTTACATCAACAACTGAATGATTTATAGAGTGACGTAAGGGCTTACATCATTCTTCTGTACTTGCCTCATCTGATGATACGTCTTCTTTAATTGTGTCGGCCACTCCTTTACTTTTTGTGCATCTTTTGCATACGTGGTTCCCACTTTCTTTAATCATTGCGCACAAGTCATTGAGTACAGCTGGCCTATATTCCATTAGTGGGCCTTGGAATGCGTAAAATAGAAATTCAAAGCTTGTTAAAAGATTCATATCTTTCTCCTTTATTACTTTACCACTCGTTTTGCTGAGTAATAAAGTTATTGGTGCTTTGTATATGGTCTTTATGAATAATTCATTTCTGATGCTCTGACATTGCGAATAAATGCTTGTAAGCTGATTTGTCAACATGACAGTGATTTGATCTTCTTCTAGGACAACTCCATGTGGTTCGTCTCTGAGTGGAAAGTTATTATTGCTTACTCCGATATAAACTAAGTGTTTGGCTTGTTGCTTTGTGATGAAGTCTGGATAAGCTAAGTAGAACTTCAGAAAAATACTTCGCTTCTTGGCTATGTTTTTCTTGAACATCTGGACTGCATCTTTGAAATTGTGAAGAAACAAATTAAGTTCTTCTAAATTTAAGCTTAAATAAAGACAATCAATAAGTCTAAACTGAAACATATTAAATGCCAATATTGGAGGTGCTCTGGGAAGGATAATTGTTTTGATTCGAAAAAGCTTTCGATCAACCATGTAGCAACAGTTGACCTTTTCTTTGTCATTCCAATTAACTAGTCTTTTGAAATTTTCCCAAGAATTTTCTTCTGAGAATTGTACCTGTAATTCATGATCTTTCCTAGAAGTAATTTGAAAATTATCTAGGGAAGAAGAGATTTTCCCCAAAATTTTAAGTGGTGATTGCTTTACTGGTGGATTCTTAGTTGCTTCTGAGAAAGTTCTTGGTCTGAGATAAAATTCTTTTTGTTTTCCTTTTTCTATATATTCTTTCAACGCTTTCTCTGCTTCTTCTTTAGTTGAATATGACTTGTGTAGGACTCCTGAGATCTTCTGGCAATGTGGTGCTGCTTTATACCATTCATCGTATATTCCTAGAAATGGTCAATTAAAGACTACGTACCATTTATTAATCTTTTTCTCTTCTTATTGAAGTACTTCTACAAGAAATCCTTCTGCTTTAAACTGTAAATTTAGAACCATGATGTCTGCTTCAATTAATTCTAATTCCTTCAGCTTTTGAGCTCTTAAAGCTTCTTTGAGTTCCAGTTGTTGCTTGATTATTTCTAGTGTGCCTCGCTCCATTCTCTGGATAATATATCTGCAAACACGTTCTTTTCTCCTTTAATATGTGAAATTGAATAGTTGTATTTGGCAAGCTTCATTTTCCATCTAATTAGTCTTCCTTGCTTGTATGTTCCTTTGTGATTGATGTTCTTGAAACCTGCAACATAAGTAGAATCTGTTTGTACAATAAATTCTTTATCAAACACATAGATCCGATGCTTTTCTAACATTCGGATTAGTGCCAATGTTTCTTTTTCATGAGTAGGATAATTAATTTCACTGTCTAAAAATGTTCCAGACATATATCGGCATAGTAATTCTTTCTTTTGACTGGGAGATTTCGCTTTTATAACATCACCCCAATGTTCATTAGATGCATCAGTTTCAATAATAAGTAAGTCATCATCTGAAGGATGGTATAATTCAGGAAGATCCTGACATAAGTATTTTAATTTTATAATAATTGCTTCATCTTCCTCTGTTCACGACCAGAGGGCATCCTTTTTTAGCTTTTGCTGAAGTAGTTTTCTTTCTCCAGCAAGATTTTTTAGAAAAACCTTCATTGGAAATATACGTTAGTAGACCAAGGAATCGTTGTAAATCCTTTTTATCCTTTAATTTAGTTGGAAAACTTTGAAGCTTTTCTAATATATGTTTTTGCATTATTATTCTTCCTTTTTCAATTTCTAACCCTAAATAATTAATTCTATTCTGAGCTAAAATAGCTTTTTTCTTACTTAATACTACTCCATGTTTTAGACATTTACTAAGTATTAATTCTACCTTTTTAAAATGATCATTTAAATCTTTATTAGTAAAAATTAATATATCATCAATATAGATAAGGCAAAAATCTTTGAACTCCTTAAGTATGGAATCCATTCTTCGTTGGAAGATACCTAGAGATTGTTTCATTCCCATTAGAAGTATATTCCATTCATATTGTCCTTGAGGACAACTAAATACTGTTAAGGCTTTAGATTCCTCTGTTAGTCAAATTTGATAAAATCCAGACTTACAATAAAAAATACTGAACCAATTCATATTTCTTATTTGTTCTATAATTAAATCTTTTCTTGGTAAATAATATGCATCACCTTCCATAACTTCATTCATTTGCTTATAATTAATTACCATTCTTCTTTTTCCCCTTTTAATTTCATTATGATTTTCGACGTAGAATGCTAGTGAAGAATGTTTACTTTTTTATGGTTTTATTAATCATTTGTCTTCCATTTCTTTAATATCTTTAGCAAATTCATCTCTGTCTTGTTTTGTATAAATCATAGGTTTACATTTTATTTCTTTTGTTGGGTCTTTTAATTTTAGTTCAATTAATTCCATATTTTTATTATTAATTTTTGGGTCAAGGAGATTTTCACTACATGTTTTTTCTAAGAGTTCTTCAATATGAGCCTGTATTCTTCTTCTTGGTTCTAAATTAAGTAATATTTGACGAATTTTTTGACATACTTCCACAACTATCTCACCATTTTTAGTTTGCTAAACTCTGATTGTTGTTCAGAGTAAATATAGTCGAAAAAATGAATAATTGGTATTTTAAGGATTTCACATATTTGTTTATTTTGAATATATGGTGTTTTGAGCGTTATATGTTCTAAATATGGACAAAATAGAGAATATAAGCGCAAGAAGTTATTTCCTAAGATCATATCTAGTCCAGTTTCTTGTTGGTATATAGTAGGAATAATAAATAATTTTTGTTGAATTGTTAGAGTAATTCTTTTGGCTACAAAATGTAGAGGATGTATAGATCCGTCTACAATTTGAATTTTTAATGGTTTTTTCTAATTTTTCTCATTTTTCAAATAGTAATTTTGTTGCTAGACAAATGCTTGCTCCCATGTCTACGTAGGCTTCTGTTTCTTTATTGCTTTTCAATTGTAATTTTAATGCAAGTACTATTTGGATTTTGTTTATTTTGAAGATAATTCATTTTCTGCGTATTCATATATACTATCTTCAGTATTACTTAGTTCATCTTCTAAGGGTTCTAGGTTATATATTTTATATTGTTAGGGTCAAAACGTGTTTGCCCATTTGCTAACCGCAAGTGCACGGATCGCACAAGTAATACAGATACAGAGTAAAAGTTCGTTCCCAGAGGATATTCGATTATAAAGTTAAATACCAACCAATAGCTTAATCAATTCTAGACAAGGACATAAAAATAAGAAAATAATAAACTAATCTAATCTATAAAAACAATAAACCTAAAAGCGGTTAGGTTTCAGGAAATCTTCCTTCACTCCCTACATCTATCAACAACATGCAATCCCCCTTATAAACACAAATGCATTGATTAGGTTAGCTTGAGAATCTTCATTAGTCAAAAGCCTATGTCTAGGTCAATCAACCCTGGTTTCAATTGCCCAACTCACTAAGTTTCCTTGAGAGCCAACTCAACTTCCACTCATGAATAATCTATTCTCAATCACACACTATACATGGCCAATAGGTATATTTCTATCCTATTAACGAATCAACTCATCCAAGCCAATTGAACTCGTCGAACATGCATCAATCATACCATATCCATATCAACAAATCTTATTTCTAGTTCATTTGCCAATATTAGGATCATGCAATTGAGGCCAACCAAGAATAAGCATTAAACACAGATAATGATTGAACCATAATCAAACATCCACACAAACTCAGAGAAGAACACATCATTAATATATATAAAAGGATCCAAAATATTCCTAAACAAAGCTTAGCTATACAAAAGATAAGGAAGAGAAGAGAGAAAAGGAAAAGAGAGAAAGAAGCTCATTGATTTGTCTCTGAAGCTTGAATCCTCCTTCAATCCTTTGATCATTGCCTCTAATCCACCAGCAATGAAGATCTAGCCAAGCTATCTAACCTAAAACTAACCTAAAAGAGAGAAACTAGAAATGGAAATGGCCAAAACGGTCAGAACCCTGAAAAACTAAGAGAACATCTAAGAAAAACGCATGAAAATATATTTATAGGCTCAGCTGGCCGCCTTCACACCGCGGCGCCCACATACTTTTATTTACGTTGCGGCGCCCACTTCACTAGGTCGCGGCTCTCTTGCCTCGGGTCCAAGTATGGCCTGGCTGAAAATCCTCTCAGCGTCGCGGCGTGCTCTGCCTTGCGCCGCGGCGTTGACCACTGAATTGCTAATTTGGCTTCCTCTTCCTCTTTAAGCTCATTTGCTCCATATTTGACCTTGTTTAGAGCCCTTCCTATCATAGAGAAAACACCAAATCAGTAACATATATAAATCTACTTAATCCATGATCATTAAAGCTCAGTTTTGCACAATAACATATCAGAAAGGCTTAGATTCAGAATATATCAAATATAAGTACAAAACCCTCCAAATATGCATTTAAACAAGGACATAGCATTCATTCTAGCACAAGGATAGGGCACAAATAACTGCATTCTATATAGCTATCATATATACCTTTTTTTTATTAATTTTGTTTTGTCTTTAAATTCTATTTCTTTTCGTTGCGGACATTCATTTGCATAGTGTCCTTCATTTGCATAGTGTCCTTCCACATTACATATCCAACACACACATTTCTTTTTTCCTTTTAGACTATATTTTCTTGGTGTTTGTCTTCTTTTCCTAAAATATTTTCGTTTAGTATTTTTATAAGCTCTTTTTCTAGGATAAGTTTTTCATAGCTAGTTTTGATTTTCTTTTATAATATTTTCTTCTTTTTGTTGGTTGAATACATCCATAATTTTCTGAATTTTCTATTTCTGGAATATCACAACAAATTGAAGTTCTTCCTTTATTTAATTGTTCAATTGTTTCTCTTTGTATACATTGTTCTCTAAGGGTATGGTAGAGTATTTGTATAATTCTTCCTAGTGTTTGAGCTGTTTCCATGGGTTGAGTTTGCCAAATATTTCTTATTTTAGTATTAAGTGGATATGGTAATTTATCTATAAAAAGATCTATATATATTGATTTTGTGTCATTATTTAATTGATAATAATATTTTTGGTATTCGCATATAAAGCTATCAATTTCACACATATTGCATATTTGCATTTTGTTTAAATGTGCTTTAGTTTTTTCATGTAGAAACCTATTTACTTCATTGTTATGTTCTATAGTATTATATCCTATGAATTTTTGATAGATTAGATGCATAATAAATCTAGCAAAATCTTGATTATTTTTCACATTTTGAGCATATTGGTACCATGTTTCATCATTTATACTTATAAGAAATCTTTGTACATTTCCTTCTGTTTTATATACTAATAAATTCTTCACATCTAATAAATTTAATCCACTAAATCGTTCATCAGTTGCCATTAATAGTGTCATTTCATTAGTCCATTAAAAAAATACTTCTTCTTTATTTCTTACACAATCAATATTTAATTTATTTTTAATTCTAAAATTTTCATATCTTGGTCTAAATTCTTCTTGAATCTTAGCCCATCTTCCATCTTTTCTAGCATATCCTTGTTTATATGTAGTTTTTTTTTCATATTTATCCCAATATTTTTCTAGTTTACCCCAAGATTCATCCCATTTCTTTTTTTTTTTTTTTTTGTTCCACTCGATTCTCTTTTTTCCATAAATATTTCATCAAATTCGATTTTGATTTCGATGTATTGTAATTTAATATTATTTCTTCATTTTCTTTTTTGGTTTCTCGTTTGTTTTACCTCTTGAATTTGTTTATTTTCTTCCTCAATTATTTTTAATTGTTCTAATAGTTGTTGAATTTCTTCAATATCATTTGATCTTTTTAAAAGATTTATGTATTCATCTTTTATCCTCTCCATGAAGGTACTAGTTTTTAAATTTTTGCCGATTCTTGTTCTATTTTTTCTACTAATTTTAATTTCTTTGGTTTAATTTTTAATAATTCATCTAAATCCTTTTTTGTGAAATATTTATTATTTTGTTCACCTTCTAATAAATTTTCTAATTGTAATAACATTTCTTCAACTTTTTTATTTTTATCCTCCTCAATTTTTTTCCTTTATTTGTATTTTTAAGCATATCCCTTATATTATATATTTTATTTATTCCATTTTGTATTCGATCATTATGTACACTTTATAATTCTATTAATATTTTGTATTAGTATAATTATATTTTTATTTATTTCTTCTATCCTTTTAACTAATTCTTGGTTCATTATTTCGATTTCTTCTAAAAGTCCCATTTGAATATTTTATTTATCTTTTATTTTATGCTTATTTTGTTTTATTAGTTACATGGTGCCCCTGAAGCATCAGAGAATCCACCATAAAATTTTTATATATTATATAAATTACACAATAATACTTTAATTAAAAATTAAACATAAGATTTACAAACCAACTTAACCCGGTGTAAGCTAGTTATCATGTCAAGTCGGGCTAAAATTTGATTTTACATTAAAAATTTTAGTCCAACTCATGTACTGTATCGAGTTATTCAAGTCAATATATTAAGTTTAGTCTATTTTAATATTATTTTTAATTATTAACTATCACGACACGTCAGAATGTCGGCACTCTAAAGCAATGGCTGTATATGTAAATAAAAATGAAATGGGTGGGCAAATGATTATGTGGTAATGGATAACGACAAATCTTGGGTCCATTCATTATATGAAGTAGCAGATTCACTCTCATATGACAGCAGACACAACACAACACAACACAATCATACATACCCCATCTGCTATCATACGGTGGAATTGGAACCCATTCTCCACTTCTAGTTCTAACATAGGAAAACCTTCCTTTCATTCTTGCTTCCTGCTTTATTATTATTATTATTATTATTATTATTATTATAGTAAATTACGGTTCACCTCTTAAGGTTTGTCCAAAAGGCAGCAAATCCTAAACTTACTAAAAATTACACTCCAACCCAGTTGACCCATTGACAATAACAAAGTTCATATATATTTAACGGACTATTCCATCTAACCATCTTGAGTGTTAATTAACCAAATAGTTTAGTAAAAGAACAAAAACTTACAACAAAATTTATAGAATGTTTTTTGTTTCCTCTCTTTTATTTCTATCTGTATCTATAAAATCTTGATCCTTTGTATTTATTTTGCAAATCGGAAAAGATATAATTATTTGAGGATAAGAAAGAAACGTGTAGGAATAGGATGGATTTAATTACATGAGGATAAGAAAGGAACGTCCTTCCAATCATGGAGTCGGACTTGAACAAACTTCTCATTTCTCATCATTCAACCTGCAGCAAAGGTCGTTTTAGCATCTACCAATGATATGGTTACTTAAATAAAGCATATGAATATTAATAACTATTCCCGATAATGACCGGAACTCAGAACGGTCGAAAGGAGATCTACTGAGGTTTCCTAAACGGAATATTTGTGGAGCCGGTTCTTAGGTAAACTGGTAAGCTTAAAGAATTACGTCAATATGGTAAAAGCTAAGAGAATTGAAACATCTCGACCTGAATAACTGAGCTGGCTTATATAGGAACTATTCCTCGAATTTCTACCGTTTAAGGTCATTTGAATCTCTCACCCATGTGATCTACGTTATGCTTGGTCTTAATGGTATGGAACCGTTTTTGAACGTTGGTCATCAGGTCAAGATCCGATGACTGTTGATAGTCCATGATTCGAAACCTCGAGTTTTAGTAGGTCGGGTATGAGATCCGAATACTTAGGTCAGCCCACAAGCGACTAGGTACATAGGTAATCCGACTAAAATTGGGCCAGTACGGTCCACACCCCCCAGCTTAGTCAATCTTTAGATTGACCGAGCTTTCTCTTTCCATTGGTCGGATGAGTTCGTCCTACACAGTTTTCAACCGGGTATGTAAGTGGCCCGACAATAATTGGGCCAGTATGGTCCAAAGCCCCCCAGATCGGTCAATATTTAAATTTGACCGAACTTACTTTCTATTGATTTTGTGAAGATGGATCCAAACCCTGCAGATTTTTCTTCTAACCAGGCGCTTGATTTTTCTTCTAACCAGGCGCTTCGTTATCTGTGTACGAAATTCAAATATAACCTGCCACGTGTCATGCTTTTGTTTATCAAACGTTAGTTACGTCACTTCACCATTAAAACGCCTGACTCCATCAGGACCCTTTAAAGAATTTCGACTCTTGATATTCCACCGTTGGATACATCCAACCATCGTGCTTGAAACTTTTCATTTTCCTTGATCTTTGATTAGCGGTTTTATTGTTTTAAACACTGCCAAGCTATACTTCATTTATTCATTTCCTTATTTCACTTCTCGACTTCTTCTTCTCGACTCCTCCTCTTCTCTGCGTGCTGCTAGTTAACCCATTTTTAATCCAAAAGATTTTCTCATTCTGTGCAAGTGATCACTTCCCATTTTTCTTCACACAGCCTTATGCACCCTTCCTCTATTCACGCATATTCCAGGTAATCTCTAAAACACAAGCTTGAATTTCCTTTCGTTTTGATATCTATTTTTGAAAGCAAGGGGTGCGTAACTAGGATTTCTGTTTTATTCGCCTTCTTCCTCAAACAAAATAGGTTAATACAGTATTAGATTTCAACATTAGTGGAAGTTTGTTGTCGAGAAAACAGCTGTTAAGGTACATACCCTGAAAAAAAAACCCAAAGGAAATCTTGAGGGTAGTTTAATTTTACGCACCAAACCAGGATGTCCGATCATCCAGAAAATACATCGGCAGGAGAGGAATCGATGCCGAGCTACAACTGGGTTCACCCAGCGGTTAGTAGATACCCCTCAATTTACAATACAGCCGAGATTATTAACATGCTCTGACAACGTGTCTTACTTAGCCGAGATGGCGATGAAGGTCATTTTATTTGCCTTCCGTGCCGAAAGGATGAGCTCGTATTCATGTCATCGTATGGCGACGATCAAGTCGGTTGGGTGTACATGTACGAAACCTTTTTTAATCGGCTGAATTTAAAGCTACCTTTTACTGATTTCCAGTGTTCGGTACTGGGCCGTTTAAATGTTGCCCCCACCCAACTTCATCCCAATAGCTGGGCCTTTGTAAAAGCTTTCGAAGTTTTGGCAAACTTCCTTGATAGAATCCCTAGCACCGAAGTGTTCTTCTTCTTTTTTTAGTGTAAAGGAGTTAGTAAGGAAGGTTAGGTTTCACTCAATAGCCATCCCCGTAAAAAACTTTTCTCGGCCTTTGATTCATTATATAAGAATTTTAAAAGTAATTTTTTCTGAGTTATGACCCGTCACGGCGACATACCCTTCTATGCCGACCGACTTGGGATAGAGAAATTCCCTCTTTATTGGAGAACAGAATCGAAATCCATACTGAGTGTTGAATACCGAAGCCTTTTGCCAACTAACTAGGATTTGGTCGACTTCTTAGAAGATTGTCCTGTTCTGGACATCAGTATGTTTGTCAGATTTAGGGATTATCCAAACAAAATTGCACATTTAATGAGTAAGTTTTAAATCCGATGTTATTGACTCATTTTTTAACCTAAACAGACTTTTAACCCATTGTTCTACTTTTCAGAATCGATGGCACCCTGGATCTCAATTCGGCAGTTGAAGAAGTTCGTGAAAAAGAAAGACCTTCCGACCGACATGGTTGAAGCAGAAAAAATAGTTTCCGAAGTAGAGAAGACTGAAGCCCTAATTTTGGTTGCTGACTCCTTGATGTGGTGTGGAATGTGATTAAAAATAAATATAAAAAACAGTTGCCAAGTTCCACCAAAAATATAAAAACCTTGCAACCAATTGTAGTAAGTAAGGGTCGATCCACAGAGAACCAATTCAATTAACACTATCAATCCAATTCCTAAATTAAACTCTGATGAAAAATAAACAGTAAAATTAAAAGGGGGGTTTTGTTAATTAAAACTAACAAAAGAAATTAAACTTAAACCAAAGCAGTAAACACAAATTGAATTATTAAGTTAAAGATATTGGTTAAGAGATGGAATCCACCACTAGATTTATATGATTATGCCAACTTACATACCCTTTATACTAACATGATCAATTATGTTCTTATGTGATTGTGAGAAAAATCCCGTGTCTTCCTTAAGTTTCGCTTAATTCAGCAACCGCTCAAATCAAACCCTAACCATTAGTTATTTGTAAAGCAACCGCTCTTACACCTACCTAATGATTGCATTAAGAATTAGAAAACCAATCACACTAAGATCTAATCACACACCGGGATTAAATTTCTTAGATCATATGTTTCACTAGTCATACCACCGCAACCGCGCATAGCAATCCTAGTTTTACCACTCTCGAAGTTTGGCAAGAATATAAAGACCTTTATATTGATTTATGAACAGAAACATATAAATAAAAACATAATTGTATTGATATAAAGAAGTATGCAAGATTCACATAATCAAAACTAGAGTTTCATCTTCTCTTAACTAATCAAGGAGTTTAGCCACACATGGCAAATTCAAAATCACAAGAAAAATAGAAGAAAAACATAGTTCAGAACGAAAGTGCAAAAGAAAACTAAAGATCAAACTAGTTTCCAAAAGTTGGGGATGATCAATCTCCGATTGCTCGAACCCGAGACTCCAATCTTCGATCTTATCTCCCTTCTCCTTGGTCTTTGTGTTTCCCTCAGTTCCCTTGACGGCTCTCCCTGTCCAGATCTCCTTTAAGGGCTCTAAGCAACCCTATTTATAGGTTTTGAAACCTAATTTAGCATTAAAACTCGAATTTAAATTTCTGATGCGATGACATGGGCCGTGTCATATGACACGGCCCAACCCGTGTTCAATTCTGATGACAGATTCTCAGCTATTCCAAAGTCAGAGAAGAACACGGCCCACCCCGTGTCACTTGACACGGGCCATGTTCTTGGTCAAGGCTTGAAATTGACTCTTCCACGTGAAGTCAGAGAAGTACACGGCCTACCCCGTGTCATTTGACACGGGCCGTGTTCTTCAAAATCTTCTAGTCTTCAAACTTAGAATAATAGACGGCCTACCCCGTGTTGATCATTTTCTTCTAATCCAGCCTTGATTCTTCATGAATGCCCTTCTTCCTTTGCTTCTGAGGGTAAAACTAATCTTCTTAAGTATTCATCTTTCTCCTCAAATGGCCATCAAGCTTGGTTTGATGCTAATGGACTCAAACACTCAAAGATATCCTGAAAAGCATAATTCATTTATGAGTGTTTATAACCACATTTAGCATAGTTTCACAATAAACATCCAAAGACAACTTTAAATCAGAAACTTAGCTAAATGTCAACAATTGAGCACATATGGAGTCCAATTAAATCAATCATAAGGCATTTAAAGTATGAAAATAATCGACAGATCAAATACTCCCACACTTAGCCTTTTGCACTTCTGGGCAAAACATAAGACCAAACCAAGGAACCGGGAAAACAAAACAAAACAAAACCTAAAAATTCAAAAGACTCAGTTTCCAATGATATTCAAGAGAGGCAAAAGTTTGTAAGCAAGAAGAGCAAGAAAAGATTCAAGGAATCAAAACATTCAAGAGATAACAGTTCTTCACATTTCCAACCAACAAGCAAGGCATCTTCAATTTGAAAAGCATGAATTAAGAATGATAGATCCTCACAAGATACACTCTCAATCTCTCAAGTGTTTACCAGGTAAGTATTTCACTCAATTCAACCCATGAAAAATGCACTACCATAAGCTTGCTTATCTTCTACTTCTCCACTACTCAAACACATGCACACACAAATCAATAGGACTTTATTTAAGGTTGTAATGGGGTTAAGGTAAGGGAAGGAAATAATATGAGTATGGTAAGATGAGCACCCAAGAGAATGAAAGAACATTGGGGAGGAATTCAATTGACAAACATGAAATTTTTATCCCCTCAAATCTATATAATGCACATTCTCTTTACATATTCCTTTCCTTTTTCTTTCTTTTCTTTTACAATCTTTCTTGAATTTTTTTCTTTTCTTTTTCTTTGCATATATATATATTTTTCACCAACACCTTGCATATTACACATCAACTTGCACAGCTCCCACACTTGTCCTATTAAACACTTGTAAGCAAAAGAGCTCCTCCAATGAAAATGAACCAATGCTCTCTCATTCCCTAAGGTAAGGTAAAATCATGGTTTTTCACATAAGGCATATAATGAGATAAGACAAAGAATAGGCAAATAGGCTCAAGGGGTTAATCAAAGGGAAATAATGCAAAGTTGGCTATTTGGCCAAAGTAGTTAATCACAAAAGAATGCCTCAATCACGTTCATGTATGCAAGTGAAAATGTAGCTTCAAAAAGATTTAAAGCAAGTTCTAGAGTGATCAATATGACATGAGTGAAAATCACACAAGAAAGAAGAGAATGGTATAAATGTTAAATCCATCCATCAAAAGGCTCAAAATCTCACCGGGTATGCATCTATCAAACTCAATTCATCAATCAAACATCCAAAACCAAGCATGCCAAATTCAAGATGACAGAAGAAATTTATAAATCATAACATTGAATTTCAGTTGCTTCAAACTCAAACTTCACAAATCTTAAAACATCATTGGAAACCAAATAAAAACACACAATTTTTTTTTTTTTGGTTTTTAACAGAATTAAAATGCAAAAAATATTAAACAAAAATTAAAAACAGAAAACAGAGTAAAATCCTCCCCCACACTTAAATTCTACATTGTCCTCAATGTAAAGCTCAAAAGAGAAATAACATTCATCAAAATCATCAATTAATGAAAGACAAGTAAAATAAAATGGAGGGAAAGAAAAGAAACATCCTTATCAAATGAGGAAGCTTCCACCAGGGTCCCATGGGCCTTCCTTAATTTCTTTGGCCCCACCACTGAATTGTAGCATGTTCACTTCATCAACTCTATTGACATTGTCTATGGTGGACCATGATCCAAAAGCAAAATCTACCACAGTAGTGACCGCCATCTGGTGCACTTTTTTCTTTTTTTAAAATTCTGCAATGGGCTTCAACTCCATCGCCCTTTGTGTATGCGAGATGTTTAGCAAATCGTGTTATGAGCATTGTTGATAGATCCTTCAATACCATTTGTAGCTGCATAAACATAATCATCACTCTCAAATATGCAGAAATCTCAAGACAAATAGCACATATCATATCACCACCACAATCGGTACATGAGTGGCAATGGATAGAATCATTAAAACCAATTAAATCGGGAAATTCAAGACACAATTCAACATCAGTTTCCTCAACTAAATCAAAAGTAAATCAATATGAAAAATAGAATGCTCCTCCATGGGATGCTTCATAGCATCAAAAATATTAAATTGAACAATCGAGTCTCCAAACTCCATGGATAGAGTTCCTGCATGCACATCTATTTTGGTCCTCGGCCGTTTTTGAGGAATGGCCTTCCTAAAATGAGTGGAGCCTTCTTTGGATGGTGACTCCCTCCATCTCTAGAATATAAAAATCTGCAGGAAAGATCAACTCATCAACCTTTATCAATACATCCTCAATCAACCCGGCTGGATATGCATTGCTTTTATTAGCCAACTGAATCACAACATCTGTAGAATGCAAAGAGGCAAGTCCAAGAGAGTTAAAAACAGACATAGACATTACATTAATAGAAGCACCTAAATCTAGCATGGCATGCTCAAATTTGTAATTGCCGATAACACACGGAATTGTAAAAGTCACTGGATCTTTGCATTTCTGAGGCATAGGCTGGATGAGAGCGGAAACATTTTGGTCCATACTGATTTTCTCATTACTCTTCAGCCTCCTCCTCTGGGTGCATACTTCCTTAAGAAACTTGGCATATTTCGGGATTTGCTTGATTGCATCCAGCAATGGAATATTTACTTCCACTTTCCTGAAAGTCTCAAGAAGATCGCTATCCTTTTCATCCTCGACTTTCTTGCTCTTAACCAACCTACTAGGGAATGGAGCCTTAGTGACATACTTAGGATGGAGTTCAGGAATACTCAACTTGGGAGCTTTGGAGTTTTGCCCTTCCTCATTTACCTCCTTTGACTTTTGATCCTTGTCACTAGTGGCTTGTAGAGGAGGTGGAGGTTCATCTAACCTCTTCCCACTTCGCAATGTGATAGCACTAACAATTTCTCTCGGATTTACTTCTGGTTGCGAGGGGAGTTTCCCAGAAAGTTGGCTCTGAACCTTATTGATTTCAGTGGCTAACTGCCCCACTTGATTCTGCAAGTTACTGATGGTGGCCCTTGTTTCTTGTTAAAACTGAATGTTATTAGTGGCCATTTGTCTCATCAACTCTTCCAATGAGGGCTCAGGTTACGTAGGAGCTTGAGCTTGTTGTTGCCTCTGAGGAAAATGTGTTTGCCTTTGCTGAAACCCTGGAGGTCCAAAAGCTTGAGGTTGAGCCTGGGGCTGCTGTGCATAGTTAAAGTTGGGATGATCTCTCCACCCAGGATTATATGTGTTGGAGTAGGGGTTGTAATTCTTGGAAGAGCCATCATATCCCCTACTGTTTTTTACCTCCGCAGGTGTGTCCTCTTGCAGAGTAGGACACATATCGGTGGGATGTCCTGAAGAACAACAAATCCCACAAGTATGTACTGGTACTTTCCCATTATCCATTAATTTTTGAACCATGGCAGTCAATTGAATCATTTGTTGCTGCAAACTAGTTGTTTCAGCCTCTTTAACAGCTCTCACTCCAGTGTCATTCCTGGTGAAGAATTGTTGAGTGTTAGCAGCCATCCTTGAAATCAAATTCCTAGCTTCTTGGGGAGTCTTGTCAACCAGAGCTCCTCCACTAGCAGCATCTATCATGTTGCGGTCCATAACTAGCAAACCCTTATAGAAGTACTGAATCAAAAGTTGTTCACTTATTTGATGTTGAGGGCAACTAGCACATAGCCTCTTAAACTGCTCCCAGTAATCATGAAGTGATTCCCCATGCCTCTGTTGGATGCCGCAAATTTCTTTTCTGATGGTTACGGCCTTTGAAGCAGGGAAATATCTGTCTAGGAAAGCCCGAGCCATGTCCTGCCATGTCTGAATGGATCCAAGTGGCAAGTAGTACAGCCACTCCTTTGCAGAATCTTTCAATGAGAATAGGAAGGCTCGAAGCTTGACTTATTCTACTGAAATTCCTGCAGGCTTCATGCTAGAACAAATCACATGTATCTCTTTCAAATGCTTGTTAGGGTCCTCCCCAGCTAATCCATTGAAGGATGGTAAAAGATAGATTAGGCCGGATTTCAGCTCAAATGCCCCTTCATGTTCGAAATCTCTATGCACAGAGGTTGTTGGTCCAAGTCTGAGCACCCAACATCCTTAGTGTATTTTCGCCATCACTTCTTCTTCGGGTGGCTCGAGATATCTCGGATGCCGCAGAATGGAAAGATCTATGTGACGGGCAAATTCAACGTCGAGGTGTGAATTGTGAGCTAATTTGTTCAAAGTAACGCTAAATTCCTCGATTGCTCGTTCACCTCTTCACCGGGACATGAACACACTGCAAGATAGTTGAAGAGAACAATTGAAACTATTAAAACTAAAAATAAAAACAGAGATAAAATAAGAAATAAATTAATAGCGCAATTGGAAAATTAGTTCCCCGGCAACGGCGCCAAAATTTGATGTGGTGTGGAATGTGATTAAAAATAAATATCAAAAAATAGTTGCCAAGTTCCACCAAAAATATAAAAACCTTGCAACCAATTGTAGTAAGCAAGGATCGATCCACAGAGAACTAATTCAATTAACACTATCAATCCAATTCCTAAATTAAACTCTGATGAAAAATAAACAGTAAAATTAAAGGGGAGTTTTGTTAATTAAAACTAACAAAAGAAATTAAACTTAAACCAAAGCGAAGAACACAAATTGAATTATCAAGTTAAAGATATTGGTTAAGAGATGGAATCCACCACTAGATTTATATGATTATGCCAACTTACATACCCTTTATACCAACATGATCAATCATGTTCTTATGTGATTATGAGAAAAATCCCGTGTCTTCCTTAAGTTTCGCTTAATTCAGCAACCGCTCAAATCAAACCCTAACCATTAGTTATTTGTAAAGCAACCGCTCTTACACCTACCTAATGATTGCATTAAGAATTAGAAAACCAATCACACTAAGATCTAATCACACACCGAGATTAAATTGCTTAGATCATATGTTTCACTAGTCATACCACCGCAACCGCGCATAGCAATTCTAGTTTTACCACTCTCGAAGTTTGGCAAGAATATAAAGACCTTTATATTGATTTATGAACAGAAACATATGAATAAAAACATAATTGTATTGATATAAAGAAGTATGCAAGATTCACATAATCTAAACTAGAGTTTCATCTTCCCTTAACCAATCAAGGAGTTTAGTCACACATGGCAAATTCAAAATCACAAGAAAAATAAAAGAAAAACATAGTTCAGAACGAAAGTGCAAAAGAAAACTAAAGATCAAACTAGTTTCCAAAAGTTGGGGATGATCAATCTCTGATTGCTCGAACCCGAGACTCCAATCTTTGATCCAATCTCCCTTCCCCTTGGTCTTTGTGTTTCCCTCAGTTCCCTTGACGGCTCTCCCTATCCAGATCTCCTTTAAGGGCTCTAAGCAATCCTATTTATAGGTTTTGAAACCTAATTTAGCATTAAAACTCGAATTTAAATTTCTGATGCGACGACACGGGCCGTGTCATATGACACGGCCCAACCCGTGTTCAATTCTGATGACAGATTCTCAGCTATTCCAAAGTCAGAGAAGAACACGGCCCACCCCGTGTCACTTGACACGAGCCGTGTTCTCGGTCAAGGCTTGAAATTGACTCTTCCTCGTGAAGTCAGAGAAGTACACGGCCTACCCCGTGTCATTTGACACGGGCCGTGTTCTTCAAAATCTTCTAGTCTTCAAACTCAGAATAATACACGGCCTATCCCGTGTCATTTGACACTGGTCGTGTTGATCATTTTCTTCTAATCCAACCTTGATTCTTCATGAATGCCCTTCTTCCTTTGCTTCTGAGGGTAAAACTAATCTTCTTAGGTATTCATCTCTCTCCTCAAATGGCCATCAAGCTTGGTTTGATGCTAATGGACTCAAACACTCAAAGATATCCTGAAAAGCATAATTCATTTATGAGTGTTTATAACCACATTTAGCATAGTTTCACAATAAACATCCAAAGACAACTCTAAATCAGAAACTTAGCTAAATGTCAACAAGTGAGCACATATGGAGTCCAATTAAATCAATCATAAGGCATTTAAAGTATGGAAATAATCGACAGATCACTCCTCCGAGACCCAATCAGAGTCATTGATCGGAGAAATCGGGAAGAATGTGACGAAGCAATTAAAGTTCTGAAGGTTCTTACTTCGAAACGCCGAACACTAGGTGAGGGCTCTTCTTCTGAGAATCAGGAAACACGAAGTGCATTTGAGGCACTGAATGGCTTCGATGCTAATGCAGATGGCCCTTCGCTCTGGGTATCTTCTTTTCCCTTCGAGTCCTTCTTGGAAACACAAATCTCTCTGCCAAATGACAAGGAGAGAAAAGATAAGGTCGGTGGGATAGGTCTATGCCGATGGACAGAAGTTCAGCTACTTCGAGCCACAAGTGCGATCATGTTGGTAGAACATGAGCTGGAAAACTCGAAAAGGAAGTTATCTTCCTTCAATTCACTCTACCGAATAGAACTAGAAAAAACTCAATGAGCTCATCAGGAAGAGGTCTCAGCTTTAAAGAAAGAAAATGAAGTCTTAAGACAAAAAACCTTGCGTATCGATGACCTTGAGAATCTCTTGTAAAACTAGAAAATGAAAAGAAAGAGGCCGCAGAGAAACTTTCGAGTTTGAAGATGGCGAAAGAGGATGCCGAGAGACAAAATATGGAGGCTAATCGAGTCCTGATAGAAGCCTTAAAATCAAGGGATGCCCTTAAGGCCGAATTAACAAGCTTAAAAGAGGAAGCGGCCGAGCAGAGGATCGCCGATTTTGAATCCGGTCTAAAGCAGGCAAAACTCCTTAAGCTCGACGGAGCATTTGACGATAGGCTTGGCGAGCTTGGTCCGTTCAAAATTGTAATGGATGGCCGAATTGTTGATCCACCAGAAGATGAAGATGAAGATGAATGAACAATATAATTTTAACATCTTTATATGCATTATTTTGTTCGAAACAAAAACTATTGCAATGTTTATTCCTTTTCCGGAATCGATTGTAAAGAATATTTTGTTTTTAATGTAGTTAGCTATGTTAGAAATATTTTGTGTGATCATTATTTGTCCATGTTTATCGAAGTAAACTTTATTTATTTTCATTATTTATTTTTGTATTTTTGGTCGGTCTGAAATACCGATTTCGATTTTATTCATCAACTTTGGCTGGAATCGTCTTTGGCCGGCATCTGCTGAAAAGCCGGCATCATTCATCAGCTTTGGCTGGCATCGGCTTTGGCTGGCATTGACTGAAAAGCCGGTATCTTCCATCAGCTTTGGCTGGCATCGGCATTGGCCGGCATCGGCTGAGAAGCTAGTATCTTCCATCAGCTTTGGCTGGCATCGGCTTTGGCCGGCATCGGCTGAGAAGCCGGTATCATTCATCAGCTTTGGCTGGCATCAACTTTGGTCGGCATCGGCTGAAAAGCCAGTATGAAGATGTTTAACTAGAATACTTTAATAAACAGCAATATTTTGATAAAAGAAAGGGTCCTAAGATGTGCCTCGTGAAAACCTTCCAGGCAAAACCTAGTGGAAAAAAATATTGGTAAGGAAAAAGAGTACAACATCCTTAGTACAAAAGATTTAACTAAAAAATTTCCTTAAAGAGGCTGAGTTCCAAGATCTAGGAAGAGTTCTTCCGGTGAGTTCCCCGATTTTATAAGCTCCTCCTCCAATAACTTCTACAATTCGAAAAGGCCCTTCCCAGTTGGCCGACATCTTCCCCTCACCTTGTGGTCTCCTGGAGTCTTCCACCTTTCGTAAAACCAAGTCTCCCTGCTGAAAACTCCTCGATTTGACCCAGCAATTATACTTCCTTGCCATCTTTGCTTTGACTGCTTCTTTGCGAATATGGGTGACTTCCCTCTCCTTTTCCAGTAGATCAAGGTCAGTTTTCCTATGCTCATCATTCGTTTCTTCAGAAAATATTATTCTCCTGAAGCTCGGCTCCCCAACTTCAACCGGAATCATAGCGTCGGCTCCGTATGTGAGTCGAAACGGTGTTTCTTGGGTCGAGGACTGGGGTGTAGTATGATACGCCCAAAGAACACTAGGTAATTCTTCTAGCCAGAGACCCTTAGCATGATCTAGCCTCTTCTTAAGTCCTGCCAAAATTATTTTGTTTGCAGCTTCGGCCAAACCATTGGTCTGTGGGTGCTCCACTGACGTAAAAACCTGCTTAATTCTATTCTTATAACAAAATGCTCAGAATTTTTTGTCAATAAATTGTGTTCTATTTTCAGATACAATAATAAATGGTAAACTAAACTGGCATATAATATTTTTTTACACAAACCTTTTTACCTTTTCTGATGTTATGCTGGAGAGAGGCTCGACCTCGATCCATTTTGTAAAGTAGTTGATTGCCACCACAATGTATCTCATTTGCCCTGCTGCGATTGGTAAAGGTCCCAACAAATCAATTCCCCATCTACAGAACGGCCATGGAGTGTCAAGGTTATGAAGTTCCTCTGGTGGAGCCCTATGCAGACTTGAAAACTTCTGGCATTTTTCACATTTCTGAACATACTTCAAGCAATAGGACTTCATAGTAGGCCAATACAATCTAGCACGTAAAACCTTTCCTGTCAAAGAACGTCCTCTAATATGACTGCCACATACACCTTCATGAACTTCCTCCATTACCGACATAATCCGATTTCACTCAATGCATTTTAGTAAAGGCAAAGTGAATCCCCTTTTAAATAAATCTTCACCGATCAAAACATAATAGCTGGCCGATTTTTTGAGCTTTTGAGCCTTCGATTCATCAGTCGGTAAGTCACCATTTTGCAAATATCTAATGATCGGCACCATCCAAGAATCTAGATCAGTGTTTATGGCAAAAGATTCTTTTACGTCGATGCTCGGACTTTCTATAACCTCCTGAATGACTGATCTATTGTTCCCGGTTCTTTTAGTACTGGCTAGCTTGGATAATAAGTCGGCTCGTGCATTCTGATCTCTTGAAATATTCAAAATTTCAAACTCTGTGAATTTTTTGACAATATCCTGCACTTTCAATAAATATTTTGTTAACTGAGCATCTTTAGTTTGAAATTCACCCTTAACCTATCCAGTCATCAGCTGGGAGTTTGATTTTGCAATCAGTCGGGTTGCTCCCATCTCAGCAGCAAGGGAAAGTCCAGCTAGGAGGGCTTCATACTCTGCCTGATTATTACTCGTTCGGAAGTTAAACCTTAAGGATTGTTCGATCAAAATTTCATTAGGCCCTTCCAATATAATTCCTGCCCCGCTTCCTTTCACATTTGAGGCTCCATCAACAAAAAGATACCAGAGGTCATTATTTGAGTCATGCGAAGAGGGTGAGGATCATTCAACCAGGAAATCAGATAATACCTGTGCCTTGATCGGCCCTCTGGGTTGATACTGGATATCAAATTCAGACAGCTCGACCGACCAAAAGATCATACGACCTGCCAATTCCAGTTTTCTTAGAACTTGTTTAATAGGTTGGTCGGTCATGACGATTATTCGATGACTTTGGAAATATTGTCGAAGACGTATTGCTGTCACCACGAAGGCCAATGCCATTTTTTCTATCCTTTGATATTTGGTTTTCGGTCCTTGTAGCACTCGGCTCACAAAATAGACTGGACGTTGGTCTTTTCCATCTTCCTTTATCAATACCGAACTCAAAGCTTTATCAGAAATAGATATATAAAGCAATAAAGAGTCACCTTGTTCGGGTCTAGTTAGAATTGGTGGTGTGGTTAAGAAATGCTTCAACTCTTCAAACGCCTTTTCGCACTCCTCGGTCCATTGAAAATTATTCAGTTTCTTTAGGCATTAGAAAAATGGCAGGGATCGGTCGGCAGATTTCGACAAAAACCTTGATAAAGCAGCGATTCTCTCCGTTGGTCTCTGAACTTCCTTAACTGACGCAGGGCTCCTCATGTCCATTATAGCCCTACATTTTTTCGGATTGGCCTCGATTCCTTTGTTGGTAAGGAGGAAACCGAGGAATTTCCCACCTTGAACACCAAACATACACTTCTCTGGATTCAACTTCATGTTGTACTTCCTTAATTGAGTAAAGATTTCTAAGAGATCGGAACAATGGTCGCCGTTGGCCAACGTCTTTACCACCATATCATCAACGTATACCTCGATGTTCCTACCGATTTGATCCTGAAATATTTTGTTCATGAGCCTCTGATAGGTCGCCCCGGCATTTTTCAGACTGAAGGCCATAACCCGATAACAGTAATTCCCGAATTCAGTGATAAAGGCAATTTTTTCCTCGTCGTCCCGGTGCATCTTGATCTGGTTATATCCTGAATAGGCATCCATGAAACTGAGAAACTGATATCTGGATGCATCATCGACTAACCGGTCTATGCTAGGTAGAGGGTAGGAGTCCTTCGGACAAGCCTTGTTCAAGTCGGTAAAATCTATACACATTCTCCATTTCCCCGTCGACTTCTTGACCATGACCATGTTAGCCAACCACGTGGTATATTCAACCTCCCTTATGAAACCTACCTCCAACAGCTTTTTGGTCTCTTGAGCGGCAGCCTCCTGCCTTTCGGCTCCAAGTTTCCGCTTTTTCTGGGCAACAGGCTTTATTTTCTAATTTACGGAGAGTTCATGAGTAATTACCTCTGGGTCAATTCCTGGTAAGTCTGCTGCAGTCCAAGCGAACATATCAAAATTTTCTTTCAACAGCCTTTCCAATTCATTCTTAACATCGATTGGAAGATTGGAACCGATGCGTGTTACCTGATTTGATTTCGGGCCCAAGGATATAACTTGCAAATCTTCTATTGGCTGAGGTCGATCTTGCTCATCACTCCTCGGGTCTAATTCCGCCATGTTGATGTGCAAAGGTTTGCCTGACGACTCAACTCGGTTAGTCACCTCTTTTTGTTTTGGCTTTAGACTTTCGTTATAACATATTCTTGCCTCTCTCTAATCTGCGTGAACCACACCTATCTCGTTTTTGGAAATGGGAAACTTTATTGTTAAATGCGGGATTGATACCACCACTCCTAAAGAATTAAGAGAAGGTCTTCCAACAATAATATTGTATGGAGTATGAGAATTAATAACCAGATATTTAACAAGAATCATTTTCAAGAGTGTACCTGTTTCGAGAGTCGTCCGGAATTTAATATATCCTTTCACATTTACCTGTTCGCCTGAGAAACCAACCAGACACCCATCGAAAGGATTTAACTCGGTTTCTGAAATTTGTAATCTACGGAGAGTCGACAAATAAAGTATATCTGTTGAGCTGTCCTGGTCAACCAAGACCCTCCTAATCTAGAAATTTCGGCAATGATGGAGATCACCATTGGGTCATCCAAGTTTTCATTGAGACCAGTGAAATCTTTACTGGAAAATGAGATCACCGGGCTTTCTTCATATTGCACCGGAGAAGGATGACTTACAGACATAACAGCTCAGAGATATCTTTTCTGAGATGAATTCGAACTCCCTCCTCCAGCAAATCCTCCGGCTATGGTGTCGATCACTCCTCTAATCAAATGATCCCGGGGATCCGAAACAGCAACAACGATCTTGCACTTTTCTCCCAAGCTTGGGCTCCTTGGTCTGGGTTGATTTCCGTCTCTTGTCTCTTTTGCTTCTCTACTACGGCTTCTACGCCGATATATATACTTCTCGAGATGGCCTTCTCGAATGAGTTGCTCAATTCTATCTTTCAATGTAATACAATCCTCTGTTGAGTGGCCATATACCTTATGAAATTCACATCTTTTGCTCTTGTCAACATTTGCCAGGGTCCTTTGTTTTCCTGCGTTCATCGGAATTTGAATCAAGCCAGTGCTATAGATTTCCTGTAAAATTTGATCCTGAGGAGTATTCAAAGGAGTGTCTTTGTCAAAGACAGATCGAACTCTCCCGAATGTCTCCCGCAAACCTCGGTTGAACCTTTCTGAGTGGTCGCTATTGCGTGTTATTGTTCTGCCCCTCGGGTTGGATCGCCCCCCTTGAATTTTTTCAAACAAAATCGGGCGAATGGAGATGTGAGGGCTGCTTCTGCTTCCTGATGTTTCCAGATCGAAAAATTGCCGCTCCATCTGCTTTCTTGCAAGAGCTATTTCTTCCATGTTTATGTATCTTGTGGATCTATCCCACAAATCATCAAGGTCCAAAGGGGGTTTTCTGGCCAAGGAATCTGCAAATGGCCCTGGATGTAATCCTGCCATGATTGCATGTAAAGACACAGCTGGGTTTAGATCTCTAATTTGAACCGCTTCTTCTTCGAATCTCCGCATAAATTCTTTGAGGTATTCATCTCTTCCCTATCTTAAATTGATCAGACTTGCCGAAGTCTTCCGATGTGTCCTGCTGGTAGAAAAATGATTAAGAAATTTAATGGACAATTCAGAAAAGTCATAAATTGAACCTGCTTCGAGGCTTGAGAACCAAAGTAAAGCCGATTTCTTCAACGTTGTCGGGAAGGCCCTGCATTTGATCGGATCCGATCCGCCATTTAAAAGCATCATGGAATTAAACATTGTAAGGTGCTCCTGCGGATCAGTCGTCCCATCGTACAATTCCATGGTTGGAAGTCGGAAGCCTTCCGGGAGTTTGATTGACATTATAAAATCCGAGAATGGATGATCAGCAGCCGGAAGAGAATGATTCTTGTGGTTCATCTGCAAACGAGCTTCACGGTCGGTTACTATTTGCTGACTTGAGCGTTGATGAAATTCTCTCGCCATATCCTCATTAAGTAACCCTTCAATCTCCCTCTCTGGCTCTGCTCTGTGTTGCTCTTTGTTGTTCATCCGATCAATCTGTTCAATCCGACTGTTAATGTCCTTTATTGCTTGCATGAGCATCTCCATTGGACCGGGCTGAGGATCACCTGAATTCTCTCCATTGACAGCGTGGTTCTCATTGCTGGCCATAACTGGTCAAAGAAGTGAACTTTTCGGATGATGAAGTTGGTTGCTTGTGAGGTAGGAAAAGTTTTACCTAACCCCACGGTGGGCGCCAAATGTTCCAGATAATGACTGAAACCCAGAACGGTCAAAAGAATATCCACTGAGGTTCCCTGAATGGAATATCTGTGGAGCCAGTTCTTGGGTAAACTGGTCAACTTAAAGAATTACGTCAATATGGTAAAAGCTAGGAGAATTAGAACATGCCCGACCTGAATAATCGAGTTGGCTTATATAGGAACTATTCCTCATATTTCTACCGTTTAAGGTTATTTGAATCTCTCACCCGTGTGATCTACGTTATGCTTGGTCTTAATGGTATGAAATCGTTTTTGAACGTTGGTCATCAGGTCAAGATCCGATGACTGTTGATAGTCCATAATTCGAAACCTCAAGTTTTAGTAGGTCGGGTATGTGATCCGAATACTTAGGTCAACCCACAAGCGACTAGGTACATAGGTAATCCGATCAAAATTGGGTGAGGACGGTCCAGTAACTATTTTTAATTGACCCAAATAAGTAATGGCAGTCATATTAAACTATAGAAAAGTTAGCTTACTTATTAACAAGATTCAAAGTTCAAACAAACCAAAATGATTTAGCATTTTGGGACGCTGCTTAGAATCTGTGTAACATCAACACGGCAAACGCCCTCTCTCTCCGGATCTGTCCTCATGCGGTTTCTATTTTGTTTTGTTTTTTGTTTTTAGTTTTCCAAGTTGCAGATATGAGTACGGCATCGATGTTGTAGTGAGATGGTGGCACGTGGCTGGTATACAGGTGGAAGAGCCAGATCTAGCAGTGAGAATGGAGCGAGGCCAGCTAACAAATCTGTCCTCGTGGTGGTGATATAACTCTAGAAGAATGGTGCGAGGGCAGCTACCAGATCTTAACATGGCTGGGATTCTGACTATCAGCTAATACCCGTAATATCAGCAACTGACCACCCAATAACTTCTTTATGCTCTATCAATATATCCGCTAATTGATACTCTTGAGATTCATCTAAATTAAAAATTACAATGATATGTAATGTTTCATCAGCACCTAAAACACATTACTTTAAGATATTTAGAAATGACTTCGTCTCTAACTTACGTGGCTTTAAAATGGGAGAGATTCTTATCATAGACATCCAACTTTGGTATACTAAACTAATAAATTATTAATACATCAATAATTATTATTAAATAAATATAAAATTTTTTAACTAGTTAATTGTAATTAAATTAATAATGTGCTTGACAGTTTATTTTACACATTTACCTTTAACTAAATGCATACTGTGTTTGCTTTTAATCTTCTTGAAGTGCATATGTCACACTTTTAAAAAAATAAAAAAAGTTTTTATTAATAAGAAAAATAAAATTTCACTTTATAAACAATAAAACGATAGCCTTTTTCTTTAGCTGAATAAAAAAGTAAGAAGATAGTCTTTTTTTTAAGAAAACGACAGTATTTATTAGTAAAAAAATAATTTATATTTAAAATTAAGTAGCATATACAAGTTCTTGTAAAATGAAAAAATTCAACATAACTTTTCAAGTTGTATAAGATTTTAGTTGAAATTTAAATTCTTAGGTTACCAGGAAAAAATGAAAACAATCCTCCCGTGCATAACATACTTAACAAGATGAAAAATGAAAGTTTAAAACACAAGTAACACTCACGAAGATTAAACACAAGTACAATATGCATTTAATTAAAAAAATTAAAAGAGAAATTATATTTTTACAGATTAAATAACTTATTTAATAGTAAATGTGTAAAACAGCTGTCAAGCACATTATTAACTTAACTACAGTTAACCAGCTAAAAAGATTTTATATTTATTTAATAATAATTAATAATGTGTCAATAATTTATTGATTTAATACACCTAAGTTGGATGTCCATAGTTTAGATAAAAATCTCTCTTAAAATGGATGACAAAAGTGGGGATGGAGACAAGGGTGATTGGTTGGACTTTAGGTTATCACCTATCCACATTCATCAAATGAATAGAATCTAACAAATAATTTATATCCCTAATGATCGAGTCAATATCAAAATCAACATCAAAATAATTCAAACATACCAATAAAGGATCATCACAACTAGAATGCATAAATGAGTTGTGAGTCAAACTATTAATCAAATTCAATTCATATACATCACTATCATTATCATCAGACGTCTATTTACTAATATGAAAAATATGAAGCTCAATAGTCATATTCTCAAATGATATTTTCATCACACAACTCCTGCAATTAATCAATACATTAGATGTAGTAAGAAACAAGTGACCTAAAATAACATGAATAGGGGAATAGGGATCACAAATAGGCTCAGTATCAAGAACAATAAAATCAATAGAAAAGTAAAAGTTCTAAATTTTTATCAACACATCCTCAAAAATGCCCCTGAGATATTTAATCAAATCTATCAACTAATTGGAGAGACATCTTAATAGGTTTCAACTCCCCTAAACCTAATTGCAAATAAACATAATAAGGCAATAAGTTAACATTTACACTTAGATCTAATAGGGCTCTCTCAATATGATGATCTCCAATTTTACAAGTAATAATGGGTGATACAGAGTCTTTATACTTAATAGGATATTTATTGAGAATTACTGAACTTACCTGTTCTGTTAAAAAGGTCTTCTTTGGAACATTAGACTTTCTTTTCATAGTAAAAAGATCTTTCAAGAATTTAGCATAAGTAGGAACCTATCTAATAGCATCAAGAAAAGGCAAGTTAATATGCACCTATTTAAAAAATTTCAAAATATCACTTGACTGCGTAGTGTTCTTGGGATGTACTAATCTATGAGGAAAACAGGCCCTAGGCACATACTCCTAAACTTTTGGCTCTACAACTTTAGGAGTAGACACAATATGCTTTGAGGTCACACTATCCTTATCAGAATTATTATTATCCTTAGAACTGTCAACTTTTGGCTTCCTATCACCCCTAACAGGCTTTATAACATGATTATTTATTTGCTTACCAGACCTAACGGTGGTTATAGATTGAACCTACTCATGTTTCCTATGAGAATTAGATATTGCATGAACTGCATATTGTCCTTAAGGGTTGGGGATAAGCTGACTAGGGAACTTTCCTTTCTCTCTTTCTGCCATTTGGCTAGCCAATTGTCTCTTTTGAACTTGTAACTTTGCTATAGCATTGGTATACAATTAGGTAACATTCTTTCTCTCTTGAATGACATTAGAAGTCACTTGGCCGGTATTCTTTATCTCTTGCATAAACTTACCAAGAGTCTCTTCTAGTGATGACTGTTGTCTGAATTGACCTGCACCTTGATTAGGGAAATATTGTAACTGTTGGTGACCTTGGTTAGGTTGCTGGAATTGATTCTGGCTCTCCATAAGTTGACCACCTAAGTTGCCTGAAAAATTATTTTGCTTCTAAGAAAAATTAGGATGATTTTTCCAATTGAGATTATAAGTATTTGAATAAGTATTAGCAAAAGATCACCCTATTACATTTCCAAGTTCAACAAAGCATTCATTATAAGGTGCAAAATAAGAGCACTTAGAAGTATGATGCATAATTACCACACGATGCACATGTTTCTTATTGGACACTATTAGCCTGACCAACTTCTTTATTTAGTGATAGAGATTTAACTTCACGTGCAATAGCATCTAGTCTAACCAACTCTTTTTATCAAGCCTTAAAATACTCACAAGTGCACGAATCATACATTAGTACAATTGAGCAAGTACGATGTCGATCTTATAGAGAATTAGAGTTAAATTTTAAGTATTGAAAAATTCTTCCTATTAGTCACAAAAATTATGAAATCAAATATATAAAGATAAAACAAAACAAAAAAATTAAATTAAAATGAGTAGAAAATTAAAGAAAAACAAGTAAACAAATTGGATTTCAATCATATGCAAGATGACTAAGGTTCAAAATCTACCAAGATTAATTTTAACATTAATTATATCAAATTATTATACTTAAATAATTTATCTCATAAATATCTAGCGACAAAACATGTGATCACGGAAGATCTATCAATGAAACAATAAAAATAACAAAAAAATGTATGATAAAATTTTCTTAATTAATAGTAAATTATCAAATTATTAAATGTTTTCTTAACAAGAAATTACAATTGATATCCAATAATTACTACCAACACCTAGACAGCAAAAATAAATTACAAAATATGAAAAAAAATGACTTAACTCATCTAAAAACTTATTCATATAATATGATAAAAAAATAAAATTAATAAAAATTAAAACTTAAAATTTAATAAATATAATTTAATATAATAATACCAAAATAATCAATATTTCTCTATCCTCTTAATACAAAAAATTTAACAAAACATGTTAATATTAAAACACAATAAAATCATCTCCTTAAAGTTCTCCTAATATTACTCTTTCTCTTCTTTGCAATTTTTTCTCCACTGCTACGCTGCCTCTGCACGTCTCTCTCTGCGGTCTCTATGTGCGCATTCTTTTCTTTCTTTAATTCGCTCCATATGCTTTCTCTACCCACTTTTGTGTGCGTTCCCTTATATAAGTTAGTGGACTGGTTTTTTTTTTTATATATACTAAAAGCACATCTTCCTGATTTGACCATGTGCCAGTAAAAGTGCCATCAGAATATTCATTGTAATTGGGTCGTGGCCCACATATTGCTTTTTTAACATTTTATTTTGCCATTTCTTTATAATCATCATTGTTCAACATTCTTTTAAACAAATTTTATACATTTATCACAATAATTAATTAATTACTTTTTCTAAAATAAAAAAATATAATTCTAAAAAATTAATAAAATTAAATATATTAAAATATAATAATATTTATTTTTTATAAAAAATATATATAAAAATTAAGTTATTATTACTAAACTATTATCACTATTAATTTTACTACATCATATAATAATTTTCATATATTATGTTTTATTATAATATTATTTTTTATATAATTTTTGAAGTATTTTTCTTTATATAATAATTTTTTATTTTTTTTTTTTTTATTCAAATTTTTTAATTTAACTACTTAATTTACAATTGAATTACTAACCCAATAACCCAGCTTTATGACTTAATCAACTTTCAATTTGAGGTATATAACTATAATTATGCTCATCCAATTGTACAAGTCATTTCCCTAAACAACCTTGGGTAATTTACTTTTTACTTTTCCACTTTCTCTCTCGCCCCCAATACCCATCCACCCAGCCTCCCTTCTCTCACCTTTCCACATTATCTCATCTTCACTCTTAAAGGGAAAAGATATTCTTACATCTTTAAAAAAATATATTATTATTTATATTATTTTTAAGAGAAATATTTAAATAAATAATAATAATAATATATATATAATAAATAATATTAAATAAAATATAATATATATATATATATATATATATATTATTCGATATAAAAATATAAGAGTTAATTTTAAAATCTTCTTTTGCTTTCAAACGTGAACACTGAACAGGGTGTGGGGACCATGCTAACAACAAAATAAGGTATTATGCGGTACATTTATTTGTCTTTTTTATTTAAGTTTCTCTATGTAGCTTTTTGATTAAAGTTTCTTTTGGCTTTTGTCTTCTTCCATGCTGTAGTTACTTGATTGAAATGGGACTGGAGTCTTTTACGTGTATGACTTTTTTTTTTTTTAAAAAGACTTTCCTTTTAAAACTAATTTTATGTCTTTTTGCTTTTTATCTTTGAAGTGTTTTGACTAATAATATTATAATTGCTTTGCCTTTTATATTAATTAATCTACAATTTTGGTTTTTGTTAATTTGGGTTAGATTAATCTTAAAGTCTATGATGGGTATAAGGTAGACCAATCCTAATTTATTTTTTTATTCAATTTTATGGTTTCAGACTAGTAAATAATGAACATAAACTCTATTAATTTATCTCACACAAATATGGAGACTAATCTCATTTCCAACAACTGCTAATAGAATATGACTTATTTGATATGCCACAATCTTCTATTGTTGAAGAACTTGATGTTAAGTCTCATGTTGGAATGAAATTTGATTCTTTGAAAAAAGTTAAAGAATTTTATACATTATTTGTTAAGGCAAAAGGGTTTGGGATTCATATATGCTCTAGTAAACAAAATTATTGCATTTTTATATATGTTAGAGAAAGTGAACACAAAGTGAAAAGTGATGAAAATAAAGAAATTAATGGCAACAAGGTAAAAGGTAGAAGTGTATGTTAAGCATCACTTAGTGTGTCAAAGAAAAAATAACGGAGACATATGGGTTATAAAATCTTTTGACAATAATCATAATCATGTCATGGCTAGTCCTAAGAGTGTGTCGTATTTGAGGTGTCATAGAAAAATGAATGTTGCTATAAAAACTTTATTGAAAAATTTAGTGTAGAAGGTTTAACTACTGGAAAGGTTGCTGTAATATTTAATGGTAGTGATCTATCTTTTTTGAATAGAGATTGTTGAAATCATATGAGAAATGTTCAGATGAAGAATTTGGATATTAGAGATGCACAAGCTATTTCTAATTATTTCAAACAAAAACAAGCTCAAAATTCTGATTTTTTTTCTATACAATACATTGAGATGATGATGCTAGAATGATAAACTTTTTTGGGGTGGATGCTAGATCAAGGTTAGCTTATCAATAATTTGGAGATGTTACTTTTGATACCACATATAAAACTAGCAAATATAGTATGCCATTTGCCCCATTTACTGGATTGGACCATTATTTTCAATCAATTTTATTTGGTTGTGTGTTATTACAAGATGAATCTGAGACATCTTTTATATAGTTATTTGAAACTTGGCTTAAGGCAATAATAGAAAGAAGCCAATGTCTATTATAACTAATCAAGATTTAGCTATTAGACCTGTTGTGGCCAAGGTATTTCTGTAAAACTCACCATCTTCTATACTTGTAGCACATTAGAAAGAAGTTTTTTGAAAAGCTTTCACACATATATCACAAAAATTCAACATTCAAGTGTGAGCTGAAGATGTGCATTTGGGAATCATCAACTATCAAGGATTTTGAAGATGATTGACAACGTATAATGGTTGAGTGCAAATTGCAGAAAAATGAATGACTTTAAAGGTTATTTGAAATTAGTTAGTCATGGATATCAATTTATTATAGAAACACTTTTTTGGTCGGAATAAATACTATACAAAGAAGTAAGAGCATCAATTCTTTTTTTTTTATTGCCTCCTTTGTTGATGTAACCACAACACTACAAGACTTTGTAGTAAAATTTGATAAGGCAATTGAGAACTGTTAAGAGGCTGAAAGAAGAGAGGACTTTGAGTCTAGACACAAATCACGCATTTTGAGTATTTACTCAAAAATTGAGGACCACGTTGCCTCAATTTATACTAAAAATGCGTTAGGAAAGTTTCATAATGAGTTTGCAAGTGTTAGCCATTTTAGAAAGGAGAAGATTGAGAAAAATGGGTCACAATGTAAGTATTGAGTATCTAATTGTTTTAATGCTTGAGATGCATTCGTTGTTGATGTAAATTTAGAATCAAAGAATGCTACATGTGACTATTAACTTAATTTATGAATTTACGGGAATACTATTAGGCATATCTTGGTAATTTTTCAAGCAAAAAATATTATTCAAATTCCTAGTCAATATATTTTGCAATGTTGGACAAAAGAAGCCAAAAGATGTGTTGAGATTGGTGACATTAATATTCAAAATCATGATTCAGATGTTTTGAGAAGTATGCATGTGCAATGTCAATGTAACAAATATTTTGATTTGGCTAAAAGATCAGAAGATGCATAAAAGTTTATTATGATAGAACTTGATCGCGTTTATAACATAGTTGTTGCAATGGAGACATAAATGCCTAATGTCAAAGACTTCTAGAGTCAAACCAACAAATTTGATGTGTGACACATTGCATAAGGTTTCAAATTTCAATATCAAAGACCCATACATATCACAAACAAAAGGTAGAAGGAAGAATTATGATAGAGTGACTCAAGCATGAAGGTTTAAGAGTGACCTTGAATTATCAAAAAATAAGTCAATAGTTAAAAGGAGAGCATGCAAATCTTGTGGAGAATATGGTCACTACCAATCAACGTGCAAACAAATTGAAAACAACTTAATGTAAACTCCTTTACAATTTTGTTATATCTGAAGTCCCATGAAACTAGTTTAAATATCTACTAATATTTGCTTACATATTTTATTATTTAAAAATGTTTTATTAGCTATTAGCCTATTACTTATTACTAGTGATGAGAGCTTAAATCTTTTGAAAAGGTTTTGTTGCAGCTGTGAAATGCTATATTTCAGCATAAATTTGGTAGCTTGGATTTTGTATGGGTTGGTGGCATCACAATTTGGAGATACAATGTACAATGAGTTTGATGACAGAGGTGCAACACTAAAATGCCTTGTGAGAAATCACTTTGGTTTCAAGCATTAATTTTTTATGCTTTTTTGAGTGATTGTAACTGTGGTTATTGGATCTAGCAATAGCTTTTATATGAACTTTGTCATAATGGATCTAGCAATAACTGTGGTTATTGGATCTAGCAAGACTGACATTGTGACTGACTCAAGTTGGTATGACTTTTATACGGTGTTCATATTTAATTTTTTTTAATGCAAAAGACTAAATTTCATTTAGCATCAACAAACCACTTAATATGATCAAATATATATCTGCTTATTTAGAATTAGGTGAAATTTAAGGATATGTGCTATATATCAATATATCAATGTTTATGTACATAAAATAAGGAATTAAGTAGTACAACATACATGCTCTTGGTTTCGACTCGACACCACCCTCGCCTCTGCCACCATTTATAGCACTAGAGAAGCCGTCATTTCCATCGCCCTAGGCATCGCGGCCATCGCTTCAAAAAAAGGGTTTATGGTCTTCCGATGCCACATTGAAGCGTAGAGCAAAGAGAAACGTATGGGGGTATGAGACGACTACAAGGAGAATCAATCCCAATATTCAGTGAAGGAATTGGTTTGGTTTTGTGTGTACGGGCATGGAGAATGAATGGGGTGGCCGTGAGTCCTATCTTAAAGCTGACCAACTCGCCGCAGACCTAATTTCCTGGTTTACTTAATCCAAAGGTATATATAGCAATCTGTTCTTGTGTGTATATTGATTTTCTTTCTAAATTTAAGAGCTTCTGATATAACTCCTGCTTTTATTAATAGTAAATGTGTTCTGCATCACTTGATGTAGCTGTAATATTGCAGATGTGGCCTATGTCGCAACAGCATCAGGTCGCAATTGTGTTATGGAAGAAAATTACGTGAAACAATCACAATGTAGGTGTTGTAGCCACAACGTAACGGTATTGCGGCCGCACGGACTACATCAAGCCGATTATTATTATTATTTTTTACATTTTATATAAGCTTAAAAAAAATTTACATTATAACGACCGTAATTCACATTGTAGTAGCTACAATGCTCACAATCACCTCAACTGCGACCGCAACCGCAAATGTCACTGTAACCGCAATTTAAAACCATGGTTGCTACCCAAAGCCACTTTGTATCGAGTGAATACCTAGTGTTGTTGATCACTTTGCTATCAGAATCTATCTCTAAGTTAGTTGATTGATGGCCTTGTGACATTCTTTTGGAGTGATTGATGCATTTTCTCTATTTGATAATATGCCAAGAAGGGAATCTCGTGAATTTTTATAGGTTCAATATTTTTATTGTCAGTTCTGATATATGCTGTTTGAATATCAATTATGGCTTGGGTAGTTGGGTGTCTCTCCTTTTGGAAGCCAATGTAAATTTTACCTTGTTAAAATGCTGAAAAGTTAGAGGTTCCTTTCACTCTCTGTTGCAAGATTCTCTTGACTGTTCCTTATCATCCATGTTTCATTTTCACCTGAAAATGTTTCTTGATTTTTATTTTTTGTTCGTTTCATTGTTCAGTTAATGTTTGGTTCATGTACTCACAAATCAGAATTCGATTCATGTCAAGAATATAACTTTTACTAGATAGTGGCAGACTGGCAGTCTTCACCCTGTCTTCCTCTTTCTTCCCCGCCTCCCCCCCCCCCCCCTCCCCAAAAATTTAGAGTAAATTGATTACTCAAGCAGTCAAATCTATTTCATAAATCTTATTGATTGCATTTAGAATATATTAATAAATAAAACTGCAAATGGGTTGTTGGATGTTTAGGATTTCAGCTTTATGAAATGAATTTTGGGTTCTTGTTGGTTTACCAAATAATATGCTTTGGACTTATTTTAGTAACTAATGGTCTGAACTTCTTTTCTAACTTATGAAGTTGTGCCTTACTTGGAGCCTGGAATGGTACCATCAGCTGCTGATCCAGATGCAGCTGGGATAGCCAAAAGAAGGCAAAAGATGCCAAAAAGGCCTGTTGGTATTAGTGCTTGGAAGCTTGTTAAGTTAGATTCACAAGAGTCCATGAGGGCAGTTGCAAGAGCCAGGGCATCATCTTCAGTTTTGCGATCAGTAGTTAACCACCATCTACCATATCAGAAATTCAGCGCCAGTGGCAACATGAGAATGAAAAATAGTTTGAGCACGAAGTAAATCTATGTTTAATAGTGTTGGTGCCAGTTATCTAAGAGAGTGCTTATTTCAATTTTTTTATTTTATTTTATTTTACAATGGTGCTGCTGCCCATGCCAATGTATATCTATGTTTAATAATGTTGGTGCCAGTTATCTAAGCAGTGTAAATCTATATTTCAATGTCGCGATAGTTGGGACTTGGGAGACACAAACTTTTGAGTATCATTATCTAAGCAAGGCTATTATCTTGCTCGTGTCATTGTGCCAATTAGCACAAATGTGATTAATTGTATTGGCAAGCCAAATAAGGCATATGAGATTAAACGTATGTATCTTTGAGAGATCAATGCTAAATGAGTACTAGATCAATTTGTAAGTTTTAGGTTTTAACATTTTAGCTTAAATTTCGAATTTGCAAGATTCAATTTGCTGCAAGCTTTGCAAGCCACGATAGTTTGAATGGGAGTGCCTGATGCAGCCCAATTTCATTATCTATCTTGAGTTACCTGTGATCATCATTCTAACATTGGTGTGGATGGAATGATTATAAAGATGTAAACAAGCAATAATTGTATCATTTATATGGAATTCCGCTCAAGCATCTAGCCAATGGGTTCCGAAGAAAACTTTTCATGTTAGATAACAGGACTCATAATCTCAAACTAAAGTAATGAACTAATCCCAATAAATAATTTAGTACCTGAAACGTATACATTTTAAAAACTGAACACGTTAATTGGAACCTAATAGTTTGGTTCCCCAGTTATTAACTTGAAATTGAAAGCATCCTTAAATGCTAATACAAAACATTTTGTACCTGAAACGTAAACATTTTTAAGACAAAAAAGAAAAAAAGGAACTAAAGCATAAAATGTTATTGATTTAATCTAAAGTTATAAACTTTTTTAAACATTATTGATTTAATAATAAAATGTTATTTTAAACATAAAAATATTAATAAAGTAAAAATTTTGTTTAATAAGCTACATGAGAAAGAAGGATTTTATATTTGAAGTCTTGGAATTGGTACCTATTAAGGTCAAGGCTAAAAATCCTAAGTGCATGTTTGGTAGAGATTAATTTTATTGGGAAAAAAAAGCTGTAATAAATTTTGTTTAATAAATTCTAAAATAAAAACTTTTTAAAGTGATTTTTATAATCTTTGAAGATTGAAACTTATGATTTTATTTTAAATTATTCCTTACATTTTGATATGTAAATACCATTTTGTCCTTAATCAAATAATTTTTTTAATCATTCTATACATATTTTAGTAATTTAATACATAAAAGCGATTCTTTTTTATATCATCCAAACGAATTAGATTAACTTAAAATCGCTTTACAATACATCTAAACATAAAAATGAATCAATTATAATCGATTATAACAAAAAACTTTTATACAATAATCGATTACTAAACATAATCAAATTTTTGCAGCTATCCCAAACACACCCTAAGTTGGTTGGTTTTTTTTTTTCCCAGTCTCAAGCCTACTTATTTAGTGGCCGATTCAAGAATAGAGCTCGGCTCCCCATATACTTAATTTGGGTAGGCTGAGACCACATTAACCACAATCCTCGGTGGTGTGATTTAGTTTTTTTTTTTTTAATTTCTTTGAATTGTTACATATAATTACAATTATAATTCTAAAAAGTCTATCTGACGGGCATGACAATCAATTTGTTAAACTCGATTAAGCTAAGTAGACATTACACAAATTAATCACCTGCATCTTTAGGGAATTAGAACAAGTGTTTACTCAAATTTCTAAAATTAAGTCCTTGAATTTCTTAGTGGCTTTATGGGAATTGGGAAATTAATTCCAAAATTAGTTCATATAATGCAATTAAGTTTTAGTAGATCCTTCCAACATTAATTTATGTCAATGAAAAATTGCCAATTAAAAAAGAAGTTCCATGGATTAATTTTCATAATTCTTAATAGCTTACCGAAGGTTGAGGAATTATATATATATATATAGTTAAATCAGTACTCCCTCTAAATTTGCATGCAAATTTTCAATTCCCACTCAGTTTGCATGAAAATTTTTAGAATACTTGCATAGACTTTACATAATAATTTAAAAATCAAATATGGGTACCGCTCATGTAATTAATTCTCTCAAGACCTTAACAAATCATTAATTTATTAGTATGTCCATACTTCACACAAAAGTAATACTATCAATGATCACTACTAAAAAAATCAGTTTTTAGCGACCCAACGCTATTTTATCCGATAGGTCCAGGCGTCAAAGCGGTCTTGCCCCGGCCCAACGCTTGCCTGCATCGTTTCTGTCTAGCTGACTGCACCGGTTGGCTTTTCACTGAAATAATTTTGTTTTAAACTAATTAATGATATGTTAAAATTTTTAAATTTATTTAATTTTAATTATAATATGCATAAAATATAATATACAAGAGATTGAATTTTAGAATCATTTAAAGAAGATAAATATGAGCGTAGTCATGTTTGATCTTTAAAGAGAAATCACAAACGGTACATGTATGTAAAAGAGAAAAATTATCTTCATTCTCTGTATGCGCAAAAAACTCTTGTAATCTTATTGGGGCAACCACAATACATATAAGATAAGAATAGAGGTCTCTCCTTATATTTGCAATATGGATTAACTTACTCATCATAGAAAACTCATACACAAGACTCACAAACACAAAACAATATTATCCACATGAATTTAAGTGCTTATAAGAGCTCAATAATAAAATTAATCATATATAAGCTAAACCAATAAATACTCAATAACATTTGACATTCAATTAATCTAAATTTTAAAAAATTAGTGATTATGTTAGTCTACACATATTAAAAAATCTATCATTCACAACCACTTCCGGCGTCAACCCACCGGCAATCCACACCCACAAGCCGCGCCCCCCTCCAGGTTCCATCTTCTACCTTTCAGCTCCTCTCCCACTCTCCTTTGCTGCAAAGGCCCTAGTTGTGTGTATATCAACTGCTATGCTTTGCAGACTTATGCACTTGAATGTGTAACTATGAACCAGCAGATAACAAATCATATTTAAACTCTAATATAAGCTTTTCTCACCTTATATTATGATTTTATGGTCCATGATGTGCATCTTTTGCACAAAATTTTCTGCAGATTTTATCCACTTCTCCACTTGATTGTAATATTTTGAGTTTATGATAATTAAGACTGAGGGGTGAAATTAAGTCTTATCTAAGATCTTTTTTTATTTTAATTTTAAATTTTTAGAACGTTGTCTTCTTTCCTATTCACCTACTTGTGTGGTTTTTTCTAACTGTTTCTCAGGAAGCTTGCCACACTTTTCGTGAGGGATTTTGGAATTACTTCAGCATGGGTAACTAAGAATAGTTATTGTTGGGTTCTTGCTGTGGAAAATAATAGGAAATTTGTAATGTAACTTTGATTCATTGTCTTAATTTGGTGGGGATTATTTGCGCCTCTCCCTCTGTTTCAATTGGATTTGAATACCTCCCATTTTGTTTGGCACGCTGATTTTACTATTTTTGTGTATTTGCTCTATTTAGCAACTGATGAAGACTTGTGGAATGAGCTTATCTCAAGCTCTGCAACATGTAAAGAGCAGACGACCAAAAAGAAGCTCCTAATCCTGGTTTCATTCGTCAACTAGAGGAATTTGAAAATTCTCTTCAAGGTACCTCTAAATTGAATTATTATTCTTATTTAAAATTAAATTGCAACCTAGCTTGATTCATTATTCATGTATCTGTATATCATCAAATATGAAATAAATATGATATAATCAGAAGTGATCATATAAGACACGATAAGATTAGGAATGAATGCATTAGAGAAAAATTAAATGTAGCACCTATTGAGAAAAAAAATAATAAAATCTTGCTTTAAGTAATTTGACCATATGAAAAGAAGACCATTAAAAGTTTTAGTAAGAAAAGTAAATTAATTGAGGAATAATCATATAATTAGAGGCAGATGGAAGATCAAAATTATAGGTGAAACCATTACAAATGACATAGATTGAAATGACCTTTCTGATGATATAATTTACGACATAATATAATAACGTTGTTTGATCTATGTAATTGACTTTAGTTAATAAGAAAAATTTTTGTTGTTGTTGTTGTAAGAGAGAAGTTGTTGTTAATTAAGAGATAAAGAAATTTTTTGGTTAAATTGTCATTATTCAATCAAAGGACAAGGAAAAAGATAGGAAAAGAGGACAAAAGATTTCAATCAGTTCAATACTGATACAATAATGCTCTTTCATTTTTGGCATGCTTTTTTTCGGTGTGGGTAATCCAAATGAAGGATTTTTTTTAATTGATTAAAATTCTTACTTTACTTATATTTTATTGTAATTATACAAGCATCTTTACTATTTGAAAATTTATAAATCTCCCTTAAATTGTAAAGTCAACGGCAACGCTTACAAAACCTACACAAATGTATTTCTATATTTTTTGAGTAACAAACTTTTATTATAAATAAATGTTTATTTTTAAAAGAATTTAATTTTGATATAATGTCAACATAAAACTTGTTTATATTAACATTGCATCAAAATTAAAATGTTTTTTTTAATGAAATAGAGATTTATAAACTAAAACAAAGTTGTCCTGTATTAATAACACAATTGGTAAAAACTGAGATATGTGGAGAGAATAGCAGAATTTAATTCTCCCAAATGTTTTTCATCCTACTCTCTCATCCCCGTCATCTATCCCCTCTTAAGGGGGCCTAGGACTTAATCCCTACATATGATTTCCGTCTTATTTTTCCATCTCCAATCTCCTAACCCCTCTCCTAGGCCCCATTAGGGGACCTCTACTAGGCCCATAGGATGGGTCCTAGATCTTACAAAAGGTAAAAATAAAATAACTAAAAACAATGTTTAATAGAAGTGATAATAGTTTATATTATTATTTTTCTTTGGGCGATCATTGAAGGATTTAATAGCTCATAGCTGTTAAGGCACTCATTTGTGTTCTTGAGCAGCCTCTCTGAGGGATTAGGCCTTGCTCCAGGTTTTGGACTGCGCAGTGATGAATCTTCCTTATTATTGAGTTTTATAAACTGTTTAAGTCTTAAACTGTTGGTGACTAAAAAAAAAGTCTTAAACTGCTGTCTTTAAAACTGACCAACAAAATTTCTTTAGCCTAAAACACAGTTATTTTATTGACAAAAATTAAAATGGAATATTTCTTGCATTGTTTTGTTTTTAAATCTTCAGAAAGTAAAAATTGAAAACGGATATTTAAAGGATCTAGTGCAAAAGTATTATTTTTTTACTCTGCTAAATTTTGAAAAAAACAAAAAGAAATAGAAAACTTAGGAGGGGGACAAAATAAGAAGCCATAAAAAAAATAAAAACAAAACATGCGTAAACTTGTGAACCAAGCATATTCCCCAGGCTCCATTCTGCTAAAGGTTCATATTGAAAAATGAAAAATAATAAAATAGAGCTGACAAAATAAAATTTAAAAAAGCTCTTTCTTCAATTCTTTTATTTACATAAAAACTAAAACGCCCCACCTGAATAGAGAATGAAGATGGAAACTTGCAACACCAAAACATCCTTATATTAAAAGTGCCATGACTCATGAGAACTATTTGTTAATTAGCAGTATTTTTGTTCTATGATTGTGAAGTCCCATATCGAATGGGAATATGGACAAATTACTTTTTATAATGACTTGGATAACCTCTTCCCTAGAGCTAATTTTTGGAATGAAATTAGGTACTAAATTCTAATAATGGAGTCTATGTCAATTTTGATATTGGGCCACCCATACATGTCCAGTCTTACA
The DNA here is from genome assembly GCA_029884595.1 of Ormosia semicastrata. Taxonomy (NCBI): domain Eukaryota; kingdom Viridiplantae; phylum Streptophyta; class Magnoliopsida; order Fabales; family Fabaceae; genus Ormosia; species Ormosia semicastrata. Next base: position 28,798,454 of record JAQQTO010000041.1, on the reverse strand, counting down.
AACTTCAAATTTCATGCTTTAGATGTGCCCATATTAAGCAACCCTCTTTCCTTAAGTTAGCTTTCGAACTGGAGTTAAGTTAATTAATCTAATAATCATGACTAAATGTGTATGTATAAAACGAGATAAATACTTCAATCACAAATTCTATGAACAACTTTTAATAAGTTAATATTATAATATAAACAATCCTTCTAAACAATATATTTACAAGACTAAATGTACATGTATAGAACGAAATAAGTACTTCAATCACAAATTCTATAAACAACTAATAATAAGTTTATTATAACATAAGAAATCTTTTTAAACAATATTTACAACGAGTTTAATTACTATACATTGTTAGTGTAAATGAGTTTTACATTGACATCTAATAATATTTTGACACATCTTTATTTATTATTACATCTAATAATTACTTATACTATATTGTTGAAAAGTAAAAATAGAAATCCCCTCCCAAAAATAAATAAATAAATAAAGGGGAAGAAAATATGAGTACTTCTAGAATAAGGAATTCATTATTGACTTGAAATAGGTTAATAAAAATGCGAGTGAAAATGTAATGTCTTTTGTGAGTTTAATATAATGAAGTTAGTATTATTAAAGTGTATTAAGCTTATATTAGCACTAACAATTACATAAATTTACTTGTTAAGCGATGTTTTATATGAAAATTGATAGATCAATGTCATGCTTGATAAAAATAAGGTGGAAAATGAGTGAAGAGAAAATTAGAAATGGATCACTGGGGATGTATCTAGAAAATGTAAATACCTCACGTTTACATCAAGTCTTATACCTCCCTTATAATTCAAAAAAACAAGAAGAAGAATGCTGTTTTACACTAAAATAAATTCGACCAATGCTGCACAAAGTAAAATTTACTGCTGCTGTGTGGTTGGTTTTATCATTTCATTCAACCCATTTTTTCCGTATAACTGTTTTTCTCCTTAATTACACTTGTGCCACATCATTCTACAACCATTCGTAAAAATCTTGTCATGTCATGTCATATACCAGTGCTAAAACAAGAATGATATTTACACACCACTTTTATTACACCCTTATCACACCATTAATTAAAATAAAGGCAATTAACAATGATGTGTCAATGTATTAACAGATGTTTATGTAAAACTTTTGACACTAACAATACATATTGATTAAATTCATTTCCAACTTCATTCTATCTTATTTATTGACCAACAGTAGCTAGCAAACAAACATGTATAAGTGTAACCAAGCAGAATCATACCATTCCAGCCTTCAATCCAGCAAATGTATCATATAAGGGTTGGTTCAACGTCTCTGGCAGATAAAACGCAAACACCCCACCCATTATCGCGCTCACTGCAAACACCGCAAACGGCAACCAACCTCCCAAAGCCACCACAATTGGTGCCAATATGGCCCCTATTTGCCCTGCTTGCGTTGCACACCCAAGCGCGGCATTCCTCACCACCGTGGGGAACAACTCCGACACGTAAATAAACAACAAGTTATAAGTCCCTGCCATCCCAAAAATTCCCAAAATACCACACACCATCCTCACCACCTTCCACACCCCAACGTTCCTCATCCAACTCCCCATCAAGCAAAAGAACCCGCTGAACCACATCGTCCCTATGGTCAATGGCTTCCTCCCAAACTTGTCCAACAACACTGCCGTTATCCCGAACGCCGGCATTTCCGCCACCGAATTCAGCGCCACGTTCATGTAAAGGTTGGTTGCCAAGTTCACCACGTTCAAGCTCAAACCATAGTACACCATAGAGACCACGAAGCTAAGAACCACAGCTAGAAAAAACCTTATACGTGTTATTGGGGAGCGAATCACATCCACGATGGATCCAACATGTGGCTTTTTATTTTCCAACTGTTCATTCTTGTAGGTTTGGTTGTTGCCTGAGCCATCCTTTGTTGCTGATGATGTTTCTTTTTGGTTGTTGTCTGAGCCATCCTTTGTTGCTGATGATGTTTCTTCGTCAAGTGCAAGGATAACGCCACTAGGGAGGTGCTTCCTATTGGTGGAAGCAATGGTGGACATGAGCTTCGTTGCCTCGCTTACTCTCCCACGAACAAGGTACCATCTTGGGGACTCTGAAAGGAAGGGAAGTACAAGGACGACGAAGAGGACGGAGGGGATGGAGGAGGCGATGTAGAGATGGCGCCATTTTTGGAAGAAATAGGCAATGCCAGAGAGAAGTGCAATGCCGGACGAGAAGAAGTAGAAGGTGGACATCCCGGCAACGCCGCGCTTCGTGAGGCCCACTGGCTCAGTGGCGAGGACAAAGGCACAGAGGCCAACGCCGCCGGTGCTGAAGCCAGTGAGGAGGCGGAGGAGAACATATGTCCAATACTTAGGGGACAGTGCTGTTAAGCAGCCAAAGATGGCGTTTAAAGTGCAAGCCACTATGAGGGTGCCTTTCCTTCCTAGAAAGGAGTCTGAGAGATGACCAAATATTCCAGCACCTGAAATTACAATATCAAGTTATTTTAGAGTGTTAATTTTTTTATATAATAAAAGAAAATGATAAAGTCATAATTTTTTTTTTACTCGAATGATGTGTCTTGCTTGTTGATTTTTGAATAAATAAGTAGTTTCTACAACTTCATTCTATATTCGACAATTATTTTTGTATTATGTCAAAATTCTAACTATTTTTTCTAGTATTGCTCATTATAAAAACAAATTTTAGTAAAAACAATATTAATATGTAAAATTATTTAATGTATTTATAATCTTTCTCAACCATGACACTGCAAAACATTAATCACCATATATATTGTTTGGTGTAATTAATTTAATTTATCTGATATTTTGATTAGAATATTATCATTTTCGGTTTTTTTTTTATCATTAAATTATGCAGAATAAAACAATGGCTAATTATGTAAAAAAATGCATGATAAGATGTATCTAAAAATTAGATTTTGGAAAAAAATTATTATTTGAATATTTAAAATATAATATTTAAATAACACTCTTCTCACATGTGGATACAATATTTTATGTAGGTCTATAAGAAAAAAAATTTATTTAAAAAATTAATGAGAAATGATAAAAACATATATATGTTATTTACATGTGAAATTGCTATAACACTTTTGACATCTTTCTTTTTTTATTAAGAAATAAATAAAAAAATGTCTCTTGAGAGTTGTGTTTCTTATTTTATTATTAAAAAAGACAATGGTTAATGTAACAAAATTGATTGGATGTGTAAATATCATTATTAAAAAGGAAAATGAAGTTTATATATCATTTTTTTCTTAAATTTCTTTTCACATTTATTTTGAATGTGTATGATTAAGTGAGAAAAAAAAAAAAAAAAAAAAAATAAATAATATTAAAAAAAAGTAAAAAGTAGTATATTTACTGTAATATTATTGTTGTATTATAAAAACAACGATAGATATGAAGATAACAGAAACTCGTAAAGTTAACCAACCAATCATACAGCCGCCGAAGAACAAGGCGTGGACCAGCCCAACCTTAAACTCTTCACCGCATATCAAACCCCATTGCGACACAGTGGTGCCGCTGCGGCCCCCTACCCACTCCCATGAACCCGGTTTGAGGTGACAGACGCTGGAGGCGGTGGCGTTGCAGCCTGAACCGGAGGCACCATGGAGGCACCTCCAGTTGGGTTGGCGGTCGGCAAATATCATGACCATGGTGTGAAAGGCCTCGAGGGTCAAGGCGAGGCAGGCGAGGACGAATTGCTTCAGCTGCCACCGCCCAAACTCCCCGCAGTAATTCTTTAGCATCTCGTCAATGGACACCTTCACCGGCTGCGGGACTGGCGACCGGAGGTCTTGGCCCTGGTCAGTGGAATCTGAGGACAATGTAGTGGCCATTTCAGGAGTTGTTTCTCTCTCTGCTCTGCTGCTTCAGTTTCAGTTTCAGTTATAGACATGAAGTCCCATATATAATGGTTGAGTTTGATTGTTGAGCTGTCTTTTTTGGGAAGAATATAATAATATATCCTTCACTTAATAGGGACGTGCGACACTGTGAGAGCAATGGCGTGAGAGCAGCAATGCCCTAGACTTTAAATTGAAAAATGAAAACGACAAAAAAAATAAAAAAAATAGAAGCCATGATGTGACTTGATGCCAACCTTAGGCGCACATGATGTGTGACGTCTTCATACGCAGCAGGGAGACTTTTTTTTTACAATCGCAATTTTCCTACCGCGCACAGTGCCACACCCAATTTAACACCGTATCACTGTACATACGAAATTATCGTATCTCTCCCTTTCAAGTTTGCCTCCTCCGTATCTCTCCCTTCTTTTTCATTTTCATTTCCCCCTCCTACTCCTTTCTCCCTCTCAAAAATCCCCTACTCTCTCCACATTTCCCCTCCCTCCCCTCCGCTATTTGTCAGTTGTTTCCCGAAATTTCGAACCCCAAAGTTGTAACTTTCTCTCGTCCTTTCGACCCTCTCATTTGGCATTGTCACTTCCCCTATTCTTTCCCTTTCTCCCTTTTCCCACCGACCGTTGTCGGAGACCACGCAGCGCACTCGCCGTCCGAAGTTGCGATTGACACTCCCGGTTGGTGAAGAGCACGCACCGCAAACCGTCTTCGCCTTCTTCCCCCAATCTCATTGCTCTGCCCCATCCATCTCGCGCGCTAGCGACCTTTTTGCACATAACAGGTATACATAGTTCATTTAAATATGAGGTTTATGGGGTAAATGTCAATTCGACTTACATATTATCTCTCTCCCCTCTCCCTACTCATTTTTTCTCATTATCATGATTTGGGATCTTTCCATGTGTGGTCACAACTAATGCTAGGTATTTACCTTCAATTATAAGTAGCGTTCCACAGCTTTACCAATTAGCATATTAATGTGGCATTTTTGTTTATTGTGATATTTAGGAATGTCTTTGTACATAGCATAGCCACGAGTGAATGGCTTACCATGGTTCCTTTCTATGTGCTTCTCTGTTGTAGCTTTTGCTGATTTTGGTGTTAAATGTGGCTTGTATGTATTTTTTTTCCTCGACCATCATGTGACCCAGTTTGACAAATTCACGGTTTGATATCTTGTAAATTCGAGTAGTTAGGGTTTGAGTTTTGAGCAGCTACTTTTTCTCATGTTAATCGATCATAGTTAATTTATTGGTTCACTATAAATTTGAACCACTTCAAACTCTGTTGATTTCTCTTGTTATTATCTGCTGCACGTCTGGTTATAACAAGTGGTTATACCAAGTAACTTGTTAATGTTGTTTCTAGGAATGATGCTTGCTAAGTCTATTTGTTTCCTTTCCCCATATATGTAAGATATTCTATTTGCTTGCTTAATAGTCATCTCGCTAACATATTGGAAAGTTTTGTCCATGTATGTTAGGAAAATTGGCCATTTTATGTGCCTAGTGAAATAAATTTATGTTAGAAACTTTAGATGCTATGTTTACAGTTAAACGCAATAGGTCATATGATATAGATTATGTTTCAGTTTTTGATAGTGTGATTTAAATTTTAAATCTAGACTATAGAATTAGTGTGCCCAAAATTTTTGGGCAGTGTTTAGGATTGATATTTTTGTCTTTACGGATTTGAGGAAATTCATCCCTGTTGGTATCAAATATTAATTTTTGAGCAGTTGATGATGCAATGGAAGGTGGGCGATTAATGTTATACTATGCAATCAGTTTGCACTTACTCCTCAATGCCAGTTACATGATGTTAAGGTTGAGAGCTATAACTGGTTTTGCAAATAGCACAGTTAAGTCATCATAGATAATTGGGAGGATTGACTGTTTGACTGCAGTTTCTGCTTTAGAAACCCATTTGATAGATAGAATTAATAATGTTATGACCTTTTAGTGGAATCACTAACCAAGCTTACATACTTTTTCCCAAAGCCCATCAACTTGGATGTCCATTTGAATTCTTTTGAGGCAATCACGAGGAGAAGAGGAAAGAAAAGAAGAAAAAGTCTCAATAGTAATCAAATTTTAGTCTATATGTTTTTATGATAATCTATGTAAATTTTGTTACTTTGAGTTGTATTTTAATATACACGTATTTTACAAAGCGCCCATGAGGCTTTTGATGCAAATATGTATAGACATTACTTTTGGGCAGCCCACTTATAAAATCCATAGATATTTACCTTGTTTAATAGGATAAGACACAATTGTTCTCAATTGTGTTTCATCATGTTGCTAGATAAGTTCCTATAAAATTTGTTCTTATTAGAACAAATCAGTTACATGAGTTATATAATTGGTCAAAAGTTTTTGTATTATGTGTAACTTAAGTTCCTAACCAATTATAATACTCTTATAATAGATATCTGTTTTATAATTCACTTTTTTATCCTTCTTGGTTGACTGGTTTAAAAGTGATTATAATTATTCGCCATATTTTTCATTTACTAATTATGTTATATGCTTCTTACATAGGGAAACTAGTTCCACTGGTTAAAGACCACATTGACAAATATGCTTTTTAAAAAATTATTAAAATGATATTTAGATTATGTGATTAGTAGAATTTGCTATTCTTGAAAATGATGAGTAGAATGTTTCAAGAACTATGCTCTCTAAGTCTTAACCCTCTATATTGATTACATTGTTGTACCATTACATTGATTACTTGGGGTTCGGTTATAGTACGAGACATATTTAAATGCTCTCAATTATTTTGCAGGTGTTGTGGCTTTGTTTGCAAAGTGTGTTTGTTGAATCAATTGTTTGGAGCATGGCAAACAGTCAAAATGTATGGTACACATGAACTGCTTTCACTATTTGCATGACTGCTATTTATTTATTACTAATATGGACTTTATTGTTATACTCTTCAGTTACGTTTGAGGCACGCTTGCGCACCCCATGTGTTGGTTGAGATTAACTATAATTTGACCACTGCGCAACGAACCCGAATATTGACCACTCCATTTAGATCACTTCTAAATATGCCAGAGAATTTGCAAATCTCTGGTGTACTACTGTGGGAGTTAGCTTGTCGATGGGACGACCAAGCTACGGGATTCAGAGTTAGAAGTCGGGTGGTTGGTTTTAAGCCCATTGATGTATGTTTGGCGCTTGGACTGCGCGTTCGAGGTGAACGTCTCCAACCTGATGATGGAGGGGAATGTAATACATTGTCTCTGCTTGGGAGTGAAGTTGTCACCGTTGACAGAATAGTCCAACTGCTCTATGCGCATCAAGGTGATCATCAGGTGGATGATTTCTGTAGACTATACATTCTCCTTGCATTTGGGGTGTTTTACTTTCCACGAACAGGAAGACATGTGTATGGTGGCTTCACTCAGATGTTAGATGACTTAGATGCTCTAGGTAATTACTCCTGGGGTGTAGCAGTGTACGATTACTTAGTTGATAGCTTAACCATAGCTGCCTCAGTTGTCAGAAGAGGGGAGAATTCACGCCAGAGACACATAATAGGGTGTGCAGCTATCCTTCAGGTATAAATTTATAATATTTGAAAAATCATTGTATTTTATTCATATGAATGAATTTTATTGGCATATATCTATATTGACCTTCTTAGTAAAACTATGTACTTAAATCTGACAATTGTTTGATGTAGGTTTGGGCTTTAGACCACCTGTCCATGTGGAAAACGGATAATAACCCCCGGGTGTTTCCGTTTCCACGATTTTTGAATTGGCAAAACGTGGGAATCAAAGAAGGCAAAGATTAATCGGGCATTTCGACACAATTTGGTAAGCATGGTTGAATTAGTGAGACATTGTAATATGTTTTGCAATATACAATATTTGATATTTGTGCGTTTTGTGTGTTTTGTGCATTATCAGATAATCGAGGATGTGGTACCGCCACGCTTTGAAGAGATGCGGGTTGACATACTTAGAGAGGCATTGGTCGATGCACAACCGAGTCTGGCCATCATGGACCAAGGTTTTTTGATAGAGAGGACCATGCTAGTGAGCTTCGTCGGTTGGTGGCGCAAAATACGCAGTTTGCGGAGAGGATTTCGTTTTGGAGCAAGAACTGAGTCTGTTGAAAGAAATAGTACTTCAGCGTCCAGCGACGGCTCCCTCAACTTCAGCTGCTGCCGCGGATCATCCTCAAAATGTACATAGACAAAATGATGCATTTTTAACGCCTATCCATGGTGATAGTCAGGGGAATGAGGGTGGTTCTCAGCAAAGGGCTGGACGTTTTTCACCGTCGACAGTAGGAAGCCCACGGCTTCGCAGTCAAACTGCTGCCCGAAATTTTGGTTAGTGTTGTTTGATTAACATTAGAATTTCATGGTTATTACGTATCATTTTATTCTTTGTTTGACTTATCATATGCCTTTTCAGGTGAATCATCAGTAAGCTTACCTCAAGAGAGTGATGCAGGTAACCCAAAAAATCTTTTTTCCATCACCTTAGATGCTTTATATATACATAATTATTTAGCATCTAACCTGATGTCTGTTATTACACAGATGAAGCTGATGTTGAGGCTGTTACCACTGATAAGCCATTATCAAACATTGCCACTCGAGCAAAATGCCAACCGAGGAAGTGTTTGCAAAGTGCGTCCATGCGAACACCATTTGTGTATCAGCTAAGGAATAAGAAGAACACCTAGAAGTAACGGGTTGTCCGATGCTTAACAGATACTAGGACGTGAACATTGTAACCTGATTATAGTCTTTTGTTATATATTTGTGTAGAATGTTTGATATTTTGGGTGAAGTTGGCTCCATTGACGAGTTCCAAATAGTGTATGTATTGATAATCGGTAATGTGAACTGAGTTATTGTTGGATTTTGTTTTTCCTATATGGTTATTTCTGATTGATTGGAAATGCCAAGTTCATTTGTAGGGTTTATGGTTTATGGTTCACTTGGGTCAAGAGGGGTTATCAACCCAATACCATAACCTTCACAACACTTATGAAAGGGCTTTGTATCAATGGTGAGGTTAGGAAAGCAATGAACTTTCCTGACAGCGTCGTAGGATTCAAGTTATGCATGACCGTTAACCAACTACTACAGTTTATTCACCACTTTTTTATTTGTCATTAACCAATTTTATTTCAATGCTTCTTAAAATAGTTTGTTAACGAAGAATAAAAAAAATGGTTAATCTCCTTGGAAAGTTGGTTAACGAGGTCAAGGATGGATGGTTGCATTCAAGTTGTGCATGGTCATTAACAACTTTTGTAGCTCATTAACCATCTATTTGTTCATGATTAACCAACTTTGTTTCAAGTATGAAAATTGTTGCATTCAAGTTGTGCATTGCTATTAACCAACTTCTATAGCTGATTAACCACTTTTTTGTTCGTGATTAACCAACTATATTTCAATGCTTCTGAAAATAGTTGGTTAACGATGAATAAAAATGTGATTAATTTCCTTGGAAAGTTGGTTAACGAGGTCAATGATGGATGGGGTTGTATTCAAGTTGTGCATGGACATTAACCAACTTTTGTTGCTCATTAACCATATTTTTGTTCATGATTAACCAACTTTGTTTCGAGTCTGAAGAACCTCTTCAAGTTGTGCATGGTCATTAACCAACTTCTGTAGCTCATTAACCACATTTTTGTTCATGATTAACCAACTTTGTTTCGAGTCGGGTTGCATTTGTGCATGACCATTAACCAACTTCTATATTTTATTAACTACATTTTTGTTCGTGATTAACCAACTATATTTCAATGCTTCTGAAAATAGTTGGTTAACGATGAACAAAAAGGTGGTTAATTTCGTTCAAAAGTTGGTTAACGTGGTCAATGATGGATAGGGTTGCATTCAAGTTGTGCATGGACATTAACCAACTTTTGTCGCTCATTAACCATATTTTTGTTCATGATTAACCAACTTTGTTTCGAGTCTGAAGAACCTCATTCAAGTTGTGCATGGTCATTAGCCAACTTCTGTAGCTCATTAACCACATTTTTGTTCATGATTAACCAACTTTGTTTCGAGTCGGGTTGCATTTGTGCATGACCATTAACCAACTTCTATATTTTATTAACTACATTTTTGTTCGTGATTAACCAACTATATTTCAATGCTTCTGAAAATAGTTGGTTAACGATGAACAAAAGGATGGTTAATTTTGTTCAAAAGTTGGTTAACGTGATCAATGATGGATGGGGTTGCATTCAACCTGTGCATGGACATTAACCAACTTCTGTAGCTCATTACCCACATTTTTGTTCATGATTAACCAACTTTGTTTCGAGTCTGAAGAACCTCGGGTTCAGTTGTGCATGACCATTAACCAACTTCTGTAGCTCATTAACCATCTTTTTGTTCAGGATTAACCAACTTTGTTTCAATGCTTCTAAAAGTAGTTCCTTAACGAAGAACAAATAAATGGTTAATTGCCTTGGGAACAAATAAAGTAGTTCATACATGTACAATTTTCATTGGATACCTTATAAACTTGTACCAAAATATTGGTTTTACCCGACCATTTACATAACCTTATATAATTATGTACACATTGTAAGTACTATGTCATTCACTAAACTATACAAACAACCTATTCCAAAAAAATACATAAGTTGGTTACTTTACTTACAGCAAAATAAACATTCAAAATAATAATAAAAACTAGCGTAATACTATGTCATCACATATCACCGTTTGCCACTCCCATGCATTAATCTCATCAAAAGTGGCCAAAAAATATTGATGTCACTACCACTAATCTTTGCACCCATTATAGGTAATTAACGATTGCCACTATAAGCTCAACACCAAAGTTAATTGCCTTAGTCTTTCAAACTAAACATTAACTCTAATAAAAACTATTACAAATATAATTGATTGAAAGAGTTAAGTACAACGTCAGTGTTACTCAACTCGTGTTTCTTCAAATTGCTTTGAATAACTACTCATGCCAAAATTCATGTATGAATTCTCACTACTAGCAGCCTGAAAAAAACATTTGAAAAAGTTAACTACAACCACTTTGACAACCTAAAATTTAGCATACGTTTCACATGCCTTTGGACCATTCTTTGAAATCATGTTGAAAATCTGCAAGTAATGATAAAGAACTTTGTACTGGACTTTCTACCAATTGCGAAGTCCAACAACTATCGTTGTAATCATCAATATTTGTGTTCAGGTCAACAAATTGTTATTTGATAGTAGGAAAAATATAACTCAAGTTAAATTATAAATTCTTATAAAAGTTTACAAATAAGAATGACTCCATCAATTCTACTCCAAATGATAACAATCATTTCAACACTAATTACAATTTAAATTTTATTTCTGTGCACACACACACTACGGTACAATCGTCATCTTGTTCTCCAGGAGTCATAATTTCCATAGATGAGCATACATGTAGCTTGTTTCCATTGATCTGACTCATGCTTCCCTCGATACACTCCTACATAAACCAACACAAATAAGTTAAAAATACATTTCATAATATATGCACTCTTTCTAAGAGAGTTAACGGCAAACAGTTATTCCATACACCAAGAAAATATATCCAAATGCACTCACATCAATTGTCAACATGTGTGACCTTTGAAGTGTTGTCTTTCTCTTTTTTCTCACAATTTGGTCAACTTTTGATACTTTTCTATTTGATCGAGGGCGGCCTTTAGAGCAACACGTAATGGACTACGAATCTCACTCGATAACTCCTTGGTTTGACTGCTTCCAGTGCCAATCATATTGCCCGTTTTGTGTTGACCTTTATGACATGTGACACTATTGTGGTTCGATGTAGCAATCGACTGCACCTTGCCTTTACATGCACGCAATGTTTGGAGAAAAAATTCACTAGCATTGTCACATTCAGCAGCAACTTCGGCAACCTTGTAAAACTCCTTCAATAAATTATCAAATCTTTGCATTTGAGGTTGCAATTGTTTCATATCATAACTGCTCTTGATGTATGCATGTTTCCTTCTTATATTTTTGCTCCATCTTGGCAAAATATATTTCGAAGGCATTTCCTTCACCCTTTCTTGCGCAAGAACAGCAAGAGAATGTCTACACACAATGCCTTTGAACTCAAACAACAAGCATTTGCATCTAACATCATGATTGTTGCGATTAAATACCACCTCTACTGTTCTTTCTTTCATACATCCAACTACTACCATCTCCTCTAACACATCATAAGTACAGATTCCATCCTCAACACATTTAATGCAAATAGAACAATTCATTTTACCCCTAAATTCAGCTTGAACCTCGTTAAACTTCGAATGGGTATACTCGCCTTGGAATTGCCTCTCAATCATAGAGTTCGACCCACATGCAATAATGCTGTTAAATGATCGACAATCTGCCTCATATTCTTTTTCTGCCTTATCGTGGAGAGCATTATCATACTGCGCTTACAAATACCAGAGTTGTTGATGAGTTTATATACCCATCAAAAAATGCGTTAATGCTCTCGCTCCTGGGTCGTCGACATTCCAGCCCAAAAATCTTTCTTCAAAAGATTGGGACCCATCTCTGTCGCTCATTGTACAACCCACTCAACCATTCATTGTCTTGTAGGTCATGTTGTTGACCTAAAGTAACCCATTTTCCTTCAAATTCAACCTCTGTCAAGGAATCATAAACGCATTTTTCATTGCATCCTTGATAATCTTTTATATTCACCATAACCTTTCAACTTCTCTGGGATTTTTTTCATGATATGCCATAAGCACCATCGATGGAGAGTAGTAGGAAACACTATCTGGATTGCATTTTTCATGGCCATGCATTGATCAGTGATAATACCATTTGGAGCCTTACCTGACATACAATTAAGCCAAGATTCAAACAGCCACACAAACGAATCAGTGTCTTCAGTAGATAGTAAACCACATCCTAGCAAAATTGATTGCCCATGATGATTCACACCAACGAATGGAGCAAATGGCATGTCATACTTATTTGTCAAATAGGTTGTGTCAAACGTCACAACATCTCCAAACGATTAAATGCGGCTCTCACTTCTTGCATCGACGCCCAAAAATATTCTTCACGTGAAAGTCATCATCCAAATCTATAGAATAGAAGAAATGACTATTTTGTTGTTGCATCCGTGAAAAATAACTCCTTAGAGCTTTACCATCACCCTCCTTCCCAATCGCACGTCTTTCCCTCCCAACATAGTTTCTCACGTCTCGTTCAACAAATGGTAAATTATCATACCCTCCAACATCATGAACAAGAGAACGGAAGGTCTTGTTCAACCTCACGCCTGCTTTATTATTGATCTCTATTCTTTTCTTCACGTGCATGCTGATGTTTCTGTTTCCTTGGAACATCCTTGCCTTCGCAGGGCTAAGATCATGAGAGTGGTCAAGTACAGCTTTTTTTATGCACCAAAGTCCATTTTTGTTCAAACCAATAGTTATCTTTGCTTGACAGTTCTTCTTGATTGTTGGATAGGTATTCAAATCATTTGGAACCGTTGACACACAACTGCCTTCTCGTGAACATGCTAGAATGAAGTATTTTAACTCTCCATCATCTCATTTTCTTGAATTTCTAATGATGAAATCGAATCCCTTTGCCTTAGCATACTGCCGATAGAATGACTTAACGGCATCCACCGAAGGAAATATAATACCTGCTGCCGGTTCACAAGGTTCAGATTGCTCATTGCAGCTATAACTCACAATTATCTGAGTTTCATTTGCTTCTTCAATGCATTGAGCACCGCCACCAACATCAGATAACACCCCACTGCCATTCACAATATTTTCATCCTCCATGGAAGCACCTATTTCCAATTCCATTAACCTCGCACATGCACAACTCACGTTACCATCCAAAAAATCGGCAAGTGGAAAGCATTTTATCTATCTATTAATGGTCAACAAATTTCTCAAAGTGACTATAAGACATGGTCTTTCATATTATGTATGAGTTAGAGTAATGCTAAAGAAAAATGTGACTATTATTTTACTGCATTTTTACTCTTGGTTAACACAGTAGAAATTTATGGTTAATAACTTGTATATGTTGGTTACTGGGTAGAATCATGGTCAGTGGTTAAACCGTTAACCATCCACTACACGTCATTAACCATATATTTATACCTCGTTAACCAAGAGTTATAAATGGTGTAAAAAAGTTACATGGTAAGCAAAGATAATCAACGAACACAAGCAACCATCTAACATGCCACAAAGATAACAAACCAGCAAAGAATCCAACCCTTCTCATTTACATGCAAAATTAAACCCATTCACAAGTCAATAATTTCCCAACAACAAGACAAAGTAAAAACTGCAAGTACTCATCTTTAAAGTCACATGGTTTAGTGTTGTAATTGATATGCGAAGAACGTTATAAGCACTAATTTTTATCATTAATTTATTCATCTTCATCGTGCACAATCAATCCTAACATTATTGTTTCTTTATTACTTCTTACATGTACTTATTCTAGTAAGAAGATTATGTATGATTAAGTTAGAGTTAAACCAAAATGAGTTCTCATCCACCCAAATAAAGCTATAGAAAAATAAATAATTAAAACCTTAACCCAACAATTCAAACCTTAGCCCACCACCTAGCCTTAACCTGATAACTTAGACCCAACCCAATGCTTCTGGAACCAAGTCCTTCACGGTGAAGGCAGCCTCTGCCTGGAGGTGTCTCTTCACTACATGTTCTTAGAACATTGTTGAGCTTACGTATCTAATGGAGAAAGTACCTTGATGAAGCACAGAGGGAAGCGAAGGCAGCGGTGTTGCGGAGCTTCGAGCAGGCTACGAAGGCAGCGGTGTTGCTGGAAATGCGACGGAGATGAGAGGGAGACGGAGTCACTTACATTTCAGACATGGAGAAAGTAGAGAAATGGGGGGAAATGAGAGGGAGACGGAAATGAGAAAGAGAGGGAAACCGTATATCAACGTATATCAACTTTTTTCTTTGTTTTTTAAATGAAAAATAATGACATGGCATAGGTGTTAAAACTGGTGTACCTACTGTACACGGTAGGAGCATCATTTTCCTTTTTTTTATTTTACTCCCAGTGACCCCCGTCGATGTCAACAGTGGAGAGGGAGAGGAACACCGTCTGACTTTTTTATTAAGAAATTGTCAAAATTTAAGAAAAAAAATAAATTTTGATAAAAAAAAGAGAAATTGATGTCGAAACAACTTAGGAAACGGAGACTAGTCAATTTTCTTCGATGGAACCAGGCAAGAACTGAAAATAAACAATCGAGTTTTCTAGATGGAAAATGGTTAAATGACAGAGCTCCAACATGTGTATAACTATGTAGTATTAATATTTTAAAATAGTTATATAATTAGTATTTGATATATATTATATTAAATATGTTGATACTTTTAAATATATTTTGTTTGTATATTTTTAATTAATTTTTAAAATTTTATTATATTAATATATATGTATCATCTCATATTTATGTCTCGTATTTATAATCGTACTTCCTAAATCTGTAGTAAGATATTGTGGCGTAAAATGGTCCTGTATGTGCAACAATATTTATTGTTGCCTTTGTGTCAGGGTCGTCAAATGTTCACATGTGAATGAGAATGGAATCTAAAGTTTAAAGAGAATTTCCTTTTCTTCGTAAAGAAAAGAAGTCTTACATAGAGTAAGTAGAAAATTATCGTTCATATATTTCATTATTTATTTGTTTTTTATGTTTGAAAGTCCTTCCTTATGTGGCTATTTATGAAGAACGAATATTTTAAAATGATTGTTATATTAGTATTTAATATATGTCGTATTTGGTATTTTTTAAATATTTTTAGATACGTTTAGTTTATATTTTTTAATTTTTTTAATGTGCACAACTTCACTTAACTAAAAATCCTATTCAAAAAGTAGACTCTATTATCATCACTACATTTAATTACATAAACTTAAGAGCTTAGAACATTGTTGAAATATAAGTCAGAACCAAATTTATCTTGCAAGAAATTGAAGATGTTACTCAATTGGGGTTGAGTTTGCATCAAAAGTTGTGCTTTGGTCTCATCATATTCACTTAACTTATCTTACAAGGTCTTATCATATCCACTTAACTTATTTTGCAAGGTCTCCATGTTGTTGACATGTATTGTTGCTTGATGCTCCTATATTGCGCTATGTGGGCATATAAAAAAATATTAGTAGGGCAAATAACATGTCCTAAGCCACGCACATGACTAGAGTGTTCAACTCCAAAGACTTTTCTAATTGCATCATTTGGATGAGCTAAAATCATTGAAGGAACACCTGAAAAAGCAACACATTCTTGATCTTGAGTTAGGCTCTCTGAAATCTTATCCTAAAAGTAAAGAAAAACCAATCATTTGTTAACACAAAAATTAATTAAAGAAAAGCCATCTTCAAACGGAACTTAGATGAAGTCAATATTTTTTATACACAACTCTAGATCAATTAAACATAGGCATGTAACCTTGAACTAACAACGATCGTTTTAGATTGAAAATTACATATCAACTTCAAATGAAAATGAATCCATAACAATGTGAGTCTTATTGACATAAATTGAGACAAAACAAAGGCTTGTATTAGGAAACCACATAATATTAGGATATGATAATTTAGTGGAACACTATAAATTATAGTAGTGGGCTAGATTTGTTATTTCCATGCATACAATATGCTTGGGATAGCTTGTCAAACAATCAGATCCAGGGTCTCAACAAGATAAAAACAAAAACAAAAAAAGAAAGAAAGAGCCACTACAAGAATTTAATCGATTAGTTACGGATTTTTTCGTAGTCAATTTTTGGTAACTAATTAACTACCCAAAAATTTTTGTAGCTAATCCGTAGCTATTTTTTTAATTTTCGTAGCTAATCCGTAGCTAATCCATAGCGAATTTTTTTTCAAACTTTCCTTCCTTTCTGCAGCTAATTAGCTACAAAATATTCCGTAGCGAAGTCCATAGCTAATTTCTGTAGCAATTTTGTAGCAAATCCGTAGCTATTTGTTGTTTCTAAATCCGTAGCAATTCCGTAGCTATTCCCTAGGTAAATTCTGTAGCAATTCCGTTGCTATTTCCTAGCTAAATTCTGTAGTAATTCCATAGCTATTCCCTAGGTAAATTCTGTAGCAATTCTGTAGCTATTTCCTAACTAAAATCTGTAGCAATTTCGTAGTTATTCCCTACCTAAATTCTGTAGCCATTCCGTAGCTATTCCCTAGCTGTTCTGAAGCTAATTCGAATTAAATTATAATGATAATTTGTGTATTTTTTAAAATCATACCTATATATTTCAATCCAAATAGAAAAATCTAACAAATAATTGTGCAAAACAACAAAATATCATAATTGTATTAATAGATTTAACACATTCTACAAGGAATGCATAACTAGTCCATGTTAATTAATACAAATAGTTCAAAACATTAATCCCATTATCAATAAACACAACTAGTTAATCCTAATTAGCTCCATCATCATCAACTTCATGATCCTCCCCAACTGCGTCGCCTTGTGATGGTGTCTGCGGCATAGCACTTCCTGCTTGGGAGCTAACAATCCTTAAGATAGGCTCTAACATAGATGTTAGTTGCGTCTGGACAATAGACATGAACTGCATCTGGACAAAGGAAATCATCGCTTCATTAACAGCTTCTTTTATGGCTTCCTGTGTCGAAGCAGCGTTGGAGGAACCAGCAACCTATGAGGATGAAGCACAGCTAGATCCATGAATAGGCATTTTTAAGCTATGACTCATGCCATGGACCCGTCCCTTCTTGTTGGGACCCGTCACATCTAGCCACACATCCTGATCAACCATTGGATGCGTTGAAGAATCTTCTCCATATTTCTCTAACATCGTGGTGTCATAAAAGTCCTGAAATGAAAAATATAAAAAACTTTATCAAAATAATCAACAACTTAACAAATGTGATTAGTTTTCATTTTAAAAACACCTACAATGAAGTTTTTTGAGCGGTGAGTGACATATTCTCCATTTTTCCTCTTATGAACACTTTCATACAAATCTCTAAAAGGGACTGGACGGTTCAACTCTGCCTCTTGTAATCAACATATATTAGAATATAAAATTCTAAAATCTTTATTATAATTATAGTATTATTATAGTATAAGTGAGTTATATTGTTGTATAATTATAGTGCTACTATGTGAAGGCAAAGTGCACTTGAGGAAAACTTGCTGGGGCATACAAATGCTCATCAAACATAATCATAGACGCAGGCACAACATTCTTAATTGTCTCAGACCAATAGATGGCAAGGTCTCAGTACTAATTACTAAATATGAGTTACAAACATGCATGAGTTTCCATCCACTTTAGTAAAAAGAGGACTAATACAAGGTAAAAGCGGCAGTTGGAACAAAAGCTATGCCCAGTTGAGGAAATTCCAAACAAAATTATATGTAGATTGAATATACATCAATATTTCAAAAACCAATAACCACTATTGTTAAATTAATCTTCAATACCACACACAGCAACATCATGGACTTCCCAATAAACAAAAACAAAAAAAAAAAGAAGAAAAGAGTGAAGTTCTGAGTATCAACTGAATCTCAGAAATATATAACAATAACAGCTACCAGATCAGGGTCTCTCAGTTGAACATATAAAACTTGGAACCACATTATTTTTTTCAATGGAAGGAACCCCATTATTAAGAGATGCTAACCTAAGCAACTATGGATTTAAACTTAACAATCATGCTTATTAAAAGAGAATATCTAATATCAGTGCAGAACCCAACCATCAAATAACAAGCATTCGGATAGATAACATATGAATTTTATACTTAATGAATTTTACATGGATCCAGTAAACTTAAAACAAATATTAAAAATGTGCACGATTGTTTGTGAATATATAACACTGCTCTTTCATCTACTAATATATAAACAAATGCCACTGCTCTTTCACGTATGGTTAAAAAGTATTATTTCTTGTAGAAACTACTTAGTAAATAACTTGACCATTTAAATTGCAGAAATAGAAGAATTCAGAGTCACTTTGCCATGGCACTGTTTCACATCAACAGATGGAACGAGAAGAATTTAGAGCACATAAATAACTTCTTTACTCCCCAAAGTTCAACCGCAAAATATGATCATACCAAACTCCCTAGACAATCAGCATTAAAATTTCAAGTGCTATTCCCAACCAAAATAAAAGAAATCAGGCACTATTGGTTAAGGGTCACACTCTGTTTCACAATAGACATATCAATACATTCATGCATTGCTTCCAAAATTTCAGAAGATTTAGTGTAGAATATGTGTTGCACGATTTTACCCTTAGTAGTCCATTTGCCATTTTTTAACTCTGACCACTCACCTCTTCGGTTAAGATTGAAGATAGTGGTGGTTGTTGTTTGAAAACTTAAACCTTTGAAGTTTCTAGATGCATGACTAGCACATGACTCTTTTCACGGCTTGGTTAAAGATAACTGGGACTACAACTGGGATTGGAGCATTAATGTCAAGCATTTTACTAATGTTGCTAATCAATAGAATTGGCAAGTGTTTGGTCACATTCAAGGCTAAACCTGTGTCCCTCCCTCTATAAGACTAGCCTATCACTGCATATACATTAAAGGTGGCAGAAAAAATGGTTGAAAATATAGAATATGTCATTTTCATGTCATCATGTTTAAGTTTAGGACGCGATACTAAATAGAATAAGCTTGCTTGAATGCAACCATTTTAGGCCCCACTTACAAATATGATATTTCTTTTAATTATAAAAAAACCCATCTCTCAAACTAACAAAAGAAATTAAGGAAGAAATATAAAGTAGTAGCACATAACAAATAGATTAAGTGTATAAAGTACTTTCCACATGCTTTAATGCAAGTAAGCAAAAGGAAATGAAACAGAGTAGCAAGTAAAAGATTTGATAAAAAAAGAGAGAAAAGGAAAAATACCTCACTCCAGCATCACCAACAATTCCAATAGTCATTCTAGCATGCAAGGCCAGTGGACAAGTGAGCATAGCCATTAAAGAGATAGTAAGATTTAGCCTTAGGGTTTATTCCAGTGTACTTTGGCTTCATATAGCAACACCTTTTTTTCTTTTTTTTTTAGAATTTTAACTCACTTGTACTATAATTATACAATAATATAAGATAGAATTATTAGGATGTTGCAACAATCACATGAGAAAGTTTATATTACCATCTTCTTCTTATGTTGATCGAAGCTTATTGAGCCTGCAATGTGCAGCATAGCATCAGGATTGGCCGCTCTATTACTTCGACCAGCAACAGACTTCTTTTGCCACTTTGGTGTCAACCAAATGTCAACTAGGCCATCCCACACTTCTGACTTCAAAGCTGGGGGCCCATGGCCCTTAAGGTCAGCTATGTTTGATGACTTTAACTTTTTCATAATTGTCTTTCTATGATTCTTCAAATCATCTGAATAACGGTCCGTGCATATTCTTTTCCAAACAGTTCTTGCCATGCAACAATCATAATCTGATGCAAATCGATATTTATTCTAAAACAAAGTCATGTTAGTATATTTCTCTATATAGATTGTATAATACAATGAGGCTAGAAACATAATTACTTACCATAAAACCCTGAAATAGTTCATTCTTCATGTCGATAGGATAATTTTTCCAAACTTTAGCTGGAATGGGCATCCGCGTGATCACGGTGGCCATAATCTCACGGGTCACAGACTGCGGGACAAACCTCCTCCTACAAGTCCAAGATATGTTAATAATCTAAAAGTAAAAGAAATGTAATAAAACATGACATTCACTATTACTCACGGTTGAGAGATGTCCTCCACAGATATAACTGGTCTTCTATCAATTTCTGCTTGGGATGCTCCAGTTGCAGGCATCGAAATTGGGTCACTAGTTGGAGGCATTGTGGAGGGTGGGACAGGGACAGAGAAAGTGGGGGTGGGGCAGGGACAGAGACAGTAAGGGGTGGGACAGGGATAGGGATAGGGATAGTGAAGGGTGAGAGAGCAGTTGATGGGTCGCCAGTGGTCAAAGGGCTAGTAGCCGAAATAGCACCTAACATAATCATAAGCAATATAAATTCATAAATATATATAAATCAAAAGTTAACAATAAAAAGATTATTATAAAAGGTATACCTGGGGAGCGCGGAGAAGATTGCAATGGTGGGCACCAATGGGTGGTTGAGAACACTAAGGTGGATTGTTGTGGCCTCTTCCTCAACCTCGTCCATTGCCCCTACCTCGAATTGCCATGATAAATGCCTGCTATAATGAAACATAACATGTTAACAGACTATATACATCAATATTGTGCAAAATCTCATAAAATATAAAAATGACATTTCAATGTAAATACTATAAACAAAGTTCAATTGCTACTACTTGAATCTGAATCATATAACTCCTCATCTTCATCTATGAACTCATTATTTTCATTTTCTTCGTTGCCATCAATGAATTGGTCAACAAACAGAACATCATTTGGATTATGTATTTCATTTATGGCTACTTCTTCCATTGGGGCACTTGCATCAAACAAGGAAATCACTCCATCATCTGTGATGATATTGTGTGTTCTCAAGGATCCATCATTCTGGTAGTAATCGATAGCAGCTACCTCATTCGATCCATCACATTCATCATTGAATGTGCTGCAAAGAGTCTTGCTCTAACCTTACAAGCTGCCCACCATTCCCCACTAGCTCGACCCCCGCATTGTGGGTATACCGTATAGTATACTTATTGTGCCTGTTTAGCTAATACAAATGACTCATTTGAGTGAAGTCTCGCTTTGTGCTTGACGTCAATCAATCCATATCTCTCATCAACATTGACTCCATAAATCGGGTTAAACCACTGGTACCGTAAAATGAATACTTTGTTTTGACCTAGATATGAAAATTCTAATATCTCTTCAAGGATGCCATAGTAGTCTAAGTCATTCTCGTCATATATACTTCCTCTAACGCAAACCCCACTATTCATGGTAGCTTTATTTTGTTCATACTCCTTAGTATGAAACCTATACCCATTAACTATTAAGCCATTATTAGAAGTAACAGACTTGGATGGACCATAACTCATCTGTTGAATCATTCGATCCTCAATTTGACCTATATTTACCTGTGAATCATTACAAGGAGAATAAATAGTTGTAACATTTAGTATTAGTATAACAAACATTATTTTTTATATGATATATATGATTATGAATGAAAGGACTCACTTGATGTTTTAGCCACCTACTGAAGTCCTTATCCCAAAGTTCTAATATTTGATCCTCAGAGATACTAGAATTTATCTCCCTCAGCATATCCTCGAATTGTCTAATCAATAAAATAATTAATATTGAACATAATGTAATTAAAAATTTATTAAATAGCTAAGTTAATGAGTAGACTTACTGGAGATAGGGTTCTACTTCTCTACAATTTACAAGCACATAAGTCTCAGCAATTTGAAGCTCCACATCCGTTAAGAACCTATTACGACCTCTCCCGATAGGGCAGCATGGATGCTTAAAAACAGACAAGCATTCATTAGTCATATCTTCCCCACCATCGTCGTTTCGAGGAACTTGAGTGCGTCTTGTCTGTATTTGTGGATCAAAATACATGGAAGCAAAATTAGAAATTTTTTCTAATTTATATGCTTCACAGACAGACCCTTCAACTCTTGCCTTATTTCGAACTTTCCTTTTCAAGTACAACATACATCTCTCAAATGGATACATCCATCTATATTGCATGAGTCCTCTAACCTTAGCTTCATAGGGGAGATGCACAACTAGATGTTCCATCACATCAAAAAATACTGGCAAAAATTTTTTCTCTAACTTGCAAACTGTTTCAATAATGGAAAGCTCTGCATTCTCCATAATGGAAGTACGTATTTCAGTTGCACAAATTTGTTTAAAGAACAAGCTAAGCTCTGTTAATGCTCCCCATATAGGTTTTGGTAACATATGACGAAACGCCAGAGGAATTAACCTTTGCATAAAAACATGACAATCGTGACTTTTCATTCCATATATCTTCCTATCATCTAAATTGATGCAATGAGCAATGTTTGACGTATACCCATCAGGAAATCTCAATTGTTTTATCCAGTCACACACTGTCCTCCTTTGATTGGCATTTAACACATAAGTTGCCTTCAGTTTTTTATACTTGCCATTCTCAACAATTAATTCTAAGGTTGGACGTTTACATATCATCTTCAAATCTTCTCTTGCATTTGCATTGTCTTTTGTCTTGCCCTTTATGTCCATAACAATGTTGAAGATATTCTCAAACATATTCTTCTCAACATGCATAACATCCAAATTATGTCGTATTAGATTAGTGGACCAATAAGGCAATTCCCAAAATATGCTTTTCTTCACCCAGTTGTGAAACTCACCAAAGCCACGTTGTTTTTGGTTACGTGAAATCAAGCCAAAAATGACTTTCTCAAGCTGAGTCACTCTATTCAAGACATTTGTTCCACTCAATCGTTGTGGCGGAAGAAAACTTTTCACTGTTGAATTCTTCTTAAAATAGTACCGATCACGACGGAACGAATGTTCAGGTGGTAGATATTGACGATGGCAATCAAACCAGCAACACTTCCTACCATACTTCAATACAAATGGCTTACTGTTCTCCATGCAGTAGGGACAAGCAAGTTTTTCATGAGTGCTCCATCCACTTAGCATTCCATAAGCTGAAAAGTCACTTATTGTCTACAATAAAGTTGCTTTCATATTAAAATTTTGCTTATTCCACGCATCAAAAGTGTTCACCCCATTGTCCCACAAAATCTTTAAGTCATCAATCAAGGGTCTAAGATAGACATCTAAACTTTTACTTGGTGACTTCGGTCCAGGAATCATAAGAGTAAGGAATATGTATTCCCTTCTCATACACATACTTGGGGGAAAATTATAAGGTGTGATAAAAATAGGCCAGCATGAGTATAGAGTAGCTGAACCACTAAATGAATTAAAACCGTCTGTATAAAGGCCAAGTCTAACATTTTGAGTTTCTAACGCAAATGTCGAATGGATAGCGTCAAAACATTTCTAAGCCTCGGCATCAGCTGGATGCATGATCACTGATTTATCTTGACGCACTCCATCCGCATGCCAGCGCATATATTGTGCAGTCTTTTTTGACATAAACAGACGTTGGAGTCTGGGAATAATGGGAAAATATCACAACACTGAGAATGACACATCCTTCTGATTTTTTGAACGTCCCACCTTCGGTTTGAATCGCGAGTGTCCGCATACTAAACACACTGAGTAAAAACTCTTGTCCATGTACTCTCCATAAAACAACATGCAATGATTAGAACATGCATCTATCTTTTCATATCCTAATCCCAACTCATTAACCATTCTCTTGGATTTGTAATAATTTTTGGGTAACCTTTCTGACTTTGGAAGTATGCTCTTAATTATGACAATCATTCGATTATAACAACTCTCACTCATGTTGAACTCTGACTTCAGATTCAAGAGTTGACTTATAGTTGACAATTTCGTGTGCTTTTGGCAACCATCCTATAAAGGTTCGTTAGCATCTCTCAACAAATCATAAAACTTTGAAGCCGACGGATTCAAATCCTCTTCCAAATCTTGAACTTCTGGATTTAATATATCACCTGCAGCATCCATAACCATATCCACGTATGGATTTCTAGTCTCCGCTTCAACATCATGGACAATGGAAGCTGAACCACTATCTCCCCATCTGTCCTCACCATGAATGGTCCAATTTACATAACCCTCCACAAATCCATACTTATAGATGATTCTCTACTGAAAATGATTTCATCCAAACATGGTTCTTACATTTTGCACATGGACAAGGAATGCGACTTAATGCATCAAAAACCATCGGGTGTCCTTTGGCAACCTTAATGAAATCATCAACTCCATTCTTGAATTCTTCACTTACAAGGCCAGTGTGATCCTTTCTTCGTAACATCCAACTTTGATCAGGTTTCATGATTGTTGAAGTTGATTTAACACATTAGAACTATTATTTCCAAAATCCTCATCTCTCTTAACATGGTGTGGCCCTATCCCATTCGAGAAGATACTTTTTCAGCACTTGATGAAATAGTACTCACAAAAATCACACATCGTATACTTGACAAAATTACGGCAGCATTTCCCATTGGTCTCCAAGTGCATGACTAGAAAGTGGTGACAACTACCACGATCAAGTGTGCACCCAAAGAACAAAAGGAAATGTTACACAACAAAATTTCATCAAGTATATGATATGAGAATTAAGGAGTAACTATAATAAAGTAAAGGAAAAGTTTCTTCCCAAACTGTCCAACTTGGACAATTCAAGATTCAATATAATAAGCAGTACCTTCAAAAAGTACATGTGCTCACTAATATTGAATCTCAAACGGGAAACTAAGGTTTCGCTCACCAAAATGATTATATTTGACAAAGAATGCTACAAAAAATAAACTATCAACTATCAAAAGTAACATGTTTAGCATTTTTCAATAGTCTGATGGTTACCTCGGATTTTAATGATTTCAACAAACAAAAAGAAACTATTGAGTATAAGATTCCTATCAATTTGTATGATTTAATTAAAACATTTAACCACAAACAAATACCTACAAACCAGTATGTCAATAAATAATTATGGTAGAAAAAATATTAGCATAATATTCTATGAGAAATAAAAAAAACTAAAATAAAAAATTAGCATAATAGAGATGAGCTCAACAAACTTGTAATGAAGTTACACTTTGCTCAAGCTCTGATATGTATTGCAACTTCCTCACTCTTAATCTTTGAGCAGATTGTCTATTTGCTAAGATTCTAATGCAAACACGAGAATTAGAAGCAGATGAAAGAAAAAAAAAATCTTACTTAGCATCATTCATGTTTCACTTGCAACAAAATCAGATAAAGGAAACCAAAAAGCAAGACCAAAAAAAGATAAATATCAAAAGCTTTGTGATATATTATGAAGAACATGTTATCAAGAAGAATATTTCATAAACACTAATTAATCACACATTAATAATATTGAAAATGTTGTAATTATTAAGAAATTATCCATTTGCTTTTAGAAATGAAACTTGTGGTGGTTATACAAATTATGTCATGGAAACGCATGCTATCAGCATCTGTAAGCCACCATTCCTTCCTGCTATAAATATAAAAATTGAACTTCATCCTGAAAACTAAGCATAATTCTCATGGTAACGAACTTGAGTACTAAGCATAATTTAAGTAAAATAATATCAACCACTCTTAACAAGAGGCTCCTATATCTCAGTGGTAGAGCATCAGTCTTGTAAAGTAAAGGTCTCCGGTTCGATCCTGCATGGGGGCAGTTTACCCTTTCATTTTTAATCTTGCATCCAGCATCCCCATATAAACTAAAAAGACCTCGTGGTTTTCCAAGAAATAGATTCACAGCCTTAACTTATCCTTGGCCTTCATTTCCTTTTCCTATTTAAGTTCACATTTCAATCAACCACTTTATATTAGGCAGTTGTAAATACCATAGTGCATTCTTTGCATATTTATTGTTTATATATATGCTTTTCGTATGATTAAAACTTCAAACTAGTGCTTATTTGCAATTATGTTACTAAAGAAAATATTAAGTCCAAGCAATTAAACTTTGTAACTATTAAACTGTGTAACTGCATATGCATTGGTAATAAAATACATAATCATTTCAAACTAAATCTTGGAACAAATAAGATATAACATTAGATATTTATAATTGATAGAATTTGGATGCTCTAACTTATCTGCCAATGTGAACTCTAAATACTTAACAAGTGGGCATATCTCAAATCCATCTCTAGTTATGTACTGCATGTCATTTAGTCATCCTACTTTGCTGTGAAAGAACTAACAACCTGTGGAAAGAACTACCGTAACAGTCCTTGTTTGCGCAAAGCTTGTAAATTTTTGTTGTCAAAGCAGCTTCCTAATGGTGGGTGGAGAGAGAGTTATTTGTCAAGCCAAGACAAGTATAGTGGGGTATACTTATTATTTTATAGCACAATGTCTATTGTTATGAATGCCAAGTAGTTTCCATTGGATAAAATGATATAGTCACAAAGTGTCCTGTACCATTAGCTAAAATAAAATGATGGGCAATATCGCTTTGGAATCCATTGGATGATGGAAGGTTGTGAAATGCATGTGCAAGTTAATTTTTTTTTCTCGTAGTTGAATTTGCATATTGATTTGTTGAATTATTATTAATCTGATAATGTAGCTGCTGGAAATTATTTCAGCTCCGTTGAATGTGAAATAGACATCCACCTCTTATACAAATGATAGTCTGATTCTTTTCTCTCTATAGTTCATCAGTATTTTATATTATGACAGGAAGTTTTCCCTTTCTATAACAATATTTTTTTTTACATGTGATAAGAATAATTAGTACAAAAGATACCCTTGTATTCTGCATTTTTGCTACATTGAAATTCGAAATAAAGGAAATCTTTATTACTGCACGTTATGTCTTATATACAATTTGTTGAATTTTGAAAGTAGTATTGCTACAACTAACAAGCCTAAAAAAACATGGACCAACAGAATGCCACATACCAACAAGAGACAGATAATTTCGTTCGGATATTGCTTACTACAAGTAAGGCAGAGGATGGATTAAATCCAAGAACCCTCACATCAAGTAAAACTCATCTAAACTAAGCTAGAATTTCAAAAATCACAATGCTACTCAACCAATTATCTTCATCACAGAGAAAGTAACTGAAAATCACAATGCTACTCAACCCATTCTCTTCTCTTTCATTTTCGTTTGCCTCAAAATTTGCTCAGCAACCAAACAGAACTTATATCATTCTCTTTAAAAATTCATCTAGATTTAAACCACAAGAAAGCAAAACAAGATCCCAATGAATATCTAAAAAGATGAAAAAAAATGCAACATTAGAATAATCAAGCACTTTACTATATCTATCATCTAATCGTATCACGCTCCGATTCAAAATCCTACTCAATTCATCCAAAAGAAGCAGACATCATAGCAAAAGACACGGCAAGAGAGAGAGAGAGAGAATGAGAAAGCTAACCTAACTCTAAATCTCCCAAACCCCCCCCACTTTCACCTTCACATGAAATCTTCAGCGTTCACACTTATCATTCACACATTTCTTCAAAAATCAAACACCCAAAACTCCCCAAAACTTCTTTAACTTGTTCCCAGACATGGATTTCAATAGCAATGACAAAAACAAAAAGGAATTAATAACAGTGGAAATAGTGATAATAATAGTAATATTACCTTAAAAGAGAGACTCGCTTCGCTAATTGTCTGAGACGAAGAAGAGAAACATGAAGAATAAAACAGGTTCCTTGAGTCAGAGCAACAAACAGCTATCTTCGACGCCAGCTACAACCATCAAGTTCAAGCCATGAGAGGGAGAGAGGGATGAAGAGGTGTGCGTGGGATTACAAAATGATAGCGAATCAAGCGAGAGAGACGAGTGAGAGATTTTGGGAGAGTGAGGGAAGGGATTTAAGAGTGACAGACGTAAGAGATTTGGGAGGGTGGGAGGGAGGGATTTTAGATTTGGGAAATTTTAGTTTGGGCGCTGATTTAGGGAAATTTTTTTTATGCAATTGAAATTTAGCTACGGAATTATTTGGTAGCTAATCCATATCTAATTAACTACGGATTAGTTACTACTTAGCTATGATAAAAAAAAATTTCGTAGCTAAATTGTAGCAATTCCGTAGCTATTTATTTGATAAATTCTTTTTTTTTGGTGATTCGAATTTTATTCCGTAGCTAATCTGTAGCAAAATAGCTACAGATTAGCTACCAAAATGTTTTGTAGCTAAATTTCATAGCTAAATGGTAGCTAATCTGTAGCTATTTAGGTGATATAATTTTGAACTTTCAATATTCTAAATTTAGCTACGGTAATTAAATTCGTAGCTAATCCGAAGCTAATTAGCTATGGATTAACTACCAAAATTTTTCGTAACGAAATTGGGTAGCAAAATTACAAAATTCTTGTAATGAGTGTGTCCTCCAATTATAACAAACTTCCATAATAAAATGATACCAAAAAAATATCATTTTAGCTAGTACAACATGTAGACAAGCCACAAAAGTCTGGTCAATAATGTCTTATCCACTAATCTGACTTTAACTCCTACCTTCCTCGGAATCAATTTAAAACATAGTGGATTTGTTGTACAAAATAAAAAAAAAGAACTGAAGAAAGTTTATAGAATTATCAACTTGAATTTCTCCCTCAAGTTGATATCATAACTATGTAAGATCGAAAAAAAAAAGCTACATGATTGAAGCTTTTAGCAAAATAGAGTTCCCAATTATTAGATAATATTTACATCAAGAACTTGTTGGGATTAAAGGTGAAGAACCATTTTTGTTAATTAAAACAAAAATTTGATTCTAGGATTTTGTAACTAAAAGCTTTAGATCTTAAGTCCCCAACAAAGCAAACAACACTCAGAATCAATGTCTAACTCAAACTATAAATAAACAAAAGCAAGAACAAGGGTATCTTTTGCAAATCCAGTATATAAAAAGGAGTTCACCATTCTAACTTGAGGCATTTAATATGAATACACGTTTTCAACACCATTCCCCTAAACAATCAAGCAGCCAAGTGTAGGGGTAATAAGTGACCAAAAAACAATGGAAACAACACCATGACTTAGTAACGAAGAGCTTAACAAGAAAGGGCATAGTCATGCTAAAAACAGGAACTTATTTACAAATAAGTTAACATGAGAAGAAAGTGTCAGCAATTAACAACTAATGGAATCAACAGCACCCAATCAAGACTAACTATGCATTCTTCACTCATATTTACCATTTACTATTTGCAAGCTGCAAGCACTTCTTTTTTTAAACTAATGATTTTAAATCTAAAAAAGAAAGATTAACAGCCAGATCAACAATCCCTCTCATTCACATGATACCAAACCAGAATATATCACAATTCATTTTCTTAGCCTCAAGTAAGTTCAATGATTCTAGTTTTAAGCCAAAACAAGGTTGAACTAGTATCACAACTAAAAAACAGAGGTTAGAAGTTTCTTAGACACACTCTATGATTTCAAACCAAACAAAAAGCTTTATAGCTAAACCAATAGTCAACCTCACTATTTTTCAATGACACAAAATAGAATACATATCATAATACCCTGACTTGGCCTTAAGCAAATTCTATGATTCAAATTCTAAAAAAAAAAAAAAATAGAAGGAGCAATTAGATTAACATCACAGCAATAAAAAAAGAAAAATAGGGATTATAACTTCCTTAGATCTACACTATGATGTCAATATAACTTAATACCTCAAATGGAATAATATGCAGAAGATTATTCCCACCATGCACATCAAAGAGTTCACTTCAATTCATGTTAAAGTCTTCCATTTAAATACACCACACCACATTTTCAATAAATAAGCATGCACACCACTACTAAGCATTACAAGTACAACAAATGAATAATGGAACACCAAACTCAGCTATTTCATTCAATAAAAAAATTCTCAGATAATTTGTATGTCAGTACATTTCACAACCCTATATCCTTTAATTTTAAATAAATTAGAAGTTAACACTAAGACTCAGTTTTCATTTCAACAAAAGAGATTCCTTTGTCTAATTTTGACAAGCCAAGGACTCCAGCTACACTGACCTGAATTCCAAACACCACTACCATAATATACCCAAGACAGTCAGGCATAGACCATAACATGGTAATCATGTATTAATGGGCACAAATCCTTACTTTAAACAGATTTGAGGTTTCTGAAATTAAGAAAGTTAAACTCTATGCCTTTCATAATTTCATTTACCTACAGCCCTTAAAGAACTACTTTTTAAATTACTACCATAACCAAACCATTCACCAAAAACAGAGACACGCATAAAAAACATTTCAAGTCAGTAAAGCATTATAAACCAACCAAAATCTCATAGCCTCATACAATTAAAAAAAAAATTATTTCGGGCACACAATAACATATTCTTCTAATGTTGAGCACAAAAAGACTTCTTAACAGTCTTACTTCTCAACAAATACTATTCACATAAATGTGGAGTACCACAGACAAAGAAAGTGAGAGACAAGATCATTAAACTTTCATTACTTCAAACTTTAATTACTTCACTTAGTCAAGAAGAAAAATTCCTCAAATTAGTTGTATACCTAAACTGATTATAAGCTACATACCAGTTGAGTCTAGCGAACAATGAACCTCAAAAAACTCAAATTGACATTAAGTTATAGCATGCAAATGATAAAGAGCAAATTCGATTGAGATTTAGTAAGTAAAGAAGCAGTAGGCAATGTTAAGATTCAACTTGCAAAAGAGAGAAGAAAAAAAATACCTTTTGATTAATTTGAGTAGGGAGTAAATCCTAATAAGTTTTAAATAAATCCCTAAGGAAAGCATAAAGTAGTTGGGGAAATCATTAAATATGCAATTAGTTCAGAACCTATCAATCTAAATGAAAAATTAGATTTCTTGCTGCTCACCCCCAATAATATGAGCATCCAGTGAGATAAGTTAATAAACTTAATAAGTTCAGTAAATTTGCAGATCAACACTGATCATCAGAATTCAAAAATTTAACCTAATTGCCAAAAAAAAAAAGAATCAAAATTTACCTCCAAAATCTCAGTTTGGGAGTGGTCCAACTCTTGGTGAAGGACATCAAAACAAGTTTCCTAAAAATATTGAAAGCAAAAAAGAAGAGGTATTAGGCGCATCCTATGGAAGAATGAAATTGGAAGCAAAATGCATCAGGGAGAAGAAGTTGCATACAAGTCTTTGAAGTTAAAGGTGGTTCCATATTTGGGGTCTTGTCCAACTGAATTCAGAGGAAGAGATTTACAATGAAGAGAGAATGGATGGTATAATAATGAGGAATGATACTGCGATAGGAGTCAGAAAATGCAATAGGAGTCAGAATAGGTATGAGAGAGACGCGTTGAAGCGAGGAAGCGAGGAAGAATATCACTTTGGTGTCACTTCACCATCTTTATGCTTGCTAAAGCGAGGAAGACGTGTTGTAAGGAAGAATCTCACCTTACTTGCTAACGGATAACTATGCTCAGTGGACGAAGATAAGGACGCTGCTACTTCTCTCTTGGCTCCACCATTCGGTTCTTCTATAAGGGTTCTTCAATGATGGGAAAAAGAGTGAGAGATGGGAAAAAAAGGAGAAAGATGGGAAAAGGGTGGCGCGCTGATGACCCAGCTTCATAAGTGCAGATGTAGCCTTTTTTAATTGGGTTAGCTATGGTTGTTGGAGCCAAAGCAAAAAAAACTGTGGTTAATCACCGATTTTCTTGTAGTGTAAGATAAAGAACTTTTGTATACCATTTTCCATTTAATAATGCAACGAGAAACTTTTATAGCAAGAAACTTAGCTGGAAACTTCTATCATTTTAAAGGCATATTATGATTGTTGATGATAATATCTTAATTTTTCTATATTTTTTAATAAAGAATAGGTATTATTATATCTTATTATATTTGATTTTATTAACCTTGTAACATTATTAATTTATTTATTTAAAGAAGTCATTAATTTTATTATTATGATAATTGTAAGGCATTCGTAAAGAAAAGTCTTGGGACAAAAAATAATGACAATTTGTATATGAGAATGTGAATTAAATAAGTTGAAGCAAGAGACTAAGAGCTTCACTTTCTTTCTCCTGATGGCTTATAACATGCTAAGAACAAATGCTTCATGGTGCCATGGTTAAGAAGTATATGTTGCTAACTTTTAAATGCAAGGAAAAGAGATATAAAATAATTGAAGGTTGGGCCCATAACCAATTGAATAGCTAATTTAGCCCCATGGTGAAGCTGTCTACAAATTGGGTTATTAAGTTGTTGACCCATGATGAAGCCCATTGTTCTAGATCGTAATTCGGGATCCCGCTCCATGGGATCAACCCGGCATGCACACAGCCGGACTCCTCACAGGCTGGTATAACGGAAGACTCATAAGGCAGTCCGAACATTGAAATCTAGCGCGTCGAGTGGTATTGGGCCATAATATCATGATTGATAGATTCATGCAGAGGATAAATCCCTAAATATCCGTAACTGCCAATCATCAACTTACGATATTATAAGACTCATAATTACCGTAGATAGCTAAGTACTTTTTATATCGTAATCTCAAATTTATGAGGATTTATCTGATAATAATGAGAAAATGATCTTTATCAGGATACTAATCCCAAATTACCTGCATCCAATAAGGATCCTATTAGGATTTTACATACGCTCTATAAATACAAGACTAAGTTATCTTAATAAGGTAATCTATGATCCAATTACATAATCCTACTTGTGCACTGCCTGACTTGAGCGTTGGAGTCCCTTTGCAGGTACCACCCCCCTGTTCAATATGGTCAGCTGCTGCTGCTCAAGGAGGAAACCACCGTGTACGTGCCTATTACATGTATCCTCTGAATCCACTTCAGAACATTGGCACCGTCTGTGGGAAACCTTAAATTTCTAATCCCACTCAATCATGGTGACTACGAGGTAAAATTCGAGAAGAGATGCTACACAAACCTCTGTCAACCAGAGGCAAGACCCTGATGTGCAACATCCACCACTCTCACTGCCTCCACCTGCCGCTCAAACCTCTGCCGTGAGAAATCAAGCACCCGAAGCAGAAAACCAACGTGATGGGCACTCTACCTCCGCCTCTAATGAGTCTCCCAACCCATCATGTAGGATTTTTGTTAGGGAAAGACTCGAATTCCCAGCTCAAGGAGGTGACTAGAGCATTCAAGAACGCAGGATTCTGGTGCACCAGCATCTGGGAACGCCAAATAATGAGGTTGATGATTGTGCATCTCGTTCTGAACGCACACACCAATCTCGTGCTTCCTGATGCCAATTTTAAGACATGTTGCAACAACATATAAATATGCTGAACGACCGATTTCGGAGGTTGGAAGACATGCAGCGCACTATGCATGAAAACCAACCCAGGTCACACCGTCGTGACAGAAGGACAGACATGGAAAATAATCAAAGGAGGGCTCACGCCGATAATGGAATTCCCAATATCAGGAATAATAACCAGAATCGCAGAATAATGGAACAATCTTTCTCCGATCAACTTATGGAGTACCGGATTCCTAGGAACTTCAAGTTTCTGCCAAACTTGGAAATCTATGACGGAACTACGGACCCCTAAGAACACATAAATGCCTACGAATAGTCCTTATATTTCTATGGCGGGTCCATGGACTTGCTATGCTGAGCATTCCCCATTTCCTTCAAAAAGGGAGCCCTCAAGTGGTTTACCAGCCAACCAAGGGGGTCCGTGGTAGACTAGTCAGATCTTAAACAACGTTTTCTGCTGCAATACACCACCAACAAGAAGCAACCTAAATCCATCGAGTCCCTGGCCAAAATTCTCCAAGGAAAGAATGAGATCCTCCAAGATTATATTAGGCGATTCATGGTGGCCTGCACCAACGTAGAAAATTTTGAAGACAGAATAGCCTTATATTATGCCAGAAGCGATCTCCGAGTAGGTTATGAGTTCTTTAAGTCCTTGGCAAAAAAGAAACTAGATAATCTGATCGACTTCCAGAAATGATTTGAGAAATATGTCTACTTGGAAAAGGCAACAAAAGACCACAGGAGGTGGGACAAAGGTGAGCCTTCCAACCAGAATTGCTCAAGGCCACGACCTCCAAAAGGTAGCCTACCCTGGAGAAATTATTCTAACTATACTCCTTTAAACACACCTCAGGAAATGATCCTGAGGGAAGTGATGCATACCGAGTTTTAGCATATCCAGAGATCGCCTCCTATCAAGAAGCACAAACAAAATGATCATTCCAAGCATTGCACATGGTATAAGGGCTACATCCATGATACGGAGGACTGCTATCAATTACGTGATGCCATTGAATTCCTAATCAAGGCCGGACGCTTACAGCAGTATATCCTTTATGTCCAAAATAACGAGGGGGGTAATAGACATAGAAATGACAGACGCAATCCACGTTGGAGCCCATCCCCTCAGCACAGAAGAAGGATAAGAAGTCCCAGGAGAAGACCCTAGACTCCACCTCACCGAGATAGTAACGATCGGTAGGATAGGAATAGGGACGCTCCCCCCGATGGTAATGATGACCATCGCGCTGAGCCCAATAGAACTATCTATACTATCGCCGGTGGATTTGCCAGAGGAGGGTCTTCAAACAGAGCTCGGAAGAAAGCTCTTAGAATGGCTGTGTTTAGCATAGCCCACTCAAAACTCATGACACAAGTACAAGGAAAAAAGATGCCTCCTATCATTTTCTCGGACGAGGACTACGACAGAATTATCCTAGATCATGATGATCCACTTGTCATTTTGGGGATAATATCCAACGCCGAAGTCCGTCGAATTTTTGTTGACCAAGGGAGTTCAGTAGACATTATATTTTTAGATCTCTATCAAAAGTTAGAACTTCTGCAATCAGACTTAACTCCTTATGTTGGAGAATTGACGGGTTTCACGGGTATAAAAATCACCCCGGTCGGATGCTACGAAACCCACTTGACCCTCGGATCGTCTAAACTTTTCAAGATGGTCAAGGTAAAGTTCTTGATTGTGGACTGCACTTCGGCTTATAACATCATCCTGGGTCGTCCTTCTCTCAACGTACTCGGTGCCGTGGTGTCTACCACCTACCTCGTGATGAAGTTCCTCAACAAGAACAATGACGTCGTCATTGTTAAAGGTGATCAAATTATTATTAGAAAATGCTACAATAAGAGCTTAAAATTTGTAAAGCACCCCGGAAGAAGAGATTTGTCGTTCCCGACTCGGTCCTTGACCAGGTCAACATACTAATGACTGAGATGGACATCAGAGAAGAAATTTTGGGTGCTTGACTCCAGTCAAAAGGTGAATTGCAACCTCTCCAACTTGGAGCTAACCTAGAACAGGTTACCAAGATTGGAGCACGTCTGGATGAAGAAGAAAAATAACAACTGTCAGAGCTCTTATTAAAAAATAGAGACCTTTTCGCATAGACATCGTCCGACATGCCCGGACTTGACCCCACCTTCATCTATTACCATTTGTCAATCAAAGAGGGCGCCAAGCCCGTCGCTCAAAAGAAAAGAAAGTTCGGACCCGAGAGGTAGCAAGTCATTGAAGAACAGGTTAAAGATACCAAGTGGCAACTTTATCAAAGAAATTTCCTATACCACATGGCTCTCCAATGTGGTCCTGGTAAAGAAATCCAATGGGAAGTGGAGAATGTGCGTAGAGTATATAGATTTGAATAAAGCATGTCCGAAAGACTCATACCTACTTCCCAATGTGGATAAGCTAGTGGATGGCTCTTTGGGTTTCAGATGGCTCTCGTTTATGGATGCATATTCCGGGTACAATCAGATTCTCATGTACATCGGAGATGAAGACAAGACTGCCTTCATTACTGATAGGGTGAACTACTGCTACAAGGTCATGCCTTTTGGCCTGAAGAATGCAGGGGCCACCTACCAGAGAATGATGAACAAGGTCTTTGAAGATCAGGTGGGGAAGATGCTAGAAGTCTATATAGATGACATGATAGTAAAAACCTCACAGGGCAGATCACACACAGCAGACCTTAAGGAAGTATTCATACAAGTCTAAAAGTACAACAT
Source organism: Ormosia semicastrata (assembly GCA_029884595.1). Taxonomy (NCBI): domain Eukaryota; kingdom Viridiplantae; phylum Streptophyta; class Magnoliopsida; order Fabales; family Fabaceae; genus Ormosia; species Ormosia semicastrata. The sequence continues at coordinate 28,761,854 of JAQQTO010000041.1, read as the reverse complement.
GAGGTTGAACCCAGTGAAGTGTGCCTTTGGGGGTCCAAGCTAGAAAGTTTTTGGGATTCATGTTAACCCACAGAGGAATTGAGGTCAATCCCGACAAGTGTCAGGAAGTCCTTAACATGAGAAGCCCCCGAAATATTAAAGAAGTACAACAACTCATAGGGCGCATAGCGGCCCTCACAAGATTTTTGGCTAAGACTGCCCACAAGTCTCTCCCCTTGTTCAGGCTACTCAAGAAGGGGAAAGATTTTGAATAGACTCAAGAATGTGAAGACGCCTTCATATCCTTAAAGAATCTCCTGTCCTCCTTTCTTATTTTGACAAGGCTGGATACTGAGGAGACACTATACTTATATCTATTATCCATGATGAGGCAAAGCTCAGTGTTGATCTGGGAAACTGACAAAGGACAGAAGCTGGTCTACTTTATAAGCAAGGTCCTGCAGGGCCCCGAGCTTCATTACCAAAAGGTAGAGAAAGTCGCTTTCGCACTCATTATCATAGTAAGAAGACTTCGGCAATATTTTCTATCCCACCCAGTGGTGGTAAGAATAGATCAACTCATTCGGCAAGTGTTGTATAAACCAGACTTGGCCGAAAGAATAATTGTGTGGTCAATTGAGCTCTCCGAGTTTGGGATTACCTATGAACCACAGCTTGCAATAAAAGCCCAAACATTATCTAACTTCCTAGCAGAGCTCACATCGGACCCAGGCGACCCTAAAGGGGTCTCTTGGACCATCTTTGTTGACAGGTCATCGAATCCTAAGGGAAGCGGGGCCGAGGTGATACTGAAAAATTCAGAGGGACTGACCCTGGAACATTCCCTGAAGTTTGAGTTCCCGACCTTGAACAACCAGGCCAAGTATAAAGCATGTATTGCTGGGTTGATAATGGCAAAGGATATGGGGGCAACACGGATCACACTCTGCAGTGATTCCCAACTGGCAACTTCCTAAATCTGAGGAGAATATTAAGCCAAGGAGCCTCTTCTATAAAAATACTTGATTAAGGTACAGGAACTCCTCAAGGGCTTTGAGGAGATCAAGATAGAACACATTCCGAGAGAACAGAACTCTAGGGCAGACCTTTTATCTAAGCTGTCCAGTACCAAGAGCCCTAGTAACAACCAATTCGTAATCTAGGAAACTCACTCTCAACCCTCCATCGCGGATCATGACATGGTCCAAGTGGAGGACCATGAGTCATCTTGGATTACTCCCATACTGGACTATCTGCAGCATGGAACTGTGCCACCGAACCCAAAACAAGCCTCTAAATTGGTCAAGACCGCAGACAGGTATAATATCTACAATGGTCGACTATACCATCGTGGTTTCTCATCCCCCCTTCTCAAATGCTTAACTCTGAAAGAAGCAGAATAAGCTCTAGCCGAAGTCCATGAGGGAAGCTGCGGTCACTACTTAGGAGGCAAAGCCCTAGCCCAAAAAGTTTTAAGGGATGGATACTACTGGCCAACAATGGAGGCTGACTCTCAAGCACACATTCAGATATGTGATAAATATCAGCGCCATGTAGATCATTATCAAGCTCCCTCAGAAGCATTATTCACGACCTTGATACCATGCCCTTTTTATAGATGAGGTATGGACATTTTAGGTCCTTTCCCCTAGGCCCCAGGTCAGTTTAAGTACTTGGTGGTAGTGGTAGATTATTTTATAAAATAGACCGAGGCCGAACCCCTGGTCACTATTACCTCAGCACGAATCCAGAAGTTTACTTGGTGCCACATTATCGCTAGGTTTGGCATGCTAGAATCCATTGTAACAGACAACGGCACCTAGTTTAAAGATAAAAGCTTTAAAGAACTATGGCTGACTTAAAAATAAAGCACCATTGTAGGTATGTAGAGAACTCCAGGACAAATGGACAAGCCGAAGCAGCCAATAGGATCATCGTGTGAGGTATAAAAAGGAGGCTAGATGAAGCCAAGGGGAACTAGGTTGAGCAGCTTGATCACGTTCTCTGGGCATACCGGACTACTTCCCACTCCACCACAGGAGAATCTCCATTCAAATTGACTTACGGTTGCGAAGCCATGATCCCGGTAGAGATTAGAAAACCAAGATGGCATTACCAATAGTTTTCATCTGATAGTAACCCCAGTCTAATCAGAGAAAACCTTGACTTACTAGAAAAAAGAAGAAGTGTGGCTCATATACGTGATGTCGCCCTTAAACAAAAGACGGCGGCCAGGTACAACAAGAAAGTGGTCCCAAGAAAATGTTAGGAATTTCAGCATAAAAAATGCAGCGGAAAAAGGGAATTCCCACCAAGGATCTATGCGAAAAGAGGATCATGAAATGTGATTTTTGAGTATACCTCTTGAAGCCAAAAGAAAGATGATTAACGTAAACCATTAACATCGTAACAGCGACGATGTCTCTATATAGTCCACATGAACAGACCCACGAATGTCCAACGTCCGATTAGAGTCCCGCTTCCTAACACAGTGCTAGCTGCGAAGAGAAAGTAACCTATCATTCTCTTTCACTCTTTCTGTACCAAGTATCAAGGTTATAATCCATGCCCTTATGCCTTTTTATAGAAGAAGCCTCCAATAGCTTCTTTAAAAAGCCATGCATTAGCTTCTCCAAGAAGCTTTCTATTAGCTTCTCCAAGAAGCTTTCTATTAGCTTCTCCTAGAAGCCTTCTATTAGCTTCTCTAAGAAGATTTGCATTAGCTTCTCCAAGAAGCTTAGCTTCTCAAATAAGCTTTCTATTAGCTTCTCCAAGAAGCTTTCTATTAGCTTCTCCAAGAAGTTTTCTATTAGCTTCTCCTAGAAGCCATCTATTAGCTTCTCCAAGAAGCTTAGCTTCTCAAAGAAGCTTTTTATTAGCTTCTCCAAGAAGTTTTCAATTAGCTTCTCCTAGAAGCCTTGTATTAGCTTCTCCAAGAAGCTTTGCATTAGCTTCTCCAAGAAGCTTTGTATTAGCTTCTCCGAGAAGTCTTTCCATTAGCTTATCTGAGAAGCCTGATAGGGTCAAACATATTGCCCATTTGCTAACTGCAAGTGCACGGATCGCTCAACTAATACGAATACAGAGTAAAAGTTCGTTCCCATGAGGATAAATGTTTATAAAGCTAAGCACCAACCAATAGCTTAATCAATTCTATTCAAGGACATAAAAATAAGAAAGTAATAAATTAAACTAAATCTAATCTACAAAAGCAATAAAAATAAACGGTTAGGTTTTAGGGAATCCTTCTTCACCCCTTACATCTACCAACAACATGCAATCCTCTTCATTAACATGAATGCACTGATTAGGTTAGCTTAAGAATCTTCATTAGCTAAAAGCCTATGTCTAGGTCAATCAACCCTGGTTTCAATTGCCCAACTCACTAAAGTTTCCTTGAACGCTAGCGCAACATCCACTCATGAACGATCTATTCTCAATCACACACTATGCATGACTAAAAGGTATACTTCTATCCAGTTAGTGAATTAACTCATCCAAGCCAATTGAACTCGTCGAACATGCATCAACTATATCATATCCATATTAACAAATCCCTATGTCTAGTTCATTTGCAATATTAGGATCATGCAATTGATGGCCAACCAATAGCAGGCATTAAGAATAGATTATGATTGAAAAAAACCAAACATCCATACAAACTCAGAAATGAACACATCATTAATATATATAGAAAAAGATCCAAAATATCCCTAAATACAGCTCGACTATATAATGAACATGAAAATACAAGTAAACTCATATCCAAGGAAGATAAGGAAGAGAAGAGAGAAAGGGAAAAAGAGAAAGGAAGCTCATTGATTTGTCTCTGAAGCTTGAATCCTCCTTCGTCCTTGTTCCTAGCCTCCAATCCACCATAAATGGAGATCCAGCCAAAGCTTTCTAACCTAAAACTAAGAAAAACTAAGAAAACCTAAAATGGAAATGGCTCAAACAGCTAAGACCTAAAAACTCTCTAAAAACTCCAGAGAGAAAACGTGAAAAATCTATTTATAGACTCAGCTTGTCGTATCACGCCGCGGCGCGTACTATCTTCCGCTGTGGCTCTCACAGGGTTAGTCTCATTATGTCGCGGCACACCCATCTTCTGGGCCGCGACGCTGAACTCTCGGGTTCAAGTATGGAATGGCTGAGATGCCTTTTTGCGCCGTGGCGTTCACAACCTTGCGTCATGGCGTTGACTGCTGAAAGGCAGATTTTGCTTCCTCTTGACCTTTTAGGTCAAATACTCTATATTTGACCTTGTTTGGAGCCCTTCCTTACATAGAGAAAATACCAAATCAGTAACATTTATAAATCTACTTAATCAAAAACAATATAAGCTCAATTTGCTCAATAACATATCAGAAAGCATCAGAATCAGAATATGACAAATATAAGCACAAAACCCTCCAAATATGCATTATAAACAAGGACTAAGCATTCATTCTACCATAGAAATAGGGCACCAATAACTACATTTTATGGAGTTATCACACCCCCAAACCTACATTTTGCTATTCCTCGAGCAAAATAAAATAGATCAAGTAAACTGCTTAAACATTCAAAATAACTTTCATTCAACAAATTCATTTCAATCTTCCTTTTCTTTCTTTTAAACCACAGCTAGTGTGTAATGACTGCATCAATCCTCAAAAAGTGCAAATGTCCTGTAAACAGTTTCACACATATACAATCCTTAACATGCTATCAATCCAAACAACTCTTCATGCAATTCACATTTTTTACAAACATGCAAGATAAACTTCTCCTAATCAAGTCATTCTCATCCAGATAAGTTTATAAGCATACATGTATATGATTCACAAAATTCACAAGATTGTAAATCAACTATCTTTCCACTAATGTAAATCACACAAGATTGAGGATCAAAATGGACTTTATAGCTTGTAATGTTAGGCCAATGGTAAGGGCGAAAGAAATGAACGGGAAAGGATACAATACAAATATTGAGAAACACAACATATTATTTCAAGATATGAGTCATTAACTGATATTAGCAGGGTATTCAAAAGTGAGATCATAAAACTTGCTAGAACCATTTTTGATGCTTTTCACACTTTACTTTACTTAAGTTTTGCTTTTCTTTTCTCATTTCATTTTTCTTTTCTTTCTCTTTTTCTTTTGATTTTCTTATACTATTTTTGCAAAGCAATGTTTTTTTTTTCTTTTCTTTGCATCTAGTTCCTTCAGACTCATTTTGAATTGAATAATCATTAACACCCCTAATCATCAGACTCATCTCAAGAAATAGCATACCATGTACTCAACAAACAATGATGGTAGAAAGAAAATGTAATGTTTTCACATGCATTAGAACGGTTAACAGGTGAACGAACACAATGGTTATGAAAAATAAATAAGGCCAAACAGTATAAGGCTTCAAAAAGGGACCTAGGGATATCATCATATCAGGGTAAGCTTGAAAAGGCTCAATCGGTCCAAACAATGCCCTAATCATTTCCTCAATCATGCATAACCTAGGATTTCACCTCAAGAGAGTTCAAAAACAATTTCTAGGATAATCAAAACTCTACATGTACATCCATAAACATTCTCAAGACATGCACTCTTATCATTTTCAAAGTTACACTTGCATCTAAGTGAGATGTAAATCATGCATCAAAAGCGACTAAATTATTTCACATGCTTCAAGATCACATAAGGTTTCACTGAAAAGGGGACAAATAGCAGCCTTTCATATCATGGAACAACCTTAACAACACGAACATTCTTGCAATATATCATGCATTCAAATAGATCCAACTTTCTCAATTCAAGCATGCATAACATCATTTGTAAACAGTGAAAATTAAAAATCTTGTCAACAGCACATCAATGATAGTGAAAACAAGATATAATCATGAAAATATGATGACTAATACTATTGCATACTCAAAATACTAATACATGTTAACATTAAGCATAAAAAAATACAAAACATGTAAAGATGCTCCCCAAAACCAAAATAAAATGTATTCCTTAATGAACATGGTCTATAGGGAACCCGAGACTCTCAAAATAGTAGCCTAACTAAAGCTAAGCATTACTAAATACAGAAATAGAGAAAATAACAAAAAAAAATAAAAACAGGGGTGCTGCGCCGCGGCGCACCCATGCCTGGGCCGCGACGTTCACAAAAAGCTGCAGAATTCTGCAGAAAATGAGCATAAGCTCCACGACGTGAAATAACTGCATACAAGCGACGTGAGAACCTAAATCAAGCGCTAAATTTAGCAAAGAAACACGCTTTTCATTGGAATGGGCTCATATGGGTCTCTAGTTGCAATAAAACTTATTCAAAAAGATAAATTAAAAATGTATAACATAAACATAATAAAATACAAAAACAACATATTAACCTATATAAAAACCTAAATAAACTTAAAACTTAAAAACAAAAACAAACAAAAACTAACATAACTAACACATATATATACTACCATATTAACAAAAATATATTAACTCAACTAACATTAAAATGAACATATATATACAAACATACAAAACACAACATACTACCTATTTATGCATAAAGTAAAAATAATAAATGAACATAAACATAGGGTTCCCTCCCATGAAGGGCCTGAGTTATAGTCCCAGCAGGACTTTGTTACCAAAATTGAATTATTGCGGATGAGTAGTCCTCAAGAACTTGATCTAAGGCTTTATCCTTTCCAGGAGTCACAAATTCCCTCAAGGGCCTCGTATGATTGAAATCATCCGGCTTCTTTATTAAAACTAAAACAAGACATAAAAGAAACATAGATTATATATAACTTGAATTAGAACTAATCAAACTCATTGTCAATATTAGCAATATAGAAACCTTATCCCTGGAAACGGCGCCAAAAACTTGATAGGGTCAAACATGTTGCCCATTTGCTAACCGCAAGTGCACGGATCGCTCAAGTAATACAGATACAGAGTAAAAGTTCGTTCCCACAAGGATAAATATTTATAAAGCTAAGTACCAACCAATAACTTAATCAAAACTATTTAAGGACATAAAAATAAGAAAGTAATAAACTAAACTAAATCTAATCTACAAAAGCAATAAAGATAAACAGTTAGGTTTTAGGGAATCCTTCTTCACCCCCTACATCCGCCAACAACATGCAATCCTCTTCATTAACATGAATGCACTGATTAGGTTAGCTTGAGAATCTTCATTAGCTAAAAGCCTATGTCTAGGTCAATCAACCCTGGTTTCAATTGCCCAACTCACTAAGTTTCCTTGAAAGCTAGCGCAACATCCACTCATGAACGATCTATTCTCAATCACACACTATGCATGGCTAAAAGGTATACTTCTATCCAGTTAGAAAATTAACTCATCCAAGCCAATTGAACTCGTCGAACATGCATCAACCATACCATATCCATATTAACAAATCCCTATGTCTAGTTCATTTACAATATTAGGATCATGCAATTGATGGCCAACCAACAGCAAGCATTAAGCATAGATTATGATTGAACAAAACCAAACATCCACACAAACTCAAAGAAGAACACATCATTAATATATATAGAAAAGGATTCAAAATATCCCTAAATACAGCTCAGCTATATAATGAACATGAAAATACAAGTAAACTCATATCCAAAGAAGATAAGGAAGAGAATAGAGAAAGGGAAAAAGAGAAAGGAAACTCATTGATTTGTCTCTGAAGCTTGAATCCTCCTTCATCCTTGTTCCTAGCCTCCAATCCACCATCAATGGAGATCTAGCTAATGCTTTCTAACCTAAAACTACCTAAAACTAAGAAAAACTAAGAAAACCTAAAATGGAAATAGCACAAATGGCCAAGACCTAAAAACTCTCTAAAAACTCTAGAGAGAAAACTTGAAAAATCTATTTATAGACTCAGCTTACCGTATCACGCCGCGGTGAGTACTATCTTCTGCCGCGGCGCCCATAGGGTCGGTCTCATTACGCTGTGGCGCACTTATCTTCTGGGCCGCAGCACTGAACTCTCGGGTTCAAGTATGGAATGGCTGAGATGCCTCTTTGCGCCGCGGCGTTCACAACCTTGCGTCGCGGCATTGACTGCTGAAAGGCAGATTTGGCTGCCTTTTGACCTTTTAGCTCAAATGCTCCATATTTGACCTTGTTTGGAGCCCTTCCTAACATAGAGAAAATACTAAATTAGTAACATTTATAAATCTACTTAATTAATAATAATATAAGCTCAATTTGCTCAATAACATATCGGAAAGCATCAGAATCAGAATATGACAAATATAAGCTCAAAATCCGACAAATATGCATTATAAACAATGACTAAGTATTTATTCTAGCATAGTAATAGGGCACCAATAACTACATTTTATGGAGTTATCAAAGCCTCTAACAGATTCTTTTAGAATCTTTAAGTGAAAGAGCAGTAGTAGAGTTAGTGTGAAGCCTTGGGCTCATCTGTTATGAGTTTTGGCCCACGATAGAATTCCCAGTCCAACTTGGATTATATTTACTCCAATTTAGTCTGTTCTAAGTGTGTGACCCTATAGGTTCTCTTGACGTTGGCAGTAATATTAAAATCCCATTTTAATATTACAAGCAGTGAACGGTATCTAGCAATACATCGCTGCTATCCAAGTAATGAGAATGTCAGTGATTTGACATAACCTTTCTGTGATCAATGTTTTCGTGTAGTCTAGTCCCTTTGTCCAGATATCTAGATTGAACATAAGGCATGGAACGTGTCACCCTTGTATAGTTCAATCTTTCGTTTTCTGATATTCGAGTAGACGTAGTAAATGAGATCAATATCTCATATTGACTCATTTGAGCATGATCATGCATTTCGTAATCTCACTCAATCAGGGGGCCTGAAGATATCATTCCTGTTATGTAGGAGGGACAAATCCCATTTAGGTCACTCACATCCCTCCACATGATTCGTAGTATGTCCAATAACTAACTTTATAAGCACCTTATTACAGATGACATTTGATGGCATCAAAATATACAACTTATCATATAAGAATCGTAGTGATTTTAGGTCAAAGGACCACATACACCATTATCACTATGAGAATCGCTTATGACACTCACGTAACGATCCACGTAGCATTCTCATGGCGGGTCAGTCCAGTATATCATTACTCTTAATAAATATACCCATGTGAAGACTTGATATCTCATATCCATGACCCGTGAGATGTGGCCATCAGTTTATACACATACTAGTCTCAATGCATTATTGTTGTCCTAGTTAACAATAATACTTGACTAAGGACATTTAAGAATAGTGTTCAAATTTTATCCATCAGGATCTCACAGTCAAGTCATCCATTTGATGTCCTATGGTATCAAACTTACTATTCTAAGGACTTTATTATGTTTATCATAAATAACATAATAAATGAATGCCTCATGTAAAAAATAGCATAATACAATGTATATAATTATAGACAAAATATATCAGCTTCTAGGGCATACACAAACAATCTCCCAGTTGCACTAGATCCAATCAGGCATATGTCTAATGCCTAAAGATCTAGTATGACCCTCATGCTTCTGCTGTGCAAGAGGTTTCGTCAGTGGATCAGCAATGTTATCATCTGTTGGTACTTTACATATCTTTACATCTCCTCTATCGATGATCTCTCAAATGAGATGGAAGCGCCTAAGTATATGTTTGGATCGCTGGTGAGATCTAGGCTCCTTAGCTTGTGTAATGGCTCCATTATTATCACAATAGAGGTCCACTGGGTCCACAATGCTAGGAATATAGACAAGTTCAGCAATGAACTTCCTGATCTAAACGGCCTCCTTTACTGCATTGAAGGCAGCAATATACTCAGCCTCTGTGGTAGAATTGGCGACTGTCACATGCTTTGAACTCTTCTAGCTCACAGCCCCACCATTTAAGCAAAAAACAACCCGATTACGATCTGGAGTCGTCTTTATCGATTTAGAAGCTAGCATCAGTGTAACCCTTTACAACTAGCTCTTCCTCGGCTCCATATACCAAGAATGAATCCTTAGTCTTTCTCAAGTATTTAAGGATGTTCTTGACAGTAGTCCAGTGACTCTCACCGTGATCAGACTAGTACCTACTCGTCATGCTCAAAGCATACGAAATATCTAGTCGAGTACACAACATGACATACATGATATATCTAATTGCAGATGCATCCGGGATCTTGCTCATGCGATCCCTCTCATCCTAGGTGGAAGTGGATTGAGCCTTAGATAGGCTTGCACCATGTGACATAGGCAAGAGTCCTTTCTTGGATTCATGCATGTTAAATCGTCTTAACACTTTGTCTATGTATGTACTCTGACTTAGGCCAAGCAATCTCTGTGATCTATCTCTATAGATCCTGATACCTAACACATAGGTAGCTTCGCCTAAGTCATTCATAGAAAAGCAATTCCCTAACCAAGTCTTTACAGACTATAGGATAGGGATGTCATTTCCGATGAGTAGTATATCATCTACATATAACACCACAAAGATAATTGTACTCCCACTAACCTTCTTGTAGACACAAGATTCTTCTTCATTCTTAATGAAACCAAATTATTTTATTGTATCATCAAAACGAAGATTCCAGCTTCTGGAAGCTTGCTTCAATCCATAAATAGATTGTTGCAACTTGCACACCTTTCCAGCATCCTGTGGAGTAGCAAAACCCTCAGGTTGTGTCATGTACACATCCTCGAGAAGATTTCCATTAAGGAAAGCAGTTTTGACATCCATTTTCCAGGTTTCATAATCGTGGTATGCTACAATAGCAAGCAAGACCCGAATGGATTTAAGCATCGTAACTGGGAAAAAAGTCTCATCATAGTCTACACCATGAATTTGTTTGAAACCCTTAGCCACCAATCGCGCCTTAATGGTATGCACGTTACCATCCATGTCAGTTTTCTTCTTGAAAACCCACTTGCACCCAATGGGTTTTACCCCTTTAAATGGGTCAACCAAGGTCTATATCTGGTTGGCATACATGGATTCCATTTCAGATCTCATGACCTCAAGCTATTTCTCAGATTCTGGGCCCATAATGGCTTCCTGGTAATTCACAAACTCATCTTGATCTATGAGTAATACATCACCTTGTTGGGTCATGAGAAATCCATATCTCTCTGGCTGATGATGTATCCTATTAGACCTATGCAGGTCTTGTACTACTAGAGCAGGTTGTTGTTCCACAACATTTTGTGGAGGCTGCTCTATTTCCATCATTGGTTCGTTGCTACTCTATGAACCTTGAATTTCTCCAAGTTCTACTTTCCTCCTATTGGTTCCTTTGGAGATAAACTCCCTTTCTAGAAACACAGCAGTCCGTGTGACAAACACTTTGCCCTCAGTAGGATTATAGAAATAGTATCCCTTGGTTTCCTTGGGATAACCGACAAAGAAGCATTTATCTGATTTGGGTCCAAGCTTATCAGAAACTTGACATTTCACATAAACTTTGTAACCCCAAATCTTCATGAAAGACATGTTGGGTTGTTTCCTTATACATATCTCATATGGTGTCTTTTGAACTGCTTTAGATGGTTAGAAGATTGGCATGACTCATCATGGATCAGACCATATCCAACAGGGTCCTGTTCCTCCTTTCAGAAATATCATTCAATTGTGGTGTTCCTAGAGGAGTGAGTTGAGATATTATCCCATACTCTTTCAGATAATCATCAAATTATTGGCTTAAGTATTCACCACCTCGATCTGATCGAAGGACTTTAATACTCTTGCTAAGTTAGTTTTGTACTTCATTCTTGAATTCCTTGAACTTTTCAAAAGATTCTGATTTGTGTTTCATAAGATACACAATCCCATATCTACTGAAATGATCAGTAAATGTAATGAAGTATTGAAAACCACCTCTAGCCAATGTGTTTAGAGGTCCACATACATCACTATGTATGAGGCCCAAAAGATCACTAGCCCTTTCACCTTGTCTAGTGAATGAGGCTTTAGTCATCTTCCCCAATAAACAAAGCTCACATATCTCATATGATTCAAAATCAAATGAGTCTAAGAATCTATCCTTATGGAGTTTGGAGATGCATTTCTCATTTATGTGGCCCAAACGACAATGCCAGAGAAAAGTTGGGTTTAGATCGTTTGATTTAAATCTCTTGGTATTTATGTTATAGACGGACGTTTTAACATCGAGGACATAAAGTCCATTACTCAGTTGTGCACTACCATAAAAAATATCATTCATATAAATGGAATAACATTTATCCTTTAGAATAAAAGTAAAGGCTTTCTTGTCCAAACAAGAAACAGAAATGATATTCCTGCTAATAGCAAGCACAAAATAGCAGTTCTCTAACTCTATTACAAGCCCAGTAGACAAAGATAACAAGTAAGTTCCTACAGCTAATGCAGTAACCTTTGCTCTATTTCTCACTCGTAGGTCGATTTCGCCCTTAGTCAATGGTATACTACTCTTTAGATCCTGCACATTTACATAAATGTGAGATCCACATCCAGTATCTAATACCCATGGTGCAGAAGTAGATAAATTGACTTTTATAACCAAAATACCTGAAGTAGAAGTTTCACTTCCCTTCTTCTTCTTAAGCTCTTCTAGGTATTTGGCGCAGTTCCTCTTCTAATGTTCGGTCTGACCACAGTGGAAGCACATACCTTCCTTAGCCACTCCATCCACTGGTTTCAAGGAAGAAGAGCTGGGCTTGGATTTGTCTTTGCCCTTGCCCTTCCACTTGTCCTTGGGCTTCTTCTGCTGTTTCTTGCCCTTATTCTTTTGGACCATCATAATGGCCTTTCCTTTGCCTTTATTTATATTCTGCTCAGCAGTTCTCAACATGCTTAGCAGCTCTGGTAATGATTTTTCAATTTCATTCATGTTGTAGTTCATGACGAATTGACTAAAATTCTCCAGCAACGATTGCAGGATTAAGTCAGTGGCCAACTCTTGGCCCAAAGGAAAACTAAGTCTCTCTAGATTTTTAATGTACCCAATCATCTTGAGTACATGAGCACTAACAGGGCATCCTTCTACCAGCTTGCATTGAAACAATGCTTTAGAGACCTCGTATCTCTCATGTCTAGCCTGCTCTTGGTAGAGCTTTTTGAGGTGTATGATCATATCGTAGGCATCCATGTTCTCATGTTACTTTTAGAGCTTAGAGTTCATGGTGGCTAACATTAGACATCTGACGTCCAAGGCATCATCTTGATGCTTCTTATAAGCATCTTTTTCAGCTTTAGGGGCATTATTAGCAGGTGGCTCAGGAACAGGCTATTCTAGAACATACAATTTTTTGTCTTACTTGAGGACAATCCTCAAGTTCTTGTACCAGTCTAGAAAATTTGTTCCAGACAACTTGTCCTTCGTAAGGACGGATTGCAATGATAAGTTACTTGAAGTGTTTGTTGCCATGATAATCTATCAACAGAGATATGCAAAATATATAAGTATCATGCCATAAACATATTTAACGAGGTCTTTAATTAAATATATCTCCCACTATCTTATTGAAATCAATGACTCTCAACATTGACTCAAAAAATCCCACTGTAAGATTTCCTAGTGGGCCAAGATCCATATTTCACCTAGCTTTGAGTCAGCTTTGGTTGATCACCCAAAATTCAGTTATTTAGGTAGGAAACACTTTCCAATTACATCACATACAACTCTTGCATATTTAGGTGAATATCACTTATTCTAATCCATCTAATGGATTAAATCCTAACTTTATGCCTCTGAGCCTTCAATCCTATTGAAATAGCTTAGTTAAGTCAAAGCCAATAGTTGATAGTTGGATATTACTTTTATCCCATCGCGCCTTACTAATATAGATAAAGGCACCCTACTTTGATAGACCTATACTTAATCGATACTAGTCTTGACGAGTGCCAGGCATTGGAAGGCATCACATATTGACTTAATATTTGCTTTGAGGGATTTTTATTATTATTTGATCTCACCATTTGTTAAACTATTTAACATATCATAAACATCATCCATGGATTTCATACATATAAAGCATATAATAAATGTGACATGATTATGGCCTCTAACGCGATGGTTCTCCCAATCCAATGAGAGTATCATTAACTAAACTTAGAGAGCGAATCAGCTTCACCAAGCATCTCCCACCAAAGTCCTCATTTGATGTCGTCTTCTTGCCTTCACATCAAGATTACATTATATAGAAACCTCTTTTACATTCAAGGAAAATTAGGTGAGAAGAGAATGTATAATCAGAATGTAGAGAGAAAGGCACGACATGCAGGACGTATTTTAAAATAACTAAAGAAGCAAAAATATGAGGACTAAGGCCATAACCATGCACCATGCATCACAAAGTACATAAAAAATAAAAATAATAATATATTATTATTTTATAAGTCATAAAAGGTTTGCTTGACATCAACACTTGATGCTGCCAAAGATAAGAAACAAGGTTTCGAGAACACTGTATATATCACATATATACCAGAAAACTTCACAAAATAAAATAACTAAACATATTATTTCATACAACACGTAAAATAGAAAAATTGAATCATGGTTTTGCAAGTGGCTCTGATACCACTGTTAGGAATTCCAGCATAAAAAATGCAGCAAAAAAAAGGAATTCCCACCAAGGATCCATGCGAAAAGAGGACCATGAAACGTGATTTTTGAGTATACCTCTTGAAGCCAAAAGAAAGATGATCCACACAAATCACTAACACCGTAACAGCGATGATGTCTCTACGTAGTCCACACGAACAGACCCACGAACGTCTAATGTCCGATTGCAGCCCCGCTTTCCAAAACAGTGCTAGCTGCGAAGAGAAGAAAACCTGTCACTCTCTTTCACTCTTTTTGTACCAAGCATCAAGGTTACAATCCATGCCCTTATGCCCTTTTTATAGAAGAAGCCTTGCATTAGCTTCTCCTCGAAGCCTTGTTTTAGCTTCTCCAAGAAGCTTTCTATTAGCTTCTCCAAGAAGCTTTCTATTAGCTTCTCCTAGAAGCCTTGTATTAGCTTCTCTAAGAAGCTTTGCATTAGCTTCTTCAAGAAACTTTGTATTAGCTTCTCCGAGAAGCCATTTCATTAGCTTTTCTGAGAAGCCTCTAACAACTTCTTTTAGAATCTTTGAGTGAAATAGCAGTAGTAGGGTTAGTGTGAAGCATTGGGCTCATCTGTTATGAGTTTTGGCCCACGATAGAATTCCCAGTCCAACTTGGATTCTATTTACTTCAATTTAGTCTGTTCTAAGTGTGTGACCCTATAGGTTCTCATGACGTTGGCAGTAATATTTAAATCTCATTTTAATATTACAAGCAGTGAGTGGTATCTAGCAACACATCGTTGCCACCCAAGTAATGAGGATGTTAGTGATTTGACATAACCTTTCCGTGATCAATGTTTCCGTGTAGTCTAGTCCCCTTGTCCTAATATCTAGATTAAACACAAGGCATGGAACGTGTCACCCTTGTATAGTTCAATATTTCGTTTCTTGATATTTGAGTAGACGTAGTAAATGAGATCAATATCTCATATTGACTTATTTGAGCATGGCCATGCATTTTGTAGTCTCACTCAATCAGGGGGCCTGAAGATATCACTCCTGTTATGTAGGAGGGACAAATTCCATCTAGGTCACTCACATCCCCCCACATAATTCGTAGTATGTCTAATAACTAACTTTATAATCACCTTGTTACAGATGATGTTTGATGACATCAAAACATACAACTTATCATGTAGGAATTATAGTGATTTCATGTCAAAGGACCACATACACTATTATCACTATGAGAATCGCTTATGATACTCACGTAACGATCCACATAGCCTTCTCATGGTGAGTCAGTCTAGTATATCATTACTCTTAATAAATATACCCATGTGAAGACTTGATATCTCATATCCTTGACCCGTGAGATGTAGCCATCAGTTTACGCACATACTAGTCTAAATGCATTATTACTGTCCTAGTTAACAATAATACTTGATTAGAGATATTTAAGAATAGTATTCTAATTTTATCCAATAAGATCTCGTGGTCAAGTCATCCACTTGATGTCCTATGGCATCAAGCTTACTTTTCTAAAGACTTTATTATGTTTATCATAAATAACACAATAAATGAATGCCTCATATAAAAAATAGCATAATACAATGTATGTAATTATAGACGAAATATATCGGCCTCTAGGGCATACACCAATAGAAAATTCTAACTAAGAGATCTAATACTTAGGAGAGCCGATATAGGAGGGAAAAATGCATCCCAAGGGAAATTAGCCCCTAACTGGGAAAGCCCCTATCGTATCGTTGTCAGCACGGGCAAGGGAGCTTACACCTTAGAAACGTTATCTGGCACCCCCGTCAAGAACTTTTGGAATGCGGATAAACTAAAAATATTATAGCTAGATGTCTGCAACGGCCTAGCCTTTTAGTAAAATTATGTTTGATCCATCTTAATTTCAAATAATATGGTCTGTATGGACTATTGTCCCCCCAATATCATCAATAAAACAGATTTATTCAGATATCAAACTCTATTCAAAAGAATTGAAGAAGCCCATGTTAAGAGGTATAACATCCCAAACCATGGTGATAAGTTATAGGGCTGATGCCTACCCTCAATATGTGGCATTGACTGTTAAAAGGTCAACTAATTAGGAGGCAGTACGAATTATGTGTACACGCTCCTTTTTTATACCTAAGCCAGGAAGGGATCCCAAAAAACTAAATGATTAATAGGGTACCTCGGGTAAGGTCAAGTAATATATATGCCTAAGGTTAAAAGGTTTTTGCATAATATACCCCGAACCAAGGTATTACTCTTACCTATGTCTAAGATTCTAAATGCTTCTTATGATGAGCAGTGGAGTATGGATTAAGGTATTATTTTGCCTAAGTCCAATGTTTCAAAACGTTTGATTGTTATAAACGTTAGGATATAGAGTAAGGCATTATTTTTACCTAAGTCAAGTGGAATGCCATTCACTCAATGATATGAGTGTAGGATCCTGGACCATGGTCTTCCTATAATGAAAAGGTTTTTCTAAGTCCATTAAACGACTATGAAAATGGGCGTTAGGCCCAAGTCGGACCATGGAAAAACAAACAAGCAAACACAGCAAGATAGTAATTAAATATAAAACCCCACCCAGGGGGCAATTATCCTTACAAAAAGTAAAACCCCACGTAAGGGGCAAAAAGTACGAAAAAAGGAAAAAACTCAAACTCTGGTCTCCTCCTCCTCCGGGTTCTGAGTAGCATTCGAGGTGGCGTCAGGAGCACCCAGGACGAGATCCTTTGCAAAGCAAGTTGGCCGTTATAGAAGATTTTATTCGGGGTAATGTCATCTAAGACAAGAGCAACCCCAGGATTGAAGTGATGGATTTGAGCCACGGTATTCTAGAACTGCTCTCCCCCGATCTTTCTAGAAATCATGTCCATCTCCTCCACTTCTTTCTCAAGCTGAACTATCTGGGTCTCCTGGGCGCCAATGGTCTTGTCGGCCTGGAGCTTCTTGACCTTCTTGGTGGATTCAGAGTCAGCCAACACCTTCTCCAGCTCAACGATCCTTACCCGAGCATCCTCGTTCAATTTAAGGGTCATGTTTAGTTTCTGGCCAACTTCCTCCATTTTCTTCTTCAAGGCATTCAGCTCTTTCGATGCTCTCCTGTCAGCATCCTCAATAGTCCCTTCAATAAAGCGGATCTTGGCAGCCACCCTGCGACCTAATTTTGAAGTCTAGCCAAGGTTTGGGCCAGACCTTGCTCAGCAATGTGTTGCCTGACCTCGTCGCTCAAAAGTCATCCGGTAATGAAGGGGGCGACATCAGAACACCCCGTAATGATTGGCAAAGAGTCCTCCCTTTCTCCATCACCGTTCTCTGATGTCTTCCCATCTTAGTCAAGAGAGCCTTCGACAGCCGGCCTCTTTCTCCCCTGAAGATTTCAGGTGAAAGAATTTGGCTGATCAATATTCTCCTCAATAACAATACCCCGGCTCGATGACACCGGGGTGGCAGTGGAAGAAGAACCTGAAGATTTTGTCCCCTTTCTTCGGGATCTTGCAGCTTGCAGGGCAACCACAGAAGATTTAGAAGTTATATTGCTTACTGAAACAAAACAAAAAATGAGTATACGGTCAACACAGCAAAACAATAAGGATGCATGAAGATAAAGTGCAAAAACCTAAGGTCACTACGAATAATAACACCCTAATTCCTACCTACTAAAGCAAAGAGAAAATCATCACCAGGAACACAGAGAACATCCTTGATATTGATGTTCCCATGCCGCTCAACATACTGGGTTATGAACTTAACCGACCTAAGCTCCTTAGGGTCGAGGTCCCCTTCTTCTTTGTCAATAAGATTGATGGGGATACCCCAACAATCTTGTATCCAGTAAAGAGGGAATTGAGGTTCCATATCGGGTTTGAGAAAGATGAAATCCCTCCGCGGCCTTAATTTTGAAAAACGTATTCTTAAATCCTTTAAAGCTTTTTTCAAAAACATCAAAGGATTTGCGGCGAGGTCTAGATCGGATGACAAGCCAACTCATTTGCTTTACTGTCCTTTGTGCGTTTATGAGAGTATAAAAATAAAAGAAAGTATTGACGGAGTATTTAAGGTTCATTAATCGGTAAAACCTCTCGAAGGAGATAATGTAACCCCAACCATTAGGATGGATCTGGGATGCGGCCACGTGTAGAGTCCGGAGAATGGTGATTTAGAAGTCAGAGAATGGCAATCGAAGCCCCAGCATAAGGAAAATGGGCTCATACAGGAACATGAAATGTGAACCAGCTTCCCGACAAGAACACACCCTCTCATTCTAGTTCGGACAAACGATTTGGAATTCTTTATCCCGTGTCTTGTTTACGGTCAATTCCAAGCTGAATAAGGATTCTCAGAGTACGGCTTCACTCGCAAACTTAGACTGACGATTCCAAATTTCGTCCACTACCCAATGGCATACTAGTCCAGGACCTCGCTGGATTCGAATAAGGACATCCTCAGTTGGGTCGCGGACCTCGTGGAGCAGTGTTTGGACCCTAACCTTCTTTTTTCCTTTGGTTATGAAAATCCTGAGAACACTTAAAGAAGTCGGTAAGTAATTGTCAGAATCAATAACGTCATGGATTCAGACATAGAAAAAGGAGAACGAAATAATTCAAGCCCCTTTACTGACCTTCATTCCCACCAGAGTTCAAATTTCTAGGGGGACTCCTTCGCCGTGCCTAGCGTGGCAGAGATGGTGTTCCAGGGAGGCAACTTAGTTTATGAAAGGCTTAGAAATCTCTAAACCTATTTCGCGAAAAAGCAAAGAGGATAGAAATACACTCCTACTCTACTTTTCAGCAATAATAAGCATTTTGGAAAAGGAAATGATAGCAGAATTGAAAGAGAGTTACTTACTGTGCAAAGATAAAAAATGCTTGAACGATGAAGAAACTAGAAATGGCTTAAAGGCGCCTAAAAAACTAAGCTTTTACTACATGAAATTATCAGGGAAGTAAGTCAAGAACAGTAAGGTGAGGATGAGGAACCTTTAACTCTTATTTATAAGAGTTGAACGATTAGGGGACCTTTTTGTTTTCTCAACCGTGAATTCAAAAGGTGCCCATCGTGGCGCGCAAAGCTCTAGGCACGTCCCTCTAATAAACTCGCGCCACGTGGCCCATATAGCTGTAATAGCAATTGAAAAGACAGTTGCGTAGTAATTCAAAATGTTATATAGATATTAAAAAAGGAGCCCAGACTCTTTCGATGGACCCCAGCTCAAAATCGTGGTACCCATTTGATTGACAGTGCAGACTACGATAAAAGACAAAATATGTTTATTTTTTAGGAAAAATAACAAGCCTTGTTGTCTTGATCTTCAAAACAAGTGTCAAGACAGAGTTATGGTATTATGCCAGAGTAAGCGTTGGACTTACCTCGACAATATCATCATGGTGTTATGCTAGAATAAATGTTGGATTTATCCCGGCGGTATTATCTCGACAAAAGAACAGGAAAATGCAGGATAAATTTAGAATATAAAGTCTTTATCGATTTATTCTCATTCCATACATCGTCCTACATCTGGAAAAGAGGGAAAAAAATATTGAGACATGGAATGTATAAAGAAAGAGCAGCAACTGAAGAGCCCAGAGGAAAGAGCAAACATCTCCAGCATCTTGGATCATGTCACGTCCATATTTCCAAACCCCAGCCTCTTGAAAAAGTGGATTGGTTTTGAAGAACATTGGCAAACTGGAGCCATGACTCTGGGACTGACGCTAAGTCTTCTGCATTGCTTCCTCCACGGCGATAATGAAGACCGGGACACTCTCTCCTTTGTTGGATGGGGCACGACCTTTCATGCAGAAGGTCATTACACCAGCCTCAACCATCCCAAGTTATCTCAAATTACGGAGCTGCTCCAATAGTCTCTCCACCCCGGAACAAACTGAAATCACTCCGAAACAGAATTACTCTACCAATATATTCCTCCTACCTTCTTAACAGATGATGGTAGAGGCAGATACCCGGTGTTTACTTGAAAGCAAGTCAAAGAAAGCAGATCACCCCAAGTTACTCCTAGAGGGTTTTCCCTTCCAAGAAGGACGACTCTCCACTATGTCAACTCGGTTAAGCACTGGGAATCGCTTGGAGAGGGGTAAAGGGGTCGGTCAGAGCATTCTGCAGTTTTGCTATGCATTGGTCCATGGACGCGTCACTCCATGCTAATAAGATGGGTTAGACACTCCCATGTACGCTGGGATAGAAAGGCTCCAGCCTGCCCAAATGCATAGCAACCCAGTTTTACGCCAAGAAACAAAGGCTCCTATCAAAGGAAGGAAATATCCGAAGAGGATCAAACATCTTCAAGAACTTTGGAAAAAATAAGAGTATAATCTCTACAGAAGATGAAGTTCTCTTCATAAATATAGAAAATGAAGGAAAAACTACTCTCATTCTCTCAAAAGAGACCATTTTTACATGAAAATGTAAAATGAGAGGAGTGCAAAGGAAAAGAATGCTAGCTCCTGAAGAAGCACTCCCCACTTATTGGGCCCATGAAGTATTCTGATTAGTCCCATAAAAGGTGACCTGACCTCATAAAGTTAGCTAAAATAAATGTTTCAAGTTTTTTATTAGTCACAAAGATAGGGGCGGTTGAGAAAATCTATATGAAACTGATATCCTCTTCAAAGGATCACTAATTCCCAATAAAGTCAAAAGCATCAGTTTCCCAGAGAATCTCAGACTGTTACCACCTGGCAATTCAGAGATCGCGTTCAGAATCTGCACTAAATATATCTAGAAGAATCCCTAGTACTCTTACTTGGGGGCAATGATTTTTAAACATATCAGAATAGGTCATGGACACCAGTAATCCTCTAGAATCCAACATCTATTCACTGGGCTACCATGTCGACTATATGGCGGTTGATCCGTTCGAAACTTGACCCTCGTCTATCCCATCCAAGTGCCAAGTTAGGGGCAACTGTTCTGGACTGTGATCCGGGATCCTGTTCTATGGGATCAACCCGGCATGCACACAGCTGGACTCCTCACAGGCTGGCATAATAGAAGACTTATAAGGTAGTCCGGATATTGGAATCTAGCACATCAAGTGGTATAGGGCCATAATATCATGATTGATAGATTCATGTAGAGGATAAATTCCTAAATATCTGTAACTGTCAATCATCAACTTACGATATTATAGGACTCATAATTACCCTAGATGGCTAAGTACTTTCTGTATCATAATCTCAGATTTACGACAATTTATCTGATAATAATGAGAAGGTGATCTTTATCAGGATACTAATCCCAAATTACCTGCATCCAATATGGATCCTATTAGGATTCTACATACGCTCCGTAAATACAAGGCTAAGTCATCTTAATAAGGTAATCTATGATCCAATTACATAATCCTACTTGTGCACTGCCTAATTTGAGCGTTGGAGTCCCTTTGTAGGTATCCACCCCCTGTTCAATATGCTCAGTTGCTGCTGTTGCTGCTCAAGAAGGAAACCACCGTGTACGTGCCTATTATAGTACCATCTGAATCCACTTCAGAACACCCACGATTTAGATTCTTTGGCAATGAAATATGTCAGCATGTGGGAAGCAGAAATGATGTGCACAGCAAAATGACCTACCCTATTTGGGGTCTAATAACAGAAACTATAAAAGACTGAAGGCACAACGCAATGCGCAAACTGAGAGAGAGCACAATAACACCATAACCTATGCGCAAATCACAGAGAAGAACGCACAGCAGTATGGAATAAAGGGAGAAGAATTTGAAGGAATTATCACTCGAGAATAGTAGTGAGATAATTTTATTATGTTTTAATATTATTATTTTTACCAAAATTTTTGTATTAAGGAAATGATGAAACTTTGATTGTTTTGACAGTATTATATTGAATTGTTTTTACTCAATTTTAGGATTTAATGTTTATTGATTCTATTTTCCTATCAAATTATATAAATAAATTTTTAGATGAGTTTAATCATGTTTTTTATGCTTTATAATTTATTTGTGTTATCTTAATATTGATGGTAATTGTTAGATATCAATTTTGATTTCTTGCTAGGTATACATTTGGTGATTTGATAATTTATTATTAATTAGAGAATTTTTATCATACACTTTATTATTATTTTAGTGCTTCCTTGATAGATCTTACGTGATTACATGATTTGTCTCTAAATGTTCATGAAATAAATTATTTAGGTGTAATAATTTGACATAGTTAATGTTAATATTAATTTTGGTAGATTATGAACCTTAGTTATCTTACATCTAGTTGAAACCTAATTTGTTTACTTGCTTTCATTTGATTGTTTATTCATTTTAATTATTTGTTTTATTTTGTCTTTATATATTTGATTTTGTAATTTTTGTGGCTAGATTATGAAGAATTTTTTAATACTTAAAATTTAACTCTAAGTCTATGTAAGATCGACCTTGTACTTGCTCAATTATACTAATGTACGATTCATGCACTTGCGAGTATTTTAAGGCTTGATAAAAGTTCATAACAAGTTTTTGGTACCATTGCCATGGACTTAGTTTGTTCAAAGTTTTAAGTATTTGTTAAGTTTTTTCTTCTACTAGTTAAATTTCTTTTTATTTTAATTTTGTTATTTGCTTTATTTTAATTTTTTCTTCTTTATATTTTATTTATTTGTTTTGTTTTTAATTTTATTTTGTTTTGTTTGAGCATTGCATGAAAAGCTTAGGCACGTGATCATACACATAGATTGGTAAAGAGTTGATACGGAACCCATAGTAAAGATGGCGGTTCCTATGCTTGCAGATGATGATAAACCACTTAAGGAGCTATTTTGCCCAATATTTGTGAATGTACTCTCATACATTGGTTTACCTGCTACTACTATTACCAATTTTGATATTAAACCTCAAGTTATCATTCTTCTTCCTATTTTCATGGCTTAGACAAGGAAGACCCATACTTACATATCAAGGAATTTTTAGAAATTTGTGAAACATTTAGATTTCAAAATTTTTTTGAGGAGTCTATGCATTTGCGTTTCTTTCCATTTTCATTGAAAGATAAAGCAAAAATTTGATTAAAATTTTACCTTCTAGTTCTATTACGACTTGAGAACTTTTGCACCAAAAGTTTTTATCTAAATTTTTTCCCATGTCTAAAACAAATTCTTTTAGAACGGAAATTTCATATTTTTGTCAAGTAGACAATAAAATTTTTTTGGGAGTTTGGAGAGATTTAAAGATTTGTTTGTGATATGTCCTTATCATGGTTATGAAAAATGGCGTCTTGTGCAATATTTCTATAACGGGTTGTCACAATCTAATAAGGACTTGGTTGAGTCTATAAATGATGACACATTTTTGAACTTGAATGCACAAGAGGCTTATTAGTTTTTAAAGGACTTTTATGAAAATTCTCAATAATGGAACTTTGCTAATTGTAAGGATAAATCAAACTAGCCTAAGAAAGGAGGTTATATAAGATTAGTGAGGATGTTGACATCATGGTTAGGCTAGATGCTATTGCACGTGAAGTTAAATTCCTATCACTAAATAAAGGAGTCGATCAAGTTAATAGTATTCAACAGGAAACATATGCATTGTGTGGTAGTAATATGCATCATACTTCTTAGTTCTCTTTTTATGAATCTAATAATGATTACTTAGTTGAACACGGAAATGCAATAGGGAGATTTTTTGCTAATACTTCTTCAAATACTTAAAATATCAATTGGCGAAACAATCTAATTTTTCTTGAAAGTAAAATAACTTTTTAGGTAACTTAGGTGATCAACCTACAGAGAGCCGGCATTAGCTCCAGTAACCTAATCAAGGTTACCAATAGTCATAATATTTCTATAATCAAGGTGCAAATCATTCTAGGCAACATACATCACTAGAGGAGACTCATTATCAGTTTATACAAGAGATGAAGAATACACTATATAGAATCCAACAACCGACGGTGGGTAAACTGCAGCGGTTACTGTTAACCTCCGCAGTTTGGGATCTAACAGCAGTTCCTACGGTGGTTACCATAACTGCTGCAGTTATGGTACTTTGCGGCGGTTAGGTTGCGATTCTCGGCCGTTATGTTGAACCGCCGCAATATGGAAACTTTTTTAAGGCGTTGAAAATTTCTCTAGTTCCCTCTAACTCCCAAATTTCCTATTCCCTCTAAATCCCTGGTTTGTCTCAAATCCTGTTCACCTGCTTTGTCTCAAACCTGGTTCACTTCACTAAATCCCTAACAATCACACACATTAAGTTGCGTCCGAGTCCCTAAGATCGAAGGTGACTTCTAGCTCTTTCTCTCTCTCTCTTTCTCTTTCTCTCTCTCTCTCTCTCTCTCTCTCTCTCTTCTCTCTCTCTCTTATGCACTTTTGTTGTTCCTAATTTTTGTCTACATTTTCATACCCTAGCTCGCTTATAGAACTAATAACTCCAACCATTGCTGCCGGCAACTACAGCACTCTCACATCTTCGTCGGCGTTAGGTGAGTCTCTCGTTCTCTCACTTTCACATTCCCCTTCTTCCTGATTGATTGTGTGGCACATTTTCATATTCCCTTTCTTCTCGCTCTCTTTCTCTCTTTGTATTGTGATTCTTCTTTGTTCTTTCCTTGTTTCTTGAGAAAATGCTCTAGGGCTAAAAAATCAGCGTTGGATTTTATATTATTTAAACTATAATACTTATCATTATTTTTGGTTTAATTTGGTTGAGGGAATTATATAAATTGCATAATAGGTGTTTAATAAAATACGTAGCCTTGAAATTAAGATTCTGGAAAGAAATTTTCAAACTGTTTATTGTTTGCTAGTGCAGCTGAAAAGGTTACTTCTTAATAGCTCAATGTGGTTCAAACCCAACTGATTTTTGTGGTAGAAGATTTTAAAGAGACGCGTACATGGGTCATATTCTAAAACTTTTTAAAGATAGCTTTCATCCTTTATGAGAAAAAAATGATTAAAAGTAAGCATATTTAAAAATTGGCAGAGTAAAAATTATGGAACTAACCTTAAAGACAATTTCAAAGAGCCTTTGTAATACATGGCATGTGATCCTATTATTTGATGACACAAGCTGGTGGTTTTCAGATAATGTAAGAGAACTTATTGCATGAAAAAATTTCACAATAGAGGGGAGAGGAGGAACCTATTTTCTCTGAAGATTACAAAGTCGATAACTTCTTAAAGGCTGAGATAGCTTAATCAGACCCGTTAGAAAGGGTAGAAACTAAGAAGGATAATGCTACATATATATGGCAATGTACATTTTTAATATTTGATTACATGTGGTCTTATATAGTTTTCTGTATATCTATACTTTGATTTTGCCATTGCATTTTGGTGTGAGGTGTGATGTGTACAAAGGTGTTGTTCACCATGCATTATTTAGAAACAAAGGTAGATTAATTTAAAAAAGAGCATAAAAATCTTAGGTAGATTAATGCTATTAGGATCAAGGAACTATTTTTGGAGTTGAAAATTATAAATAACTGATCAATTTTAAAACTATTTTTGGACTATTAAGAAGATTGAAAGCTTTGATTGTTTCTCTTGTTTAAATTTCTCAAACCTAAATTTTCCCTTATACATGTGATCTCAAGGGACACAATTGGAGTACTTTGATTTTGTGTTGTTAGAACCTTTAGGCATTTTCAATTTGGTTTAGGTGCTTATCATTAGGATTAGGGAAGGTTAGAAAATGAATAAATGAGATGCAAGCAACTAGTACATCAATAGTGAGCCAATAAGAATTGGTGAATGAAAATGATGAATGAATTCTACATGATTATCTTGTCTAGCTTTGCCTACAACTAAGTATTTGATTTGTAAGCTACTGTAATCCTCTTGTTGACTTTGTTAATTGTTAGTTACTTGTCCATTTATTTCATGTTATCTTATTTGTAAATAAACTTTTGCTTTTAACATGATCATTTCATCTCTTGTCAAGTATTTGATTACTAAGCCATCATGTTACTCTTATTGTTCTTGTTTGTCACGTATTGCTTGTTTATCTCATGCTTTCTATAACAGAAAACTTCAGAAGATATATGTTAATTGGGTTGTACTCCACAAACTTTGATTTCTTTCTTTTGATTTGCTAGGATGTCTCTTATTTGAACTTGGACTAGTGTTTGAGTTGTTTAGCTAGGTTGTATGCATTAAGTTACAATGTGGAGCTCATTTTCACATGCTGACATCGTCTTGGGCAGCCCTTGCTTTCTTATTCATAGCTTGAGCTAGACAACATGAAATCATGCACTTCTATTTTTTGGTTAGAAAGCCAACATACTGTACTTTCAACTTTTATCTTGGATCTACGCCCCTCACTTGCAAAATTGGTGGAAAGAGAGAAAAATGGAGAAGGTTCATCCTCCTTGATGAAGAAGTCCCAAAAAAAAAAACCCTTTAAACAGTTGCTTAACATCTATTTATATTGGGTCAGGTGATAACCACGTGCATCAAAAAATTAGCATTAGTCGTCCACGCACATGCGTGATTTTCCCACGTAGATGCTTGATTCTTCATTATACATCTCCCATGCACATGCGTGAACTCTTCATGCATATACGTAAGTCTTTCTGATCCAAAACAGAGACCATCACACACATGCGTGAACTCTTTGTGCATATGCGTAATTCTTTCTGATCCAATTATTTTGCACAGAGGCTATCATGCACATGCGTGGTGCCTTCCATGCATATGCGTGGATGCCTACTTCCAATTCTTTTCTTCCAAAGTTATTGTTGTCCTTTTTTTTATACTTACTCTTCATGTCCGTTGCTCAATATCCCATTTCCAAAGCTCCTCTTGCCCTTTGAAACCCACATATTAAATTCAATTAGTCAGACTCAAGTCATTATATTAAAATGAATCATTAAACATCATGAAATGTAGTTGGACGATGTGAAAATTAGCTTCAGCTCAAGACATGAAAAAAGTGTGCACTTTAAGCATAATTTCTTATGAGGACTGAAAAATATTCAGACTCATCATTCTCGTTTCTATTCAATTTAAGATTGTAATAACTCCAATTTGTGGAGTTATACTCTGTTCAAACCATAAATTAAGTTTTGTAATTCTAAATCATGCATGATTTGTCTTTTTAAGAAGCTAATATGTAGGTCTTTAACTCATAAAAATTCTAATCCTAAATCCCCTCTCATGTAGTACAAGTTTTCGTTAGATGTTAAGTATTTTTCTGTAGAATTTGCTCATCTAACAGCATGTACTGTTCAAACCATAACTTGAGTTTTGTAATTCCAAATCATACATGGTTTATCTTGTTGAGAAGCTAATATGTAGGTCTTTAACCTGTAAAAATTTTAGATTTTTATTCTCTGTCATGAAATACCAATCTGCACTCAAAGTGAAGCCAATATCTGTATAATATTTTGCTAAAACATTATTGCTATTTGATTTAGTTTCGAAGCTACACTTAGTGTTTTTCAATAATTTCAGTCACGTCTATATGTAGGTGTATTTTCTTTTTCAAATATTTTCTATTTGTAATTTGTAATTTGTAATTCCAAAACAGTAGTCTTATTACTTTTATTATGAAAGTGATCTGACATATTTTGTTTGTATCACAACTAGACAAAGGATAAGTAAAGAATATTTGCTAATATGAATTAACCCACTCTAAACACAAATGATATATCTCTTAAGTTGTTGTTGAGCTTACATTGGTTATTGTACTAGTTTTCACTTTCACTCATACAAGTAAAGCTAGATCGATCAATATCAGTTGAAACGTGCAAGTATTAAAAGTATTAAATATTGCATTAAATATTTTCATTATTCTCAATCCATTTCACCATTTAGATGTGTATGTTAAATCCCTTTATGGTTGTTTTCATGCCATTTGGTTGCTAGTAACAGTTTCCCTTTTAAATTTTATAATATATTTGGACATGCTATGCTTGATCTATGGTTGAGTATATGTTTCACGAGCATGCTACCGTGTCCATAAATAATTAAATTTTTTTGCTAAGTCTGTTTTAGTTTATTTGAAAGTTTTTGTTTAAATGTTATGTTTTGTTTAAATTTAGAAGATAATTATAAAGCAATGGATAAGTCATGGATTACAAAGCCTCGAAACTCAATTGAGTATGAGCAAGGAGTTAGGGGATTTATTGCTTTTGCTTTTGAACATCGTTCAGTTAATGACAAAATAAAATGCCATTGTTAATGGTGTGGTTTTAGAAAATGGCAGACTAAGGATGTGGTGTATGACCACTTAATTTATAAACAATTCCTAGAAGGATACATACTGTGGTCCTATCGTGGGAAGTCCGACATAGGAGAAACTAGTAATGTCTCAAGTAGTAATGTTTCAAATGTAGTTGAAGACACCATGGTTGATGAAGATCCTATTCAAAACATGATCAATGATGCTTTTGGAGTTGATAGGCACCATGCAAATGAAGTACCCATTGCATCAAATGAAGAGAGTGGAAGGGATGATGGAGTGATGCCGATTGTAACTCAAGTAGGGTATGAAGTTGAAAAGTTTTATGAATTAGCAAGAGATGGAGAACAACCGTTGTATGAAGGGTGTACAAAATATTCAAAACTATCTTTTATGGTTAAGTTGTATCATATCAAATGCCTATCTAAGATAAGCGACAAGGCCATAACAATGATATTAGAACTATTACAATATGCATTTGGACATGCAAAGATTCCAAGTTCATTCTATGAGGCAAAGAAAACTATCACCAAGCTTGGTTTGAACTATGAAATGATACCTACATGCTCGAATAATTATATGTTGTATTGGGTAATAAGGAAGATGAAGAGAGGAAAACATGCAGAGTCTGTAACACGTCCAAATGGAAATCTAGGACAAAAATTGGTGAGACTGAGGCCCTCCAATGATGGTAATAGAAGGAAGAAGGTGCCTGCAGAAGTTCTTCGTTACTTTCCACTAAAACCTTAACTACAGAGATTATTTTTGTCATCAAAGACTACTGAGGATATGATATGGCATGATGCAGATATTAATAAAGATGGAATGATGAGGCATCCTAGAGATTTTGAAGCTTAGAAGAGGTTTAATTCTACAAACACTTGTTTACATCAGAACCATGAAATGTGCGTCTTGCATTAGCTATTGATGGTTTTAATCCCTTTGGTAGTATGAATGCAAGTTATAGCATTTGGCTAGTTATTCTCATTTCATGCAATACTCCTCCATGGGTGTGTATAAAGCAACATCTTTTATCATTTCAATGATAATTCCTGGTAAAAGAATGCTAGGAAATGATATAGATGTCTACTTACAACCTTTAATCAAAGAGTTGAAGGAGTTATGGAATGAGGGTGTGGATGCATATGATTCTTTCAAGCAAGAGATGTTCAAATTGTATGCAATTTTGATGTGGACAATTAGTGACTTTCTTGGGCTAGGAACCCTCTCGGGGTGGAATACTTACACTGGACTTGCTTGTCTGTCCTGTAACTTTGACACTATTCATTATCATTTTCCTCATAGTAAGAAATGGTGTTTTATGGGTCATCGTCATTTTCTTGATAAAAAACACAGATTTAGATTGAATAAGGTTCGGTTTAATGGAGAGCAAGATATGCACAGTCCTCCAAAAACATTATTTGGTTCTGAAATTCTTGAACAAGTTAAGAACATTAATGTCTCGTTTGGTTGAAAACCAGAGATGGAAGGAAAGGGAAAAAGAACACATGGTGGATGTATTTCATAAGGTGGCACTCAGCAATGAAAAAAGAGAAGCATATTCTTTTAGCTTCCGTATTAGAAGCATAACTCTTTGCGTCACAATCTTGATATGATGCATATTGAGAAGAATGCATGCGATAATGTCATCTACACTTTGCTAAATGATAGTGCAAAGACAAAAGATCATGTCAATGCTCGAAGAGATCTTAAAGTTATGGGTTTTAGACATGACCTTTGGCCAGATGAAAATAGAAGGTATCTTTTAGCTATCTTTACAATGGCTAATCATGGCAAGAAGGCATTCCTAATAACTTTAAGGAACATCACTGTGTCAGATGGTTATTCAAGCAACATTTCTAGATGCATTGATGTGGATAATCTTAAGCTGAATGGAATGTTGAAAAGTCATGATTATCATATATTGATGGAGCAATTGCTACCGTTAGCCATGCGGATAGGGTTTCCCGATGAGGTGTCAGTAGTATTAATTGAGTTGTGCTCATTCTTTAGACAATTATGTGGTAAAGTGTTGAGTGTTGAGGACTTAGACAAATTGCAACATCAAATTATGCTCACTTTATACCACATGGAAATGTTATTTCCTCCTTCCTTCTTCACGGTCATGGTTCACTTAGTTGTTCACCTTGTTGAAGAAGTTAAGCTTGGAGGTCCTGTCCATTATCGATATATGTATCTTACAGAAAGGTAATAAATGTGTGATGATATTTTTTTTCAACTTTTAATAATGTATAGGATTATTATTAATTACCTTTGTTGTGGTTTAATAGGTACTTAGGAAAACTAAAATCCTATGTGCGTAATAAAGCACGATCAGAGGGCTCTATAGCAAAAGGTTACCTTGTGCAAGAGATTCTTACATTTTGTTCAAGGTATTTAGATAATATTGAGACAAGATGGAATCGACTTGGCTGTGTTGATGATGAACCCGATGATATACAACCTCAATCATGAGTAGCTGAGTTGTTTCCTCAAGTAGGAAAGTCGATTAGTGGCTCTTCATATTTTACTGTAACATCCACTGAAAAGTTACAGGGTCATAGACACGTGTTAACTAACTGACCTACAGTTGATTGCTATCTTCAGTGAGTAATTCTTGCGCTTACATTACTTGTTAAGTTTCCTTTTTTGTACATTTAATATGGTACATATTTTTAGGGAATTTAGAGGTATTGTACGGAGGCAACTAAGGAGTCATAAAAAGAGCGTTACTGAGATAGACAAGAAGGTTTATAAAGAGTTTATTGGTTGGTTTGCTAATCGTGTGAGTAAAAAATAGTTTTATGCATATATATTGCATTTATTTTGGTAATATGCATGTGGCTAACACTAGAAAATCTTATTTTTAGATTAACAGAGATCTCAACAAACTTAGTGGATCAGATAAAGATGCTCTTTTTACTCTTGCTCAAGGTCCTATTATTAATGAATACAAATTTTGAACCTTGGCACGAGATAAAAGACTAAAAATTTAAAATAGTGGAGTTTTTGGCACATTCGGAACAAGAAGTTACTCAAGCAATAGTGATACCCAAATGAGAATTGGAGAGGTTCCTTACTATGAAAAATTGATAGACATTATTGAGCTTTATTAGAATGGCTTCACAGTACCCATGTTTAAGTGTGAATGGGCTAATACCATTAATCCTAGAGGCATGAAAAGAGATAAGTTAGGTTTTGTCTCTATTAACTTTGAATGACTAATATATACTGGTCAACATGAAGATGATGAGCTATACATTAAAGCTTCTGAAGCTCAAATGGTTTATTATGTGGAGGATGAGAAGGAAAAAAAGGTTGGAGCATACCAATTCATTTGAAGCCAAGAGACTTATACGACATGGGTGAAGATGATGAAGAAATTATGACATCTAATGAGGCTTACCCTTCACAAAGTTAGAAGAATTTTTTTCCGATGATACTACACATATACAATTGACAAGAGTGGCTACAGATGATGATCCTCAAAGTTCAACCATTAATAAAAATGTTGATGATGATAATGAGGATATGGTTCTATGATAGGCATGAGTAAAATTGTCACTGATGTAGAGATTGACATGCTTTGTTACATGATTCAATCTCATAGGTTTTAGTTGTTTTTGTTGTCTTCTTGTGAGAATGTCTTGTCTTATTTCGTTGTACTCTTCTTACTTAATAAATATGTCTTGTCAATTGTATATATGTTTCTTTTATAATTTTTTTCAAGTGCTCTTATATACTAAATTATACAATCTAATTTTTAGATTAAAATTTATTAACATTATGGTTTTACAACTATGACTAAGAGAAAGAGGCATGCTCCTAGCTATTGGCCAACACCAACTCAGCTTCGTGACAATTCTGAAGGCACGAGTTATAATGCGGGTTCACAACAGAGAGAGCCTGTAGCTCAACATCTTTTACTAACTTTGCCTGAATTCTAAAATCCTCAACCAACTTAGTTGGAAGCCCAAAATCCTCCACACCTTGAACTTGATGAAGCCGAAGATCCACCACGCATTTATGGGAAAAGTGTAATAAGTATTAGACAGATGATGTGATTTACAACTTACTATTTTAGATTTAATGTTTTTGATTGTGTTATATTTTTGTATACTAATAGTTTGGTTTGCTTTACATGTTAGATGAAGAGGGTGTTGTAAAAGAAACATGTTTGAAGGTACAAGATGTGTTTGTGCTTCGTGCAGGGAAAAGAGTGATGACATAATGGAATGTCGTGAGTCAACCAATTGGAGAGTCTGGTGGCCTGTTGGGAGGATTTTTAGGGGCTATTGCAAGTAATTTTGATAATTTTCTCATTATCTACATAAATTGGAAAAAACGTTCCAAGCACATACAAGGAACATGTTTAGAATAACACTATAAAGGTATGAATTATATTTAACTAAATGAATTTGATTTCCTATTGGTTTTATTTACTAGCTTTTTAATTTATTATGTTTGCCTTGAAGAAAAAATTTGTTGTCAATGACAGGGAGAACAAAAAGTATATACTTCAAAACCTTGGGAGGAAATGGAAGGACAATAAGAGTAGGTTGTTTTATAATCATTATAATTTTGATCTTAGTTGGGAAGCTAATCTTGAGTTGCACCCAGAAAGGATTTCCAGAGAGCATTGGGCTGCTTATCTGAACCACAAATTGAGTGAAGAAACTATGGTAATGAGCATTAATTAGAAATTTTCTAGATATGCTTATCATTTATTGACTGGTATTTTTGTTAATAATGCAGGCGATATGTGAAAAAAATGTTGCCAACCGACAAAAGCAAACAATTCCACACACTCTTGGGTCCAAGACAATTGCTAGTAAGAAGCATGAACTGGTGTAATTCATTTATTCTTTTGATGTTAGCTAGTTTTAGAAAATTAAGTGATGATTTTATAATCATACTAATTATATGGTATAAAATCTTAGGAAATTCAAAGTGGGTGACCTTATAATAGAGGGGAAATGTATCCTGTTACCTATATAAAAAAGGATGGATCTTTTGTCAATCCTGAAACTAAGCAAAAGAGTATAAGTACAATATGTTATTTATGAGTTTATATTGTCAATCTTTTGGATGTTTAATTACATGTTCTTTAATGTTATATGCAGGAAGAATTAGAAAAGGAAATTGAGGAGGCACATTCTGAAAATGAGGTATATACTAAAGTCTTTGGGAAAGAGCACCCGGGATATGTCCAAGGTATGGGATTTGGAGTCTACCCATCTCAGGTCTTTGGACTACTTGTCATTCTGGAGGGTCAACGTCATCTTCATATAGTGATGCCTCATCAAAAGTTGAATATGAAAAACTAAAGTTAAAAGTTGCAACAAATACTGCAATGCTTAAAAAATTATTGACTTATGTTATGCAAACTAACAGGGGTCAATTACCGCCTGGTTTTCCTAACTTAGGAGTCAATCAGGTAAATTCATAGATCAATGGTATTTGCTTGGTTTTCCCCATTACTATTAGATCAGTGGTATTTGCTTGGAATGTACATGATATTATGTTTGGTGGTTCTGTAGATCTAGTGTATAGAAATGAAGTTGTATAGAGTATTGCTAGTTTAATTAAACTTTTGTTTTCATGTTTGTGGCTTTTTATTTTGGTGCAAGGTTTGGATTTGATAAGGCTGATAGGTAATTAGTTCTAAATATGTCATTCTTTGTAATAATAACTCTATATCTTATGATGGAAGTGAGGTTGAAGAAAATGATTTTGGAAGTGAAAGGGGAAACTCTTCCCGGACCCTATCAATCATCATAGTAGGTCTAAGCAAGATCATCACTGCTCATGGCACTTTATTTGTGTGTGGTAAAACAACTGGCACAAATATTTATGTGATTATCATGTTCCAAGTAAATGTGCTAATGGTAGAAATCTTTAGCATAGCAGTATATTGTGTTTGTTCTTCTAGTGTTTTTATAGTGTATTGGTACATTGGAAAGCTGCCTCGAGACATTTGAATTATAAGTTTAAGTGTAGGAAATCATATATACGCATGTCTGTGGCACGAGGATTGTTTGTACTGAAAATGGCCATTATAAATTAAGGAGCTCGTTCAATTGTTACACACTAGATCTGCTTGAAAGGTTCATAGTTAACCGTAGAATTGGAATCTAAAATATGTAGTTTAAACTTATTCTTCTATGTGCTAGAGCAAGTTTTATTGAATTTCAGTTTCTTATGGGGCTTAAAAAATAGAAGGGCATTGGCTTTCTAGCTTCATGAGTTTCTTTAACCTATGGCATAATCTTTACTTATTATGTTATTCTTTGCTTATCATAGTTAAACTCATTCCATTACTTGATTTCTACTTAGATTTGCTTAAAAATATGCATGTAAAACTTTTTCGTTCAATTTCAAGCTACAAACTTAGGCTCATTAGCGGATGCAAGACACTCTTCCAGTGCTAGTCATCAACCACAAAGTCATGGACTATCATCTTCTACTTAGTTCTTTATTACTTAGCACTTTAGAACAATATATTGGACTTGCATTTTGTACATTGTTACTTTGACTAGGAATTTATGTTGAGAATAGTTGTTTTTATGCTACTTAGCATTTTTGAACAAGATACTAGACTTGCATTTCGTGCATTGTTTATTTTGACTATGTATTTATGTTAGGATGAATTCTTATATTACTTAGCACTTTTGAGCAAATATACTATACTTGTATTTTCTGCGTTGTTTTTATGTAGTTTTTGTTTAAAGTAATGAATGAATTTGATGCTTTAGATCAATTAATGTTTTAATGGTCTAAAAGAAATTTAAAACCAAATTAAAAATCATTAGTGAATATAAATAGAAAATATGTTTAAAAAATATTTAATTATCTTCATTTATCACCGATACAAATGGATGAAATTTTTTGTTGTGAAAACGTTCCAAATAATAGCAGCAGTTGACATCCGCTACCAATTTATGAAAGGTAAATTTAATTTCATTACTAGAATAGTAAAATAATTTTTTAAAATATTTATTATGACGGTTATACACCTCCACTAAAATAAGAGATGAAATTATTAAATAAATTATTACGACTGTCAAGATCTGTTGCAGATTTTAAAACCAAATTTCTAAAAATTGTACTTAACGACAGTTAGCAACCGCCGCAAAAATCATTTTTCATTCAGCGGTGGTTATACCATCGGTTAATGTAACCGTTGCAGATTTTGTCTCCCGACTCTAAGAATAGCCACAAAAATGTAACCGCCAAGAGATTATTTTTGCAGTGGTTCAAACCGCTGTAGATAGCTCACAAAACCGCCGACGTTAGCCTGTTGTGTTGTAGTGATACTAGCCAAGTGACTTCTAATGCCATTCAAGAGATAAAAAATGTTACCCTAAGTGCATACTAATGTCATAGCAAAGTTAGAAGTTCAAATGGGATACTTGACATATAAGATGACAGAAAGGGAGAAAGGAAAATTCCCTAATTTGCCTATCTCTAACACTAAGGGACAATTTGCGGTTCATTAAACATCTAGTTCTCATAGGGAACATGAGCATGTTCAATCTATTACCACCCTTAGGTCTGGTAAGCAAATAGATAACCATGTTATAAAGCCTGTTAGGGATGATAAAAAGTCAGAAGCTGATAGATCTAAGGATAAAAATAATTCGAATGAGGATAATGTGACCCCAAAGGCTAATGTGTCTACTCCTAAAGTTGTAGAGCTTGAAGTTTGGGAGTATGTGCCTAGGGCCCCTTTTCCACATTTATTAGTCAACCCCAAGAGCACTACACAGTTAAGTGATATTTTGGAAATTTTTAAACAAGTGCGAATTAATTTGCCTTTTCTTGATGCTATTAAAAAAGTACTCGCATCTACTAAATTCCTGAAGGAACTTCTCACTGCAAATAGGAAATCTAATGTTTCACATAAGGCCTTTTTGAAAGAGCAGATAAGTTTAGTAATTCTGA
This sequence comes from Ormosia semicastrata, assembly GCA_029884595.1. NCBI lineage: Eukaryota > Viridiplantae > Streptophyta > Magnoliopsida > Fabales > Fabaceae > Ormosia > Ormosia semicastrata. The sequence continues at coordinate 28,725,227 of JAQQTO010000041.1, read as the reverse complement.
ATAAAAATTCTATTAATTATAAGGATTCTGGATCACCCACTATTGCTCGTAAAATTGGGAATCATCATGTTGAGAGAGCTTTGCTAGATCTAGGTGCAAGTGTTAACTTATTGCCTTATTATGTTTACTTGCAATTGATCTTAGGGGAGTTGAGACCTATTAAAATGACTCTCTAATTAGTTAATAGATCTGTTAAATATCCTAGGGGCATTACTGAGGATGTGTTGATGAAAATTGAGAATTTTCACTTTCTTGTTAATTTTGTTGTTCTTGATACAAAGCCTATTTGTGATCCCTGTCCCTTTATTCATGTTATTTTAGGTTGCTCATTCCTGACTAAATCTAATGCATTGATTAATTGTAGAAGTGGTGTGGTGAAATTATCATTTGGGAATATGACTATTGAGCTTAGTGTTTTTCATATCAGTAAATAGATTCCTAATGATAATGATAGTGATGTACATGAATTGAATTTGATTAATAGTTTGGCTCACAACTCATTTATGCATTCTAGTTATGATGATCCATTATTGATATGTTTGAATTATTTTGATGCTAATTTTGATATTGACTCAATCATTAGGGACACAAATTCTTTGTTAGATTTTATTCCTCTGATGAGTGTGGATAGGTGGCAACCTAAAGTCCAACCAATCACCTTGTCCTCATCCCCACCTTTGCCATCCATTTTAGAGCCATCTAAGTTAGAGATGAAGTCATTGCCAAGTATCCTAAAGTATGTGTTTTTAGGTGTTGATGAGACATTACATGTCATTGTAGCTTCTAATTTAGATGAGTCCCAAGAACATCAGTTGGTGGACATGCTGAAAGAGCATAAGGAAGCTATAAGATGGTCAGTTGTTGATATTAAGAGTATTAGTCCTTCGGTAGTAATGTATATGATTCATTTAGAGGAGGATGTTAGAGCTTCTCGTCAGGACCAAAGCGTTTGAACCTAATCATGCAGCAAGTAGTCAAAAAAAAGGTTTTAAAATTACTAGATGTGGGTATTATTTATCCTATCTCTAATAGTAAATAAGTTAGCCCTGTGCATATTGTGCCTAAGAAATCTGGAATAACTGTTATTGAAAATGAAGTCAATGAGTTAGTTCTAACTAGAGTACAAACTGGGTGAAGAGTGTGTATTAATCTTAGGAAATTGAATGCTTTAACTAGAAAAGATCATTTCCTTCTCCCTTTTATTGATCAAATGTTGGAAAAACTTGCTAGTCATGCATATTATTATTTTCTAAATGGATATTCTGAGTATAATCAGATTCCTATTGCACCTGAGGATTAGGAAAAGACTATTTTACATGTCCTTTTAGTACTTTTGCACAGTGTTATTAGTGTTGTAAGAATCACTATTCAATTCTTACGATTCACCACGAGTCAACCTCCCAGCTATACAGATCATGTGTTGTATCATTTTCATCTTAGAATCACACTGCGAATCGGTTGAATCGTAGTGGAATAGTAAGAATCACAAATCTGCAGCGATTCGTGTGATTCTCGCTGAGACAGGTCGCGTGCGCAGAAATGGGTAGCGCAAGCAGAAGTTGCAGAACAGGCCGGGCCATCGAGCTAGCAGAACCTACAGAACGGGTCACGTCGTCGAGTTAACAGAACCTACTGAATGGGTCGCGCCGTCACACTGCAAAACATGTCTCACAAAATGGGTCACGAAGAAGAACAAGCAGGTCGCGTGTGAAAATAGGTATGGTTTTGAGCGACCCGGTTCTGAAAACCCATTTTTTAGGTTTTTTTTTGCAAATTTTTTTTTATAGGCTTGGAGGGAAAGTGTCAAATCTTTCCCTCTCATCAATCCCAAACAATAATATTAAAGAAATAATGACCTAATATTGGTCTCCACTCTCTGCCTCTCTCTCCCACATTTTGTCACTTTGCCCTTTACTTCTTTTCTCCCCCACGATTCAACTTTCTTTCTTTGGGGTTTAGATTATGTATTAGGTTTATATTGGTTTATATCTATAATGATGATCATTGATCTTGAATATTGGTCTATATTTCAATTTATTGGCTATGTAGTGAGTTATTTGACTTCAAAATACTAATATCTAGATGTTTTAATATTTCTTTATGTGAAAATATATTGCTATTTTTAATTATTGGTCATGAATCTTACGATTCATGATACAATTCGATTCACGATTCAGAAAATAGGTCTTCTGATTCACGATTCGAATCTCGATTTGACAACCTTGCTTTTGTATATCGTCACATGCCTTTTGGTTTATGTAATGAACTTGTTACTTTCCAAAGATGCATGATTAATATTCTTTCTGATATGGTTGGTAAGTTTTAGAAATATTCATGGATGACTTTTTTTATTTTTGGGTCTACCTTTAAGGATTGTATGCATAATTTATCTCTCTGGTTTTGGCTAGGTGTAAAGAAAAGAATCTTGTACTTAATTAGGAAAAAATGTCATTTCATGGTTAAAGGGGTATTGTGCTTGGCCATGCCATATCTAAATGGTGGCATTGAGGTTGATAGAGTTAAAGCTGATTTATTTTCTAATTTTCCTCCTATTAAGACTGTGAAAGAACTTTAGATCTTTCCTAGGACATACAGGTTTCTACAGAAGATTTATCAAGGATTTTAGCAAGATAGCAAGACCATTATTCAATCTTCTTGGTAAGGATGTTCCATTTGTTTTTGATGATGCATGCTTGCAATCTTTTAATAAGCTGAAACTTGATGATTTATGCTCCTATTATTAAGTCCCTTGATTGGAGTTTGCCTTTTGAGATTATGTGTGTTGTTTCTGATTATGCTATTGGTGCTATTTTGGAGCAAAGAGTGAATAAGTTGCTTCATGTGATTTATTATGCAAATAAGGCTTTGAATGATGCCCAATTGAATTATTCCACCACTGAGAAAGATTTGCTTGCTATTGTGTATGCTTTAGACAAAATCAGATCATATGTTATTGATCTAAAGTTGTGATATATTTTGATCATGTTGCTTTCAAATATTTGTTTGCTAAAGCCAATTCAAAAGCTATACTTATTAAGTGGGTTTTACTTTTGTAAGAATTTGATATTGAGATCAGAGATAAAAATGGTGTTGAAAATATAATTACTGATCATTTGTCTAGATTGGTTGTTGAGCATGATAATGATACTTGGCCTATTTTAGAATCTTTTCTAGATGAGTAGTTATTGCATGTTCTCAAACCCCATGGTATGTTGATATTGTGAATTATTTGGTTACTAGACAAATGTCATCCCATTAATCCAAACAGGATATATTGAAATTCTTGTCTCAAGTAAAACATTTCTTTTGGGATGATCTTTACTTATTCAAATATTATCCTAATTAGATTATTAGGAGGTGCATTCTTGAATGGGAACAACAAAGTATTATATCTTTTTGTCATAATCATGCATGTGGTGGGCATTTTAGTTATAGGAAAACAACTGCTAAAATTTTTCAGTGTAGTTTTTATAGGCCTTTTATTTTTCGTGATTCTCATGCTTATTATGTTGCTTATGAAAGATGCCAGAAGTTGGGGAGCATTGGTAAGAAAAATATGATGTCCTTAAATCTTATTTTAATTGTTAATATATTTGATGTTTGAGGTATTGATTTCATGGGATCATTTCCTAATTCTTTTGGTTATTTATATATTTTAGTTGGTGTTGATTATGTCTTCAAATGGGTTTAGGCAAAAACATTTAGAAGTAATGACCACAAGGTGGTTGTCCAATTTTTGATAGAAAATATCTTTGCACATTTTGATACAACATGGGCTATCATTAGTGACGGGGGCAAGCATTTTTGCAATAACCCATTTGAGCATTTAATGAAAAAATATGGCATCACTCGTAAGGTAGCTACCCTGTATCACCCATAAACTAGTGGTCAAGTTGAAGTGTCTAATAGGGATATTAAAATTTTTTTGGAGAAGACTGTGAACCCCTCTAGGAAGGATTGGTCTTTACATCTAGATGATGCATTGTGAGCATATCACACTGCATTCAAGACTTCTATTGAAATGTCTCCATATAAACTTGTTTATGATAAGACTTGTCATCTCCTTGTTGAGTTAGAGCATAAAGCATATTGGGCTATTAAGGATCTTAATTTTAAGTTGGATAGGGATGGTAATTAGAGAAAGCTTCATCTCAATGAACTCGAAGAAATTCATAATGATGCCTACAAGTGTGCAAAGTCTTATAAGGAGTGGATGAAGAAAGTGCATGATAATTATATGTACAGAAAATCTCTTCAACCTAGTCAAAAAGTGCTTTTGTACAATTCTCGCTTACATTTTATTTCCAAGTAAATTGATATCCAAGTGGTCTAGCTCATATGTTGTGAGAATTGTTTACCCTCATGGTTTTTATTGAGATAGAGAATCTCAAGGATGTCAATGTTTTTATGGTAAATGGTTAGCGGTTAAAACCCTATCTTGAGTTGAAGGACCCAGAGGTGAAAGAGACTTTGGTAGATGATCATGTCCACCATAACTGAGGTAAGTTTTAAGTTTTTGTTTTATTGAGTTGGCTTAAGTGCCTCTCATAGTTCAGAGTCTTTGTATAAGGATGTAAATAGTATCAGTCAACAAAAAAATTAAAAAAATACAAAAATACAAAGAAAAAGTTTGCTTATTTATTTTATTTCACTTTCTTTTCTTTTTGTTATTTCTTTTCATTGCTAACAAATGTCAGGGTGTAGTTATCTTCTTTACTTCTTCCCTTATAATTGCTAAACATTTTAGGTATATGACTCTTTCCCATTACTTTTTATTCTTTTTGTTCCAATAATTATTTTGATGCATGTTGATAATTATTTTTTAAGTCTGGATTTGATTTGAAACATTGAGAGGACAATGTTTGGTTTTGATTGGGGGTGAAAGTTACTTGAATATTCATTCCTATTATCATTATGTCACTTTTGTGTGAATATTTTTTTTTCTTGCTATCATCTTTCTCAATTTTGTTTACATTCACATAACTACTTATGCATATCTCATTGTTGAAAAATTGATATAATTAGAGAACTTGAAGAAAACATGTGAATATTATTCTTACCTAGTGAATTTTGAGCTATTCATTTTTATTGTGAGTATTTTCTTGATCAACTAATATTTATTGTTAGTGCTCACAATTTTTTTTCAATTTTTTCCTAACTAGATTTTTTCATTATTGTTATTTTTAGCTAAAAAGAGGTTTTATATTACCCTTGCATTTAATTTGATGTCATAGAAATTGATTAAGTCATGTATTTCCTTTAGAGATGACATTAGGTCATGTTTCTTATTTTGAGCCTCCACATGTTTTTTTTGTTCTTTCACATGTTGTCACTAGTTACCTCTTTGAACCTGTTTATTGAGCTTTTCTTTCTTAATCCTCTTTCCAAAGTGTTTCAGGAAAGAAGTATTGTGATTGCACTATGGGATGATATTAGGAGTGTTGTGAAAAGAAGAAAAAATGAAGTGAAAAAACATTGAAAAGAAAGTTTTTTAAAAAATATGGAAAAAAAAAGTTTGGAAAAGTTGGAAAAAGAAAAAGAAATAGAAAAAAATAGAGAAAAAGTGTGAAGAAAAATGTTGGTATTGGGAGTAGGAGAATAAAGTGTTTTAATTTAAGAAAGAAAAAGAGATGTTGAAAGTGTAGAAAGTGAGCTTCAAAATATTCTTAGAATACTTTTGATTTTCATTATTACCCTTTAGCCTGCATATTCTCCCTTTACCCCGCATTACAATATTACTTAAGTCCTATTTGATCTTTAGAAATTGCATAGTTCTTTCGATGTACATGGTTAATATATATGTGTGATGTAAAATCTTTTCTTGGCATATTTCCATGAAACGATATTTGTTTTGTTTTCTCAGTGTTCATTCATTTGTTTTATATGTGATATATTTATTTTGATTTGTGCAAACTACTCTTCTCACATATAATTGTTATGAATGACACCTTATTTCTGAGTGATATTTCTTGTTGAAGGTAACTTTTGTGAGGATTGTATATGGTTGGAATACGTTTTCTGATGAGCATTCTAATTATGATATTTGGAGACATTAGGTATATGTTTGAGCAGTTATATTATTCACACACTTTGAATTTGATGGTGTTAGAATTTTTGAGACAATTGTATTGTTCTAATGAATGACTAATATTTCAGAGTTGAGATCAAATTGGATTTGATTAAATTGGTTAGAGATATTATTCACTTTGAGCTTTATTTTGAGTCGCTTTCATTGTTAGAGGTTAGCAATAAACTGATTGAATGTTGTGATAATAGTCTAATTTTTATATATATTTTTTTACAAAAAATAAATATTATTATATCTCATTATATTTGGTTTTAATGACTTTATAACATTATTGATTTATTTATTTAAAGAAATCATTAATTTAATTATTATGATAATTGTAGAAGATTTGTTAAAAAAAAGTCTTGTACAATAAAATAATGACAATTTGGTGTATGAGAACGTGAATTAAATAAGTTGAAGCAAGAGTTTAGGAGCTTAAGGTTCTTTCTCTTGATGGCTTATAACATGCTAAGAACAAATGCTTCATGGAGCCCTGGTTAAGAAGTAAACATTGCTAGCTTCTAAATGCAAGGAAGAGAAATATAAAATAATTGAAGGTTGAGCCCACAACCAATTGAATAGCTAATTGAGTCCCACGGTGAAGTTGCCTACAAATTGGGATATTAAGTTGTTGACCCATGATGATGCCCTCGGTTTCAGCATTAGCAATAAATTGATTGGAAGTTTTGATAATAGTTTAATTTTTTTATAATTTTTTTATAAAAAATAAATATTATTATACCTCATTATATTTAATTTTAATAATTTTATAATATTATTAATTTATTTATTGAAAGAAGCTGTTAATTTAATTATTATGATAATTATAAAAGATTTGTTAAAAAAAGTCTTGTATAATAAAATAATGACAATTTGGTGTATGAGAATGTGAATTAAATAAGTTGAAGCAAGAGTTTAGGAACTTAAGGTTCTTTCTCTCGGTGGCTTATAACATGCTAAGAACAAATGCTTCATGGGCCCTGCTTAAGAAGTAAACGTTGCTAGCTTCTAAATGTAAGGAAAAGAAATATAAAATAATTGAAGGTTGAGCTCACAACCAATTGAATAGCTAATTGAGTCCCACGGTGAAGTTGCCTACAAATTGGGTTATTAAGTTGTTGACCCATGATGATGCCCACGGTTTAGATTCTTTGGCAATGAAATATGTCAGCATTAGTAAAAAATTGACTGGAAATTTTGATAATAGTTTAATTTTTATATTTTTTTATAAAAAATATATATTATTATATCTCATTATATTTAATTTTAGTGATTTTATAATATTATTAATTAATTTATTTAATGAAGTTATTAATTTAATTATTATGACAATTGTAAAAGATTTGTTAAAAAAAGTCTTGTACAATAAAATAATAACAATTTGGTATATAAGAATGTGAATTAAATAAGTTGAAGCAAGAGTTTAGGAACTTAAGGTTCATTCTCTTCATGGCTTATAACATGCTAAGAACAAATGCTTCATGGGGTCCTGGTTAAAAAGTAAACGTTGCTAGCTTCTAAATGTGGTAAACGTTGCTAGCTTCTAAATGTAAGGAAAATAAACATAAAATAATTGAAGGTTGAGCCCACAACTAATTGAATAGCTAATTGAGTCCCACGCTGAAGTTGCCTACAAATTGGGTTATTAAGTTGTTGACCCATGATGACGCCCACGGTTTAGATTCTTTGGCAATGAAATATGTCAGCATATGGGAAGCAGAAACGTTGTGCACAGCAAAGTAACCTAACCTATTTGGGGTCTAATAGCAGAACCTATAAAAGGCTGAAGGCAGAACGCAATGGGCAGATTGGGAGAGAGTACAGTAACGCCGCAACCCAGGCGCAAATCACGGAGAAGAATGCCCAGCAGTGGAATAAAGGGAGAAGAATTTGAATGAATTATTAATGAAAATTATTAGTTTGATAATTTTATTTTATTTTAATATTATTATATTTTGTTAAATTTTTTGTATTAAGGGAATAATAAAATTTTGATTATTTTAATATTATTATGTTAAATTATTTTTATTTAATTTAATATTTAATATTTATTAATTTTATTTTTCTATCAAATTATATAAATAAAATTTTAAATAAATTCAGTTATATTATTTTATATTTTATAATTTATTTATATTATCTAAATTTTAGTGATAATTATTAGATATTAATTATTAATTTTTGTTAAGAATATATTTGATAATTTGATAATTTATTATTAATTAAAAAAATTTATCATATATTTTATTATTATTTTTATTATTTCATTAATAAATCTTTTGTGAACATATTTTATCGTTAGATGTTCATAAGATAAATTATTTGGATATAATAATCTGTCATAATTAACGTTAAAATTAATCTTACTAAATTCTAAACTTTAATTATTTTATATCTAATTGAAATTTAATTTATTTACTTACTTTTATTTAATTTTATACTTGTTTTAATTATTTATTTTATTTTATTTTTATATCTTTAATTTCATAATTTTTGTGACTAAATTATAAATTTTTTAATATCTAAAATTCAATATTTTCGTGGAATCAATTTCATATTTACTCAATATTGTATTAATGTCTGATTCATGTACTTGTAATTATTTTAAGACTTAATAAAAAGTTGCAACAGCTTACACGTGCAATTCTCTCTCCTATGTATAACCAGAATAATTTAATATTTAATCTATATTGAAAATAAAGGTACTCCACCATAACACCTTTAATAAATTTATTTTATTTCAGCAATGCTTGCGATATGACCAGATTCAATGACAACTCACAAACAACCCACACGGCATACTCCAATATCTATTTAATATAGCACCTACTTGAGATTTGAGTAATCACTCTATATGAATGCTTGTGTTTCCATTAACTACGTTCAAAGAGAAAACAAATATGAAAAAGGTTAAATTAAAGTTTTAATTCTATAATTTGTACTTATTTTTAATTTCATTTTTATATTTATTTTAAAATTATTTTTATATTTACAAAAAAAAATTAAAATAGTTGTGATGTATATGTGCTCACAATATGGATTTGGTTAATCTTAATGAAGTTTTTAAAAGATTTTGAAGAGAATATATGGATACTATTTTTATCTAGTGAGTTTTAAGTCATTTATTTTTATTGTGATATTATTTTTTTAATTATATAATATTTATTGTTAGTGTTCAAAAAAAATTCAATTTTTTTTCTAACTAGATCATTTTATTATTGTTATTTTTGGTTAAAAAGAAGTGTTATGTTACACTTCCATTTAATTTGATGTTATGAAAATTGATTGAGTCATATATTTCCTTTAGAGATGCTACTAGGCTATGTTTCTTATTTTGAGTCTCTACATGTTTTTTTATTCTTTTACATATTGTTGTTAGTTACTTATTTGAGTCTATTTATTGAGCTTTTCTCTCTTAATCTCTTTTTAAAAATATTTCAAGAAAGAAGCATTATTATTGTAATATGAGGTGATATGAGGAGTGCTGTGAAAAAGGAAAAAAATGAAGTGAAAAAAAATTGAAAAGAGAAATTTTATAAAAAAATCTGGAGAAAAAAGTTTGGAAAAGTTGGAAAAAGAAAAGATATATATAAAAATTTGAGAACAAAGTGTGAAGAAAAATGTGTATTGGGAGTGAGAGAATAAAGTGATTTTAAGAAAGGAAAAGAGACGTTGAAAGTGTAGAAAGTGAGCTTCAAATTATTCTTGGAACACTTTTGATTTTTATTATTATCATTTAGCCTTCATATTCTCTCTTTACCCGCATTACAAACTTAATAAAATCTTATTTAATTTTTAGAAATTGTATAATTCTTTCGATGTAATGATTAATCTAAACGTGTGATGTAAAATCTTTTCTTTGCAGACTTTCATGAAACGATATTTATTTTATTTTTTTAATATTTTTTATTTATTTTATATGTGAGATATTTATTTTAATTTGTAGCAACTACTCGATCTTCTCACATTTATTTTATATTATTATGTTGAATTTATTTTAAAGCATTTACAAAAAAAATGAAAACTAATGAATAAATAAATAAATCAAGCCAACAAATAAATAAATTAAAATGAATAACACAAATATATAAAAAATAATTACATAATAAAAGAAAAAATAAAGAAACTTAGTTTGCACATGTTTGCCAAAACTAAGGGGAAATGACTGGTGTTTTAGAGTCCACACATGTCAGTTTCCACACCCCCAAAACTAAGATTTAGGGTCCAAACATGATAATATTGGGACTGCCAAAAATTATAGTTATTTTATAAGAATTTAAAACATATATATTTTGTTATCATAGAGTTTAAAACATATTTAAGCTATGAAAAAATTAGAAAGATAAATACATCATCACATCGGTGTAGATCTGTGACACAACTATCAAGTTTACAAAAATTATTTTAGATTGTGTTTATTGAAAACATTAAATCAATATAATGTATCAAATACATAAACAATTAATTAATAGATTAAATAAACGTGCTGCCTTCACTTTTATCGCACATGGTGTTTGACTTTTTTTTTTCCAGCTTGTTACATACAAATGTGATCTCCAAAATATGGACATTGGGCCTACCAAAGCTAATCATCTATCCTTTGCACATAGATTGAAAATTACACCTTATCTCCCGATACATCACCAATGGTTTTATTTTACCTATTTTATTTCAAATTTGTCAATTTTTAAACTCCTTTTGAAGATAATTCATTCAACCAAATCAGATTTATGAATGGACATATACTTATTCTAAATTTTAAAAAATTTTCAATAAATTTTAGGGTGAGAATAAGTTTTATTTATTTTAAAATCAAGACAAGTCATTAATTTCAATAAAAATTTATAATGAAATTATAAATTATTTACTAGCAGAGAACTTCTTAGTATCATTTTTCTTCCAGTTAACTTTCTTGTCATCATTGATTTAATATGAGAAATTTAATTTTATAAAATTTGTGAAAGGTAACAAAAAGTAACGAAAAGAAAAAAAAGAAATGGAAGTACAAAAACTTTCTTCCTTTGTTTAGAATGTTAAAAAGAAATAATTTGATTTAATTTGTAAATTTAATCTTATTTTTATAATGTTAAAAAAAAAATTTAATTTTTAAAATTTCATAAATTTCAAATATAAAAATTGATTACAAATTAATTTAAATCTAATTTTTTATAATGAGTTCTAAACATGAACTTTGTTTTCTTAGCAAATCAATTAATCAAATTATTTCTAATTTTTATATAAAAATATCATTTATAATTTTTAATAATTATAAACACAACTTCTCATTTGCTTAATTAAATTAAAAGAAAGAGATGTTATGCATATCTATCAAGCACGAGTACTTAAAGAATAGGGTTGGGAAGGCTTAATCTTAGTTGAAAGTTGGGATTTACGAAAGTTCATATGGAGTTAGGCTTAATGGTTCTAATCCAACCTACAATGTATGACTCAAATGTTAAATAAGTTTGAGTTCAATGGTTAAGAAGTTTATCTAATGTTTAAGATTTGAGTTCTTAAAAAAGTATTTTGTGATAAAGAGCAGTTTTAGTTATCTAGACAATGATTTTTTGGTCTTTAATAAATTATTTACATAATTTGAGTTTGAATAAAGTTCTTTTTAATATAGTAATTCTAATATTTAAACCTTTAAAATTACATATTTGAACAATAATTAATCTCACACTCAAAAGATTAAAAAAACCTCACAAGGTAAAATCAAACACCAAGATAAAAAAAAAAGTCTGAGTTTAAATTTTAATCTTTTTTTGTTTGGTAAATAATTTTAATCTTTATATAGGACAACTTTTTCTCTTGAACTTTAATGTGCCAAAAGAAAATCAACATATCACTTCATTTTTTTAATTAATTTTCATTGAAGGTAATAAATCTGTTTCGTTAACAGTTCATATAAGCCACAAGGGGGGCAAAAACAAACAAAAAAATCATAAAGGATGACTCTAGGCTTTTTCTATTTTACTATGATCTGTAGGCTTTTTCTATTTTAAAGACAATGAAAGGTTGCCCACATCAGCAACTGCTAGCAACACTAGGCGGGCATTTGGTGTACTGTGAATTATATACTGCGATGCTGATATTAAACAACCACTCGGAGTTCGCCATATTAAATTAAAAGTTTCAAACCGACTAAACTACCGTATCATGTACGTAATGGACAATGTTCATATATCAAAATAAAGCATCTATTCTGGATTAGGGGTGACTCATTTGCACTACGAGACAACAGGAATAGGCCTTTGAAATAATCGGAGGAAAGTGCCACTAATATTAATATATGCAGTTTGCACGTGATTAAATTTGGTTGTTGAAAAGATATATAATTTTTTATAAAATAATTTTATCTTAAAGGTATTTTAATAATTTAAAATTTTTAAATTTAGTAAATAAAAAAATATTAATATAACTTTAATATTAAAAGATAATTTGACTCTTCTCATTAAATAAAAAAAGATAAAAAAATAAATTTAATTAATGTTTTATTAATGTAACACATGTTAAAGAATTAAAATATTATTTATTATTTATTTATATTATTTAAAGAAAAAATATTAAATATTTTTGAAAATTTTAAAATATTAAATATTTATATTTTCCTTTTAATATTTTCTATTTTTTATTTTTTAATATGTGTATTTAAGACAAATATTAATAAAACTTATTTAATTATTTAACAAGTAGCGGCACACAACTTTTTTTTTAACAATTTTTTAAAAACTTCTCATTTTATAAAGACTAGTAATATATTTTAAGAAGTCGGTGTTCAAATCCTTAACTTGATTTTTTCCTTTTTTTTTAATTTTTAAACCAATTTTTTATTTCTCTATTTTATAGTTCAAACTATAATACTATTTTATCAAGTCGGATTCACAACCTACTTTTCTTTTTTTTTTAACCAATTTGTTTTTTATAAATTTTATTTTATAATTTAATTTTCTAACCAGTTATTTATTTTTAAAAGTTGGTTTTGTAACTTTTTAAACCCCAACTTAGTTTATTTATTAATTTTTCATTTGATATTTTTAATTTTTTAACGGATTTAAATTGTAAAAATTAAATCAATTGTTAGGATTGATAAGTTTTTTAACCCCAACTATGATTTATGCACCAAAATAATTCTTACAAAATTTTTATGTATATTTTTTTTTATCTCTTTCCTTTTTTATTTAATGAGAAGATATAAATTATCTCTCTTTATTAAAATATGTATTAGTTTTTTTTTTTAAAATGATAAACTTAAATTACTAAAATATACTTAAGACTAAATAAAAGAAAATTTTAGTCATTCTGTCCAAGATAAAATGTAGAGGTTATTTTATATATATATATATATAGGATATGTCTAACGAGTGCACTTATTAAGACATTTGTTAAAGAATCAAAAAATAGTAAATATTAAATGAAGGGTTTTGTTAATTGTGTCCTAAAAGAACATGTTAAAGATTAAAAAAAAGTATTAATCTTTATTAATTACTTAAAGAACAAAATATTAAATATTTTTTAATATAATAAATGTTTTACTTTTCATTAAATAATTTTTACTTTTTATTACTTATTATGTACTCTAAAGACACATGTTACAAAACTTTTAAAGAAAAAGTAAAATATTCAATGCATTCAAATTTTAAGAATATTTACTTTTCATTTAATAATTTATATTTTTATTCCTTAACTAATACTTGTTTTTTGGTAGATACTTTAAATAATATTTTAAAAAACTTGTTAACAAAACTCTATTTTTTTTCTATAACATTTTTCATCTAATAGATGAGAAATTAATTTTTTAAAATATAATTAAATACTTAAATAGAAACTTCTCTTAACGTTATTAATTTTATATATATAAGTCTTGAGACCAAATTCAGAATTAGATGTTAAAAAAACCTTAGTCCCTTTCATACGGACTTTTTTTGTTACGAAGAACCTTGATGACTAGTGGACAATCTTGACTTTAGACCATGATTGGTGTTTAGAAAATTCAGTACAGATACACTTTTGTTTTAGTGCGAGATAAAGCTCTATGGTGAGTGGTGACATGAATATAGTCAATGTGGGTTTTAATTTATGAACAGCTTTTGGCATGATTAAGTTGGGAACAACAACTCACGTTGTTGAACAGTCTGGTTCTTGAATCCATTGACTGATCTTTTTACAGCAACGAATGGTAAGTAAGCAGAGAGGAAACATTGATGAATTTTGCTCTGCTATACATTCTACTCTGTCCTTGTTTTGACTCTGTTGAGTGATGTTCATTATTGAATCAGTAGGATGCTTAAGATGATATAGATGCTATGAAGAAAACAATTAGAATTGAGTCTCTAGCATAAATTCTCACTTATTTGAGCTGGCAAAACGAATTTAATTCGTCGGGTTAACCCGTTAATTCATTATTTTTTTGTAAGTTGAGTTCAAAGATTGAATTCATATTTTTTTTTCAATCCGTATAATCCGCTCCGCATAACCCACTAGTTAAGCGGGGCGGGAGGTTTACTACTCGGGTTGATTTTTTTTTTTTTTAAATGATAAATAATATTATAAATAAAAACTCTTTAAATGATATATAATTTATGTTTGAATATTTAATTAGCTATTTTAAAAATTATATTTTAGATTATGATTTGTAATTTTTTATCATTATTATTTATTATTTTTTTATAGTATTTATTGATTTTTTATATATATTTTTTTTTTTTTTAGACGGGTTAAGCGTTTGGCCATCCGCCAACTTATCTATTTTTTCTCATTTTATTTTTTATGCTGGCCAACCCGCCAACCCGCCTTAAAGCGAGGTGAGTTAACTCTTCCAATCTATTTTTTAAAACGGGTCAATCCGCTCCATCCCACATTTTAACAGGTTGAAACAAGTCGGGACAGGTCGAGACGGGTTGACCCATTTTACCAGCTCTATATCTGATAGAGATGGCAAGAAGGAAAAAGTGCTTGAAGAGATCTGGTATATCCTTTGTATATGGTAGGTTAAGTGAAGAAAGTGAGTGGAATATTTACGGCGCGCTTGAGAAAAACAAAAGCGAAAGGAGAGAGGGATAAAGATTAACACTATTGTAAACAAAAAAAAACAAGATTAACACAATTTATAATCCTAGATGTTGTAATAAGGTAGCAGACTGCCTAGCCAACCATGAAAGACAATGTGATGTGGAGGTTTGGCTAGAGGAGGCATCATAGTTGTAACAACTGGACAGGATTGATTAGCTCCATCGAAAAATTTGCAACTCAACTTATACGCTGATGCGGTAAACCACAATATTTACAAGTAAAATAAAAATAAAACATGAATTAAATATTTACAAACCAAGACATAAAAAAATAAAAATTTAATTTTGGCTTGTATAAAAATAAAATTTCTATTTCTACGTATTCTTTGTGTAACGAGAAATTTAAAATCACGTAATTCTTTAAAAAATGATTGTGAGTTGATTAATTTTAATTTTAAATTTTTTATGAAAATATGAATTTTATTTTAAAAATAAATTTATTTTTACATCATGTTCAAGTTAACATCAATATAATAAACCCTTATAATATCAATTAATACTGAAGAAAACATAGCGCAATACAATCAATGTCGATGACTGTTGCGTGAATTAGAAAAGATTTTTTTTTAAAACAACTTTATCTAACAAGAAAACATATTTTTAAATAATCACTAATTATCAACAAAATAAGAAATATATATCAAAATTACAATAGTGTAAGGTTAAACCAAGTCATGTCATTGAACAAAGTAAACATATGTATAGAGAAGTAAACTAATTCCTAACAATTCAAACAAGGGAATTCCATGATATTTTTTATTCATTTTTATCATTTATCATTTTTCTTGTGTTTTTGTATTTTCTTTTTTTATTTATCCTTTCTAATCCTTTTGAATTTTTATTACATGCCTACTCTTATTTAACTATTCTATTTTATCCTAAACTAACATTACCTTTTATTTTTATCATTTTTTTTATATATAAGGAGAACATGCTCACTACTTTTACAAATATTAAGAGCCCAAAGTTGGCTAAAAAGTAGGAAGTCCCTAAAAAAAAATTGCAACCCACAAACAAAATATCCAACAAACATCACCTCAGAACTCCTTTAGGCCTATTACCCTAACCTAGAACCAAGTTTTAAAGTTTAAACAAGCCCATTACCCTAACCTAGACTGCAAATTTGTGGAGGGCTACCAGCATTTTAAATAAATATAAACAAAAGTAATAATAATAATAATAAAAGAAATCAAAAACAGAAAAGAAAGGTTCTGGTTCGAAGAAGGAAGAACACAGGGGAGGTGAGGGTTTGATGGCCAGGTGGTTGGCAGGGCAGCACGGACACGACGGCGTGGAGTTGCGAGAGACATTGACCGGCGATGAGAAGGTTCTGGTGAGGACGCTGCTCGAACTTTGCCAGTGACCGGCGGTTTGGTGAGGACGACGGTGGTCCAAGCGGAGGCGAGGTAGCGACGGTGGGGTCCGGTCAGTGGAAGCACGGTGGCCGGCGATTCTGGTACCCGGGTTGCTGGCGGCTTGCTCGTGGGTTCCAGGTTGGGCGGACGGCGGTGGCTGCGTGGGTTCCAGGTTGATGGAGTGCGCAGTGGCTCAATGGTGGTGGAGTTTCTGGTGGATGGGTTCATGTTGCGTTAAGGTTCTGTGTAAGGTGTGAAATTTGTGACTTTGCTGTGAATTTGGTTTTGGTTTGGTTTGAGTTGAGGTTATGTGCAATGGGTGAGATTGTATTTTGTTGAGGGCTTTGGTATGGTGGCTGGGAAGGGAAGTGGTTCTATTGCAATGTATTTGGTGTAGTTGTGGTTTGTGATGATAGGTGTTGAAATTTCTACCCTGGGGTTTTGTTCTCACGTGGAAGAAGCTGCTGTTTTGTTCTAGGAGTTTAGGTTGGAATGGCTGTGGAAGTATTGGTTGATGTAACGGTGGTTGTTATGGGTGGAAGAAACAAGGTTGTGATGGGGTTTTTGTGGGTTACAAATGCAAAAGGCCTCATGCAGTAGAAAGTAAATTCAAATCAAACACAGAAAGCAATTTTAAATTAAGCACAAGTTCACAAACTTTCATTTAGACCATAAAAAAAAATTTAGAGATTAAGGAACAAAAAAATGTACCCCTTGATTCTAGAAATTCTCCCAAGAAAACTTCTTTCTCTAATGCTTCCTGCCTCCCATTTTTCTTTCTCCCTCTTCTGCCTGTAACGCTCTCTCTCTTTTCTCAAGAGTCCTCCCCCCTCCCTTTCTTTCACGTTACTTATTGTTGCCTCAACTCATTGGAGGGTATGGCCTAAAAGATCATCCTAACATGGCCTGAGTGTCCTTGCTTGCATGCATAAACTTACCCCCTCTCTCAACTACTTGTAATAATCACTTAATTTGTCGCTTGCAACTTAATTAGAAAGAAATTAACCATTTGAAACTCCATTGGATTCTAACTAGAAGTTGAGAAATTGAGTTGTTGAAATTTTGTGGATTGGGTATGAGTGTTGGGTTAAGAGTGATTGATTTTGATTGAATTTCTTTTAGCCACAATTAATAATTTATAAAAAAATGTTTAAAGCTAAAATATTATTTAATACTTAATTAATTTTCTTTTGGTGACTCGATCAAAATTAGGTGCTGGCAATAGTTCTCATTATTAACTTCTGCTATAATGTTGTTATAATATTGTCAATTGACTAATAAGTAAGTGTTTCTTAATCTAATATAAGCTTCTTTATATGCTCCTTTTTAATGCAAAACATAAGGTGCTCCTTCATTTTAGTAAGTGGTTTTTTATTTTGGATAAGTGCTCCTTTGTCCAATAATTGTTCTTTTAGATGATATTCTTTTCTTTATAAAATGTCTAGTAAAGATTAAATTAAGGGTGTTTAAACGGAAGTTAACAACATGAACTATTTTAAAAACTTTTGTAAGTACGAGGACTGATTTAAAAAATATATATAGGACTGAATTAAAAATAAGTGTAAATTATGAGAACTAAAATTTTAATTTAACCAAAGAAACAAAAAAAAATACTCAAGCCAATCGGGATGTTGATTTCCTAATTAAGTTCAATTTAAATTTTTGGTACTTGTCTAATTTAGATTCTGATTTTGATGGAAGAGAAAATGTCTTGCTTATTAAAATGGCTAAAATTTAACTATAGTTGTGAACACCTAATTTTGTTTGGGTCATTAAAGCATTTTAATTAAAAAAAATAAATAAATGAAGCTTTTTAGCATTGCAAGGGAAGGAGGAAAACTTGATGCTAGAGGTTTTAAAAAATAAAGTATCAAAGAGGCCAAGGAGCAGCTGCCTCCTATGTAACACATGTTGCAGCTCATCTGCAACACTGGTAAAGTCAAAGTTGTGAAAAAAAGAGCCAAGGGACAAGACACAATAAAGGGGAAGGTTGCTGCTTTGCAGGAGGAAGGAAAAATAAAGCAAGTTTTGAAGTCAAGAAAATAAAGTAGAAAGGGACTACACAAGCTGCTCTTATGCAGCCCAAGCTAGAGATTTATTTTTTTTCCTTTGTCCCTATATAAAGTGGAGCAATGTAAAGAGCACGAGGTTCTTTGACTGCTAGAGAGAGTAAAAGTGAGAAGTAAAATTGTAGAGAAAAAATTTGAGTGAAAAGAAACTTTCTAAGTGTTTTTTTTTTCAAGTTGGAGGTATATTCATTCTTTTTTCCATTATGCATTTTGATTTTTGCTATTATTGTTTGCATCTGAATTGCTGCATTTTTTTCTCTATCTTCACGTTCTGGCTCTCACCTGCTCACGATCACACACTTCACTTTGACATAATGTTCATGAAGCAACAACCCAAACTCAGAAACGAAAACCCCCCATGAATCACTACTAAAAATCTAATCTCTTGCTCAAAATATGATCGAAGTTCCTCACACTCCATAGCCACCACCCACAAATTTCCAAAACAACACCCTCTTCACTTATCAATCACTTTGAAAATAAAAGCAACTCACAGTCCATCGCCACCACTCACAAATTTCCAAAAACAAAATATAACAAACTTCAATCCATAAAAGCACAATCTAGAAAAATCCACCTTAAACCCCCAAATAGAAACCCCAACAAATTTCTCACTTGAAACCAACATAACCAACAACTATCAAACCCAAACAAAACCATCATTAGACCTCCACCTATGGCCACCACGAGCTTGTTCTCGATCATCGCAAGTAGCACCACCATATTCGTGTCATCTCCATCACACACCAGTTCACCTACCTCGTCGCAGATCCACCCATCTCCACCGCGAGTCACGCAGCTCTGCCCCCTCTACTTACCATATCTGCGCTAGAGCTATCTTCCTCCGCCGCTCCCCTCTATCTGCGAACCACCTCACCTCGCACCAAGGTTCTAGCCAAGATGTGCACCAGAACAACAATTTGCCATTCTCCTGGCGTTTCAACACCCAAAGTTAAAGACGTTTATCTATTTGTGCTTCATTTTCTAGTTCTTTATTTTGATTAATTTAGATTTGCTTTTTTTTAATGGATTTTTATTTCGAGCTCATTTGCTCAGAGGAATTTGGGGCTTTGCTAGTTTCCTGTTGGTTACTTTATTTGAACATGGTTTTTTTAAGGATTTTTTTTGGCATAAAAAAATATGAAATTGTTTTCTTTCCCCTTGTTGGCTTTTATTGAGATTTTGTTTACCCTGTTTATCTTATTTGTCTGCATGTTTATTTTAATCACATTGCTAACATTGTCTTTTTTTAATTGTTGATTTTACAATTTTTTTAAATAAAATAAAATAAAATAATTGAACCTTGTTGAGAAGAGTAAAATGAGATTAATTGAGCTGTGACAACTTGTTAATTCTGTAACTTTTAGAATCATTTAAATTGTGACAATTTGATGATTCAAATTTTTTTCTAAACATAAAAAAAAAAAAATCAAATGATTTTCAAAATAAAAATATTTTCAAAATTAAAAATAACTAACTCACAATCATTTTTTTAAAGAACGATATAATTTTAAATTTCTCATTACACCCAAGGATACATAAGAGTGAAATCTCTATTATGTCAAGTTAAAATTAAATTTGTATAATTTATCTGTTAATTTCTTTTCCATCTTTTAAGAAGCGGTAAAACAAATATTTCTAAAGGTTATCTGTTCTGAATAGATTCAGAAGGATACTCGTGGAAGGTATGGTTTGGTGATTTCCTCCCTTCTGCAGCTGCGTTCCACCGTCAAGGTCCGGCGGGGGTGGTACCTGCAAAAAGGACTCCGACGCTCAAGTCAGCTAGTGTGCTAAGGTGTCTATTACCCAATCAAACGTTACCTGTTTAGGTTTACTTAGCTTGATCTTTATGGAGCATGATTGGAGTCGGAGCATTCAATGCAGGTATTATTGTAATGTGGACGTTATAGTCATTTACTGAGAGGAGAGGTTATAGAATCAAAGAGATTCGTATTAGTGGTTACGAAGATTTGTTGATACCCTGATCCTCATGAATTAGGCATTCCGAGGTCTTACAGCACTTTCCGGGGTGTTGATGGAGGAGTAAGGTGGAGCGTGTGTCGGGTTGACCCTTCTGGGTAGGATCCCGGTCCATGGTCCAGAACAGTTGCCCCCAGCTTGGTGCTTTGACGGGGTAGTCAAGTGCCAAGATATCCAGCTTCATAAAACGTAACGGGCTCCGCCCTGACTTCAAAGCCAGGTTTCGCGATGTCTCGTGCCGAGGTCGACATTCATTGTATTAAAATGTCGTCAGGGTTGGAGATCGGTAAATCCGTACCCCTTGTCCCGGAGTCTGGATCTTGCTGCTTCCTCTGAATCTGGATTTTGTTCCTAGACTTCTTGAAACTTGTGGAAATCTGAATCCTTATCTTTGGAAACTGTTGCTTCTGACTTAAATGAGAGATAAGGATCTTTTAAAAGAGGATCAGTTTCAATGTTTCGCAGATCCGTTGCTCTCGTAACCAATAGGAAAGGGAGAGTATTTAATGTTGTTGATTTGATTCGTAGGGTCGATCAAAGCCTCTCGTTCTATAAATACAGGAGGTTCACGCCTGGTACAATCATTCATTTTTCCTCCTAATCCTGTAATCTTCCAGAATGGTTTTGCTGTTCTTACGCCTGTGTTTGTGTTCAGAGGGGATTAGAGAAGTTTTGCCTTCTGCAAAGGCCACCATTTTTCTACTTTTCCCAAAATATTTGAAGATACTTTTTTTTCCTGCTAAAAACATTATTTCATTAGGAACTTTCCTTTCCCAGCGTAATGAGGACGAGGACTTTACCTTCCCAGCGTATGAAGGAATGTCTAATTCATACTTCTTCACTGGGAAGTTCTGTAATCTCTGTCGTGTTGGACGGAGGTAATTGGAGAAATAGAGCCCTTCTTGGTCCTCCTTTTACATAAGCCGGGGGGACCATTGGAGTAATTGCTTCCAAGCGTCCCGGAATGATCATGAAGAAGTTCATTCCATGCCCAACTCTGTTCAACCGAAGAGGACGCACGTCGGTCTTCTTTTATCCTTGTGAGTGGAACCGATGAGTGGTATGGCTGAAATTTCCTGAGTCCGCAGCAGTGTTCTGTTCCGGTTATGTTCAGTTTTTTGAAGCCAATCCACTTTTTCAAGAAGCCTCAACAGGGAAGAGACTGGTGTGCACTCTAGAGAATCTGGATGTGAAAGTTCACAGCAAAAAGTTGGCCTCCGGGCTCGTCAGTGCTGTTTAGCCTTTTCATATCCCTTGTTTTCCTTTTCCCTTATATTGATGTATGACGATGTATGAAATAAAATAAAATGTGATTGAATTGACAAGCAACTTCTTTGACCATTTTTTATTTGTGGAATTTATATTGTACCGAGGTGAGTCCAATGCTCGCCCTATATAACATGCCCCCAGCTCTGTACTTTGCCGAGACAGACAAAGTGCAAAGCTTAAGCAATTAAACCAAGGTATTTGTTACCGTGAAGGGATTTATCAGGATATGTAATGAGCTGGGGTCTTTATTATTTTGTAGACGTTGTAGATACTAGGGTTGGTTGGTTCTGCTGAGCGGCCGTCCCCTCAACTGCCATGACAGCGACGTGGGTCACGTGGCTTGCTCTGGTTGAGGAGTCGTGCATAGTGCTTTGCGCGCCATAATGAACATCTTTTCAAATTCAGACTGAATGGACGGAAATGTCCCCTAACCGTAGCTTCTATAAATAAGGCTTCGTCCTTCCATTTTTCACCTTTTACTATTTCTGCTTAAAAACTGGTTGCCTGAGAGGAAATTCGACAAGTTTTCACGGCTGTCAGCGGTGGTGTTTGCGTTTTAAAGCAGCCTCTACAAACCTTTCTCAAGGTATTTTCTTCCTCTAAACACCATTTTTATCGATAACTTGAACATGCGAACGTCCTTCTAGTGGACTATTTGTTTTTCTCTTCTATCAATTTTGGGGATAGTTATTTCGTCCCCCCTTCCAATGGCGTTGCCTGATGTTGCACCTCCCCTACTGCGTCGCGTACGGCGGTCGGGGATGTCCTTCCGAGGCTTAAGTCTCGGTGGGTGCAGAGGCCGGTGGGTAGGTGTTAGCTTGCTGCTTACCCACTGCCATATTTGGATGTTTTGAGCATCTTTGGTTCTGACCCTAGGCCTCTGTGTGTCTTCCAGGAAACTAAATGGCCAGAAGAAGACGGCCAAGAGGTGAAGCTCCTGCCGTGACCTCGGATCAACAAGCGGAGCAGGAGATTAGAATTCGCCGAGGTCCTTTGTTGCCCTGTACGTGGGTTGCAGACGATGCCTATGACAGGATATCCCGTTATGAGTCTGGCGCTGAATTAGATAGGCTGAAGGAATACCTGGAGCTCACCGAGGGTGGTGAAAGGGACGATGAGTTCGTGATTTTGTCCCCGGGGAGAGAACGAGTGTGCTGGACCCGTGAAGAAGGCGAGCACTTCATGTATCTCTTAGAACTTTTTCACGCGGTTCGGACTACGACTTCCTTTCAATAATTTTCATATCGCTATTCTCCGGACTTTTCATGCTGCCCCCAGTCAAATTCATCCCAACGGTTGGGCAAACATCCTGGCCTTCGAAAGAATATGCCGGGTAGTGGGGTTGCGATGCTCTGACAGGGCATTCTTTTACTTCCATACCTGGTATTCAACCTTTGGAGCCTGTGCTCGACAGCAGTCTTGACTCTCAGTTCGATCTTAGCAAGGAAGGGCTGTATTTTTGCCGTACTTGGAGAGTTACAAGGACTTCAAAGAGAAATTCTTCAAATTGAAGGCGGCGAGTGGTAGTCGTCCCTTTTGGCTGGGTAATGGTGAGGAGACGGTATTCAGTCTTTACTGGAATCCGGCGGCATGGAGCATCCCTACTCAATCGTTTGAGAAGGAGATCAACCAGCTCACCGATGAAGAGATTAAATGTGTGAACTTCTTCGACATGTGGGTTGAAGAGGTCGGCAAGATCCAGCCTAAAGATATTTTAGATAGCCCGGATGACGATGAGCTCTGGACCGTGCTAGGTAACGTCGGTCAGCCGTGGTGTATATTTAAATGCCCAATGTTTTAATGCATCTGACTTTTGTTTCTATGTTTTGCAGAGAGCTTAGCCGAGATGGTGGGTGGTGATTCTTTGGCTATTTTGGAGGCACTTAGGGCAAGGAATTCTGACGTTCCAATGAGTCTTCCAGTGGGTTTTATGCCGACCCCTACGAGCACGATGCCCGAGGTTCCTTCTGAGGTGGTGGAACCTATCAATATAGACGACTCTCCTGAATCACCGCGGGGACGCAAGAGGGCAGCATTGGAAGAAGGGCAGTCTAGTGGCCGGAGTAAGAGGATAGCGACAGAAGAAATATCTAGGCCAAAAGAGCTGTCTCAGGAGGAAGCAGATCCCCGAGAATTTATCGACTTTAATATTCTTGATGAAGAGGTTATGGATCACTTCGCCCGACGCAGGCCAAAGGAAGCTTTGTTGGCTTTCTAAAACATGGGGATCCATATTGCTGTCGAAGCTCGGTTCTTAGAGCTCGCCCTCGAGGATCGTGAACGAGAAATGGCAAACAAACTGGCCGCGGCCAAGAGTCGCCAAACCAAAGCTCTTAAGGATCTGGAGGAGTCCTCAAAGGCCAAGGATGAAGCTTTGCTTCGGGTAAAGGAGTTAGAAACCGAAATAGTTGCTTTGAAGAATGCCAGCAAAGCAAGGGAGGCCACCCTGACCAAACAGCAGAAGCAGATTGCCTCGCTCCAGGCTGAAAGTGACAATTCTTAGGCCAAGTCTCAGTGGTGTGAGGCTAAAATTACCTCTCTTCAGGCCGATGTCAACCAGCTGATATCGTTGTGCACAAAGATAAAAGAAGATCAATTTAGCAATGCTGTCAGCCAAGTTCAACATTTCAACCCCGGGGTTGCATTGGTTTTGGATGGGCTTGACTCCGGAAAGGTGGTCCGGGAGGGATCTCTTGTAGCTCCTCGTGTGGCTTCTTCAGATTTGGCCGAAGACTCTAATATCTGTGGTCCGGACCCAGCTACAAACTAGGGGTTTTTTTTTTTAACCTCCAGCGCGAGGTCTTGGTTTATTTGTACCCCGATTTTTGTAAACATCAACCCAGACTTTGGGCTTCATCAATTATCGTTATTTTTGCTGATCGAGATGCCATATTCTCTATTCTTTTGTAGAACTGCTTTAAACCTTGGCTTAGGATCCGATGTCCAGATAAATCTGGCATTTAAGACCCGTGCCGAAGGTAAGAAACAATGTCCGGGGTCCTTTTAAGGATACCACATGACGATGTTTTAAAAAGACTAGTCCTTGCCGAGGTCATTTCGTACTTTTAGTTTGGTGCTAGAATTTTCCCAAATATAGGATTTTTCTATTGCACGAACTATGTAACACATCTCGGTTGGTACTATGAAGTAATTGAAAACTTGAAAACTGAATTGAAAAAATGGCACAATAGAAAAAATAACACTTACTTTATTGAATATCATAATGTGCGTTTCATAATAATTGGGCAGATCAAACAAAGTTTAACTAGAAGACTAGGCCTGACAAGGCACTTAGCTGTAGTACTTTCTAAGTTTGTCTGCGTTCCAAAAATTTTTTACCAGCCTCCCTGTCAAAGTTTTTAGGGTATAAGCTCCTTTTTCGGTGCTGATTACTACGAGGTAGGGACCCTCCTAGTTAGGGGCTAGTTTTCCTTGAGAGGCATTCCTTCCACCGACATCGGCTCTGCGGAGTATCAAGTCGCCTGGATGGAATCTTCTCGGAATGACCTTTAGGTTGTACCGGGATGCCGTTCTCTGCTTGATCGCGGCGTCTCGTATGTGGGAAATACGTCTCCTTTCCTCCAACAGGTCCAAGTCCTCCCTGATTAACCCGGGGTTATCATCATGCGAGAAGTTCAGAGAACGCAGACTTGGTTCTCCAATTTCCACCGGGATCATGGCCTCACATCCGAATGTTAGCTTGAAAGGAGTTTCGCCCGTCGAGGAGTGGGGAGTAGTTCGGTAGGCCCAAAGGACGTGGTCCAACTGCTCGGCCCAGTTCTCTTTTGTTTCATCTAACCTTCTCTTCAATCCTCGGACTATGATCCAATTTGCAGCTTCAGCCTGCCCGTTTGTCCTGGGGTTTTCGACTGCATTACAATGATGTTTTATGTTCAGCCCCAAAAGTAGTTCTTCGAACCCATTGTCTTTAAACTGCGTCCTATTATCCGTAACGATTGACTCCGGAACACAGAATCTGGTAATAATGTGACGCCAAGTAAATTTCTGAACTCGAGCCGAGGTGATGGTGACTACGGGCTCAACTTCAATCCACTTGGTAAAGTAATCCACTGCAACAATCAAGAATTTTAGCTGCCCGGGAGCCTGAGGGAATGGACCCAGGATGTCCTTTCCCCACTAATAAAAGGGCTAGGGTATGGACATCGTGGATAGTTCTTCAAGTGGGGCGTGATAGTGATCCGAATGCCGCTGGCACTTGTCACATACTTGAACATGTGCAAGAGCATCTGCTTCCATCGTCGGCTAGTAGTAACCTGCCCTGAGAGCCTTCAAAGCTAGGGCTTTTCCTCCCAGATGTTGTCCACAACTCCATTCATGGACTTCGGCCAAAACATATTTAGCTTCTTTCGGCGTAAGGCACTTAAGGAGGGGTAAGGAAAATCTACGTCGGTAAAGCTGCCCATTATAGATAGTATACCTGACCGCGATTCTCTTTAGCCTAGATGCTTCCTTTGGGTCACCAGGGAGGCTGCCGGATTGTAAGTACTCTACCAACGACATAGTCCAATCGTGCTCCTCCTCGTCAACCTGGAAAATTGCCACGTCGGTGATTGATGGTTGTTGGATGATTTCCTGGATCATAGAGCGGTTATTACCCGGGCTTTTAGTGCTAGCCAATTTGGACAAGAGATCGGCCCTTGAATTCTGCTCTCTCGGGATGTGTTCTAGCTGTACCGACTAAAAACTTGAGAGAAGCTACTTTACTTTCAACAAATATCTCTGTAAAAGTGGCTCTTTTGCTTGATAATCACCTCAGATCTGTGAAGTTATGAGTTGGGAGTCACTGCATAGTTTAAGTTTGGTGGCTCCTAAGTCCCTAGCCATCGTTAGTCCGGCAATGCATGCTTCATATTCAGCTTGATTGTTTGAGGTGGGAAACTCGAACCTGAGGGAATTTTCTACAGTGACCCCGTCAGAATTTTATATTATCACCTCGGCGCCACTTCCTTTTGGGTTTGAGGACCCATCAACAAACACGGTCCATTGTTTTTCTTCGGCTTTATTTGTTTCCGAGGTTAATTCAGCTAGAAAATCCGAGAGTGCTTGCGCCTTGATTGCTACTCTGGGTTCGTAGGTGATTCCAAACTCGGAAAGCTCGATGGACCATGCAATCATCCTTCCTGCCAAGTCCGGTTTGTGCAATATTTGTCGGATAGGCTGATCTGTTCTTACCACCACCGGGTGGCATTGGAAGTACTGTCTCAGTCTTCTGGCCGTAACGATGAGTGCGAATGCGACCTTCTCAATCTTCTGATACCGGAGCTCGGGGCCTTGCAATACTTTGCTCACAATGTAGACCAGCTTCTAGACACCATCGGATTCTCTAACTAGTACTGCACTAACGGCTTCCTCATGAATGGAGAGGTATATGTACAGCATTTCTCCTGGCTCAGGTCTTGTGAGAATTGGGGGGGTGACAAGATGCTTTTCAAGGAGACGAATGCGTCCTCACACTCCTGAGTCCATTCAAACCCGGTCCTCTTTTTCAATAATTTGAAAAGTGGGAGGGATTTGTGAGTGGCTCCAGCTAAGAAACGCGTAAGAGCCGCGATCCGTCCATTTAGCTGCTGTACTTCTTTCACATTCCGGGGGCTGTGTATATCAAGCATGGCCTTACACTTGTCGGGGTTTGCCTCAATTCCCCGGTGTGTCAACATGAACCCTAGAAACTTTCCAGCCTGGACCCCGAATGCACACTTCTCCGGATTAAGTCTCATATTGTGCTTCCTAAGCTGTTCAAACACTTCTTCTAAATCCAAGGTGTGGGATCTTGTCACCGAGGTATTGACTATCATATCATCGATGTAGACCTCTAACATTCTCCCTATCTGATCTTCAAAGACCCTATTCATCATTCTTTGATATGTAGCTCCGACATTTTTTAACCCGAAAAGCATTACTTTGTAGCAGTAACTTGCTTTTTCCGTGATGAACGTGGTTTTATCTTCGTCCCCGGGATACATCAGAATCTGATTGTACCCAGAGTAAGCATCCATGAAAGATAGTAGTTGGAAACCGGAGGAACTATCAACTAGCTTGTCCACATTAGGGAGGGTGTATAGATCCTTAGGGCATGCCTTGTTTAAGTCGGTGTAGTCCACACACATCTTCCACCTGCAGTTGGATTTTTTAACCAAGACAACATTGGACAGCCAGGTGGTATATGAAATCTCCCTGATGAATCTGGCGTTTAGGAGGTCCTTTACTTGTCCTTCAATGACTTGCTGCCTTTCTGGGTTAACCTTCCTATTCTTTTGAGAGACCGACTTTATATCTCGTTTAATAGATAAACGATGACAGATGAAAGCGGGGTCAATTCCAGGCATATCAGCAGATGTCCAGGCAAAAAGATCCTTATTCTCTTGCAAGAGTTTTACCAATTGAGCTTTCTCCTGCTCGTCGAGGTTTGCCCCAATTTTGGTGGTGTGATTAGGTTCATCGCCAAGCTATAACAAGATCAAGTCTCTGTCGGGCTGGAGTCTAGTGCCTCAGATTTCCTCTCGTGCATCCAGTTCGGTCATTAAAACATTGACTTGGTAGGTTGGGATGAGTGTGCGCACCTTCTTGTTTCTGGATGTCCTACTGATTTTCAAACTTTCGTTGTAGCATTTGCGGGCTGCAATCTGATCGCCCTTGACCGTGACCACTTTATTATCCCAGTTAAGGAATTTCATGGCTTGGTGGGCGGTGGAGATTACAGCGGCCATGCTATTCAACGTAGGACGTCCCAAAATGATGTTGTAGGCCGAGGGACAATCCACAACCAAGAATCCCACTTTCACGGTTCTATATGCGCTGTCATCACCCAAGGTTAGGAAAGTATCAAAATATCCTACCGGGGTGACCTTCTCCCCAGAGAAACCAATGAGCTCACCTTCATATGGTGTTAATTCAGATAAAGGGAATTCCAAGCTCTCAAAGGCGTCCATGAACATGATATCTGCCGAACTTCCCTGATCCACAAAAATTCGACGGACTTCGGCGTTGGATATTACTCCGGAGATTACTAGTGGGTCGTCATGATCCTGGATGATATCGCCGTAGTCCTCCTCGGAGAAAAAGATGGGAGGTGCTCCACTATTTCGGGTAGGTGGTCTTAGTGAAGAACTTGACACGCTTAAGACCGCCGTCCGAAGTGCTTTTTTCAGGAATTATTTGACACTCCTCCTCCAGCGAACCCTCCTGCGATGGTGTGGATTAATCTATCCTTCCGGTATCCACTTTCTTGGGCATCCCGGTTTGGCCCTTGTCTGTTCTCCCCATCTCGGCGTGTCGGGGTTCGAGATCTTCTGACGAGACTTCGGTTCTTCCGGCCGGGCTACGGGTTCTTTGCCGATGTTGATTTGGACTCCGCCGTGGACTTCGGCTTCATCTCTGATCCCTTCTCCTTCCGTGGTCTTGATTACCACGAAAACCACTAATGTATTTCTGCAGACGTCCCTCTTTGATTAGGGACTCGATAACATCTCGGAGCTGATAACAATCTTCGGTCTCATGGCCGTAACTGTTGTGCCACCTGCAATGCTTCGATTGATCCCTCTGGGACTATTTTTTAACAGGTGGTGGCCTTTTGATACCCTGGAACTCGGTTTGAAGGACCTCCTTTAAGATTGTTTCTCGAGGGGTGTTCAAAGGAGTATACTCAGAATACTTAGGCCTATACCGCTCACTCTTGGAGGGATCTCGGGGCTGGCTGGAATTGTGATTCTTTTTCTGAACTGGCTCATCTTTCTCGAGGCTTTCTTTTGCCTTGGTAATCTCTTCCATTTCCACGTACTTATCTGCCCGTAAGTGGAATTCATCTAAACTGGCCGACTTCTTTTTTGCCAGTGACCGGAAGAAGTTTGAATCAGTCCGTAGACCATTCTTGGCGTAATGGAGGGCTATCCTGTCGTCGAGATTTTCTATACCCACACAAGTATGACTGAATCTCTTGATGTACTCGCGCAGGGATTCATCATTCTTTTGGCGAATTCCAGAGAGAGAATCAATTAACTTCGGTCGTTCTTTGGCAGTGGTATAATGTAACAAGAATCGCTGCGTGAGATCCCCCCATCCTGTAATTTTTGTCCGTAAGGTCACGAACCAACGAAGAGCATCCTTCTTCAGGAAGAGCGGGAAAGCACGGTATAACAGTTATGGGGTATACCCGTAGAGCTGCATGGACTGGGTATAAGCATCCAAGTGCTCTTGTGGATCCGTGGTCCCGTCGTAGGGCTCTAAATTGCTCGGGGGCTTGAAGTTCCTCGGGACCCTATATGCCATTAGGGCATCGGAGAATTGCTGCTGGCGGCCGGGGACCGGGTCACTGTTTTTTATGACCCCGGCACCGATATGTTGGGTTTCCCTTTGAACTGCGACTCGCTCACCTCCCTCATTGCCAGCCTGCGCAAACCTTTCTAAATTGTCCAAACGGCGGCGCTGTTCCTCCAACTGACGCCGTTGGTTGTCAATCAGTGCGGTTTGTTGGCGCAGTAATTCTCGAAG
This sequence comes from Ormosia semicastrata, assembly GCA_029884595.1. Classification (NCBI taxonomy): domain Eukaryota; kingdom Viridiplantae; phylum Streptophyta; class Magnoliopsida; order Fabales; family Fabaceae; genus Ormosia; species Ormosia semicastrata. Next base: position 28,694,905 of record JAQQTO010000041.1, on the reverse strand, counting down.
TTCATTCCTTGCCATTCCAGATTGCGAGTTGTCCTCATAATGTGAATGGTCAGCATCTAAGCTGGGGATTCCCAAGCGGGCACGTGCTGGGACCCTTGCACCTTGATTTGCGTTATTCTCTCCGGTTGGGGGGGTAGACAAGTCTATCCCGGACAGAGACCCTTCGCGAGGGGACTGGGCTTTCAGCTGATGCTGAAGTTTCATGTCCCCCGTTTAGCGTCTCTACCAAAACAAGCCTGCTTCTTACGACGGAGGTTTCTGGTGGTGCAACAGAAGGAGGGTCGCGCTGAACCACTGGGCCCTGCCTGTGAGCAGGGGCAGCATGTGCAGCACTTCCTCTCCGTTGATTTTGCCTTGTACTAACCATGATGAACGTGGGAATAGTAATTTATCTCTTCCCACAGACGGCGCCAAATGTTCTGAATGGATTCAGAAGGATACCTGTGGAAGGTATAGTTTGGTGGTTTCCTCCCTTCTGCAACTGTGTTCCACCGTCAAGGTCCGGCGGGGGTGGTACCTGCAAAAAGGATTCCGACGCTCAAGTCAGCTAGTGTGTTAAGGTATCTGTTACCCAATCAAACGTTACCTGTTTAGGTTTACTTAGCTTAATCTTTATGGAGCATGATTGGAGTCGGAGCATTTAATGCAGATATTATTGTAATGTGGACGTTATAGTCATTTATTGAGAGGAGAGGTTATAGAATCAAAGAGATTCGTATTAGCAGTTACGAAGATCTGTTGATTCCCTGATCCTCATGAATTAGGCATTCCGAGGTCTTACAGCACTTTCCGGGGTGTTGATGGAGGAGTAAGGTGGAGCGTGTGCCGGGTTGACCCTTCTGGGTAGGATCCCGGTCCACGGTCCAGAACATTATCAATTTTTTTTACACAATTAACTAAGATAATCGTTTTAACATGAATGTATTAGGAATGTTGTGGAATTCAGTTTTCACCATTCTTTATACATAATCGATTCCCGAATCTAATCTATTTTAAAAGATCATTTTATTTAAAATAAAAAAAATTTTCAATTTTTTCTTTACTTAAATAAAATTGATAGTAATTTCATTTTATTTTTTAACAATTTATTTTTTGCCGTTTCCGCCACAATCCCAGTTGCAACAATAGTTAATGTGTAGAAAATGTTTTTGTGATTTAAAATTTACAAGTATGACTCTCAAAACTCACCATAATATCTATACTTGTTTATATAGAAAACTCTCTACGCGGAGTCAATATGTATAATTTGTTGTGTTTAAAAAGTCATATTGATAAGTTTTAAAGCACAACAAAATTTCTACACAGGATATATATTTGAATGAGCGTTCTTGAATTTTAACTTTAACATAATTGTAAGCAGACACAACTTTAATGAGTAATGACCTTTTAATACATTTAGATATAAATAAATATAATATAATACTTACATAAAGGGTTGAAGGGGCAAGCGAGGAAGACATCTGTCATTTTTTTTTGCCAGATAAAATAGATTTGATTAATTAAAATGAAGAGGATTTCAAAGATACGAAAATATGTGGCCCACCAAACCCCACATTAAAAATCAGGTGGAGTCAATGTGGGATTAGTGTAATACTATACAAGCACAACGCTCACTAACTAAAGGTGTCAAAATAAATCGGCCCTTCTCATTTGGTCTGACTTGATTTGAGTCAAGCTAGACCAGAATAAAAATGTTATGGGTTAGTAAATTACTATCCCCATCTAGTCCTGTTTAGGTTGCAAGTTGAGGCGACGTAGCTTGTCAAGTTGCATTATATATTTTTTTTGTTATTTTTCTTTAGTTTTCAACATTTAAAAAATTTATTTTTATGTTTTAATATTTTTTTCTTTTACATAATTTAAATCTCATGAAATATTAAATATTTTTTGTAATAAAAATAAAAATTAAAAAATATCCTAATTAAAAAATAAAATTAATTTTTTTATATATTAAATAAATTATATAATAATATTTTAATTAAAAATTAAACATTAAGCTTGCAGATGGATCTAACCCACTGCAGGATGATTTGTGTCGAGCCAGAACAAAACTAATTTTTACATTAAATTTTTTAGCTCACTTCATCCCTTTTATCGACTTTTCGGGTAAACCTATCAAATTCAGTCTATTTTGACATCTTAACTAACTTCCACGACACGACAGAGTGCGGACACTCTAAAGCAACGGCTGCATATGTGAATGAAAGTGAAATAGGTGGTCAAATCATTATGTGGTAACAGATAACGACGAATCTTGGGTCTGCGAGTTATATTCAATGAATCCTTATATAAAGTCGCAGATTCACTCTCCCATCACAACAGACACAACATAACACAGACATGCATGCCCATCTGTTATCATACAATGGAATTAATTGGAACCCAATCTCCACTTTTAGTTCTACCATCGGAAAACTTTCCTTTCATTCTTGCTTCCTGCTTTATTATTATTAGAGTAAATTATACTCCACCTTAAGATTTCTCTAAAAGATAGCGAATTCTAAACTTGCTCAAAAATTACACTCCGCCCCATTTGATTAACTAAGTTCACATATTCTAACGGAGTATTGCATCTGACCATCTTAAGCGTTAATTAAATAAATATATAAATAATACTCAAAAGATTGAAATAATAGATATAGGACTTTTAATACTTTCTTGGAGATAGAATAAAATCTTGACTCTGATATTAATTTGAAAAAATATTTTTAAATATTATTATTTAATTGTAATTATCCAAATATGATCTACATTATATAAATTAGTGATAATGATGACTTGTCTAAAATAGAAGTAAATTATAAAAAATAAATTAATCTAATACAAGAATTAAATCGTCCATAATAATAAAAATCATAAAATAAATATGTATAATTAAAAAATAAATCTCTAGTTCAACATAAACAAATAATCAAGTAAAAAAACAAAAACTTACAGCAAAAGTTATAGAAATTTTTTTTTTTGGCTGTACTCTCTTCTATTCCTATATGTATCTATAAAATCTTGATCCTTTATATTTACTTTGCAAGGAAAATATTTTATTATTTGAGGATAAGAAAGAAACGTGGGAATAGGATGGATCTAATTACTTGAGGATAAGAAATGAGCGTCCTTCCAATCATGGAAAAGGTCGTTAATAAAAAGGTGTTGGCATCTACCAAATATATGGTTACTTAAATAAAGCATACCAGATTAGCATAAGCCAACCACATTAACCACAATCCTTGGTGGTGAGTTAGCTTCTTTTTTTTTTTTGTATTCTTTTGAATTGTTACATATAATAATTACCATTCAAATTTTAAAAAGTCTATATGATGGGCATACCAATTAATTTGTCAAACTCGGTTAAGCCAAGTAGACATTGCGAAAATTAATCACCTGCATCCTTGGGGAATAGAACAAGTCTTTACTAGAATTTCTAAAATTAAGTCCTTCAATTTCTTAGTGACTTTATGGGAATTGAGAAATTAGTTCTGAAATTGGTTCATATAATGCAATTAAGTTTGAGTGAGATCCTTCCAACATTAGTTCATGTCAATGAATAATTGCTAATTGACATTCTAAATAGACTTACAAAAGGAGTCGTATTGATTATTTTTCATAATTCTTAATTAGCTTAACCAAGTTTGAGGATTTATTGTTAAGTGAGATGCTAAATAGATTAAAGAAAACCAAGTTCTAGCAATTAATTTTCATAAAATAAACTAAACAAGCCAAATACTAGTGATTAATTTTCATGAATTCTATTTGACTTAATTGAGATTGAGGAATTATTGCGAAGTCAGCTTCTAAATAGCCTAAGCAACAGAAGTACTAGCGATTAATTTTCTCTATTCATATTTGCCTTAATTGAGTTTAAGTAATTATTGTTGATGAGCTTCTAAATTCTCTAAACAAGAATTTATTTTATAACACTCAGTTTTTTATGACCTAAGAATAAGATGAGTTGATTGACTTAAAAGAAAATGTTTTAAAAATTGAATCGATGAATGAACTGATTCAAAGTTTAATGATTCAACTGTGATCAAATTGTAGTTGAACCGAAACGTAATCAACATGGTATTTCTTTAATATTAGTATCATTAATTTTCATAAGTATGAATTAAATATTTTAAATGTTTTTTATATTAATTTAAAACTAAGACATTTTTCTATTAATATGAATAATGTTAGTAAGTGATACTATAACTACAAGAATTGTACCGATTAGCTACGAATTTTTTCGTAGCTAATCCACTGCTAGCCGAGTTAGTTGAGGATTAGCTACAGATTAGTTACGGATTTTTTTATAGTTAATTTTTGATAGCTAATTAGCTACCAAAAAAGTTCTGTTGTTAATCCGTAGCTACTTTTTAAATTTTCGTAACTAATTTTTGTTCAGAGTTTCCTTCCTTTCTGCAGCTAATTAGCTACAAAATATTCCATAGCGAATTCCATAGCTGATGTCCGTAGCAAGTTTGCAGCAAATCCATAACTATTTTACTTCTAATTATTTGGATTCAGTGTAGTCTCTCTTTAAGACAACATTACAAGTTAAAATGAAAAAAAAAAGTTTAGAGTCGGTTGAAGACAGATTCAAATCCTTTGTCTCCTTTTCCTATCCCTCAATTGAATGTTGACAACTCATTAAGAAAATATGAAACTAAGAGAGAAGTTGTTAGTGCGCTTGTACTAACTAGTTTGTAAGATCAACAAGAAGCACATTAACAATTGCTTGAAGGTGAAAATTGAAGATCATACCATACCACAAGTGACATGGTTTAGGTATCTTAGCTCTATCATACAAAATGATAAATATATAAAGAGATATGTAAACCATAGAATTCAACCTTGTGGGTGTTTTAAGTGTTATTTATGATAAAAAAATGCTTATTAAGCTTAAAGGAAAATTTTACCGTACAACTATAAAACATGCAATACTTTTTGGTACTAAATGTTAGGCGGTAAAAAGCCAACAACATAATTAAGCTCAACGTTGCAAAGATGATGATATTGCACTGAACGAGTAGTCATACAAGATAAGATAAGATTAGGAATTAAAGCATTATAGATAAAGTATGAGTAGCACCTATTGAAAAAATGTGGTAGGATCTCGCCTTAGGTAGTTTAACAATGTGAAGAGAAGATCATTAGAAGTCACAGTAAAAAGAGTAAATCATGTGGATGATATCTCTATAGTTAGAGGTAGAGGGAGATCGAGAGAAATTATAGGTGAAATCATTACAAATGACTTAGATTTAAATGACCTTTCTAGGGACATGATTTATGACAAAATACAATAGTGTCGTTTAATCCATATAACTGACCCTAACCTAGTGAGAAAAAGACTTTATTGTTGTTGTTGTTGTGGTGTAAGAGAGAAGTTGTTGCTAATTAAGAGATAAAGAAATTTTTTGGTTAAATTATCATCATTCAATTGGGAGACAAGAAAGAGCATAAAAAAAGGAGTCAAAAGATTTCAATATGTTCAATATTGATACAATAGCGCTCTTTCTTTCTTGGCATGTTTATTATTATTTTTTTGTGTGTGGGTAATCCAAATGAAGGATTTTTTTAATTGATTAAATTTCTTAGTTTACTTTTATTTTGCTATAATTATGCAAACATCTCTACTATTTGAAATTATATAAATCTCCTTAAATTGTAAAGTTAACTCTTACAAAACCTACACAAATTTATCTTTATATTTTTTGAGTCATAAACTTCTCTTATAAGTAAATGTTTATTTTTAAAAGAATTTAATTTTGATACAATATTAACATAAAACTTTTTTATACTAATATTGTATTAAAATTATTTTTTAATGAAATGGATTTTTATAAAATAAAACAAAGTTACCCCGTGTTTGTAACTCAATTGATAAGAAGTAAGATATGTAGAGAGAATAGTGGGATTAAATCCCCACAAATACTTTCCACTCCACTTTCCCATCCTCTAACTCATTAGAGGGCTGGGACTTCTATTATATGCTCACAGAGTTAGTCCTAGGCTTTACAAAAAATAAAAATAAAGAACTAAAAACAATGTTTAATAGAAGTGATAATAGTTTATATGATTATTTTTCTTTGGGCTATAAACGAAGGATTTAATAGCTCACAAATATTAAGGCACTCATTTGTGTTCTAGCCTCTCCGAGGGATCGATTAGACCTTGCTCCATGTTTTGGACTATACAGTGATGGATCTTCCTTGGTATTGATTTTATCGACTGTTTGAGTCTTAAACTGTTGGTGACCGAAAAAAAAGTCTTAAACTATTGTCTTTAATGATGACCAACAAAATTTCTTTAGCCTAAAACATAGTTATTGTATTGGAAAAAATTAAAATGGAATGTTTCATTGTTTTGTTTTTCATTCTTCAGAAAGCAAAAATTGAAAACGGGTGTTTAAAGGATCCGGTGAAAAAGTATTATTTTCTACTCTGCCAAATTCTTAAAAAACAAAAAGAAAACTTAGGCGGGGGACAAAATAAGAAGCCAAAAAATAAAAATAAAAATAAAAACAAAACATGCATAACACTTCTAGACCAAGCATATTCCCCAGGCTCCATTCTGCTAAAGGTGTCATATTGAAAAATGAAAAATAATAAAAAAGAGGTGACAAAATAAAACTAAAAAAAATCTTTTATAAATTATTTTTTAGATAAATTACACTGACTTCTCTTAAGGTTTGACTTAATTACATATGACATCTCATTGTTTCAGAAATTATACTAGTCTCTTTTGAGGTTTATATTATCATTACACACACTTCCATTATCCATCTATTTCAAGGGAGATCAGAGTGCAAACAAAGAGGGTGACAAGTGTAATTTCACTAAATTTTAGGAGATGTCAGTGTAATTTTCTCTTTCTTTTAATTCATAAAATTAAACTAAAACATCCCACCTGAATAGAGAATGAAGATAGAAACTCGCAAGAACTATTTGTTAATTAGTAGTATTTTTGTTCTATGATGCCAAGTTCCATATCGAAAGAGTATATATATGGACAAAGTATCCTTTATAATGATTTCGGCAACTTCTCCTTTAAGCTAGTTTTTGGAATGGAGTTAGGCCCAATAATTTTAATATGGTATTAGAGCCTAGACCAATCTTGATGTTGGGCCACTCACACATGCCTAGTCGTACAAATTTCAAACTTCACGCTCTAAATGTGCTCACATCGGGCAACCTCCCCCCTTAGGCTATGTTTTGAGAGAAATTCTTACTTAAATCCCGAGTAGTCAAGTTAGGTGCACTGGGCCAATTAAGATTTAATATTTTCATAAATTTTTGTAAAATTATTTATGTGACACAAAGATTCATAAAAATATTAAATTTTGATTGGCCTAGTGCACCTATCTGGGTATTCAGGGTTTAGGCAAGAATTTCTCATGTTTTAAACTGGAGTTAGGCCAGTTATTCTAATAATGACTAACCCTGTGTTTGGATATTTTTTCATTAACGGAACGGAACGGAATAGATAGGAATGGAATGGAAAGGAAAGGAATGGAATAGAACATAGTTTCTATTCTCTTTGTTTGGAAGTTTCATTAACAGAATGGAACGGAACGGAATTATTCATGTGTTCCTCCTATTCCCCCTCAATTTTGAGGGGAATAAAAGTTGGGTATTTAAGGGGAAGAGGGGGGAAATGATTTCCCATGTATTCCATTCGTTTCCTATGTATTTTAAAACTCCCAAACAAGGGAAGTTATTTCCCTTCCCTCCATTCTCTTTCCGTTCCCCTCATTACCTATCATTCAAACATAGTGTAAGAGAAATTCTTACTTAAATTATGAGCACCATAGTTGAGTGCACTAAACCAATCAAGACTTAGTATTTTTATTGATTTTTATGAAATTAATTATGTAATACAATTATCTATAAAAATATTCAATCATAATTAGCTTGGTGTACCTAATTAGGTATCCATGATTTAAGCAAGAATTTCTCGACTAAATGCTCATATATAGAACGAGATAAGTACTTCAATCACAAATTCTAACAACTTATAATAATAAGTTAATATTATAATATAAGCAATCCTTTTAAACAATACTTACAAGACTAAATGTGCATGTATATAACGAGATAAGTACTTCAATCACAAATTCTATAAACAACTTATAATAAGTTTATTATATTATAAGCAATCTTTTTAAACAATATTTACAATGAGTTTAACTGCTATGCATTGCCAGTATAAGGGAGTTTTACATTAACATCTAATAATATTTTGACACATCTTTATTTATTATTACATCGTTCTCTCATTAATTAAAATAAAGGCAATTAATAATGTTGTGTCAATGTATTAATGGATGTTTGCGTAAAACATTTTACACTGACAGACTGACAGTACATACCGATTAAATTCATTTACAATTTCATTTTATCTTCTTTATTGACCAACAAAGTATCATCTAGCAGTAGCAAGCATCCCATACTAATCTTGATATAGGGGTTTGTAGCTTGCAAGCAAACATGTATAAGTGTAACCAAGCAGCTAGCATCATACCATTCCAGCCTCTAATCCAGTGAATGTATCATACAAAGGTTGGTTCAGCGTCTCTGGTAGATAAAACACAAACACCCCACCCACTATCCCGCTCACTGCAAACACCGCAAACGGCAACCAACCTCCCAAAACCACCACAATTGGCGCTAATATGGCCCCTATTTGCCCCGCCTGTGCTGCACACCCAAGCGCGGTATTCCTCACCACCGTGGGAAACAACTCCGCCACGTAAATAAACAACAAGTTATAAGTCCCCGCCATCCCAAATATCCCCAAAATACCACACACCATCCTCACCACCTTCCACGGCCCAACATTCCTCATCCAACTCCCCATCAAGCAAAAGAACCCGCTGAACCACATCGTCCCTATGGTCAACGGCTTCCTCCCAAACCTGTCCAATAACACTGCTGTTATCCCGAATGCTGGCATTTCTGCCACCGAATTCAACGCCACGTTCATGTAAAGGTTCGTTGCTAAGTTCACCACGTTCAAGCTCAGACCATAGTACACCAGAGAGACCAAGAAGCTAAGAGCCACAGCTAGAAATAACCTTATACGTGTTATTGGGGAGCGAATCACGTCCACGATGGATCCAACAAGTGCCTTTTTATTTTCCAACTGTTCGTTCTTGTAGGTTTTGTTGTAGTCTGAGCCATCATTTGTTGTTGATGATACTTCTTCGTCAAGTGCAAGGATAACGCCATTGGAGAGGTGCTTCCCATTGGTGGAAGCAATGGTGGACATGAGCTTCATTGCCTCACTTACTCTCCCACGAACAAGGTACCATCTTGGGGACTCTGAAAGGAAGGGAAGGACAAGGACGACGAAGAGGATGGAGGGGATGGAGGAGGCGATGTAGAGATGGCGCCATTTTTGGAAGATGTAGGCAATGCCAGAGAGAAGTGCAATGCCAGATGAGAAGAAGTAGAAGGTGGACATCCCGACAATGCCGCGCTTCGTGAGGCCCACTGGCTCGGTGGCAAGGACGAAGGCACAGAGGCCAACGCCGCCGGTGCTGAAGCCAGTGAGGAGGCGGAGGAGAACATATGCCCAGTACTTAGGGGACAATGCTGTTAAGCAGCCAAAGATGGCGTTTAGAGTGCAAGTCACTATGAGGGTGCCTTTCCTTCCTAGAAAGGAGTCTGAGAGATGACCAAATATTCCAGCACCTGAAATTACAATATCAAGTTATTTTAGAGTGTCAATTTTTTTATATAATAAAAGAAAAATGATAAAGTCATAATTTTTTTTCCTAAAATGATGTATCATGCTTGTTGATTTTAGATGGGTGAGTAATTCCTACTACTTTATTCTATTTAATAACTACCCTTGTATTTTATCAAAATTCTGACTTTTTTTTTCCAAGTGTGTAGCATTGCTTATTATAAAAACAAAATTTAGTAAAAACAATATTAATATGTAAAATTATTTATGTGTATTTGTACTCCTTCTCTACCATGACAGTGCAAAACATTAATCACCGTATATATTGTTTGCTGTAATTAGTTTAATTTATCTGATATGTTGATTAGAATATTACCATTTTCGTTTTTTTATCATCAAATTATGCAGATGAAAACGATGCTGATTATGTAAAAAAAAATGTCTGATAAGATGTATCTAGAAATTACTTCTTAAAAAAATAGTTTCATTATTTGAACATTTAAAATATGACATCTAAACGATACTTTTCTCATATGTAAATACCATATTTTATGTAAGTGTCATATTTTAAATGTTTGAAAAATATATTTTTTTAATTAATAAAAATTTAAATTATTTACACTTGAAATTGCTATAACACTTTTGAAATCTTTCTTTTTTTAAAAAATTAATAAAGAAATCTTTCTTTTTTAAAAAAAAATAAAGATAATGTCTCCTGAGTGGTGTATTTATATTTTGTATAAACATCATATATTAATGTGAGTATGAATAAATATCTTATTTTATTATAATAAAAATATATACAATGGTTAATGTAACAGAATTAATCGATGTGTTATTAAAAAATAAATATTATTATTAAAACAAAAATATTTTTTCTATCGTTAAATGTTATATTTTGTATAAACATCACATATTAATGTGAGTATGAATAAATATCAAGGTATATTATATTTTATGATGAAATAAATGTATTATATATATTAATGTCACATATATATATAAGTGAAGTGTGAAATTTTAAATGCATAGATAATGAGGTTGTTATTAAAAAATAATTTTTTTATCTAAATTATGAATATTATATTTGAGTGTATTAAATTAATTTTCTCAAAATTTAATATTTTTATTAATTTTTATAAAATAAATTATATAATATAATTATTTATAAAAATATTAAATCATAATTAATCTAATGTACTTAATTAAGTCTCCATGATTTAGACAAGAACTTTTATATAAAAAACAAAGAGAGATGAAGATAACAGAAACTCGTAAAGTGAACCAACCGATCATACAGCCGCCGAAGAACAAGGCGTGGACCAGCCCAACCTTAAACTCTTCACCGCATATCAAACCCCAATCGGACACGGTGGTGTCACTGCGGCCCCCTACCCACTCCCATGAACCCGGTTTGAAGTGACAGACGTTGGAGGCGGCGGCGTCGCAGCCTGAACCGGCGGCACCGGGGAGGCACCTCCAGTTGGGTTGGCGGTCGACAAATATCATGACCATGGTGTGGAAGGCCTCGAGGGTCAAGGCAAGGCAGGCGAGGATGAATTGCTTCAGCTGCCACGGCCCGAACTCCCCGCAGTAATTCTTTAGCATCTCGTCAATTGACATCTCCACCGGCGGCGGGACTGGCGACCGGAGGTCGTGGCCCTGGTCAGTGGAATCCGAGGACAATATAGTGGCCATTTCGGGAGTCGTTTCTCTCTCTCTCTCTCTGCTCTGCTGCTTCAGTTTCAGTTTCAGTTTCCTCTCATACATATTCAGTCATAGGCATGAAGTCCCATATATACTGGTTGTTGTGCCAGCTGCTGTTCTGGGAAGAAAATTATTAGTTAATTGTGCTACTGTTGCTTCTTGCTTGTATAATGTAAGTACATGGAAGTGTGATTAAACAGCTCAACATTCGAATACCTTCCACATGTCCATCGATCATGTTCTCAATCCCACAAGGGCAACCACCAGTCCACCACATGAACCTCTCCAATTAATTAGAGGTGGCAAAATGACGAATCCGTCCACGCCCAGCCTTCAACTCCCTATAATGTAGAGTTGGATGAGTTGGTCTATTTTGATAAATGGGTTAGAAGAGTTAATTCACTCTATTTTAAGATGAGTTAGTGGATTGGCGGGTTGATCCATATAAAAGAAAAAATGAAAAGAAAAAGTAAGCAGGTTGGCGACGAACAATGCCTTAACCCACTTAAAAAATAAAAAAATATATAAAAAAAAAAATTCATAAAAATTTAAAAAATAAAAAAATTATAATTTATGGATACTAAAAATATAAAGAAATAAAATAAAATTAGTATCATATACATAAAAATACTACAAACATAAATAAAAAACTTATTTATAATACTTAAAAAAACTCAACTCAACGGATTAATCCGCCTCCACTCCGCTTAACCCGCAGGTTATGCGGAGCTGATTATGCGGATTCAAAAATAAAAGTGAATTAAAAATTTAAACCCAACCTATTAAAAAATATCGAATTAATAAATTAACTCAACGAGTTGAACTCGTTTTGCTACCTCTATCTCCAATCCACCGTATCTTACGACACCCACACATTAGTCAACAAATAAAAGAAAAAAGGTTTAAATATATTTGAGGTCATATACATATAACAAATTTTGGTTTTTATCTTTCAAAATCTTTTTGTTTGGTTTGTGACATTTTTTTTAAAAAAATAAAGGTAAATTTGGTCATGTCATCACCAGATATAAGTAAATCTAATCCTTGTCATCTGACAGTAGAGATCAAATTAATTCACTTTTAAAAAAAGAGAGACACAAATTAAATGAAAAGTTTTTACAAAATTTTAAAGAAGTGCTATATTAATTTACGAGAACTAAAAATATATTCAAATTAATTTACTTTTAAAAAAAGAGGAACACAAATCAAATGAAAAGTTTTTTAAATTTTTTTTAAAAAGTGCTATATTTACGAGAGCCAAAATATTTAAACTTAAAATAAACAAAAATTAAAATTTGAATCCGATAAAAAATGAATCACACTTCCATGTAAAATTTGAGGTTCATGTGGTGGACTGGTGGTTGCCCTTGTGGGATTGGGAACATGATCGATGGAGATGTGGAAGGCGATTTTAATGCTGAGCTGTTTTAATCACACTTCCATGTATGTACGTAATACAAGCATGAAGCAACGATAGCGCGATTAACTAAAAACTAACACCCAAACTCAATACACTTCTTCTATACCTATCACTTTTAGAAAAAAGATTCAAATCTCTCTCATTCTCTTTTTTCCAAAAATAGTAGGTATAGTGGGAGGTGTTAAGTTTGGAGTGTAGTAATAACAAAATTGGTTTTTGTCTCAAGCGGAATTGGGTTATTGCATGTAGGGATAGAGTACACCAGGGAAAAGGATAGGATACTCCAGCCCAAGATATTAGTGTGAGTGAGCATCTAACAACAACCCAAAGATTTGTCATCTACAAAAATCCACTCCAACTAACAACTAAATGCCCAACTACCATGCAAAGTTAAACTAAAATCCCATGTGTTCACTCAACTACCTGTCTTCTCTCTACTTCGCTTTCATCCCCCATTCTTCTTTAATTCTAGGGCTTTCACTGTACTAGGAATTAATTTGCTCCAAGATATTAATACCACTCAATCATTTCTTTATTCAGCAAACACGGTTTGTTAGAATAGCCAATATTTTTATTACTTATTATTGTAATTTGCTTAGCTATAATTAGCTGTAAATGCAAAGCTATAGTTAGTTTGTTTGTTTTTCTGCTGTAGTCAGTTACTTAATAGAACAATGTATGTATAGGGATTCATCCCTCATTGAATGTAGTGTTCATTTTTACAAATTTAACATGGTATCAGTTGGTTATGATTCTCTTCTGAAGCTGAGTACAGAGCACTCACCAACACTGCCTGTGAAGTTTAGTGGTTGCAATATCTTCTAACAGATTTGCATCATTCTGCCTCTTTGCCAATATACATGTATTGTGACAACCAATCAGCTATTAAGATTGCTCAGAATCCCACATTTCATGAGAGGACTAAGCACATCGAGATTGATTGTCATCTTATTAGAGAGAAAGTTCAAAATGACATCATTCATCTCATGCCCATTGCTTCAATCGATCAATTGACAGATATTCATACCAAGGCTCTTCCCTTTCTCAGTTTTTCTGCACTTCTTTCCAAGCTGAATATGGTTGATATCCATGATCCAGCTTGTGGGGGACTGTTAAAATAGCCAATATTTTTATTACTTATTATTGTAATTAGCTTAGCTGTAATTAGCTGTAAATGCAAAGCTATAGTTAGTTTGTTTGTTTTTCTGCTGTAGTCAGTTACTTAACAGAACAATGTATATATAGGGATTCATCCCTCATTGAATGTAGTGTTCATTTTTACAAATCTAACACGGTTCCTTATCCGCATCTTCAATGTACGAGGCTGAAACATTTTCAGTGAAACTTCACATCACGGGTCTTTTGAACTAGATATTGCAATGGCTGACATGGATCGCACCTTTGATGATGTTTCTGTAGATTCTACAGCTACCCTTTTTAGGATCCATGTCTTCTTTTAGGTATGTAGATTTTGAGATTGAATGTTACTTGGATCACTCTCTGCTATCATATGCCAGCAAACTAGAGAATATACACACTGATCTTTTCATTTATATTTTAATGTTCGTTATAGGTCACTCGTTTGTCTTTTCGATGACATTACAAGTTCAATCTTTAGTCTTTAGTTTGTATTGCACTTTGGCTTCACTTCCTTTCAGTGGATTACAAACTTTTCAGGCCAACAATAGAAGAAAAGAAAAGTAAATAGATCATGAAAGGCAAAGAAATGCCACCAGAAATAGCAGTAGGACCCAAAGCTTCCATTGGTGAAGATTGGCAGATCTCGGAAGTGGACACAAAGAGGACATTTTTGTCTTTTAATCATGGTTATTCAGCCAAATATCATATTCATGGCATGTCCATTTTATTCCATTAATTCAAATGACCAAATTGGATGGAAAGATAAAATTAGAATGGATTGTGCTAATTTATGGTGTAACATGTTTAATTTGATATAATAGGGTGAAGAGTGCTACTAAAGGAATAAATCATGGAGGTAAAGCACATTTTATACGTAGATAGCATTGCCTAAACTTAACCCGGCAGACGCTAGAGTTTTAGTATGATCTCACACCGGTAAACATGAGCTAATTTTATACTCTTTCCATTCTTTTTTATATGTGATTTTAATTTTTTTTATTCCATATTAGATGTTGTTTTAGAATTTTAACATAGAAATAATTATTTTATACTAATTTTACTCTTTTTTTTTACTCTATTAATTATTTAACTCATAAAATCTCTTAATATTTACTCATCCAACTTATATTTCTCTCTTATCACTTTTTTTATTTGTCAATCATACTCTATCTTTTGTCAATGAGTCGAAGGATAATTTATTTTTTACGGTTATTTTTCTTAAAATCAATACTATTAAATTATTTTTTAAAATACTAATGTCATTTCCTTAAACAACATATAAAAAAGAATGGACGGAATAACTAATGAAATGAAGCATCAAATATAGAGATATTCTTGTAACACGTCATTTTTACATATAAGAGACAAAAAGTTAGAGAGAAAGAAAAAATGAATTCCACTAAATTCACTCATCACAAAAAACTATCATCTCTCTCCAATTACTTTTTGTGAGTATGTGTAAAGATGATGTGTTATATTTGTGTGCAACCAATAATTTCTCTCAAATCTATTATTGTGACCAAACCTTCTGGGCATAATCAATTTGACAGTTTCCAAATGAAAAGTAATACTATGTTTAAATGATGGGTAATGAGGGGAAGAGAAATAGAATGAGAGAAAACAAAATAACTTCTCTTATTTAGGAGTTTTAAAATACATAAGAACGAAACGAAATACATGATGAACAATTTCCTCTCTCTTTCCCTCAAATGTCTAACTTTTATTCTCCTCGAAATTGAGGTGGAATAGGAGGAACACATGAATAATAAAATTTTATTCTGTTTCGTTAATGAAACTTCCAAATAAAGAGAATGATAACTATGTTTCATTCTTTCTCTTTCCTTTCCGGTCTATCCCCACCTATTCCATTTCATTCTACTAATGAAAAAATATCCAAACATAAGCTAAGAGGAAAGACAACAAGGAATTACTAAAATAATGCATAAACTGTGAGCTTTGTGGGTGAGGGTGAGAGATCTATGTAATATCATTTATTTGTGAGAGATATACTTAATTCATTTATTTATGAAAGATTATATTAGAGATTTACTCCTTATAAATAAATATATTTACTTATCCAATAACACTCATAAATATTCGAGAACAACCCCTAATGAGTCGAATTACTCCTAAATCACTAACTCAAAACTCGTTTTAGAACATAGAGGTTCCACAAATATCAATAATAGACATGTAAAAGTGCAACAAGCAGCTAGCAATTGCATCATTTAGTTCCAGCCTCCAACCCGGCAAATGTATCATATAGGGGCTTGTTCAACGTCTCTGGCAGAAGAAATACAAACAACCCACTTGCTATTCCGAGCCCTGCAAACACCGCAAACGGTATCCAACCACCCACAGCCACCAAAAACGGCACCAATATAGCCCCCAATTCTGACGACAGCCCGAGACACCCAATCGCGGCGTTCCGCACAACCGTGGGGAAGAGTTCTGTCATGTAGATAAACAACAAGTTATAAGTCCCCGCCATCCCAGATATCCCCAAAATACCACACACCATTCTCGCCACCTTTATCTTCCTCAACAGACTCCCCATCAAACAAAAGAACCCGCTGAACCACATTGTCCCTATGGCCAACGGCTTCCTCCCAAACCTATCCAACAACACCGCCGTCAATGCGAACGCCGGCATCTCCACCGCTGCATTCAGCCCCACATTCAAGTAAAGGTTGGTTTTGAGGTTCACCACGTTCAAGCTCAGACCATAGTACACCACAGCGGACAGGAAGGTAATAGCCACCGATGCAAAAAACCTTATGCGTGTGATTGGAGAGCGAATCACGTCCACGATGGATCCACCTAGTGCATCTTTGTTTTCCAAGCTTTCATTCTTGTCGGTTTGTTCGTAGCTTGAGCCATCGTTTGTTGTTGTTGTTGCTGATATTGTTTCTTCATCAAGTACGAGGAGAACGTCACTGGGGAGTTGTTTCCCGTTGGCGGAAGCAATGGTGGACATAAGCTTCATGGCCTCCCTTACTCTCCCACGAACGAGGTACCATCTTGGGGATTCGGATAGAAAGGGAAGGACAAGGATGACATAGACGATGGAGGGGATGGAGGTGGCGATGTAGAGCTTGCGCCATGTTTTGAAGATGTAGGCTAAGGCAGAGGTAAGTCCAACACCCAGTGAGAAGAAGTAGAAGGTGGACATCCCGACAAAAGCGCGCTTTGTTGGGCCCACTGGCTCGGTGGCGAGGACTGTGCCGATGAGGCCAACGCCACCGGTGCTGATGCCAGTGAGGAGACGAAGGAGGACATATGTCCAATACTTAGGAGACAATGCTGTTAAGCCGCCAAAGATACAGTTTAGGACACAAGCCACTCCGAGAGAACCTTTCCTTCCTAAAAAGGAGTCAGAGAGGTGACCAAATATTGCAGCTCCTGAAATTACAAGATCAATATGAAAAAATATTCTTTATCTATATCATGCATGTTTTGATAAATGTCTATACAAAAAGAAAGGTGAGCTATAATTATATGCCATGGAACATCATCATTCATCATTATTATCGATTACAATAATAACTGTCCTTAATTACTTCCTTTAGTATTACCAATGAATCTAGAAATTATTTATGAGAAAACAATGAGAGAAATAGATAACAGAAAGTGAACTAACCGATCATAGAACCGCAGAAGAACAGGGCTTGTACCAGCCCAACCTTAAACTTGTCACCGCAAATCAAACTCCACTGGGAGACGGAGGAGGCCCCACGGCCTTCCACCCACTCCCACGAACCCGGTTTGAGGCCGCAGACCGACCCAGCAGCGGCGTTGCAGCCTGAACCTAGGGCGCCGGGGAGGCACCTCCACTTTGGTTGGTGGTCGGCAAATATCATGACCATGGCGTGGAAGGCCTGGAGGGTCCAGGCTAGGCTGGTGAGGAAAAATTGCCTCAACTGCCACCGCCCGAACTCCCCGCAGTACTTTTGCAGCATCTCATCGATGCACAACTTCTCCACCTCTGCCTTACTTGCCGCCGTGTTGTGTTCGTCGCCGCCAGGGTCACTGGTTTCCAAGGACAACGTAGCAGGCATATTTCGGGAGTTGTTTCACTCTCTGCTCTGCAGCTTCAATTTCAGTTTCAGTTTCCTCTCATACATATTCAGTGATGGACATGAAGTCCCATATATATTGGTTGTTGAGCCAGCTGCTTTTTTTTGGGACGAATATTATTAGTTACATATTCATGTGGTAGACGGGTGGTTGCCCTTGTGGGATTGGGAACATGATCGATGGACATGTGGAAGGCTTTTTGAACGTTGAGCTGTTTTAATCACACTTCCATGTACGTACTTAATAGAAGCATGAAGCAACGGTAGCACACAATTAACTGAAAACAATTTTGTTATTTCAACACACCAAGCCCATACACTTAGGATGAAGATCACCTGTTTTCATTTCTTATTTCATTTTTTATCCCTTTACTTAAATTTTATTAAGTGTAAAATAAATTAAGTGAGAAGAAAACATGTAATTAAGTTTAAAATATTGATCAAAATTTAAATAGAGAGACAGAAAAAGAGCAAGAAATAGAGAGAGATGATCCTTACAACTAACACTTCAAGAAAAAAAAAATTAAATCTCGCTCACTTCCCTCTATCTTCTCTCATTCTCTTTTCCCAAAAATAATAGGTGTAGAGAGAGGTGATCGGTTTGGAGTGTAGGAATAACAAAATTTGTTAAGATTTTTGTCTCAAGCGAAATTCGGTTATTGCATGTAGAGATGGAGTACACCTGGGAAAAGGATAGGGGAACGGTAGGGTACTCCAGCCCAGGATATTAGTGTGAGTAAGCATCTAAAAACAACCCAAAGATTTGTCATCTACAAAAATCCACTCCAACTAACACCTAAGTGCCCAACTACCAAGCAAAGTTGAGACTAAAATCCCATGTGTTCAATCAACTACCTGTCTTCTCTCTACTTCGCTTCCATCCCCCATTCTTCTTTAATTCTAGGCTTTCACTGTACTAGGAATTAACTTGCTCCAATATATTAATACCACTCAATCATTTCTTTATTCAGAAAACACGGTTCCTTATCCGCATCTTCAATGTACAAGGCTGAAACATTTTCAGTGAAACTTCACATCACGGGTCTTTTGAACTAGATATTGCAATGGCTGACATGGATCGCACCTTTGATGATATTGTTTCTGTAGATTCTACAGCTACCCCTTTTAGAATCCATGTCTTCTTTTAGGTATGTAGATTTTGAGATTAAATAGTACTTGGATCACTCTCTGCTATCATATGCCAGCGAACTAGAGAATATACACACTGATCTTTGCAGTTCTATTTTAATGTTTGTTATGGGTCACTCGTTTGTCTTTTCGATGATATTACAAGTTCAATCTTTAGTCTTTAGTTTGTATTGCACTTTGGCTTCACTGCCTTTCAGTGGATTACAAACTATTCAGGCCAACAATAGAAGAAAAGAAAAGTAAATAGATCATGAAAAGCAAAGAAATGTCACCTGAAATAGCAGTAGGACCCAAAGCTTCCATTGGTGAAGATTGGCAGTGCTGGGAAGTGGACACACAGGGCATTTTTGTCTTTTAATCATGGTTATTCAGCCAAATGTCATATGCATGGCATGTCCATTTTATTCCATTAATTCAAATGACCAAATTGGATGAAAAGATAAAATTAGAATGGATTGTGATAATTTTGGGTGTAACATGTTTAATTTGATATATTAGGGTGGAAAGTACAACCAAGGGAATAAATCATGGAAGTAAAGCGCATTTGTTATACGTAGATAACATTGCCAAAACTTAACCCGGCAGACACTAGAGTTTTAGTATGATCTCACACCAGCAAACATGAGCTAATTGTATAACTACTACGCATCAAATCTATTATTGTGACCAAAGCTTCAGGACATAATCAGTTTGACAGTTTCGAAATGCAGATTAAGAGGAAAGACAACAAGGAATTACTAAAATAATGCATAAGCGGTGAGCTCTAAGGCTGAGGATGAGAGATCTCTATAATATCATGGGTTTGAGCCTATAAAGAAACACATGACCAGGTAATGAGTTGCCTTAATATTTTGAGTAAAGATTAGTCTTACACTCAAAATAAATTTATAAATATATTCTTAAGATGTATCATGGGTTTGAACTCTAAGACTGAGAATGAGAGATCTCTGTAATATCATGAGTTTGAGCCTATAAAGAAACATATGAGGTAAAGAGTTGTCTTAATATTTTGAGTAAAGATTAGTCTTACACTCAAAATAAATTTATAAATATATTCCTAAGATGTATCATGGGTTTGAACAGAGAATGAGAGATCTCTGTAATATCATGGGTTTGAGCCTATAAAGAAACACATGAGGTAATGAGTTGCCTTAATATTTCGAGTAAAGATTAGTCTCACACTCAAAATAAACTTATAAATATATTCCTAAGATGTAGGTGCTTTACCATATGTTTAAAAGGATGAATTTTAACTTTTAATAATTTTTGTAGCTTTTTTTACTAGAGTTACAAATTGAAGAGACACAACCTTGATAGAGTTCACCTATATAGGTTTGGAGGTGCAGTTTCTACAGACTTGAGTTGATAATTCAACCATAGAAAGTGAGTTTATAGCATTAGAGAAGACTGGGCTCGAAGCGAATTGGCTTAGGATCTTGTTAGTTGACATATTTTGTTGAAGAGACTAATTTCTTATGTTCTATTCAGTGTGATAGTCATTACTCGAACAAGTCATAAGATATATACACATCAAATTGAAACATAATATTATTAGGCAATTTATTCATGATAATGTACTTTCTATGAACTTTTAAGGTTAGAAAAGAACCAGAGTGACCATCTGACCAAGTTATTGGCAATGAGATTAGTGAGTGAAATATTAAGGGGGGTGGGACCAATGCCTCGAGAGACATTTGACATATGCGCAACTTTTATAATTTGGAATCCCATTAAATAGGTTCATTGTGGTAAAATGAAATTATATGTTTCTTTTCGCTCGATAAGCCATTGTGATGTTTTCTCTGTTAGCATGATTGATTATATGATTGATATTATGATTGATTACAATTGATTTTAAAAATGATTATAATTAATTTAGTATATAATTACACATTATTATTTTTACACTAATATTTTTGCATAAATAGAGGTTAATTTTTTTGTATACATTTATTCAGAATTATACACAAATTTATCAGAATTTATCTCATGTTTCTATTTCTAACTTGTATCAGAGAGTTTAGGCTCTCGGTCCAGACCGCCGTTGTTTGCTTCGTTCAGACACTGTTTCAGACCACCGCTATCTGCTTCGTTCAAACATCGCTCCAGAATTGACACCGCTCCGGACTAAGTTATCTGCCTCTTCGTCACTGTGCACTCGTCGTTCCATCACCGTGGGCACGTCGTCTGTTCGTTCACTGCTTCGCCGTCGTTGCTCCAAAATCCCTCACTGTTGCCATTTCCAACTCATTGTTCATTGGACCTCCATTTTTGACACCGCCAACACTATTGGAACCGTCGTCCGCCAATATACTGGCAACCAAAATCTCACCACCGTCCTCCGTCGCATGCGCTGTTACACGCCACCCAAAAATTTGTCATCTACAAAAAACCACTCCAACTAATACCTAAGTGCCCAACTACCAAGCAAAGTTAGACTAAAATCCCATGTGTTCAATCAACTACCTGTCTTCTCTCTACTTCGCTTCCATCCCCCATTCTTCTTTAATTCTAGGCTTTCACTGTACTAGGAATTAACTTGCTCCAATATATTAATGCCACTCAATCATTTCTTTATTCAGCAAACACGGTTCCTTATCCGCATCTTCAATGTACAGGGCTGAAACATTTTCAGTGAAACTTCACATCACGGGTCTTTTGAACTAGATATTGCAATGGCTGACATGGATCGCACCTTTGATGATGTTTCTGTAGATTCTACAGCTACCCTTTTTAGAATCCATGTCTTCTTTAGGAATGTGGATTTTGGGATTAAATGTTACTTGGATCACTTTCTGCTATCATATGCCAGCAAACTAGAGAATATACATACTGATCTTTGCAGTTCTATTTTAATGTTTGTTATGGGTCACTCGTTTGTCTTTTCGATGACATTACAAGTTCAATCTTTAGTCTTTTAGTTTGTATTGCAATTTGGCTTCACTTCCTTTCAGTGGATTACAAACTTTTCAGGCCAACAATAGAAGAAAAGAAAAGTAAATAGATCATGAAAGGCAAAGAAAAGTCACCTGAAATAGCAGTAGGACCCAAAGCTTCCGTTGGTGAAGATTGGCGGTGCTCGGAAGTGGACACAGAGGGCATTTTTGTCTTTTAATCATATTTATTCAGGCAAATGTCATTTGCATGGAATGTCCATTTCATTCCATTATTTCAAATGACCAAATTGGATGAAAAGATAAAATTAGATTGGATTGTGATAATTTAGGGTTAACATGTTTAATTTGATATAATAGGGTGGAAAGTGCAACTAAAGGAATAAATCAGGGAGGTAAAGCGGATTTTTTATACGTGGATAACATTGCCCAAACTTAACCCGGCAGACACTGGAGTTTTAGTATGATCTCACACCAGTAAACATGAGCTAATTTTATAACTACTAACGATCAAATCTATTATTGTGACCAAAGCTTCGGGACATAATCAAATTGACAGTTTCGAAATACAGATTAAGAGGAAAGACAACAAGGAATTACTAAAATAATGCATAAGCGGTGAGCTTTGTGGCTGAGGATGAGAGATCTCTGTAATATCATGAGTTTGAGCCTATAAAAAAATACATGAGGTAATGAGTTGTCATAATATTCCAATTAAATATTAGTCTCACACTCAAAATAAATTTATAAATATATTTCTAAGGTGTAGCTGCTTGACCATATGTTTAAAAGGATGAATGTTAACTTTTAATAATTTTTGTAGCTCTTTTGAGTGGAGTGTTACAAATTGAAGAGGCACAACCTTGATAGAGTTCACCTATATAGGTTTGGAAGTGCAGTTTCTACAGACTTGAATTGATAATTCAACCATAGAAAGTGAGTTTATAGCATTAGAGGAGACTGGGCGCGAAGCAAATTGGCTTAGGATCTTGTTAGTTGACATATTTTGTTGAAGAGACTAATTTCTTATGTTCTATTCATTGTGATAGTCATTACTCGAACAAGTCATAAGATATACACACATCAAATTGAAACATAATATTATTAGGCAATTTATTCATGATAATGTATTTTCCATGAACTTTTAAGGTTAGAAAAGAACCAGAGTGATCATCTGACTAAGTTATTGGCAATGAGATTAGTGAGTGAAATATTAAAGGGGATGGGACCAATGCCTCGAGAGACATTTGACATATGCGCAACTTTTATAGTTTGGAATCCATTAAAAAAGGTTCATTGTGATCAAATGAAATTATATGTCTTCTCTCGCTCGATAAGGCATTGTTATGTTTTCTCCATAAATTTAGACATCAAGTGTGCTAAAGACTAATAGAATCAATACACCATTAATATTGATATTTTATATTGATTCAATTGTTATAATATTTAATTATACTCTAGTTCAATTACATCTCAATCATTAAACTTTAAATCAGTTTTTTGACTGATTCGACAAAACATTGCAAAGAAGGATATTACCTAGAATGCATTGGATTAATTTTAAAGTACAATATTAAGTTGATTAATTAGGTTTATTTAAAAATATTTTAAATTAGGGGAAACTTGAAATTTCAAGTTTTATAGATTTGCTGAGAATTACATGTTTTTTTTATTCCTAATTTTCAAAAATTCCTAAATAAGAAGACTGATTCCTTTTAATATTTAATTATCCTGATTTGGTTGAACATCAACTGCATTCAGTGTAGTTTCGCCTTAAAACAACATTATAAATGAAAGTGGGAAGAAGTTATAAGTGGACTAAGCTAAGCAGGCCGAAGATTGATACGTTACAAGGAATATATATATATATACACGCGCACACACACGCTGAATTTTTCACTGTAATCAAATCAAGATTGAGGGGTGACTATAAAAATTGTTTGTTGTGACTTATACTGACTTGGGTCTGTACTTCTTAACTAAAAATTAAGGAGAATTTCAATGACAGTGAACACCAATTTTATCCGAGACATCTTATTAAAAAAAAGATTTAGTTTCTAACCTATGTTTCATTATTTAACCTATGACTCATTAACCCATAACCTAATCCATTGACCCATCTCATAACTCATATGCCATTATACTTATCCTAAACAAATTCAACTTAAACCATCTCATCCTAAACAAATTCATCCTAAACCAACTAATCCTAAACAAACCTTAGCCGTCATCAAACTCTTCCTAAAGAAACTTATTACCATCACTTTTCAATAAATACCCAACACCTACCCACACTTCTGCACACGACAAAAAAAAAAAAAAAAAAAAAAAACTCAGCCATATTATTCTCCCCATCATGTAGCCTCCTACCAACAATAAATCTTTGCAACAATCTCTGCTAAAAGCCACCACCTTCATCTTCAACTTCTCACCAACATCAACCACCATTGAACACTCCACCCACAATCCATGACCACGTTCAACCACTACCATCTTCACCCAAAAAACAACAACACCACCTAGCAGCAGCGTAGCCTGCGCACGAACCAGAATCACCAGTAAAGCCTCTACCTAGCAGCCACCTAGTCCCCATCGTCTTCGTCCCCAACTACCAAACGTTACCCACAAACCAGCCCCCACCATCTTCGTACTCTGCTACCAACTACAGCTCCTCCCTGCCACCATAACAGCATCGCAAAACCACCAAACTGAGTTCAACTGTGACCCTTCATGCACTAGATCCGCGAGCAGTGCCACCATATTCCCGTCCCCAACCCCAGATCTGTACTCCACCGCGACCAGAACCACGACCCTCGGACGAACTACCAGCAATAGCCACCCTCTTGCAAATGAGCCACCATTGCCCTGTTCCGCACACACAACAACTGTGACCCAGAACCCAAGATTGTCGTCTACTACTGGGTAGCCTCTCCCTTTTCCTCTGTTTTTTTGTCAAGTCCCGGGACTGAGAGTCCCTTTCCCATTTTGGGTCCTTTGTTTTTTTTAAATTTTAAACCCTTTTCTTAATTTTTTTTCAAACGCAATGACCAATGACAGTGATTGAATAGTGTCGCAACCGTCCCGAAGGACACCGTGAAAATAAAAAAGAAAGAGGTTTAAAGGACCTCGGGGTGTTGGGAATCGCCACCAATCGCTTTATCCATTAAATGGAATGGTGTAATTGGATACCTAAAAGATGGTCTGCATTTCAGAGTTCATGGTTCGGGGGTTGATTACGAGTAGGGAAGGTGTTAGCACCCTACACCGTCTGTTCTAAGAACAGTTACCTATTTAATCTAATGTTATTTGTAATATTAATTAAATTGGTCCTTTATTAATTAAAAGAAAAGAATTTTTTTGATTTTTATTTTGACATGTCCCATTTTGTCAAGCATAATATCAAGAATGATAAATGACTAAGACAAGCAATGAGTGGCTAAATAACCATTATTTTGAACAAATTCTAAGTTTACAATATATTATAAAAGTGGTGAATCAAAATTTTATTTTTTGAAGAGAAGTAATTTTCAAAATAAATGACGAAATAAAAAAAATATTTAAAATATTTCAATGGATAATTTTAATTCAAAGAAATTTGTTTAAGGTAAGAAAATGTTTTTTAAAGTAAATGGCCAAATAAAATCTCTTTTGTAATCAAGGAAAAATATTTTTAGGCACAATGAGATTTTTGCATTAATTTCTAAAAATGTCTTCATGAAAAATAAAGTTTTAATTCACCACAATCATAATGCTAAAATCGTATGAATTTGTTCACTTTTATTTGAATATTTTATTTTACAAAAAGAAAAGTTTATTTTGGTTTATTAAAATTATATTTTAATTTACATAATTATTTTAATTTTTATGTGGGAATTAGACCTCGCCAATAAGCCTCTGGCAAAAATCCAATATAAAACCTCAAGATTATCGGGAAGAATGTAATCTGATCGGCTACGCTCGATCCTCTCCCAATTTTTTTCGTCATCGGTGAGTTTTAAATTATCTAATTTACAATGATTAAATTAAAGTCATATATCAACCTCATAATAACAAACAAAATACTTAATATATAAAAAAAAATGTATCAAATACAAATAATGTAAACCTCAAATTAATAGATACAAATCAATCCAAAATAATAAATAAAAATAAATTAAAAGAAGAGAAAAAAAAAGAAAAAAAAATAGGCCCGCACTTAAGAGAAAAAAAAAAAAAAGATGGGCTCAATTTATTTTTCTTGAGCCCAAGAGAAAAGAAAAGCAAAAAAAAAAAAAAAAAGCGACTAAATGAAGAGACTTATAGTCTCGGATATCAAAAACAGACATGAAGAGAAAGCGTAAAATGGAGAGGGTAGAACTCACGAAGCTCACGGTCGAGAGAGGTGGTGGCCTCGGTACGGATCTAGCCTGATCCGGGGCGGGGGGGGGGGGGGCGGCGGCGACGACAGGATAGGGGAGGAATGCGGCGCCGGTACCGGATCTGGGAGCTTTCGGACGGTGCGGTTCGTGCGGCTGCGGTGGCGCAGGAGGAGAGCGGCGCGCGGTTGCGGGGCTAGCACGATTCTGCCGTGCTCGACGGTGCGTGGTGGGTGGCTTCCTGCCGACGATGATGGTAACTACCGGCTTGGAGATTCGAGGATCCGGGTCCTAGGGAGCTATTCCTGACACGGTGGGGGAGCTTGGCTATTTGTTGGGGTTGGGGGCAATGGCTGCAACCGGGTAAGGATGAAGATGGCTATGCTGTGAGTTATTCTGTTTGAGTGATGATGGGAGGACGGTGTCTATGGGTAACTGTTGGAGGTGATGAAGAAAGGTTGCTGTTAAGATGGAGATTATGGATGTTGATGGGGAAGGTTGAAGGTAGTTACTGGGTTGCTAAATTGGGTTGCTATGAAGGTGGAAGCAAGGGCTTTAGGCGTGGCAGGAGATGAATGCCTATGTGGGAATTTTCTCTATGTTTTTGATATTTGTCTAGGAGAATTTCTGTGCATGATGAGAGTTTCTTTTTGCTCAATCCATCTGTGAAGCTCTGTGGTTGCTCTCTGTTTTTCCTGACCGATCCCCCCTGTAGCTCTCTTTTTTGTATCTTTTCTGAACGATTGAATCCCCTGTCCTCCCCCTTTTGATTGATTTGTGCCTGATTCTTATAAGGAATGCCGAAACAAAACTCTTCCATTTCTGATGATTGGAATGCAAAACGGTCTGAACTTTTAATTTCTCGAATGAATGCGAACTTGATGATTGAAAAAGAAAACGCTCAAGCTTTTAATCCAATTCAATGCAGCTTTGATGGCTCAAGGGCAAAGCGGCAGGAAGGGAAAGGGAAGAATTGAGATAGAATTTGGGTTAGGTTAACCCGTAGAAGAAATTTTTTCTTTTTTTTATTTTTTTTTTAAAAGAAAGAAATTAAATTAAATAAAATAAAAATAAATAAATAAAAAATGGATAAAATTGGGTATCAACAATGCCGCCCCTTTTGTTGTACATTTAGGATAAATGAAAAACAAAGGAATTGATTCAATTTTATCCATGAAAGTGGTAAAAACTTGCAAATTCAGGTGTCCGCTGAAACTTAACAGAAAACTTAAAAACAATGGGTACGAGGACCCAAAAGCTTGCAGAGTCAGGTATCTGCTGAAGCTTAACAAAAACAAGATAAGAAGCTTACGGAGTCGGGTATCCGTTGAAGCTTAACAGAAAACTTAAAGGCAATGGGTACGAGGACCCAAAAACGAACAATGGGTACGAGGACCCAAAAGCAACGGGTACGGGCACCCAGAAAAGGTAAAAAGCTTACGGAGTTAGGTATCCGCTGAAGCTAACCAAGGCAAGAAGCTTACGGAGTCGGGTATCCGTTGAAGCTTAACAAGGTAAGAAACAATGGGTACGAGGACCCAAAAACAACGAGTACGAGGACCCAGAAAAGGTAAAAAGCTTGCGGAGTCAGATATCCACTGAAGCTTAACAAAAACAAGGTAAGAAGCTTACGGAGTCGGGTATCCATTGAAGCTTAACAAGGTAAGAAACTTACGGAGTCGGGTATCCGTTGAAGCTTAACAGAAACAAAGAGGCAATGGGTACGGAGACCCGAAACGAGAACACAACGGGTGCAGGAACCCAAAAACTAAAGACAATGGGCGCGGGGGCCCGAGAAGGAAAACACAATGGGCGCGGGGCCGAAACGAGAAAACAATGGGTGTAGGAACCCAAAAACTAAAGACAATGGGCGCGGGGGCCCAAAAACGAGAAAACAATGGTGTAGGAACCCAAAAACTAAAAGACAATGGCGCGGGGGCCCTGGAAAGGAAAAACACAATGGCGCGGGGGCCCGAACGAGAATACAATGGGTGTAGGGACCCAAAAAGGTAAAAAGCTTGCGGAGTCAGGTATCCGCTAAAGCTTAACAAAAACTTAAAAGCAATGGGTACGGGGACCCAAAAACATAAAACAATGGGTACGGGGACCCAAAAAGGAAACAGCAATTTGGACCTTTGTAGGTCAAGGCTAGCAAAATGAGAACAAATGCACTATGCAATGCATGCTTCAAATGTATGAGAGTATGAATTTTTTTTTTTTTGTGTCTCCACGACCCTTGAGGACATGATTGCAATCATTTTCAAAGATGAACTGGAATAGGATTTAATGGCATCTTTTCATTTGTCTGTTAGCCGATGGTTGAAATGTCCAACGAGACCCTTAAAGTGTGCATTAGATGTGACTCACAAGAGCAATGGAAAAAACCCTTCAGGTGACCCTTGAAGTGACCTGGTTGTCCTTTTTTATCAACATTTTTATCAGGAATCATTGTGTTTCCCATACCTTTCAAGTCATTAGCAATTCTTAATGCTCGGACAGCAATGTCACACATTTCATATTCCAATATATGATTATTAGAAAAATGCATATTGAGTCAAAAAAGAGGCAAAGGTAAAAACATGATGATATTGTATTGAAATGGGAATAGTGAAAAGAAAGCAATATTATGGTCATCAACATAAAATTTACAGAGGGATGATAAGGGCAAAGGTCTTCAGTTCTTCCAATGAAACCCTTTATCGTAATCAGCGTCAATCCTCTGCATACCCGATTTTGAACACCCGTTAACCAGCCTATGAAGACTTTGATTGCCCCAGTTGAGATCATTTGGTCTGCCCCAATATGGAAACTTAATTTGCTCTAAAGCAGAGATTTGCTCCTCCCTGGTATGGAGACTCAACCGCTCAGGTCTCACTTCCTTTATCATACCAAGCACTATTGTCCTTTTATTTCGGACCTTAACTTTTGCCTAGGTCGCTCTTTCGAGTTTTCAACCTACCAGGTCGCTCTAACTTTTGCCTAGGTTGCCTTTTCAGGTTTTCCACCTAGCGAGCCATGCTTTTCCCTTTTCTTTTCTTTTCTTTTTTCTCTTTTTTTTTTTGACAAGTAGTGCTTTTACGCATAATATTTCTTGACTGCATCTGAATTTACAGGAAGTGGTAGATCTTCACCATCCATTTTTGTAAGAATCAAGGACCCTCCAGAGAAAGCCTTCTTCACGACATAAGGTCCTTCATAATTTGGAGTCCATTTTCCGCGGTGATCTTTTTGAATTGGCAAGATCTTTTTGAGCACTAAGTCTCATTCTTGAAATTGTCGAGGACGCACTTTTTTTGCATATGCTTTCATAAGCCTTCTTTGATATAACTGGTCATGACACAGTGCAGTTAACCTTTTATCTTCAATAAGATTCAACTGGTCTAGTCGAGCTTGGACCCATTCGGCCTCTTCCAGTTTTGTCTCCATCAGTACTCTTAATGAGGGGATCTCTACCTCAATAGGGAGTACGGCTTCCATTCTGTAAACTAAAGAGAAAGGAGTTGCCCCAGTTGAGGTACGGACAAACGTGCGATAACCATGCAGAGCAAAGGGAAGCATCTTATGCCAATCTTTGTATGTCACAACCATTTTTTGGATGATCTTCTTGATGTTTTTGTTTGCTGCCTCAACAGCCCCATTCATCTTTGGGCGGTATGGCGAGGAGTTATGATGTTGGATCTTGAAATTCTCGCACATTTCCTTCATCATTTTGTTATTTAAGTTAGTTGCATTATCAGTGATGATCTTATTTGGTAGACCATAACGACATATCAACTCTCTTTTGATGAACTTGATCACCACATTCCTGGTCACATTGGCATAAGAAGCAACTTCAACCCATTTGGTGAAGTAGTCTATCGCGACAAGGATAAAGCGATGGCCATTTGAGGCCTTAGGTTCAATAGGACCTATGACATCCATACCCCACATGGAGAATGGTCAGGGTGCTGCTAGGACATTCAAGGGGACTGGCGGCGTATTGATCTTATCAGCATATGTTTGGCACTTGTGGCACTTCCTCACATGATTGAAGCAGTCAGTTTCCATGGTTAACCAATAATAACCAGATCTTAGGATTTTTCTTGCCATTGCATGTCCATTGGAGTGAGTTCCAAAGGAACCTTCATGTACTTCTTCGATAATCTTTTCTGCTTCCATTGCATCAACACATCTTAGAAGCACCATATCATGGTTTCTTTTGTAAAGTATTTCCCCACTCAGAAAATAACCCATTGCGAGCCTCCTCAGGGTCCTCTTGTCATTTTCTGAAGCGCCTGCAGGGTACTCCCTATTCTTGATGAAACATTTGATGTCATGGTACCACGGCTTCCCATCTGGCTCATCTTCAACCACTTAACAATATACAGGATAGTCACGACTTTCCATTTTTATAAGTGGTAGGTCCCTTTTATGACTTACTTGGAACATTGATGACAGTGTGGCCAAAGCATCAGCCAACTGATTTTCTTCTCGAGGAACATAATGAAAAGTGACTTCATCAAATTGCTCGATCAATTCTTTGATGTAAACATGGTATGGAATCAGTTTAGCATCATGGGTCTCCCATTCTCCTTTTAGTTGATGAATGACCAAGGCAGAATCGCCATATACTTCCAAGATCTTTGCTTTTGATTCTATTGCTGCCTGAATACCCAAAGCACACGCTTCGTATTCTGCTATATTGTTAGTACAGTCAAAACACAACCTTGCTGTGATTGGGATAAATTTTTCTTCAGGGGAGATCAAGATGGCTCCAATGCCGTGCCCCAGTACATTAGAGGCTCCATCAAACCACATAGTCCATTTTTCTTTTTCAGAGGAATCCTCATCTTTAAACAGAGCCATTATATCTTCATCAGGGAACTCACATTGCATTGACCCATAATCCTCTATAGGTTGGTTAGCCAGATAATCTGCAAGGGCACTTCCCTTAATTGCCTTTTGGGTGACATAAATAATTTTATACTCCGATAATAAAACTTGTTATTGCACGATTCTCCCAGTGAGAGCGGGTTTCTCAAAGATATACTTAATAGGATCCATTTTGGACACCAACCAAGTAGTGTAACACAACATGTATTGCCTCAATCGATGGGCAAATTTCATGCCAAGGCGCAACAAGTTCGCTCTAACAATGAGTACTTTGCCTCATAATCGGTGAACTTTTTACTTAAATAATAGATGACGCATTCTTTTCTACCGGATTCATCATGCTGCCCCAGTATACAACCCATAGACTCATTAAGAACTGTCAAATACATAATGAGAGGTCTCCCTGGCACTGGAGGCACCAAAACTGGGGGTTCTTGTAAATACTGCTTGACTTTTTCAAAGGCTCTTTGGCAATCATCATTCCACTTGACTGGCTGATTCTTGCGTAACAACTTGAAGAGCGGCTCACATGTTGCTGTGAGCTGGAATATGAATCGAGCGATGTAATTCAACCTTCCCAAAATCCCCGAACTTCCTTTTCAGGCGAGGGACCGGCATGTCCAGTATTGCTCGAACCTTGTCAGGATCAACTTCTATTCCTTTCTGGCTCACCACAAACCCCAATAGTTTTCCTGATCTGACACCAAAAGTGCATTTTGCAGGATTCATCTGAGTTTGAACTTCCTCAATCGCTCAAAAAGCTTTTGCAGATTGATTATATGATCTTCTTCTGTTTTTGACTTTGCAATCATATCATCCACATAAACTTCTATTTCTTTATGCATCATGTCATGGAACAATGTCACCATAGCTCTTTGATACGTTGCCCCAGCATTTTTTAAACCAAAAGGCATCACTTTGTAGCAGAAGGTTCCCCATAAAGTGATGAATGTGGTTTTCTCCATGTCTTCCGGTGCCATCTTGATCTGATTGTATCCCGAGAAACCATCCATAAAGGAAAAAAAAGAATGTTGAGCAGTGTTGTCCACCAAAACATCAATGTGAGGTAACGGAAAATCGTCTTTAGGGCTAGTCCTATTTAAGTCTCGATAGTCCACACACATTCGGACTTTCCCGTCTTTCTTTGGGACAGGAACAATGTTGGCAACCCATTGTGGGTATTTTGCAACTGCAAGAAATCCAGCATCAAACTGTCTTTTTACTCCATCTCTGATTTTTAGGGACATCTCAGGTTTCATTCGTCTCATTTTTTGCTTAACCGGAGGATACCCAGGTTTTAGTGGCAATTTGTGCTCAACTATGTCAGTGTCTAGCCCAGGCATATCTTGGTATGACCATGCAAAAACATCACTATAATCAAACAAGAGCTTAATCAACTTGTTACGCTCATCCTCTTTCATCGAGGTACCAATTTTGATTTCTTTCTTATCATTTTCAGTCCCCAAGTTAATTACTTCAATTGGTTCCTCATGGGGTTGGATTTCTTTAACTTCTGTTCAAGTAATCTCATTAACTCAGGTGAAGTTTCCCAATCATCCTCATTATCCTCATCAGTATGATTAACAGGGTGTTCAAAATTATATGATGAGATATTGACACTGTCACTTTCAAGAGAGTCATTTTCAGATCTGCAATAAGTGATGTTGACACAAGAAAAATGAAATGAATAGAAGGTCATGATAATGGTGGGATGAAAGCTAATGAAATGAAAAATGAGAGAACTCAAAAATGCATTTTATTAATAACAATTATTGGAAATAAAACATGTGAGCCCATTTACAAATGAAAATCCTAAAGCCTTGGGCAGAGCTAAAGGAAAAGCACTACAGAATTACTTTGAAAGAGACTCTAAGGTTATGGGAAACTCGGAGATCTCCCAATTGTTGAGTCTTGTATCTGAAGAACATGTATATACCAGGTCCGCGTGACTGACAAAATCATCATCTTCAACTGCAGTCACTTGGTCTACGAACACAACTCCCGCGCTCTGAAAGCTTTGTCGTATATCACAGATGGGGACTCCTCTACTTTAGGTTCTCGATTTTCCAAGCGAGCCACCTTTTCTCTTTTTTTCTTCCATTATCCTCCTCTTATCGGCCTTAGTGGGTTTGTACCCCACCAAATCTATCTTTGTTTTCAAAGGGTTGAAAAAGTCCCAGTGGCACCTTGTCGTTTCTTGCCCAGCCCCATCTCCATGCCGATAACCCCTTCTAGCATAACTTTTGCCATCATTACGGATGCAACAAAGGTCGCGGCTTAGGAATTGGAGCTCCTTCTTTTATATAAATGGTATTGACAACCTCGAGTGCTTGAAAGGCGCTCCAAAGCCTCTTCCGTAGCTTCAATATAAGGGGTGTCTAGCGGCTTACTCACCAGTAGGTCTTCTTCACCAAAGACAGTAATCATCTTGTTATCAACTATGAATTTGACTTTTTGATGCAAGGTGGAAGGCACAGCTCCAGCAGAATGAATCCATGGTCGTCCTAAGAGACAACTGTAGGATGGTGCAATGTCCATTACTTGGAAGAGTATGTTGAAAGTGCAAGGACCAATTTGAATTGGTATTTCGATTTCCCCTATGACTTCTCTCCTTGTGCCATCAAATGCCCTTACTATCATCGCACTTGATTTCATATGTGACCCATCAAAAGGTAATTTGGAGAGTGTCGACTTTGGCATCACATTCAAAGAAGAGCCATTGTCCATCAGTACTCTAGCCATGATATGGTCTTGACATTTTACTGAGATATGAAGTGCCTTATTATGTCCTCTTCCCTCATTGGGTATTTCATCATCGGTGAAAGTGATGTAATTATCTGCTGTGATGTTGCTGATAACGCCATCCAATTTGTCAACCGTGATGTCATGAGAAACATGGGCTTGATTAAGCACTTTCATTAACACCTTCCTGTGTGGCTTAGAGTTCATTAATAAGGATAAAAGTGATATTCTTGCAGGGGTGCGGTTCAGTTGATCCACCACCTTGTATTCACTTTGCCTTATGAATTTTAAGAACTCACAAGCTTCTTCCTCGGTCACTTCTTTTTTATAGACCTCTTGCTGTGTTGCCTTTGGTTCTTCCTTTTCTTTCAAGACTTTTTCAGTAGAAGTTTCCTCCATCTTGCCTTTTCCTTTCCGAATTCTTTCCACTTCCTCTACTTAGTCTTTACGCAAATACTCAGGTGTATAAATACGACCACTCTGAGTCATTCCACCAATCCCAGATATGCTAGAGATAGCCGATGAGATTTTCATTTGATTGTCTTGGAGATCATTTACAACGACTTGCACATCATATTTCCAAGGCACAGTTCTGGTATCCTTATAGGGAAAAGGAGTCGGCACTTGGATAGTGATAGGATTCCGACCAAAAGAGACTTGCGGAGACACCTCTTTACTATAATGAATCGTCAATGGCCTTGGTATACCTGGAGCTTGCCCTATGATTGGTTGCGTTGCATAGGTATTGGCAGCCTCTTGAACTGGTGGAGGTGTAACTTCCTTGACCATATAGACGTCACCATTATCGTACTGATTGCTTATTTGCACTAGGTGACTGTCCATTAAACTTTGGAGGATCTGCTTGAATTCATCACATTCCTCAATAGAATGCCCAACTTCCCCATGGATCTTGCACACTGTTTCATCTTCATTGGCCTTTTTAAACTCAACTTGGTTTTGTATCAACCCATATTTGTAAAGCTCTTGAAAAAATATTCTCACGGGAGTTTTCACATTAGCTACCTGACTTATGAGGCATCGTCCAGAAGACTTCTCTATGGCATTAACTACTGGACCTTCATGATCAGGCAAGGGATTGCGGCCTACATTAGGAGTTTTTTCCTTAAAGTTTAACCATTTGACATTAATCAAGTCTTGTACTTTGAACTTCAAGGCTCTGCAATTTTCTGTTGAGTGACCTACAGCCCCAGCATGGTACTCACATTTAGCATTCTGGTCAAACCCTCTTGGGTAGGGGGGTTCCAATGGCTTCATTGGGCAATGAACCAATAAGGAGTTTTGGAAGAGTTGTGGTAGCAATTCAGTATAAGTCATGGGAATTGGGTCAAATTGGACAGGTTTCTTTTCTTGGTTAGCTGGCGGTCTTCTTTGGTTGGTATTTGAATTTTGGGCCCATGGTTAGGTTAGTTGATATGGCATGGTAGGGAGTGTTTAGTTTGGGATAGGAGATGGTGCACGATAAGGGATCATTGGATGATAAGGTTGAGGGTATGGAGCTTGAGAGACATTAGCAATGTATGGATAGTAAGGCATGTAGGGAGGTTGGAAGGATGGTTGAAGGTTAACAGGTGCCTGGCTATGTCTCCCTTGGGCAAAACTCCTTTGATCGAAAGTCACAGCATGGGCTTCTCCTTCTCTTTTCTTCCCTGCTGGGGGCTTTTTGGCACTAAATGTCCCCATTGAGCTTTCAGCAATCTTTCCACTTCTCATTCTTCCTTCAATTCTTTCCCCAATGATGACCATGTCTGAGAAATTCGACGACACATTCCCTATCATTTTGTCATAGAATGGTGATTGGAGGGTGTCAATGAATGTCGCCACCATTTCTCTTTCTGTCAGTGGGGGTTCAACCTGAGCAGCTATCTCTCTCCACCGCTGAGCATATTCTTTAAAGGTTTCAGCTCCTTTCTTAGCCATATTCTGTAACTGTAACCTATCTGGTGTCATATCGATGTTGTACTTATATTGCTTCAAGAAAGCATCAGCCAAGTCCTTGACACATCGTATATGAGCACGTTCCAGGTGTGTATACCAATTAGAAGCTGCCCCAGCTAAGCTATCCTGGAAGAAATGAATCAACAGGTTGTCATCATGAGCGTGTGATGCCATCTTGCGGATGTACATGGTTAGATGGTTCTTTGGGCAAGTGGTTCCCTTATATTTTTCAAAATCTAGGACCTTAAACTTTGGAGGAATTACCACATTCAGGACAAGACAGAGCTCTGCGGCATCTAGAAGACCATAGCTACTTGCTCCTTCTATGTCTCGCAATCTTTCTTCAAGAACTTCTAATTTTCCCTTGGATTGAATGCCTTCAGTTGAAGGGTTCAGCGGAGAAGTTTCAGTGACTTTATGGGGAAAAAACTGTGGCATGTAGAAAGGAGGTTGGGCCTGAGTCGAGCCTTGTGGCCCTGAAGTAGGTATTACCAATGATGAGCCGCTCTCAAGAGGGTTGGTAATTTGGGATGACATAAAACCAGGAGAAATGCCATAAGGTGGAATAGAAACCGGGTACTGAGGAATCTCACTGGTATTTGGTTGAGATCCTTGGAGAGGGTTTGAACTCGTTGGGACTGTCGGTGCACTGCCCTCAGGAATATTGGTGGATAATGGTGGCACATAACCAGGTGGAAGGCCATATGGTGGGAATGAAGATGCCTGTGTTTCAGGATTATTTGAGTAGATGGTGAGCGGCATCATGGCCCCTTGAGAGGTGACACTAGGATATTGCCAAGGAACTGGCGTAAAGCCAGGCGGGTGAGCAGGCGTGGCAGAAGGATCATCATTTGCCTTTGAAGGAGTCCCCTCTGTGTTCTTCATTTTTTCCAGAATTTCCAAAATCTTAGCCATTTGTTCCTTTAGCTGACTTACTTCACTTCTCAACTCCTCTTGTGACTGACCCAGTTCATCCATGACTCTTGATTGAGAGCGGGTCCTATATGGGTGTCGAAGAGACAGTTTTCCTTTGGTATTCATTTTTTTTATTAGAAAATATGATAAAGGAAAAGAAAATGCAAACAAAAATAAAACTATGCATGTAGAGACGTGATCCAAAGCAGCAAGCGATATCGATAAACCTCATTTATTCAAAAGGAAAAAGCTCTATGGTCATAGAGAGTTTTACACATGTTGATTCTTGCTACTCCTCAAGTCAGATGGAGGAGTTAGCTTTACAAAACAAGATGGAAAGAGTCATTACATCAGCATTCCTAGAACAAGAAACTAATTTCAATGAAATTTTCCTAGGAAGTCAAGGTCCTTTCTAACCCGAGTCAGAATATCTTGGTTTTCTCCTGGTGCTAGCTTGGCTTCCACTTTGATGATTTCTCTTGCCCTCTTTCTTGAATGGTTGGAGATTTCCCTCATATTATTAAGAACCATTTTGGCTTTCCGCTCTATTTCTTGGCTTGCATTACGATAGAAATTCTTTTCATTAGTCAAGAAAAGAACATCATCCTCCAACCGATTCTTCTTACTCTCCAAGAAAGTAGACCATTCAACATGTTTTTCCAAATGTTGATTCAAGATTTTAACTTCATTCTTGAATTCTTGAAGTTGATCATCCTTCCCCTGAATGATTGTTTCGAGGGCTTGACATGTTTTCCTTAACCTCTCTATTTCAATATCTTTAGAGGCCATTTGTTCTTGACTTTGGATTTTTCTTTTTGCAGTGCTAAGTTGATCTTCCAAGGACCTTCTCTCAGTGGTCCACTGCCGATAAATGATTTCGTACCGCCCTCTCGCTTCAAAGATAGTAGTCATTGGGTTCATTAAATTGGTGCATTGGTAACTCGGACCCCGTACCTTGGGAGCAAGAAACCCCTTCCTCCTACTAGCCTGCCGGATTAAGTATTCCTGTCGTTTCAGACGATGGGAGACCGGCTTCACACTTCTTGTGTCCTTCCAATCTTCAATGACTTCTTTTATTTTATGACTGGTTCCTTCATCGCCATACGAGAATTCAAATTTGGACAAATTCATGAGTCATCGGAATGAATTGCAGAGATGCCATTTGTCTTCGGACCATAGCCGGAGCATAGCCCACTACTCCCCATGGGCCAATAAGTGGAACCCAAGGTTTGCTTCCACATCTATATATGGTATAAGTGTGAGGAAACCACTTGGCCCTCCAGACCACTTCTTTTATTTCCATGAAAAAACTGATCCATTGCCTCATCGTCGGAGTTCGGGGAGGCCAATTGTCACGACCATATAGAGAGAGCGGGTGCTTAGGTATGACATACTGTTTCAGATCAATTTCTGGATGGTTAAAGCACTTCAAGGTTGACATATGACTAAACATCCATACTGCAAGTAATGGTGCACATCCCCAAAATCTTCCTTTTTGATGGACTCGGCAGTAGTTCAGAGATCGAATTGTCTCGGCTAAAATTGGTGGGGCTGGGTGTACCCCATGCTCAATCTGCTCAAACAAATTGATCACATGTCCATCTATTTGATTTTTCCATCTTGGGAAAATTACTAACCCATAAATAGCGAGGGCTAGTGCTACCAAACCAAACCTTTGATCAACTTGAGCTTCAGCCATCCTAAGCAAGAACTCCGAATCTAGACTTCGTCCTTCATCCACCATGTACTTGTCCAATTCATTGGCATGAATTCCTATCAATTTGGATAGCATCCTTCTTGGTGTCTTCTTAGGGTCATGTGAGTACACTTTGTCCTTTGGCACGTCATCTCTATTAAGAAGCCTAGCATACTCCTCAATCGTTGGCACCAAGTCAAATTGTCGGAAAGTATAACACCGATATGATGGGTCCCAGAAATGGAGCATAGCTTTCAACATTTGGAGGTCAGGGGTGATGAACATGAGAGCTGCAATATCTCCATACTTGTCATTGAACTCTTCTTGTCTTCTCATGCTACACCACACATTACGAAGCCTCCTTAAGTCATTTTGCTCAAAGTCATGGCTCCCCTTTAAGAGAGGTAAAGGAACATCCTCGCGATGCAAACTATTTCCTTCCTTGGCTTGAATTCTTGCAGACTCTTCACCGACAAATTGATACTCTCTCGCCACCTCGGACATTAGAGTCATCTTTCCCTTATTCATGCTTGAGGTTTATCGATATCTTCACAGGATTGGACCACATATGCAAATGCAAGATAAAAGAAAAGTTAACAACTACAAAATAAAAGACAAACAGAAATTCCTCATATGTTAGAGGAAAAAGGGGTACCTAATCTTGGTACCCGTTCAGCAGGATAAGTTCTATGGACGATGGTAGCTCTAAGATTATATCTACAAGTGAGAGCTTTGGTTCTAGACCCCTATCGGACAAAGGTCCCCAAATTGTCCCTTGTCACACCAACACTTTGGCTAGCAAGAGTCCTCCATCCTCACCCATGATAGGTTACAAGCGGAAAGAGTTCAATTTGAGCGAGGGTTTTCATGTGCCTAAACGGAGACCAACGGTCCCACAAAGCAACACTACTTCACCCTCTATCTAAGCCTACAAGGTACTTGAGCTCGGGTAGAGAGCTTGTGTGTGCAGTGTACATAAGAGAACTTATTTACAAAGCATAAATATAATACATATAATACAAACAAAATGTACAATAATATGAAACAAATAACAAATAAACAAATAAAACAAAAATGGACCAACATAATTAAATAGCAAATCACATGAGATTAAAAATAAGGTTTAACCCTCTAACTGTCCCCAGTGGAGTCGCCAGCTGTCGCAACCGTCCCGAAGGACACTGCGAAAATAAAAAAGAAAGAGGTTTAAAGGACCTCGGGGTGTTGGGAGTCGTCACCAATCGCTTTATCCATTAAATGGAATGGTG
Organism: Ormosia semicastrata; assembly: GCA_029884595.1. Taxonomy (NCBI): domain Eukaryota; kingdom Viridiplantae; phylum Streptophyta; class Magnoliopsida; order Fabales; family Fabaceae; genus Ormosia; species Ormosia semicastrata. The sequence continues at coordinate 28,655,049 of JAQQTO010000041.1, read as the reverse complement.
CAATTGGACACCTAAAAGATGGTCTGCATTTCAGAGTTCATGGTTCGGGGATTGATTACGAGTAGGGAAGGTGTTAGCACCCTACACCGTCTGTTCTAAGAACAGTTACCTATTTAATCTAATGTTATTTGTAATATTAATTAAATTGGTCCTTTATTAATTAAAAGAAAAGAATTTTTTTGATTTTTATTTTGACATGTCCCATTTTGTCAACCATAATATCAAGAATGATAAATGACTAAGACAAGCAATGAGTGGCTAAATAGCCATTATTTTGAACAAATTCTAAGTTTACAATATATTATAAAAGTGGTGAATCAAAATTTTATTTTTTGAAGAGAAGTAATTTTCAAAATAAATGACCAAATAAAAAAAATATTTAAAATATTTCAATGGATAATTTTAATTCAAAGAAATTTGTTTAAGGTAAGAAAATGTTTTTTTTAAGTAAATGGCCAAATAAAATCTCTTTTGTAATCAAGGAAAAATATTTTTAGGCACAATGAGATTTTTGCATTAATTTCTAAAAATGTCTTCATGAAAAATAAAGTTTTAATTCACTACAATCATAATGTTAAAATCGTATGAATTTGTTCACTTTTATTTGAATATTTTATTTTACAAAAAGAAAAGTTTATTTTGGTTTATTAAAATTATATTTTAATTTACATAATTATTTTAATTTTTATGTGGGAATTAGACCTCGCCGCGCAGCTTCCCGGCAAAATCCAATATAAAACCTCAAGATTATCTAAGAGTGTAATCGATCGGCGCTCCGATCCTCTCCCAATTTTTCCGTCATCGGTGAGTTTTAAATTATCTAATTTACAATGATTAAATTAAAGTCATATATCAACCTCATAATAACAAACAAAATACTTAATATATAAAAAAATGTATCAAATACAAATAATGTAAACCTCAAATTAATAGATACAAATCAATCCAAAATAATAAATAAAAATAAATTAAAAGAAGAGAAAAAAAAAGAAAAAAAATAGGCCCGCACTTAATAGAAAAAAAAAAAGATGGGCCTGAATTTATTTTACTTGAGCCCAAGAGAAAAAGAAAAGCAAAAAAAAAAAAAAAGCGACTAAATGAAAAGACTTATAGTCTCGGATATCAAAAATAGACATGAAGAGAAAGCGTAAAAATGGAGAGGGTAGAACTCACGAAGCTCACGGTCGAGAGAGGTGGTGGCCTCGGTACGGATCCGGCACGGATCCGGGCTCGTGGGGGGGGGGGCGGCGCGACGACAAGATAGGGGAGGAATGCCGCGCCGTGCACGGATCTGGGAGCTTTCGGACCGTGCGGTTCGTGCGGCTGCGGTGGCAGAGGAGGGAGCGGCGCGCGGGTTGCGGGGGCTAGCACGATTCTGCCGTGCTCTACGGCGCCGTGGTGGGTGGCTTCCGGTTCGACGATGATGGTAACGGCTGGCTTGGAGATTCGCGAATCTGGGTCCTAGGGAGCTATTCCGGTGACACGGTGGGGGGAGCTTGGCTATTTGTTGGGGTTGGGGGCAATGGCTGCAACCGGTAAGGATGAAGATGGCTATGCTGTGAGTTATTCTATTTGAGTGATGATGGGAGGACGGTGTCTATGGGTAACTGTTGGAGGTGATGAAGAAAGGTTGCTGTTAAGATGGAGATTATGGATGTTGATGGGGAAGGTTGAAGGTAGTTAATGGGTTGCTAAATTGGGTTGCTATGAAGGTGGAAGCAAGGGCTTTAGGCATGGCAGGAGATGAATGCCTATGTGGGAATTTTCTCTATGTTTTTTATATTTATCTAGGAGAATTTCTGTGCATGATGAGAGTTTCTTTTTGCTCAATCCATCTGTGAAGCTCTGTGGTTGCTCTCTGTTTTTCCTGACCGATCCCCCCTGTAGCTCTCTTTTTTGTATCTTTTCTGAACGATTGAATCCCCTGTCCTCCCCCTTTTGATTGATTTGTGCCTGATTCTTATAAGGAATGCCGAAACAAAACTCTTCCATTTCTGATGATTGGAATGCAAAACGGTCTGAACTTTTAATTTCTGAATGAATGCAGAACTTGATGATTGAAAAAGAAAACTGCCTGAAGCTTTTAATCCAATTCAATGCAGCTTTGATGGCTCAGTGGCAGCAGCAGGAAGGGGAAAGGGAAGAATTGAGATAGAATTTGGGTTAGGTTAACCCGTAGAAGAAATTTTTCTTTTTTTCTTTTTATTATTATTTTTTAAAAGAAAGAAATTAAATTAAATAAAATAAAATAAAATAAATAAAAAATGGATAAAATTGGGTATCAACAAATAGCATATGTTATCTTCAACGTCATTTGAATCATAAGGGTTTATTGAGTAGTCTGGTGCTAACTTGAACCCTGTGCAAAAGTTGATTTTTCTTAAATAAAATTTCAAAATCAAAAATTAATTTTTTTTAATTAAAATCAACTAACCCACACTTATTTTCTAGAGAACTACGTGACTTTGAGCTCTTCATTGCACCAAGGGATACGTAGAAGTGGAACTCTCATTCCGTCAAGCCAAAAATTATTTTTTCACAAATTATTTTTTTTAGTGTTTTTAATAAAAGGGGTGAAACAAATATATTTTTAAATTATTAATTTTGTATAATTAACTTAAAGTACCGTCTCAAGACAGGTGTATTAGGGGTGCTGTGAGGTTAAATCTTCACATTTTTCTATGCATAACCGACTCCTGAATTCAATCTAGTTTCAAATACTATTTTCTTAAGTTTTTCAAAATTTTTTAATAAAAAAATAAAATTAGTGGCGACTCTTAATTTCTTTTAATTTAAGTTGCTATATCCTGCCACGATCACGGTCGCGATAGACATCATGATGATAACTATATATTAACCTCGTTGATACTTATTACACTAAGATCTTTCTATTTTTGAAATTACACTTGCATTTTTAAATTTATTTTATGTAATGTTCCTATACTTTGACACCTTTCTATATTTATGAAATTATACAACCCGTTAATCAAGAAAAAAAAAGAAATTATACAACCCTTCCCCAAAATATATAAGGACCTTATATACAAAGTTCCCTTAAAAATAACAAAACAAGGAAAACATGTGTAATTTTTCATATATATATATATATATATATATATATATAAGTGTAATAAATACTAATATTAAAAGATGTCAATGTAATTACTTCAAAAATTAATAATATAAGTATGGCTCGTTCGATTCTAGAATTTATTATATTTTCTAGCTTATTATTATTATTATTATTATTATTATTATTATTATTATTATTATTATTATTATTATTATTATTATACTCTCTTTTTCTTTTGACATATTTGGTTTTTCGGGGGGGGGGGGAATCCAAATGAAGGATTTTTTTTAATTGATTAAAATAATATTTATTTCTTATATTTAAATCTAATTTTCCAAACATATCTTCTTTTTATAATTTATAAAAATATTTCTTAAACTGTAACGTCAACCCTTATAAAACCTACACAAACTTATCTTGATTTTTTTACTCACAAACTTATTTTATAAGGAAATATTTATTTATAAAATGAAATAGTGAATTATATAATAAAAACAAAGTTTAGTAAAAGTGATTAGAAAAAAAAGTTCAATAAAAGTGAGAATAGTTATAATAATAATAATAATAATAATAATAATTATTATTATTATTATTATTATTATTATTATTATTATTATTATTATTATTATTCTTTGAATTTTAAATGAAGGACTTAACAGCTCAGCCATGTTGAGGCACTCATTTGTGTTCTTGGGCAGGCTTTCTGAGTGATTAGGCCTTGCTCCCAGTTTTGGGCTACACGGTGATGGATCTGCCTTGTTATTAAGTGTTGCCGATTATTCAAGTGTTTAATTGTTATCTTTTAAATGACCAAACGAATTTCCTTGGCTTAAAAAATAATTAATCTTACTTTATTGAAAAAAATTAAAAGATATATGTAGTGTTTTTCTCTAATAAAAATATAATATGTGTATATTTTTTATAACTCATCAATAAAAACTTTAAAAAAATGACGGAATGACTAAAAAATAAAACATATGTTATATTTTTATTAGATAATAGCATCACAGTTATCTAAAGAATTTTACTTAAGTTTTATTCTTTTAAAAAAAGGGAAAATCTTAGGATGGAGACAAAATAAGAAGCAAATAATAAATTAAAAAAAAATACATGTGTAACACTTCTAGGCAGATTAGTTGGAATGCAGATCGCACCTCTTCTTTTCAATCTTCTCCGGGCATTAGTCAAGTGATCCTCTCTTCCCATATATTTTTATTTTGTGCATGGAGCATCTTTTCCATCTCATTAATGTGGCGGGAGTGAGCAAGCTTTGGGAGCTAGCATATCACTCCTTGGCCCAAAATTACCAAAAAAGATTATGTTTAGTGGCGGTTAAAAATTATGTATAGTTGCAATTTTAACCGCTGCAAAAAAAAAATAGCTGTAACCGCCGTCAACATAGGCATCCTTAAACCATTTTGCTGTAGTTTTAGACAACCACTGGAATAACCATTGTTATTAGTTTTTTCGTGGCGGTTTTTGTGGTGTTATTTTAGTAGCAATTTTGTCACTTTTTAGCCAACTAAAATTTTATATTTCATTATTATTTATTTACAGCAGCGATTTTGAAACCAGCGCTAAAATTGAAAAAATAGCTTACATCTTTTTTCTGCTATTATTTTTTATTTTAAATTAAATTTATTTTCCGAACTTTGTTGGCATGTCAATTTTAATACATTTCAACATATTTTATATTACAACCAGTTAGCATATTCAAATGAAATTATAAAACATTTAAACTGTCAACAAATATATTAATTTGTCAACATAATCTTAGATAAATATCTGAAGTGATAATTCAATACATAGGCAAACTAAAATCTAGTACAAACAAAATAAATAAACTAAAACTCATTACAAACAAAATAATATTTGAAGAATATAACAGTAACAAAACTTTTTTCTATCATGAGACATTCACTTTCTACTCCGATTAGAATTATGTCAAATTTAAGTATCATGATTTACTGAGGAAGAAGGTCTAATAGTTGGTGAAATTGGTCTACTTCCTTCATCTGAAGCCTGAAAATATAAATAAACTATGAGCTGTATGCATTCAATAAAAGCACCATAAATTTTAAAACAAACACACCATGAGTTGGTCGAAGTCTAAATACCACCAGATAATTTACTTTTCTTTTCTTTTAGTAACTACACAGAGTGATTAAAGGATGACTGAATTTCATTATTTATTTTTAATGGGAGACCACAATGTTCAGCCTGTTTTCCTCACTGAATTCCAAGTCATCTTCCAGAATAAAAAATAAGAAAGTTCTAGAAAGATGGCATCGATCATTTCAAAAGAAAAAGGATATATCCTATAATTGCCGAAGAACATAATTAGATGACTTTATGCATAACTCATGAACCAAGTATACCATAAGCATGAGAAACCAAAAGAAGAAATCAGAACCATAAGTTTCCATGCATAATATATATGTATGTATGTATGTATGAAAGTATGTATCCATCAAGACACCTCGAGCTAATCTGGATTTGCAAAGCTAGTGAAAGCCTAAAAGCAACATTTTCAGCAGCTATGAAACAGAAGTAAACCACTAACTAAACCTGGTAGTTTTGTTCTTAAACTAGAGGTATCTTTGAAAGCCTTTGTAACCGGGAAGCTGCAGCTTCATGCACAACAACTGCATTAGATACAACTTCCAATACAAACCAATTAAAATATCTCCTAACTTGTATCAATCTGAGAGACGTGGTAAAGGAATCAAGACTGACACCAGAAAATCTATGGAATCACTCTCTATGATGACTAATTGAAAAGGGTGAAAGGTAAGATGGAGGAAAAAATCATATAAAGGTACTGGAATTCTGAATAAAGTGTGGAAAACCAGAATTTCCACAAAAGAGAACTTTTCATATTGATATAATATAACTGATCACAACTAGTCATTGATCTTAAGCAGAAATAAGATACATTCATTAATAAGTAATTGAATCAACTACCATTTAGAACATGATAATTTATTATAAAAATTCCCAACCTTCTAGATTAAATAAATTCAAGGTATGTGTTGAGCAGGAGAAGATTGAATATAAGGGTCTAGTAAGCTTAGATGTTGAAACTAGGTGGAATTCGACCTATCTTATGTTGGAGGCAGCTTTGAAGCAGCGATTTAAGGAGCTTGAGATGCTAGACAAGAAATATGTTGATGAGTTAGAAAAGGGGAAGGGTGTGCCTACATATGAAGATTGGGATTATTCTTGCTTAATTTTACCATTTTTGAAGATCTTCTATGATGCTTCTTTGTGCATTTCTAGTACTTCTTATGTTACCAGCAATATATATATATATATATATATATATATATATATATATATATATATATATATATGCAAGAGGTATTTGGAATTGGGAAGAGGATCCGCCAATCCTATGGCTCCGAGAATATAAGTGTAAGTATGATGATTGAAAGGATGAAGAAGAAATATGACAAATATTGGGGACTCCCAATGGTTTAAACATATTGTTGTTAATTGCAGTTGTATTTGATCCTAGGTATAAAGAAGGATATGTCAATTGGTCGATTAATCAGATCTTTGATTTGGACGAGGTGGTTAAATTACAAGATAAGTTGGATTATTGTTTGGAGTCACTTTTTGAGGAATATAATAGTCAAGAGGGGGTCTCAAAGTGATACATAAGAAGCACGAGTTGTTGAAACTGATGATGATGATCTTTATTGTTGGAATCAATTTTTAAAATCAATCGGGTGCAAATCGAATGCCAAATCTGAGCTAAAGAAGTATTTGAAGGAAGATTTAGAGACCAATTTGGACTTGGATATTCTAAGTTGGTGGAGCCTAAATTCAAGTCAATTTCTGATCCTTGCAAACATCGCTCAAGAGGTGTTGGCCATACCTGTCTCCACTGTAGCCTCTGAGTCTGCATTTAGTACAGGAGGAAGGGTGCTTGATCATTCACTTGAGTCATTGGGAGTTGAATCACATTTTCAATTTGACAGTTGATAATGCTTCATCAAATGATGCCGGGATTTAACACCTAAAAAAGAGTCTAGCATCTTGGAACATCTTTGTTCTGAAGGGAGATTACATTCATATGCGTTGTTGTGCGCATATTCTGAATTTGATTGTGAAGGAGGGGTTGAAAGAGATTGATGGTTCTGTTTTGAGAATCTGCAGTGCAGTGAAGTACAAAAGATCTTCTCCTTCTAGATTAAATAAATTCAAGGCATGTGTTGAGTAGGAGAAGATTGAATATAAGGGTTTAGTTTACTTAGATGTTGAAACTAGGTGGAATTCGACCTATCTTATGTTGAAGGTAACTTTGAAGCACCGAAATGCATTTGAGGAGCTTGAGATGCTAGACAAGAAATATGTTGATGAGTTAGAAAATGGGAAGGGTGTGCCTTCATATGAAGATTGGGATTGTGCTTGCTTAATTTTATCATTTTTGAAGATCTTCTATTGTGCTACTTTGTGCTTTTCTGGTACTTCTTATGTTACCAGCAATATATATATGCAATAGGTATTTGGAATTGGGAAGAGGATCTGCCAATCCTATTGCTCTGAGGATATAAATGTAAGTATGATGGCTGAAAGGATGAAGAAAAAATACGACAAATATTGGGGAACTCCTAATGGTCTAAACATGTTGTTGTTAATTGCAGTTGTATTTGATCCTAAGTATAAAGAAGGATATGTCAATTGGTCAATTAATCAGATCTTTGATTTGGACGAGGCGGTTAAATTGCAAGATAAGTTGGATTATTGTTTGGAGTAACTTTTTAAGGAATATAATAGTCAAGATGGGGGGTCTCAAAGTGATACACAAGAAGCACGAGTTGTTGAAATTGATGATGATAATCCTTATTATTGGAATCAATTTTTAAAATCAATCGAGTGTAAATCGAATGCCAAATCTGAGCTAAAGAAATATTTGAAGGAAGATTAGAGACCAATTTGGACTTGGATATTCTAAGTTGGTGGAGGCTAAATTCAAGTCGATTTCCAATCCTTGCAAACATTACTCAGGAGGTATTGGTCATACCTGTCTCCACTGTAGCCTCCGAGTCTGCATTTAGTACAGGAGGAAGGGTGCTTGATCCTTATCGTAGTTCCCTAACACCTAAAATGGTGGAAACACTTGTCTGCACATAAGATTGGGATTGGCTGAGAGGAACACCCTTCTCATTGCTTTCTAAAGAGGACTTTGAGCAGCTTGAGAGTTGAGCAAGGTAAGTTAATATTAATGTTCCACATTTATGTTATAACTTATTGCTTATTATATTATGTTTTCATAAGTAATGAGATGTTGTTCTTCTTTTTTGCAGAGATGGTTTCTCAACAAGATGTTCCTTGTTCTTTTGCTATTTCTCTTGATGATTGAAGGGATACATTTTCTTGTATTTATTTTACTGGTATTTTTTTTATCTTAGGATAATTGTGTATTGGACTGAGTTTGTATTAAGACATGTTATTACTTGTCAAGACATGTTCTCTATTCTCGATAGCTTGTTCTTGGTTGTCTAGTTTCCATTTCAATTAATATATAATAATGACACTATATAGTTCAATTAGTACTGACTTTTACTAACAAGATGCAATGTATTGTGATTTGCTAGCTATTTCCTCTCTCTCCCCTCCTTGTTTTTTCTAGCATATTTTTCAGTGTGGTATCTTGTAGGTTTTTAATTTGAAGAGTTATGCCTTCCTTTTGAATGTTGTTTCTTGCATCATTTTACTAGTTCTATTATGTGGTGAAAAACACCTTGATTTTATATTAAGAATAGTGAAGATATTATTTCTGTTATAATTTGATAATTTGTTTACATTTTTGTTTCAAAGGAACTTTGTTGAGAATATGGCTCAATATTCCCTGGTTTGCTACCTTTTGTAGGTGTGAAACATCTTATTATGCATATGCATGCATTCTTTATAACTGGTGCATTATCTGCTTATATTACAATTTGAGTCATAACTTTTTGCTGTTCATTGTTATTGAAGAGTTTGTGTTCTTGTCATTTTTGCCTTCTTGTCATCCAGGTGAAGGATAGGCTCAATGGGAACCTGTTAATGGATGAAGAAGGTCATATTATACACATTAATTTTGGCTTTCTACTTTCCAATTCACCTGTAATAAAAGCAAATATTCTCCTTGCTTGTAGGTTGTGGCTGGAGAAGTTGAATTAAATCATGAATGCAGTTTGATGCATTGGTCACCAGAGGACTTCAAATATAAATTGCAGGTAGTTCTTTGAAATCTGTTCTTACAAATCATACGTTTTCCTTTTAACAATCGTAAATGATTACGAGGTTATCAAATGGCACATACTCTTTTTTTTATTGTTAATCTTTTTCTTATAAAAATTGAATAAAACTCATTGTTTCATTTTATTTTGAAAATGTTGTACAATTTCCTTACATTTGTCCAAAGGAATACTATATAATACATGTATATTTGTGATATTGTGTGTTTGTGTTGGGGAGGGGGTGGATTATTATTGGGTACATGGTCATGGTGCACCACCAGAGTTGGCCACTAGACCAATAAGAACCTGACAGTTGATTGGACATTTTCAGATTTGGGTGTTGCTTATTGTTATTACACAACTTAGTGGTGCATCATGATTAAGCAAGAATCTCTTCTAGATGAAATTTGACAAATAGTTGATGTGGAAATTATGAATTATTCTTGTTTAATTGTTATTTTTTCTTTCACACTTTGGTAAGCACCAGCTGTATACTGTTTTATGCTAACTTCTGTCCTCAAATTTGTTATTTTTATTTTTAGGAAGCAATGAAACAAACTTATCAGAGAGCTATCAAAGCAGCAATTGATTTTGGTTATAAAAAAGAAAGTCCCAAGTAAGTGCTTTATCTAGATATGTAACATTGTTATCTACCTCTGCTTTATCCATAAAACATGTAATCCATGTTTTATGCATTCAAGGCTTCCTTACTTGCCGTAAGCATGCTAAATGTATTATTCTTCTTGTTGAGATGTTGCAGGTAATATAAATGTCAGCTCCCTTTGGTCCTATTGTCATCTAATATATTAGGAATTGTTGTTTTTGAACTAGTTTTCTGAATTGGTTTTGGAGCAGTTTTCATAAACCCAAACTAATTCACGATTTGAACTAGTTTTTGAACTAGTTTTCTGAACTGGTTTTTGAACTAGTTGAGAACTGGTTTTTAAACCAATTTTCTAAACCAGTTCGCTGAACCAAAACTGGTTCGGCCCCAAAATAAAATTAGTTTGATTTTTAACTGAACCGCTTTACCAATTCGGTTCAGTTTTTCATGTCGAACCGAACCATGCCCACCCCTGGCTATAAGTGCTCAACAGGATGATGCTCTTGCCTCCATTCCAAGGGTTCATGCAGTTTTTGTTTCTTGGAAAGCTCCCCTAAGTGGTTGGGTGAAGTTGAATTCTGATTGTTCAGTTATGCAGCAACAAGGTAACGATGCCTGTGGGGGTCTTTTATACGTAATGATATGGAGAATTGATGTTAGGAATTGATTTGATTTTGTACATAATTATGTTTAATTGTGTTTTATTATTTTTCTTTTATGTATGACACCTCTCTTATATAAATAGAGGTTAACCGTCCTGTATACAACATATTCAGAAATATATACAGATAATATTCAGTCTCTCTATCCTCTATTTTCACTCCTAAAAAATATAAGTAATCTTTTAAAATATATTTACAACTTTATTTCATATATATGTATTTATGGTACATATATTTACCAATAAAATATCACCTACCAAGCATCCCATGCCACCTACTCTTCATACAGGGGTTCGTTATCACATTAATATTTTGTTTTTCATTCTTCTAACATAAGAAATTAAAATTGGGTAAGAACCTAAACCAAAATGGGAGTTTATTTTTCTACTTTACCAAAATTAACCCCCATTTTCGTCCCTCAAAGATTCATGTGTCATCACTTTAGTCTCTAAAAAAATTGTGTCATCATTTTGGTCCCTCAATCATTAAAAATGTCACAATGTTAGTCCTTCTGTCACCTTCTATCAAAAATCCCATTGACGAGGTCTAATGTGGCATGTCAAGTGCTTACATGGACCACTAAACACCACGTAAATATCCATGTGGCAATGCCACTTAAGCATTCACATGGTGCACATGTTGGCAGAAGGACTTATCTAATGATATGTGAAACTTTATAGGACTAAAGTGATAACACATTAATCTTTAAGGACTAAAATGATGTCAAGTGAATCTTTCAGGGACGAAATAGGGGTTAACTCATGATTTTATTTGTGTTCCAATGTAGTTCTGACTAATATAATTGTACTATTATAAATTATTTGCTCGCTTGATTTTGTCTAAGTTGGCTATTGATTTTTGTTCATTACAAATACATACACAACTGTCTTTGCAATACTAAGCCTCAAATCAAGTGAAACCCCAAGAATCACTAACCAATAAAACTAAAATAGAATTCAACAACCTAAATTCCAACCACAACATATAAACAAACCTCTGTTGGGAATTGTGGATACATCATGTAGTAGAAAAACAAAAATTCCCACCAAGGATCCATGCGAAAAGAGACCATAGTTTGTGTTTTTTAGTTTACCTCTTGAAGCGAGATAAAAAATAAATGACATGAATCACCAACACCGTAACAACGATGATATCTCTGTGGTATCCACACTAACAGACTCACGAACGTCCAACATTCGCAAAAAAGAAGTCTCATGTCTCTAACACAGTGCTAGCTGCTAATAGTAGAAAAACCTGTCACTCTCTCACTCACTGTTTCTGTAGGTGCGGCTAGGGTTCTGTTATGCGTGCTTAGCAACCCCTTTACCAGTACTATTTATAATAGTGACTGCCTTAAGTGAGTAACAGCAACAACAAAGTAAGCTATGTAACCCTAAACTCATCTATTATGAGTTTGGCCCACGCTTGAATCCCAGTCAAACTTGGATCCTTATTGCTCCAATTTAGTCTGCTCTATGTGTGTGATCTTGCAGGTTCTCTTAAAGTTGGCAACAATATTAAAATCTTATTTTAATATTATAAGTTGTGAGCGATCACTACAAGAAAAATCGTGATTTGCGAAGGATAAATCCACCGCAAATCACATACAATCCGCCGCAAATGATCCTTTTGGGGCAGATTTGCGGCGGATTCGTGACCATCGCAAAAAATGTCGTTGCAAATTTATTTGCGGCAAATTTTAATTTTTGCTGCAAATTTGAGGCGGATTATGCCGCCTCAAATCCGCCGCAAAATTTCTCCGGCAAGATACCGAAAACGTGACTAGAATGCCGGTAATTTGTGGCAGATTTTATCCGCTGGTAATTTGTGGTGGATTTTATCAGCCGGTAATTTGCGGTGGATTTTTATCCACCAGTAATTTGTGGTGGATTTTATCTGCCGGTAATTTGTGGCAGATTTTGGGGCGGAATTGCATTCGTTCATGCGTAATTTTGCGATGGATTTTGCGACGGATTTTTTTGCCACAAATTTTTGAATATTTTTAATATTAAAAAAGAATTGTTCAAAATCCATAATTATATTATTAATACATACAGCACTCAGATTTTAATTTCAACATGCCAATGCATTCAAAACAACACTCAAACATCAATTTTAACTTGTTAATACATTTAAGTAATCTATAAAACAAACATAATCCATACAAAGTTTCATCAAATACAAAGTTTAGCAAGAACTATCATAATCCTCAAACATCAATTTCAATCCATATGATCATTATCATTGTCATCTTCATGATCATCTTCAGTATCCTCATTGTCTTCTTCTATTGGTGGTTGTTCTTTGGCTTGGTGAGTGCCGCTGCTGCAAATATGATTTCATCATATTACCAAGCATTTGTTGTTGTTGAAGTTGGTATTGTTCAAATCGCATTCTCCACTCCGCCTCACGTTGTTGGTCACGTTGTTGGCTCCGTTGCTCCATTTGTTGTTTAATCTCCTGAACTCGATCCAACATCTCCTGCTGCAACTGCTCCTTCACCTGATTAACATATATAAATACAAATTCATTAATCATTCCACAAATAAATTATTTAACCTAAAATATGAAAAATGGAATGATTGAGTACATCCATCAATATTCTAAAAATCAATTAATAATAAAATATTACAACTATTACTTAACTTGATTAATAACGTGTTCAGGAACTTGACTCGATCTAGGCCTTGAGGAGGATGATTCTTCATGGTCATAGATAGATGCTTGAGAACCAAGACCATAAACACGCCCCTTTTTTACCCCGCCAACAGTCTGAATCCAAAGCTCACGACTGGTCAGTTGTGTACCAGATGCCCCTTCTTCATTGGAGCACTGAGAAGATTGTTCAGATTCCTTTGCTTTGAATTCCTCCTAAAGATGGAAATAAAAAAACTGTTATGGCTATTATTATAAGATGAGTTAATATTAAAATAAAAAATTCTAAGTTAAGAAATACTAACATATATATCCTGAGCTTTTGTAGAAACCCATGCAGTACGGTCTTCTTTCCTCAAATGTACGTGACGAAAGGTCTCATCAACTGTAGGCTCTCTACCCCAAGCCTTAGCCTGTAATAATGAGAAAATAAGTTAATAACAAAATAATAAAATATATTACTAAACAACTGACGATAATAGTTACCAATTTTTGCGCATGGGTGCCGGTAGAAATGCAACCACCTGTGTGCAAGCATCCACCAGTGTCAGAAGCACGATTCATCTTTGCTTGCTGACATTTCTCCTTATACACGCTACTAGCCCAGTGCCTGCATAAGTCTTCCCATATGCCTTCTCCAATCCAAAAAGGCCTTTCATTTAAGTTGCGTGCCTGCCCTAGTAAACCTGATAGTCTCTTCGAACTACGACTATTATATGTCTTTCGCATATGGTTATGATGCTGAGGCATCCACCAAATATAACCCTTCAAAAATATGTTATAAATATCAGGACAGTTAAAAAATTTTGCACTATTACAAGACAAACAAACATAATTAAATAGATAAAAAATGATACATTCTTGAAACTCTCGAAACCACATTTCTCTAGTATCCGTGGGTATTTCTCCCCAAGATGTCCAAGGTTGATTATACCTAGATCGTATAATCTTTGTTATGGCATCAGCAGCAGGTTTAGATGGCAGAAACCTACGATACAATTTAAAAAAGGAAATGTAAATATTCTCCATAAAAAAAAATTAAATGCGCATAACTATAAATAAATAACAAGTACTTGTACACATACCCAAAATCACCATCGGGCTCAGCAAATGTCTTGTTGCTTTGATTTGTTGCAGAAATGGGAATATTAGAATCACGGGTAGCCGGCGACTCACGTGTACCCGGTGACTCACAGGTACCCGGTGACGGGCCAATAGTAGGTGACTCAGAATCATACGATGTACCATGTAGTGAATGTGAAGTATGTGACAGACGCTGTGATCCAGGTGTGGGTATCATAATGTACTCAGAAGATGGTGGCTGAAGTAAACCTGTAGTGGGTAATATTGGATCTGGAGGTGGAGATGATCCTGATGTTTGCCCCCTAGGTGGCCTCCCTATATTGATCCTAAGACGTCGAGGTTGTTCCTTCTCCTTCTCCTTCCCTTTTCCCTTATCACCTCGTGATGATGACATCTACACAAATAATAAAAATATAATGTAAATAAATTCCAAACACAACACAATAATTAATGTATAACTAGTAACTATAACATATTAATATAATTCTATACTCACAGTTATGAGGAAACATTATCCTCATCACTATTTGTTTCATATTCATGATTGGAAGATGTTTCATCATCGTCGTCATTAAAACTTTGCTCATCTTCATCATTTTCATCCCAATCTACTAGAACCAACATCTTGAACTATATCAAAAACCACATTAGTGTCTTGCAAATGGTCAATGAGATCCACATCAACAATTGGATCCACAGGAGTCATAGTATCATCTTGAAATGCAATTTCTTGAGCACTTTCAATTTCAACTCGACCTCTTGCCTTAGTCTTTATTACCACCAACCATTAGACCTTATCCTTTTTCTTTCCAGGGAAAGGAACGTAATACACTTTTCTTGCAGAGGAAGCAAGGATAAAAGGATCAAACCTCTCATATCGTCTAGTGTGTCGAACCTCGACAATCTTATAATCTTTGTGAACTCTTGTACCTCTATTAATCATAGGATCAAACCATTCACATTTAAAAAGAACAACTTTTTTTTTTGGTTCCCCAGGATATTCTAACTCAACCACATCTTTTAGTATTCCATAATAATCATTTTCATTTTCACCATTAGTTGAGCCTTTAACACACACGCCACTATTGATTGTTTTCTTCCCATCTGACCAAACATCTGTGTGAAATTTATATCCATTGACAAAATATATTGGCCAAGATGTCACACATCTACTAGGCCCCCATGCCAAATCATGCAAGTAAGAATTATTCACCATATTTTGTGGATTGTGAACCTAGAAAAAAATATAGTTAATGTTAATGATCTAAATCATATATAATGATTGGGATCAACAATTTAGTAATGTTTAAATACTTATATAACTTTTGAACCACTCTATAAAATCTGCATTTATTCTTTCATTTGAATGTTCCTCAGGAATGTTGAAATGTTGTAAAAAAACACTAAAAAATTAAAAGTTTATGATTTGATTGTTAGTTAGCAATACATTTGAAATTTAAACTTAACTTATTAGTATCACTTACTTGAGGTATGGTTCAACTTCTTCACAATTTAGCAAGATGTGCAATGTCGCATTTCATCTCAAAGATCATTTAGCCATTGTATTTTTGATGTTCCATAACCTAGGCCAGGTTGATTAAAAATTGACAAAGTCGATTCCATTGACATATTTTCATCTGTATCATCATTTCGTCCAACTCTAGTTCTCATTGACTTAACATGAGGCTCAAAGTAAAATGAACAGAAATGAGATATCTCTTGAATCAAATAAGCTTCACAAATAGAACCTTCAACTCGAGCTTTGTTCTTAACTGTTTTCTTTATCTTGTTTAAGTACCTCTCGAACGGATACATCCATCTGTATTGAACTAGGCCACCTACTCTTGCTTCATAAGGTAAATGGACTGGTAAATGTTCCATGGAATCAAAGAAACCCGGTGGAAATATCCTTTCCAATTTACACAAAATCACCGGAATGTTCTGTTCCATTTGAAGCATGTCTTTTTCCGTCAAAGTCATTGAGCACAAGTCTCTAAAAAATTGACTCAATTCAGTCAAGGGCTTCCAAATTTGATCTGGCAACAAAGAAAAACCAATTGGAAGCAAACTCTCCATAAACACGTGACAATCATGACTCTTCATCCCAGACAATCGTAATTGATTCATGTCCACACATTTGGCTAAGTTTGAAGCATAACCATCTGGCATTTTTAAATGTTGCACCCATTCACAAATAATTTTCTTTTGCTCTTTTGTAAAAGTATAATTAGCCTTTGGTTTCATGATCTTACCATTTGGAAAATCAATAAGCTCCAATTCTGATCATTGACAATATTCTTTTAAGTCCATTCTTGCCTTGATATTATCCTTTGTTTTGCCCTTAACATCCATAACAGTGTTGAATATGTTATCAAAGACATTTTTCTCAATATGCATGACATCCAAATTATGCCTAATTAAATTATCCTTCCAATATGGTAACTCCCAAAATATGCTCGCTTAGTCCAATTATGATAAACACCATACCCATGGTGTTTGCACAACCGCATTTCGGTTATTTTACTAAAGACACTAACAATCTCACTTAATTCATGTCCGGATAATCTTGGTGGAGGCAAATCACACCACAGCTTTTCTTCTTAAATGCATTTTTGTTTCTTCTAAACATGTGATCAACATGCAAGAATTGACGATGACAAATCAAACCATGAATTTTTCCCCCATGTTTCAAAGTGAATGCCTTTGTTTGATCCATGCAATATGGACATGCTAATTTACCAGCAGTCATCCATCCAGACAACATTCCATATGCTGGAAAGTCATTTATTGTCCACATCAATGCCGCCCTCATCATAAAATTTTGTTTGCTTGACATGTCATAAGTTAAAACACCCGCCCATAAAATTTTCAGTTCATCGATTAATGGTTGTAAATAAACATCAATCTTGCTCTTGGGATTGTTAGGGCCGGGAATAATGCATGTTAGGAACATGTATGGGGCAGTCATACACAATTCTGGAGGCAGATTATATTGAGTGACTATCACAGGCCAACAAGAATAAGGAGAAGCAGATTGATTGTATAGAGTGAAACCATCAGCACACAAACCAAGCCTAACATTTCTAGGATCAATTGCAAATTCAGGATATGTCCTATTAAAATGCTTCCATGCTTCACCATCGGATGGGTGAGACATCTCCCCCAACTTCCTATTATTTTCAGCATGCCATCCCATGTGTGCAGATGAGCTTATAGAGGAATACAATCTCTTGAGCCTAGGAATAAGAGGTAAATAATGCATTCTTTTCACCGGAATGTCATTGTTATTTCCATTACTGGTTTTACAAAGTTCGTATCTTTCAGCACCATAAAACCTACATTGTCTGGCATTGTCATAGTATAACATACAACCATTTACACAACAATCTATTTTTCTTGAAGCAAACCCGAGTTTAGAAGCCAATTTTTTTGTTCTATAGTAATTTAGAGGAATTCGTGATCCTGGAGGAGCAACCTCTCTTAATATCTCCATAAATGAATCAAAGCACGCATGCGTTACATTATAATCAGATTTGAGGCTTAACATTCGAACTGCCAAGGATAACTCAGAATGAGTTTCGCAACCAGAGCCATAATGGTTGACTTGAAGCATTTAATAGATCATAAAACTCTTCGGCCTCTGGATGTGGAGGCTCCTCAACACTCTGTTGAAAACAACTCCTAAAATCCCCAAATTCTGTTCCAGCCGCATCACAAACTATATTTTGATATCTATCAACCACGTCTTCCTCCTCTAATATAGGACTACTAGCAGTGTTTACATCAAAGTTTATATCTACACTAATTGGATCAGGCTCTTCCTCTCCATGATCTGTCCAATATCAATACCTAGGTTTGAATCCTTTTTTATACAAATGAATTTTCACAATCTCAAGTTTCAACAATTTCCCACTAAAACACATCAAACATGGACACCGAATTGTTCCTTCACTTAAGTAATGAGAAGATCGACATGCATAATTCACAAACTCTTCAACTCCACGTACAAAATCTTGTGTAAGTCCTCTATGACCCGAATGAGTCCTATTATACATCCATCTACGATTTTCTGGAACTACCATTTTCTGCAATTATAATTTTACACTTAAATCAAAATACAAAAATGTAAAATGCATAACATATGTTGCATAATTAATATATTTTAAAATTATATTTGTATAAATATTTCAATCCAAACAACTATTATCTCCAAAATCTTAAAATCTCTTGACATGGTATGACCCTATCCCATTCAAGAAGAAACCTTTACAGCACTTGATTGATAGTACTCTTAAAAATTATACATCATATACTTGACAAAATTTTGACAGCATTTCCCATTGGTCTCCAAGTACACGACTAGAAAGTGGTGACATCTACCACGATCAAGTGTGCACTCAGAGAACAAAAGGAAATGTTGCACAATAAAATTTCATCAAGTATATGGTATGAAATTTAATGAGTAACTATAATCAAGTGAAGTAAAAGTTTCTTCCTAAACTGTCCAAATTGGACAATTCAAGATTCAATACAATGAACACTTCCTTCAAAGAGTACGTGTGCTCACTAATATTGAATCTCAAACGGGAAACTAAGGCTTCGCACAGTATTACGATTTATCATATGCATCAAATATATTACAAAGATAACAATACTAGGCAGAGTTACAGTACATTGCAATAATGAAATTCAAATTGATTATAGAGATATATTTTTGAAATCCAGTCCTGACCATGTGATCAAATTCTAAATCTTCAAGTCATAATCTACAAATTACTCATCTTTTCAGCAAACAAATCATTGGTTCAAACACTAAATCAATGAACAGAGCAAGCAATTAACAGTGGGGTACCTACTTGGTAGGTGGGCGGACTGCTGGAGGTGTGGAGCAGTGGTGGCCGGTCGGATCGCAGGTGCAGCGGGGTCGGGGGGTCGCAGACGGCGGTGCGACGCAGATGGTGGGTCGCCGGTGCCGGTGCGCAGGTGCAGCGGGGTGCGGGTCGCAGGTGCCGGTGCGGGTGCGTGGGTCGCAGGAGCAGCGGGGTCGCGGTCGCCGGTGCCGGTCGCGGGGTGCCGGTTGCGGCGCGGGTGCTGGTCGCGGCGCGGGTGCTGGTTCGGGTCGGCGGTGAGGCGCGGGTTGCGGGTCGCCAGGTTCGGTGGCTCACGTGGGTCGCGGGTCGGCGGTCGGTCGCGGCGAGTAATGGAGGTCACCGGACGGTTGAGGGAGAGGAGGAGCTGAAGGAAGAAGAAATAGATTCGGAAAAATGAAAATGGAAGAAGACCAGAGGAGGTAGATCTAGTTTTTGCGGCGGATTTTTTGCGGCAAATTTTTTCGCCGTAAAATTAATTTTAAATTATTTTCACCATTTTTTTATTAGTTTTATATTTTGCGGCGGAACAATTCGCCACAAAATTTATTTTAAATTGTAGTTTATTTTTTGCAGCAGTTTTTTTTGCTGCAAATATTTTTTATAAATTTTTTACTAATTTTTTTACGTAATATCTTTTGCAACGAATTTTTCCGCCACAAAATTTGTTAAACGCAACTTTTTTGCGGTGGATTATTCCGCCAGCAAGGAATTTAAAAAATTTTATGATTTTTTTTATTAGTTTATTAATTTTGCGGCAAAATTCATCCATCATAATTTATTATATTATAATTTGCGGCGGATATTTGAGGCGGATTTATCCGCCGCAATATTTTAAAAAAATTTTATTCAGTTTGCGGTGGATATTTCTGCCGCAAAACTTTTTTTACCAACTGCTGCAGCATTTCACGATGAAATTTTACGCCAGAAAATTTTTGCAGCGGCCAATTCGTCGCAAAAATCCACCACAAATTTATCCGTCACAAAATTCGCCTCTAATTGAGACGGATCATAATCCGCCGCAACGCCTTTCGCAATTGCGAAGGATGCGAATCCACCGCAAAAAATCTGTCGCAAATTTGCTATTTTCTTGTAGTGGATATCTAGCAACACATCGCTGCTACCCAAGTAATGAGAATGTCAGTGATTTGACATAACCTTTCTGTGACTAATGTTTCCGTGTAGTTTAGTCCTTTTGTCAAGATATCTAGATTGAACACAAGGCATGGAATGCGTCACCTTTGTATAGTTCAATCCTTCGTTTCCTGATACTCGAGTAGACTTTGTAATAACAAATAAGATCAATATCTCATATTGACTCATTTGAGCATGGTCATGCATTTCTCAGTCTCACTCAATCAAGGGGCCCTAAGATATCACTCGTGTTTTGTAGGAGTGGCAAATTCCATTTAGGTCACTCACATCCCTCTGCATGACTCGCGGTATATCCAATAACCAACTTTATAATCACCTTGTTACAGATGACGTTTGATGGCATTAAAACACACAACTTCTCATGTAGGAATCATAGTGATTTCAAGTCAAAGGACAACATACACCATTGTCACTATGAGAATCACTTATGACACTCACGTAATGATCCATGTAGTGTTCTCATGGCGGGTCAGTCCGGTACATCATTACTCTAATATGTACCCATGTGAAGACTTGATATCTCATATCCATGACCCGTGAGATGTGGTCATCAGTCTACACACATACTAGTTTTAATGCATTATTGTTGTCCTAATTAACAATAATACTTGACTAGGGACATTTAAGAATAGTATTCTAATTTTATCCAATAGGATCTCATGATCAAGTCATCCATTTGATGTCCTATAGCATCAAACTTACTATTCTAAGAACTTTATTATGTTTATCATAAATAACATAATAAATGAAATGCCTCATATATTAAAAATAGCATAATACAATGTATGTAAGTATTGTAAAAAATATTAGCCTCTAGGGCATACACCAATAACCTCCAACACAAATCCTACCATAAATAGAGAATCGATTGACTAGAACAACATGCCCCTAATCCCCAAAAGCAAATAAAACCCTACATGTTTCAAGCTAACACAACCACAACACCTCCTTCAACTCAAACACCAACACAGTAACTCGAAAACAACCACAAAACTTATGCCTTTTGTACATCACATAGAACAGAGAAGCCAAAATCACTTACCTTGAAACGCATCACCCGTAGCAACCTCTAAAAAAAATCTCCACCCTTAAATCAACCGAACCAACAAAGAAAGAACCAAAAGCCAACATCAAACCACCTATAAACATTAACCAAACATCAAACCACCAATAAACGTTAACCACCACTTGCTCAGGCTACCATTCCCACTGTGCGGTACCACAATGAACCACTCTTCACCCCCAACATGTTCAATCAAGCCTAGAAACCACCCAAACCCATATACCCCTCTGACAGAGACCCAATCCCCAATAAACAAAACCCATGAGCCACCCACAACAGCACCCAACAAAGACCACAAATGCATAACCCCTACCATAACCATCATGTCAAGTAAAAAGAAAAAACAAAGAGCTAACCTTCATTTTCGTCCTTCAAAGATTCATGTTCATCATTTTAGTCCCTCAAAGATTCACGTGTCGTCACTTTAGTCCCTTAAAGATTTACATGTCGTCAGTTTAGTCCTTCTGCCAGCATGTGCACCATGTGGATGTTTACGTGGGCATTGCTACATGGATTCTTTCGTGGCATTTAACAGTTCATGTAAGCACTTAACATGCCACGTCAGACTCCGTTAAAGAGTAATTACACAATTTGGTTTATAAAAGATGCATGTTATGTACCTTTGGTCCTCGAAACTGTACATGTGCACACTTTAGTCCCCAAAGTTGAGAAATGACCAACAATTTAGTCCCCTGAGGTCATAAACACCAACTAACAAAAGGGTGAACTTGTTGACCATTTCATAACTTCAGAGACTAAATTATTCACACACATACTTTCAGGGACAAAAGGCATACAACGTGCATCTTTTAGGGACCAAATTGTGTATTTACTCCTCCTTTAAATTAGTTTCTAACAGAAGGTGACATAAGGACTAATATGGTATTACTTTCAATGATTGAGGCACTATAATGATAATACAAATATTTGAGGGACTAAAGTGATGACACATGAATCTTTGAGGGATAAAAATGGAGGTTAAATAAAAAAAAACCACGTCTTTGTTAATTGAACTCCAACTGGCAACATTCTTTTTTCTTTTTAGGTGGAAACAGTTGCCTTGTCATTCTAGTCGCATGTCATTGATATCGTTGCTCTTTATATATAACTAAAATAAGTTAACAATAATATTATTTTCATAAAAAATGTTAAACTTACACCTTATTTTCTACTCTCATACTCTACACCTTTTTCATGGTGAAAAGGAAGAAAGAAGAGAAAAAATAAGGTGTAGGAACAACATTATTGTATTTACAAACTATTTTCATTACACCATTCTTACACTATTTCTGTTCACATAATAAAACAAGAAAAAGCACTCATTCCGACACACTCTATCTTTATTTTGCAATAAAGAAAAGTGTAAGCATGGTGTAGGAATATTAGTGTGCAAATAACAAAATCCATATGTTAAACTCTCTTAATTAGTTCAGATGAAGGTGACTATCCCAAACCAATATGAAAATTTAATAGTTCACTATTAAATCATTTAATAGGTAAAGATCACAATGAATTTAGATTAAATTAAGAGTAAATCAACCCTTACTTATTCACTTTAGAAACAAATTCACTCTACAGGAGTATTTTGTTTTTTCAAAAACATTGTCGCAATGCCCTTCTCGGTATGGCACAATGCAAAGCAGCGAATTGTTAAATTTTGGGTTGATACCTTAATTGGTTATCATAATAAAGTTGAGGTATTTTGAACATCACTTTTCTCCATTTATTGCAAGGTATTTTGTGTATCTTTGGGATTTGAGTATGAGTGATATGAGACTACTTTTGAATACTTCATAATATTTCCTTAGCAACTCTAATTTTCTTACATCATTTTTCTCTCGCATTACTTTTTACATTACTCCACATACCATTGATTCATCACTTTCTCCTCATTACTTTCTATTCAAAAATGATGTGAAAATGAGTGTATATGAAAAAATGATGTATGAACATCATTTTTCTTTCCTTAGTAAAATTTGGTTGTCACCTTTGTCCATAGATAAACAATACTATATAAAAAAAAAAGGTCACTTGCGACAAGTTTTGTGATAGAATTCCGACAAAATAGCAACGAATTTCATATGACAAAATTAAACTTACAATGATATTATTTTCATAAAATAAGTTATATATAACCTTTTTGGTGGAAACAGTTGCCTTGTCATTCTAGTGGCGCGTCATTGATATCGTTGCTCTTTATATATAACTTAAATAAGCTAACAATAATATTATTTTCATAAAAAATGTTAACTTACACCTTATTTTTTTATGCTTATACTTTACACCTTTTTACGGTAAAAAGGAAGAAAGAAGAGAAAAAATAAATTTTTCTCCCTTTTTTCCTTAAAAGGAATGTGTAGAGTGAAAGTGTATTAAATGAGGTCTAGGAACAACATTATTGTATTTACATACTATTTTCATTATACTATTTTTTACACTATTTCCATTTAAATAATAAAACAAGAAAAACACTTATTCCAACACACTCTCTTTATCTTTATTTTGCAATAAAGAAAAGTTTAAGGATGGTGTAGGAATTAATATTTGTGTGCAAATAACCAAATCCATAAGTTAAACTCTCTTAATTAGTTCAGATGAAGGTGACTATCCCAAACCAATATGAAAATTTAATATTTCACAATTAAATTATTTAATAGGTAAATATCACAATAAATTTAGATAAAATTAAAAGTAGATTAACCTTTACCTTTTCACTTTAGAAACAAATTCACTCTAAAAAAATAATTTTTTCACAAAATATTGTCATAATATCCCTCTCGATATGGTGCATGCAAAGCGGCAAAATGATAAATTTTGAATTAATGCCTTAATTGGTTATCATACTAAAATTGAAGTATTTCGTAAATCACTTTTCTCCATTTATTGAGTGATGAAGAGTGTAGATAGTGTTTAAAAAAAATATTGTCAAATATTTTGGGTTTCTTTGGGATTTGAGTTGGAGTGATGTGAGACTACTTTTGAATACTTCATAATGTTTCCTTAGTGAAATTCGGTTGTCACCTTTGTCCATGGATAAACTTTACTATCAAAAGAAAAAGAGGGTAGTTTTGTGATAGAATTCCGACAAAACAGCAACGATTTTCATATGACTAAATTAAACTTACAATAATATTATTATTTTTTAAAAAATTATATATAACCTTTTTGTGGAAACAGTTGCCTTGTCATTCTAGTCCCACGTCATTGATATCGTTGCTCTTTATATATAACTGAAATATGCTAGTAATAATATTATTTTTATAAAAAATGTTAAACTTACATCTTATTTTTTACACTCATACTCTCTACTTTTTTATGGTAAAAGGAAGAAAGAAGAGAAAAATGAAATTTTCTCCCTTTTTACCTTTAAAGGAATGTGTAGAATGAACGTGTAGAAAATGAGGTGTAGGAACAACATTGTTGTATTCACATACTATTTTTATTATACCAATATTACATTATTTCTATATACATAATAAAATAAGAAAAACACTCATTCCAACACGTTCTCTCTATCTTTATTTTGCAATAAAGAAAAGTGTAAGCATGGTGTAAGAATATTGGTGTGCAAATACAAAATTCATAAGTTAAACTCTCTTAATTGGTTCAGATGAAGGTGACTATCCCTAACCAATATGAAAATTTAATATTTCACTATTAAATCATTTAATAAGTAAAGATTACAATGAATTTAGATTAAATTAAGAGTAGATCAATCATTACTTATTCACTTTAAAAACAAATTCACTTCAAAAGATCATTTTTTTTTTCAAAAACATTGTCGCAATGTCTCTCTTGGTACGGCTCAACATGAAACAACGAATTCTTACAAATTAATGTAAGAGTGAAAAGAGTCACAACCAATCAATTTATGCATTGAAAATGGAATAGTTCAATTGGATACTTAAGAAATGGTCTACGTTTCAAAGTTCAGGGTCTACTAAATGACATATATGATTTAAAAAAATTTCTTGTTAAGAAGTATTATCAAAATGTGTTTCTATTAAATTTGAGGTCCTTAACTGATAAATTTTAAATTTGATGTCTTAATTAATTATGAATTATCATAATAAAGTTGAGGTATTTTGTACATCACTTTTCTCCATTTATTGAGTGATGAAGAGTGTAGATAGTGATATATATATATATTGTCAAGTATTTTGGGTGTCTTTAAGATTTGAGTCAAGTGAGACAACTTTATTTCCTAGTGAAATTTGGTTGTCACCTTTGTCCATGGATAAACATTACTATAGGAAAAAAAAAATAAAAAGGTCACTTGCGACAAGTTTTGTGATAGAATTCCGACAAAATAGCAACGAATTTCATATGACTATTTGACGGAATTTAAATTTTAAACGGACTTCTAATGGGAACCCTATTCACAAAAATATGGCTTGTAGCAAATCTTATATTTGTGGCAAATCCATAAAAAAAACCTCAATTTTGACAAATTGGCAATGAATATAATAATTTTTTGGCAGATGCTACGTTGATAAAAATTTAAATAATTTTTTTGACCGATTTTGCCATTAATGTAAAATAATGAATGGCCTATATATTCAATCACTGAATCCATTTGAAGAAAGAACATTAGCAGAGAGGTACCAAATCATGCATTGGTTTGTAACATATATATTCAAACTAGCAACCAGCTCGGGCAATTCACGGTTTTTTATTTATATAAATTCCAATGTCTTTAAATTATATTTTATTAAAAGTTTCGACATGTGTAAATTTGATTAAGCAAAATTGGAAATAGAGAATTAATTTTTAGAAATTAATTAAGTAGATTTTATTTACAATTGATATATATGGAGAGGAAATAGGATAATAGCACAAATAGGAAAAATAAAGAAAATTAACATAAACAAGAATTAATGTAGAGGAAAGGACACATGACATAAGGAGAAAGAGACTACCATAAAAAATTAAGTGATTTCTCTAGTACCTAAGAAAATGGGAGGGTTCCAGTACCCTCCGTAGGTGGTCCAATATGATTGAAACACATGTATCATAACCCTAGTCATATCCACATCAATTATTTATTAATGAAGGATCTGTTAACTTATTTATTTGTTGAATAACCCTTAAGGACTTAATTAAAATTTTTAATCAGATTTATGAACTTAATTGAAAATCATCAAAAACACTTTTACCATATTCTTTTTTTACGAAAACAAAATTAAATTGAGATCTCTATATCCCAATTTTGAGCCTGTAAAAGAACCCTAACACATGGAAAAACCCTAATCCTTGTAGAAGAATATGCAATTGAAATCACCCAACAACATCAATCTCATTGAGTTCTCCCAAATCACCTTCCACCTCAAAAATTGGGATATACCATTTATGAATGACCGAAAGAGAACCAATATCGGCATGAGGAGCCTTTTCTTATAACTGCAGTGACATTAAGGTATATCATGGTGTTGGAGGTGAAAATAAAGATTTGGCAATTCGTCGGTTGGATGATGGTTTGAAAAAAAAATTTCTAAGTATTGAGCCGACAGAAATGCTAAATGATGAATTCGACAGAGGTATTGAATAGGGGGATTCTAATGTAGCAATTAAGTATTGATGTCGAACAGAAGAATAATTTGACAGAAAGATTGCATTGCGTCGATAAAGAATGGTCAAAGCTTAAGTGCTGGTTCTGTCGGAAAGTAGGTATATGCTGGTGGCATAACTGCCAGGATGTGTTGGAATTTTAGGATGTTAGTTATTTTGTAATTTTATCTAAAAATCTCAGTAGTCACGATGTAAAAAAAGGAGGTTATTTGCTTATACATAATCCTAACATCTCAACTCGAGCAGATTAAAGGATTCTGATCCAAGTATGACTTCCCTTTACATTTCAAGTCATTTACATTAATGCAATGTTCTTTTAAATTCATTTACTTTTCAGTCTTATTCTTTAAATTTTCTTTACATTTCTTTGCACTTTTACTTGTTTTTTCTGTACTATTTTCCTTTTAAATTCTGCACTTTAATTTTGCACCATTTACACGCTTTTAGTTAATTTTCTGCATTCTTAAATTCCTGCTCATTTCCTTTAAATTTCTTTAATCTTTTCAAAGTTTCTTTTCTGCATTTTCTACCTATTTATTTCAAATCTCTTAAAATCCTTTTATTTACTATTAAAACCATTTTTTAAAACGAGATTACCACATAACTCGAAACCCACATTCATTTGATTTTTATTATTTGTTTATTGGAATTGTTACCAAGCCTTTAAACCAAAATTCCACTTAAACAAATTGACACGCCCAGTGGGACGAGTTCAGAGTAACTTGTAGTGTCATAGGAAATGGTTTTATGCGTTTAAGAAGTGAAAAATTTATTTACTCTTCTCAAAATACGCAAACCATGAGTAATGTAAGTAGTCAGGCGTCGAATATACCTTCGACGACCGTTACTGTGCCACCCTCGACCGTTGCTAGTACCGGTCTGGTGCAGGATATTATAGCAACTGGTGCTCTCAGGAGTAATCCAGTAGCAGAACAAGTGTTACCTGGAATGACTCAGCCATCACCGAGTCAGCCAAGTAACCAAAGCATAATAAACTCAAATTCGAGGTTTTGTGCCCCAATATGGGTTGCATCGAATTATGTGCCTCCTGTCATGGCACAAATAGGACTTGGCTCCACTTTGGCCAATACTGTCGGCCAACCAGTGGTTTTACAAGGCCAACCACAGATAAGTTCGGCCTTGGCAAGTTTTGGTAGCCAAGGAGTAGGGGTTGCAGGTACAAGCAACCCATCTCTCTTTCGACAAGAAAGATTGAATTTAGGACCAGTTTTCTAAATATGTCGAAAGATAATCCCCAAAGTGTAACAGGGCCAACTATATATTCTTTGGCCAACTTTCGACAACAAATGGACGAAAGCAACCATGACATGGTGCATATGTTCACTCAGCAAATGGGTGCCGTGATTACGCCAATCATGGAAAATACGAATAATGTTTGCAGCGCATTAGCACAGCAAATGGCAAGGCTAAACCAAGCATTGGGAGTAGGTGATTTGGCCAATGACAATACTCAAGGAGTCCAGCCTGGGTAAATAGAGAAATGGTTGCACCTTAGGTAAATATGGGATAGAATCAACAAAACTTAGATCAACCTGGGCAAAATGATCAGCCACGCTTGGAATATGGAAATGTCTATGTGCTGCATCGAGGAAATGAAGATCAAATGGCTAGAAATGATGTAGCCATGAGATTGCTTCGACAAAATCTTGGGGGGCACCAAGTGGTTGAACAAAATGTAAACCAAGTAGTGGAACAAGTGCTGAATAGATTTGATTTCAATGTTGGCTGATGTGTGTGAAATAACATCATGTTTTGTTCTTGTTTTGCATGCATTCTTGGGCATTTTAGGCATTTTAGTTTCTCTTTTGGTTTGTTTTTCTCTTAGTTCGGATAGCTGTAATATTTGTAGTGTTGTTGTGCAGGATTGGTGCTCAATTGGTCTCCAAATAGATGAAAAGTTTGCCTGATTAAAGTTGGAGTTTTATGGATAGCAAAAATGTGCAAAAAGACTATTCCAGAGGGATCCACGGCCTGCCCGTGGATCAAACCACGGCCATGGATCGAGTAGCATTTGAAGAAGCATGACAGAAATTACAGAGAGTTCCACGGCCAGGCCGTGGAACCAACCACGGCTGTGGAACTCAAATGATCCAGAACTGACTTTTTGGCAGCAAGATCCACGGCCGTGGATCGCAGTGCGCAGCAGTTTTGAAGTTTTTATTTTTATTTCTTTTGGGGGCTTTTTACCCAATTAAAACCTTTGGTTATATATAGATGTTCTGAATACAGTTGGGGGGTTCTAATTTTGTTTGCAAGGAGGCACATTGGAGGTTTTGGTTTTTGATCTTTCTTCCCTCTTCTCTATTAGATTACGGGTTTAGATGTTTATGAATATGTTTTCTTATTTCTTCTTCTCTGTGTCTGAGTAGTTTCTTTTGTTTCTAAGATTGACCAATGCCCATTGATACATTGATAATGATTAATTGACTTTGTTTTTCCTTTTATTAATCTTGAATGTTCTTTGATTCAATCTTTATTGCTTTTATTCATGTGAATTTGCTGGCCACTTATTTGCATCTCATAGGCATTTAGCGACGCACTGAGAGGTGAACCTAGGTGTTGGAACCATAAGAATTGAACTTAAAGTCTAAATCACGAGAGTAGTTTTAGCCTTTCGAGGATTCAATAAATTACCACAAATTGTAATGGGTTCAATTTAAATTCAATTACCACGAGAGTAAGAATTGGTTTAATTGGGCACGGATCTTGTATCTTGAGAAAGAACATTAACTAATTTAGGATAATTCACCTTTAATTGAATTTCAGATTTAATAAAAGGGTTGTCAATTAGGATTTATCTTGTATCATTGTGGTATCCCAATCTTGGAAGCTTTCTTGAATCTGAAAAACCCCTTCTTGATAACTTGCTATTTTTGTTATAAATTCTACATTTTGAATTTTATTTATTTAATTGCTTTGTTACTACGTTCTTCTTAATCAACAATTAAATTCCCTTTTGTTTAATTTAATTGAATTAATTAATTAATTAGTATTCATAGATACAGTCCCTGTGGATTCGATCTTTTTATTACTTGATGACGAAACCGTACACTTGCAGATTTCACGCATCAAGTTTTTGGCGCCGTTGCTGGGGACTGTGTTTTTGTTGAATATTAGTTTAATTTTTAATTTAATTATTTTAAACCTTTTTCTTTTATTTGGTTCTTACGTTCTTGATTTCTCTTTGACTCTCTGTAGGTAATTTCTCTTATTTATGCAAAGTACTAGACGTTCTGGGACTCTTATTAAAGCAGATCTTGAAATTGAAAGAAATTTACGTAGAAGGAGAAGACAACAAAGGCAAAGAGTAAGAGAAATATCTGAACCAACACTTGTCATGGCAGCAGGTGAGGATAATAAACCGTTAAAAGAGTATGCAGCCCCTAATGCTCGGGGTTTGCGATCTGGAATTGCTCGGCCAGACATCGAAGCTAGGCACTTCACCATACCTCCTGCCTTACTATCTATGATAAGGCAGAACCAGTTTGGAGGATTGCCGTCAGAGGATCCTAATGATCATGTGGATATGTTCTTGGAGTTCTGTGAGACCCTCAAGATCGAAGGCGCCTCTGTTGATGCTATTCGTCTCCGCCTGTTTCCATTATCTTTGAGAGATCGAGCTAGAGCTTGGTTGAAGTCCGTTTTGACTGAGATGATAACTACGTGGGACCAATTGGAGCAAGCCTTTTTGGATAAATTCTTTCCACCTTCTAAGACTGCTCACCTAAGGACCCAAATCACAAGCTTTGTTCAGAAAGATGGCGAGTCATTGTCAGAAGCTTGGGATAGATATAAGGATTTGCTAGAAGCCTGCCCACACCATGGGTTAGAGAAATGGTTGATCGTCCACACCTTCTACAATGGTTTGGAATATTCTTCAAAGGTGTCTCTTGACTCCGCAGCTGGTAGAGCTTTGATGAATAGAAGGCTCACAGAAGCTTATGGGATAATTGAGAGTGTAGCTTCAAATCATTACCAATGGGCTAATGAAAGAGGCCACAACCCGAGAAAGATTTCGGGAGGTAAGTTTGAGGTAGATGGTGTTGATTTAATTATGTCAAAATTTGATTCTTTGAATAAACGTTTTGATATGCTTGAAAAAGCTCATCTTAATGCCATAAGTGCCTCTAACAATTTTTGTGAGATTTGTGGAGCATAGGGACATATAGGAGCTAAATGCCAAGTCGGAATCGGATCCTCGCATGGTGTACCGGTGGAGCAAGTGGAATCATGCCATAATTTCCATGACTTTAACCAAAAGGGGAGGAATGATCCGTATTCTCAAGCTTACAACCCTGGTTGGAGGTCACATCCTAACTTCTCTTACCGGAATAGTCAGTACCAAGCTGGGCAAGGTAATGCTAAACCCTCTCCTGGAGTCCCACAGGTACAGAAATCTAGACTTGAGTCTCTTCTTGAGAATTTTGTTGAGAGCCAGTCGAAGCAAAATGAGGAGTTTATGCATCATGGGCAAGTTGTGACTAAGGCAATTAAAGAGTTGTCAGCTAAGGTTGACAATTTAGCTATTCATAATAAGATGTTGGAAACCCAGATTGCCCAACAAAAAAACACTTCTCTTAGGCAGCAAGGTAAGTTTCCTGGTCAACCTGAAGTCAACCCAGGCAATGAACATTGTAAAGCTGTGAGTTTGAGGAGTGGAAAGAAATTAAAGGATTCCTTGGGTAAGGGGGAGAGTGAAAAAGATAAGGGAATTGAGAACCAAGAGACTAAGACATAGCCCTTAGAAGAGGAGGACACTACTGAGAATGTGTCTAAGTATGTACCCCTGAACCTTACTAACCCCCGGTTCCCTTCCCTCAAAGATTGGCTAAGGCGAAGTTAGATAGCCAGTTTAGAAAGTTCTTAGAGGTTCTTAAGAAATTGTATATTAATGTACCCTTCACTGAGGCGTTGAAACAAATGTCTACCTATGCTAAGTTTCTTAAAGACATATTGTCTAATAAGAGAAAGCTCGAGGAATATGAGACAGTAGCTTTAACTAAGGAGTGTAGTGCCTTAATTCAAAATAAATTACCTCCTAAGTTAAAAGATCCAGGTAGCTTCTCTATTTCCTGTTTGATTGGCAACACTAACTTTAATAAAACTCTGTGTGATTTGGGAGCTAGTGTTAGTCTTATGCCCCTTTCTGTGTATAAGAAGTTGGAAGTGGGAGAGCTAAAACTCACAATAATCTCACTTCAATTGGTGGATCGATTCGTCAAGTACCCTGTAGGCATCTTGGAGGATGTTCCTATCTATGTTGGTAAGTTTTTCATACCTGCTGATTTTGTTGTGCTTGAAATGGAGAAGGATTCCCAAATCTCCATTATTCTTGGTAGGCCTTTCTTAGCTACTGCTGGTGCTATAATTGATGTTAAAAATGAAAAATTATCTTTAATTATTGGTGATAATAAGGTTGAGTTTGATATTTCTAAATCTATTAAACAACCTTCTTTTGAGGACTCTTGTTACAAGATTGATTTATTGCACCAAGTGGTGGAAGAAGAGTCCACCAATGTTCATATGGAAGATCCATTGGAGAGATGCTTGGTTGGTGGTGGCTGTATTGATTCTGGAGGAGAGGTTACTGAGTATGCCCGCTTGTTGGAGGCAACCTCAAAAATTCCTCCTTGCAAAGCCAAAGTGGAAAAGCTTAAGCCAAAGCCTAAGTCTGAAGACTGGAAAGAGGAAAAGGCTCCTAAGGTAGAACTTAAAACTCTTTCTTCTACTCTCAGGTATGAGTTTCTTGGTCCCAACTCTTCTTATCCTGTCATTGATAGTGCTAGCTTGAATGAGTTAGAGACTGAGAAATTGCTTAGGGCTCTTAGGATGCATAGAAAGGTCATAGGATATACTCTTGATGATATTAAAGGCATAAATCCTTCCTTTTGCATGCATAGAATTTTGATGGAACCTGACCATAAACCCTCTGTTGAGCATCAACGTAGGTTGAATCCCAATATGAAAGAGGTTGTTAAAAAAGAGGTACTTAAGTTGCTTGATGCTGGGGTAATTTACCCAATTTTTGATAGTGAATGAGTTAGTCCTGTGCATGTGGTTCCTAAGAAAGGGGGGATGACTGTAATTGAAAATGAGAAAAATCAATTGATTCCCACTAGGACAGTCACAGGTTGAAGGATGTGCATTGATTATAGAAAGTTGAATAGTGCAACTAGGAAAAATCACTTCCCTCTTCCCTTCATTGATCAGATGCTTGAGAGGCTAGCTAGGCATACACACTTTTGTTACTTAGATGGTTATTCAGGATTCCACCAAATCCCTATTCATCCTAGTGACCAGGAGAAAACCACATTTACTTGCCCTTATGGCACTTTTGCCT
The DNA here is from genome assembly GCA_029884595.1 of Ormosia semicastrata. Taxonomy (NCBI): domain Eukaryota; kingdom Viridiplantae; phylum Streptophyta; class Magnoliopsida; order Fabales; family Fabaceae; genus Ormosia; species Ormosia semicastrata. The sequence continues at coordinate 28,621,727 of JAQQTO010000041.1, read as the reverse complement.
ATAGGAGAATGCCATTTGGTTTATATAATGCCCCTGCTACTTTTCAAAGATGCATGACTGCAATATTTTCTGAATTTATTGAAAACATCATGGAAGTTTTTATGGATGATTTTTCAGTATATGGTACTAACTTTGATGATTGTTTGTTTAATTTATCTAAGATTTTGCAGAGATGCGATGAGGTTAATCTTGTCTTGAATTGGGAGAAGTGCCATTTTATGGTACAAGAGGGGATAGTGCTTGGATATTTGGTTTCTGGAAAAGGAATTGAGGTGGATAAGGCGAAAATTGAAGTCATTGAGAAATTGCCTCCACTGGTGAATATGAAGGGAGTGCGAAGTTTCTTGGGACATGCCGATTTTTACCAGAGATTCATTAGAGATTTTTCTAAAATTGCTAAACCTTTGTCTAATCTCTTAGTGAAGGATGTTCCATTTAATTTTGATAGTGACTATTTGAATGCCTTTTGCAGGTTGAAAGAAGCCTTGATCACTGCTCCCATTTTACAAACACCGGATTGGAATCTACCTTTCGAGGTCATGTGTGATGCCAGTGACTATGCCGTAGGAGCTGTGTTGGGGCAAAGAAAGGACAAGAAAGTGCATGCAATTTACTATGCTAGCAAGACACTTGATGGAGCTCAAGCAAACTATGCCACTACAGAGAAAGAGTTGCTAGCGGTAGTTTTCGCTTTTGAGAAGTTCAGGTCCTATCTAGTGGGGTTAAAGGTGACCATGTACACTGATCATTCGACACTTAGGTATCTCATGAACAAGAAGGAAGTAAAGCCTCGACTTATCCGTTGGATCCTTCTCCTCTAAGAGTTTGATTTGGAGATTCTGGATAGAAAAAGGATGGAGAATCAAGTGGCAGATCATTTATCCAAGCTTGAGCAACTAGTGATTGGGGAGAGCGATTTACCTATTAATGACTCTTTCCCTGATAAGTAATTATTTGCAGTTTTTGCAGAGAGTACTCCTTGGTATGCTGACTATGCAAACTACTTGGTTAGTAAGGTTCTAACTCCTGAGCTTAACTATCGGCAGAAGAAGAAATTCTTCTCAGATCTGAAAAATTTTGTATGGGATGACCCAAACATATATCGGAGGTGTGCTGATGGTATTTATAAGAGATGTGTCTCCGAGGAAGAGGCTCCGAGTATACTGAGTTGTTGTCATTCTGCATCCTATGGAGGACATGCTAGTGCCTCCAAGACGGCAGCCAAAGTTCTTCAGTCTGGTTTCTTTTGGCCTCATATTTTCAGAGATGCTCGAAATTATGTGTCATCATGTGATCCATGTCAGAGAGCTGGAAGTATCTCCAAGAGGCATGAGATGCCAATGAATACTATTCTTGAGGTAGAGATCTTTGATGTTTAGGGAGTTGACTACATGGGCCCTTTTCCATCCTCCTGCAACAACAAATTCATTCTTGTAGCTGTTGATTACGTATCTAAGTGGGTGGAGGCCATTCCATCTCCAACAAGTGATGCAAAGACCATGATCAAGCTATTCAAGAAGATCATCTTTCCAAGGTTTGGAGTTCCTAGGGCTGTGATAAGTGATGGAGGTTCACATTTCATAGAGAGACAATTTGAGAACCTCTTGAAGAAATATGGAGTCACTCATAAGGTTGCTACACCTTACCATCCTCAGACTTTTGGCCAAGTGGAGGTATCTAATCGAGAGATAAAGAGTATTCTAGAAAAAACTGTGTCTGGCTCAAGAAAGGATTGGTCTTTGAAGCTTGATGACGCTCTTTGGGCTTACCGTATTGCTTACAAGACTCCCATTGAGATGACACCCTTTCGACTGATTTATGGGAAGCCCTACCATCTACCCGTTGAGCTTGAACATAGAACCTTTTGGGCTATTAAGCTTCTGAATTTTGACTTAAAAGCGGCAGGAGAAAAGAGAAAGCTTCAACTTCATGAACTTGATGAGCTGAGATTGAATGCTTATGAGACTGCCAAGTCATACAAGGAAAGAACCAAGAGGTGGCATGACAAGCATATTCTTCGTAGAGAGTTTCGAGAAGGAGAACTGGTGCTTCTTTTTAATTCTAGATTGAAACTCTTTCCCGAAAAACTTAAGTCAAGATGGTCAGGGCCATTTTTGGTGAAGAAAGTGTTTCCCTATGGTGCTGTGGAGGTTTGGAATAAAGAGCGAGGGACTTTCAAGGTTAATGGTCAGTGATAACTCCTTGAAATGTAGTTATTTCTGCTCCAATATTTGTGTGTTTTGATTGCTTAGTCCTTGTTTTGAGGCAAGAATGGAAGACTTTAGTTTGATTTTCACTCAATTCCATGATTGATGTTTTCCGTTCTGCTTTTGAGAAAATCTTTCCAATTTGTTGTTGAATTGAGTAGATTGTGCACATATGCTTAACTGGGTGAAATCTTAAATGTGATAGGCTCAAAATCGATGATTTGATGCAAGGAAAGACCCAGCATAGGGTGGAGAAGCCTATGGAGCATTTCAGTATGGAGGGCCGCGGCGCACACATATCAGGGTCGCGGCGCTTGTGCACCAACAGCAATTCAGTATTTCAACCCGAGGCTTCAGGGTCGCGGCGCACATGTAGTGAGGGCTGCGGCCCCAGTGACCTAACTGAGGAGGGCTGCGGCGCGCAAATGTCAGGGCCGCAGCGCGCAGAAGCTATTTTCGTCTATAAATACTGTTTCATTAGTTTTTCTTGAGAGATTACGTAGAAATAGATTCCAGCTGCTAGGGTTACGATTTTTGGGTAGAAGAGAAGCTGAAATAACCAAGATTGGAGGCCTTCTTCACCTTGGTGGAGGATTGAAGCTTGAAGGACCATCTCCCTAAGCTTTGTTCTTCCTTTTTCTTCTCCTCTCTTATCTCTATCTCCATGACTATGATAAATCTTGTTGAATTTTCGTTTGTCATGGCTGGCTAGGCTGTTATAGGGTTTTTCTTTGGATCTTCCTATGGATGTTGATTAAACTTGTAATCCCTTGAGTTATATATATATGATTTGATCTCTGTTCAGTTATATAGTGCGTAAAGCTTTGTTAGTCTGATCAGCTTTCAATTGATTTGTTTAAATCTAATGAACCTAGACATAGGAAATTGGGTTTAAGATCAAGTGTATGATTGATGCATGTTCTATTTCATTCAATTGGGTTGGATGCAATGATTAGTTAATAGGATAGAAATATACCTATTGACCATGCATAGTAAATAGTTGGGAATAGATCTTAATGAGTGGATTTACTCTAGTTCTCATGGAAACATAGTGAACTAGGTAATGTAAGCGGGGTTAATTGACCTAGACATAGGCTTTTAACTAATTGTGACTCCCAATCTAACCTAGACATTTCGTTTATATTGCTCTTAAGGATTACTTGTTATCAATTAAAATAGGAAGTGAAAAAGGAATCCCTATTCTTGAATTATTAACTCTCACATTACTCTCATAGTTTTAAGTTATTAAAATTAACAAATACATGAACACTCCAATTTATATATCCTTGAATAGAAGTATTTGAATTATTGGTTTATATTTAGCACTTAATTTAACGTTGTTTCATCGTGGGAACGATATCTGACTCCTGGCTAAACTACAAGTGCGATCCGTGCACTTGCGGTAGCAAAAGAGCGAACAGTCAGCGGTTGAAGCACTATCTAGCGGAGGAGTAACTTAAGAAGAGGATGAACATTTCCCTCCGTGACCCAACTGCAGAGTGATGAAAGCATAGAAGTCGAGCTTATGACTTTAAACAAGCGCTTCTTGGGAGGCAACCCAAGTTTTCTTGTTTTTTTGTTTTATTTCATTTTTTTTTTAATTTTGTGTGTTAGATTGTTGATTTGATGTTTGTCTTTTGGATTTTGTTTAGGTTTGACCCTTTTTGAAGATAAATTTAGAAGAAGAGAGAAGTCAAAAGGTTCCACACACCGCCCATGGAAAATTCCATGGCCATGGAATGCAAACCAGAGGAGAAGGTATAAGTCAGAGAGATCCACGGCATGGCCGTGGATCCCAGTTCTTCAAAAAAAAACCAGAGTCAGAGAATTCCATGCCCTGGCCATGGATAAAACCACGGCCGTGGAACTCTCTATTCAAAAAAAAAAAAGAGGGCAAGTCAGCAGCTTCCACGGCCTGGCCGTGGATCGCTGCTGCCCAGATTCAAAAACCACGCCCCCCTTCCTTTCTTCATTTCCCCACTTCTTCTCCTTCTTCTCTCCCTCAACCTTTATACCCATCCTCCCAAACCCCCATTAATCCTTATTTCCCTCACAATCCCACATTCACCATCTTCTTCCTCCCTCTCAAGGCCATCCCTTCCCCCCATTCTCCCTTCTTCTCCTTCTTCTTTCTCCACCATAGCACCATAACCCACCATACCTAGAGCTGTGTTGAGGTGCAAACGTGTTGCCCTTTTTGCTAACCGCAAGTGCACGGGTCGCACAAGTAATACAGTTATAGAGTAAGAGATCGATCCCACGAGGAAAATGTATTTCAAAGTAAAGCTGAGTATTGACCAATAGTCTAGTTAATGCTATCCAAAAGCATTAAATTTATAAATGAATGGTTAAAGAAATATAAAGACTGAAAAACAATAACTCTAAGATAAATAGATAAATAGAGAAATAAGAATTACTTTTCATTTCCTATTTCAACTAATGAATTGCAATCCTTACAAGCAAAATCAAAGATTGGTTTAGTTAGCTTGAGAATCTGATTTAGTTAAAAGCCTATGTCTAAGTCAATTAACCCTGGTTTCATTTACCCAGCTCACTAAGTTTCCTTGAGAACCAGTGCAAACTCCACTCATTAATGATCTATTCTCAATCACACACTATACATGACCAATAGGTATATTTCTATCCTATTAATGAATCAGCTCATCCAAGCCAATTGAACTTGCCAAACATGTATCAACCACATCATATCCATATTAACAAATCCCTATGTCTAGTTCATTTGTCAATATTAACATCATGCAATTAGTGATCAGCCAACCACAAGCATTAAACACAGATTGTGATTGAACTCAACTAAACTTCAATATATACTCAAAAGATTACAAATTTCTCAGTATCTATATGAAACTACAAAGTAAAACTTATATACTGACCTAGCTAGCCATGAATCATGAGAGTACAAACATATAAATCATGATCATGCAAAGAATAAAGAGAGAAAAGAAGAAAGGAAAGGAAGGAAGCTCAATAGATTGTATCCTTTAAGCTTGATTCACCCTCCATAGGAAGGATGGCCTCCAACCTTAGCCTTTTCCGCTTCCTCTAGGTCTAAAAAACCAAAAACCAGCAGCTGCTCTCTAAAAATGATGAAAACTCCCGTAGAAATTCGGTGCAAATCTATTTATAGGCTGAATAAAACAGGGCCACGCCGCGGCGTCCAACATGTCCCGCCGCGGCGCGCGTGTAATTAGGTCACAGGCGCCTGAGGCGCCTACTCTTCAACGTTGCGGCGCTCCAGCCTCGGATTTTATCTACTAATGCAGGGGAGCGCCGCGGCGCAACCATATCCACGTCGCGGCGTTGAGTGCTGATCTGCACTTTTGAGCTTCTCTTAGGCTTCCTAGTCCAAAGCTGCTTCAACTTCTTCATTTCCATGCTTCTTTTAAGACCTGCCTATATAAGAGAATTTATCAATTCTTTAAATCATGCAAATGTACTCAATTTGATCATAATCTTGAAAGTATTTACTCAAGATCACAATGGAAGTCATCAGAATGAAATCAGATAGAAATGATGCTAAAACCTTCCATCAATGCTTACAAACAAGGACTAAACTTGCCATGTTGCACAGATATACAGCAATAATAACTTAACTCTACAGAGTTATCAAGCTGGCAAAACGGGTTCAACCCGTTGGGTTAACCCGCTAACCTGCCATTTTTTTGCGGGTTGGGTTCAAGAATTGAACTCATATTTTTTTTTTCAACCAGCATAACCCGCCCCGCTTAACTCGTGGGTTAAGCGGGGTGGGGACGAGTTGGCCCGGCGGGTTGACTCTTTTTTTTTTAAATGATAAGTAATACTATAAATAAAAAATTCTTTGATGTTATATAATTTATGTTTGAATATTTAATTAGACTATTTTAAAAATTATATTTTAGATATGTGGTTTGTGATCTTTTATTATTATTATTTATTATTTTCTTATAGTATTTATTGATTTTTTATATAATTTTTATTTTATTTTTAGTAGGTTAAGTGATTGACCCTTGAACTCATCTAATTTTTCCCAATTTATCTTTTATGCGGACGACCCGCCAACCCACCTTAAAGTGGGGTGGATTGGCTCTTCCAACCCATTTCTTAAAATGGGCGAACCCACCCCGCCCCGTATTTTAGCGGGTTGAGACGGGTCGGGGCGGGTTGGCCCATTTTGCCAGCTCTAACCATACCCACACCTTCACAAACACTCATTTACTCCACAAACCACCATTTTCTTCTATTTTTCTACCATTTCTTACTTTCCTAACCTCTACCCAATCACTCCCTCATTCCAATTTGGAACACCCCGGATTAGGCAATTAAACCCCAATTTTGTGAATAGTGTTGCACAAAGGGGGTTTTTGTTGTGCTTATTGATTTGGTGTGGCTAGGCAGAATGACCAACAAGCATCAGCGGGGAGAAGCTGGTTCAAGCTCAAGGACACAGGGACGAGGCACTGCTACTCCAAGAGGTAATCCCCCTAATCTCCATGGTTTTAATTTTAGGATTAATGAGCAGAGAGATCGTTAAAATGTGCGAAAAGAAGGATAATTAGCACTAGATATATGGATGATGTTGTTCTTGATACCTTAGGCTTGCGTGATGACTTTGATTGGATGCTTGATAGGGCAGGATGAATTTATTTTTTGAATTTAAAGTATCCCACTTACACTGAGCTTACATTGGAGTTTCTTAGTTCTGTTGAGGCTCATATCCTTCAGGGGGAAGGTTGTTCTGAAGGCCGGATCACTTTCCAGCTGTTCAATAATGAGCATTGCTTAAATTTGGAAGAGTTTAATGAGATTTTTGGATTTCCTGCTGGGGGGAAAGGAGGCACCTAAGTGGTTTTTTCATAATTTCTTTTTGGACTGATGTCTCTTGTGGGACAGGTACATATGATTCCTCCAATTGTAAGACATCTTTTCTGCCAAATCCTTGCCTTCGTTATCTCCACCGTATCATGGCTCATACTCTATTTGGGCGTGGGGATAGTGATGGCAATGTTCGTGCTGATAAACTTACTTTTATGTGGGCCATTCTTAATGATGTCAAAATGGATACTGGATCTTTTATTGTTAGGCATCTGCTTAGGGTAGGTAGGGCCCAATTGGGACTATTGTTATTGGTGGGCTTATCACAATGATGGTCAATTTTTTTGAATATGATTTAGATGGTCTGGAGGCAGTTATAGGTAACTCTAGGATTGATCTAGAGTCTTATTTAGCAATTAAGTTAATTGTAAAAGAGGATAGAATTTACTGTCTCTGCCTGAATGATAGAGCTCAACCCCCACCCCTTCCTAACCCTCCTGCTATCACTGTGCGCAACCGTGCAAATTGGTGCAACCCTGGGAGTGTAGCAGATGAACCAATTGATGTTCAGTGCCTTCTTCGCCCTCCACCAAGGGCAGGAACCTCTCGTCCTTCTTCTTCTTCTTTTGTAGGTCCTTCAGAGGATGGTCTCACACGGATTTATGCTTCTTTGGAGGAACTTCATGTTGAGCAGGCGCAGCAGCGCCACATACTAGAGGAGCTTCGTTAGCAGGGTCAGGCTACTGATGGCCGCCTGCAGGCCTTTGATAATCACATATTTTATTCATTAAGAAACCCTTATGTTTAGTCATTTACACTCTCCATATTCTTAATTGATTGAGTTTGGTATGATTTTGTGAGTTTGAGCTCAAATTGGTCCAAATTGAATATTTTCAGCATTATTGAGATTTGACACTATTTCTGTATTTTGGCCATAACTTGAGTTCCTGATAATCATGAATTTTACCTTGTAGGAAAGCTAAGAGGAAGCTCTACAACTTTGATGAAGAGCTCGAAGTCCTAAATAGATGTCTAAGGGACCTAAGTTTACATGGAAGTCAGAATACGGGTTCTGACACTAAAATCCGAACGGTGTGCACTCATAAAATCATATCTCAAGCTGTAATAATGGAGATGGGTTGAAATTTGGATATTTGATAGTTAAGATCCAAATAAACAACTTTCATGAAGAATACTTGTTGAAAAAATGAAGTCTAATGGGTCAGTTTGAGCTTGCAAGTCGGAACAGAGGTGCTGAAGTTGGGTTTGAGCAACCTGCGGTATTTGGGTCATATCTTGGGCTGTAGGAAGCCAAATTGGACGATCCAGATATGCATGTTATAGCCAAGACAAAGATCTACAACTTTCATGAAGAGTACTTTTCATGGGTCTGAAGTATAGTTGGTCATTTTTGGCTTCCAAGTCAGACAAGAAATTTTCATCCTCAACAACCCACTCAACTACTTCACTCACCAACCCACTCAACTACTCCACTCACCAACCCTCTCAACTACTCCACTCACCAACCCTCTCAACTACTCTACTCACCAACCCACTCATCCACCCACTCCCCTTTGTCATTTTGTTACCCTAGACTTCTATAAAAGGCACCATTGGTTATAATGAAAGTAACAAGTTGTATTCTCCTTCATTTCTCTCATAGTTTCTTCTTGTTTCTTCATAGTTTCTCATAGCTTTTGTATATTTTGATGCTCCCCTTCGTGGTAATGGAGGGCTAAGCTACTTTCGGTCAATTTAGAACTCTTGAAGAGATTGTGGTTTGGATTCTTGAGACCTTGGTTATGTATTGTATTTGATTTGTAATTGAATTTCTCTTTTCTTCTTCTTCTTTCTTCTTCTTGATCTTGAATGCATGAATGGTGATTCTATTTATGTTAATCTGATTTGATCTTGGTTTAAGATTGAGATTTGTGATGAAACTTAGAACTAATTGATCTAAACTAATCACATAAATGAAGATTGAGATTTGTGATGAAACTTAGAACTGATTGATCTAAATTAATCACGAAATTGAAAAGGTTAGGTTATTGATTTGTGCCTAAGTTAATTGAATTTGGTACTTGAAATTAACATAGATCTTCATGAATGGCGTGATTGCGGATTTGTGTTTATCACTTGTTAATTGAATTCTAGACGATCGTCTAGTATGAATTCTGGATTTGATGCGAGAGATCTCGGTTAGATCCAAATTAACAATTCAATTGCACTTCAAGTGTTCTATGAAGGGTCTATGATTGAATCCACCCAATCTTGGATAGGTTTCTAAATTGATTTGCTCTTTAATTGTTATTTCTTCCTTTAATTTTGTTAAGTGCGATCTTAAACTGTCAAACCCCCCTTTGCTAAACTTTCACTTAATTTGATTAAATTGCATCTACAATCCTCGTGGAGATGATCCGGTGTTGTCACTATGCTACAAGCTTAGGTAATAACTTCGGTTATAATTTTGACCGAGTTCGGCTCGTCAAAATTTTGGCGCCAGATTCTTAGGGATTAGTAAGTGTAATCTTTTCATTTTAAGTGTTTTTACTAACTTTTGCTTTTTATTAACTTTTCTAACATTTTTATCCATTGTCTAGTATATTTTGCTTATTTATTTGTTTTTGTGTGATGCATGACTAGGTCCGAGCCTGATAACTTGGTTGACTTTGATCCTGAGATTGATAGAACCTTGCATAGGTTGATTAGAGCTCGTAGGCCAAGTGCAAGAATTACTTCTGAATTTGATCTTAATATTGGGAGTGAACTTGAGATCTTGAATAATTCTGAAACCATGGCTAATAACATACAGAATAGAACTCTTAAGGAACTTGCTGCTCCTGATATAACTAACCAGTCTTTGTGTATTCAATACCCAGATCTTGATGCTGATTTTGAGTTAAAATCTGGATTGATACATTTGTTGCCCAAGTTTCACGGTTTTGCAGGTGAGGATCCCCATAAGCATCTAAAGGAGTTCCATGTGGTTTGTTCAACCATGAAGCCACATGGGATCTCGAAAAAAGCACATCAAGTGAGGGCATTTCCTTTCTCACTTGCCGATCAGACCAAGGATTGGTTATTTTATCTTTCACCAGGTTCGGTAACAAGTTAGGCCGACATGAAGCGGTTGTTCTTAGAGAAATTTTTCCTCCTCTAGAGTGCTTTGCCATTAGAAAAGATATTTGTGGCATAAGACAAATGACAGGAGAGACCTTGCATGAATATTGGGAAAGATTCAAGAAGCTGTGCTCGAGCTGTCCCTACCACCAAATCACCGATCAACTCTTAATTCAATATTTCTATGAAGGCTTGCTGCCAAATGACAGAAGCATGATGGATGCTACCTCTGGAGGAGCCTTAGTAGACAAGACCCCTGCAGCAGCGAGAGATTTGATAGCAAACATGGCAGCCAACACCTAACAATTTGGCACACGAATTATTACCTCAACCAGAGGAGTCAATGAGATTCAATCATCTCATGTAGACCAACAGAGAATGGAACACAGACTTGATGAATTGACTTCTTTGGTGAGGCAGTTAGCAGTGGGACAACAAGCACCAATGCGGATGGGTCACAACCGTGTGGGCATTTGCTCTTGTTCATCTCATCCCTACTTGATGCATGCCCTATACTTCGGGATGGTGGTTCTATTTTTCCGAGTAATCATTGCGGCAATTTGTATTTTTCCTGGTAGACCCCAATATCGGCAATCACAAGCGAAGAAATTTCAGTATATGATCCATTTTCTAATACCTATAACCCTGGCTGGAGGGATCATCCCAACCTGAGATATGGAAATTCTGGTCAACAATAACAACAACCCTACCAACGGCAGCAACCGCAGTTTAGATACCAAGCTACAGGCCCTAGCAACAAGTACCAACCACCTGCATTTAGGCAAGCACAACCTGCGCCGCCACCCATGCAAAGCAGTTCTCCAAATACTGTTCCAACAGCCACTCCAGCTGAGCCATCTTTCGAAGACTTGATGAAACAGTTTCAGCAGAATGTCAATGCCACCATCCAAAATTTACAAACTCAAATTGGGCAGATGGCAACCACTCTGAGTGAGTGAAAAGTCAAGGGTCGAACCAATTGCCTTCACAAACAGATCAACAACCCAAGAGGCAATGTAAGTGCCATTAGCTTGAGAAGTGGTAGAAGTTGACGGTCCTACTCCACCACAACCCGAACTACAAGTGCAAAGAACCGAGAAGGTGACCGAAAACGTAAGAAAGTAGATAGCTCGGTCCAAAAATCGTGACACGGAAGAAGAAATGTGCGAGAGAATTCAAATTTGGCCATTCCACTACCTTTTCTAAACGAGTCACACGGTCAAGCATACGGCGCAAACAAAAATAGAAAGAGAAGTCATGGACACATTCGGGAAGGTGGAAATCAATATTCCCTCCTTGATGCAATCAAGCGATTCCCAAGTATGCCAAATTCCTCAAAGAGTTGTGTACTCACAAGAGAAGACTTAAGGGTACCGAGAAAATAAGCATGGGCGAAATGTTTACGCAATGATTCTACCAAGCATGCCACAAAATGCAAAGATCCTGGAACTTTCACAATTCCTTGCACGATAGGTAACTCCAAATTTGAACATGCAATGCTAGACTTGGGTGCTTCGATTAATGTCATGCCTGTCGCGACCGGAGATCGCGGCGGGAAACAGCAACTCGAATGGATTTAAAAATATGAAAATAGAAAATGGAGTCGCCACCAATTTTATTTTCAACTTAGGAAAAATTGGAAAACCTTTTATTTGGAAACGGTCATTGGAACCAGATCGGATTCGGGAGTCGGTTATGCTTAGGGAATGGTGGAAACTTAATCCCACTGCACCCCTAACGCACCCGTCCTAAGACGGTACCTTAGATTAATTGTGCAAATTCTTAATAATCCTTTGAAATATTTATTTTACCCCTTTTTACAAAAGCATTATAACTATTTACAAAAACGAAACCACAAAATTATGAAATTTTAATTTGGGCTTGACAAAATGAAATTAACTCCCTACGTATCCCCAGTGCAATGGGGAACTCAAAGTTACGTAGTTCTTTATAAAATAAGTGTGGGTTGGTTGATTTTATTTAAAAAAAAATTTGAAAGCGAATCCATTCTTGCACGGATTCAAGTTAGCACTAGGCTACTCAATAAACCCTTATGATCCAAAAGACAATGAAGATAGCATCCGCTATTCAATCGTCGTCATCGGTCATTGCATGGATTAAAAGATTTTTTTTTTTAAAAAAACATAAGGACAAACAAGTAAATACAAACAACATATTGTCAAAATAAAATAAATGAAAAAAATAAACATAACAATTCAAAATAGGTTTTATTTTGTACTTTTATTATTATTTTTTATTATTTTTTTTATTTTTATTAAAACAGCCACCATGCTTGATTTCTTTTTGTTTTTATTTTTATCTTTAATTTATACCTTTTTTATGTTTAACAAAATACTCTAAAATTATTTAAACAAAACAACCACTTAGCCCAAACAAAAGATCTACACATGGAGACATAAAAACCTAACACATGCTGAAAAGAGTATCCTAACTCAAACTAACAACTTAAATTAAATTATCATAAAAAAAAAAACACAACAAAAGAGCAAATAATAATAGTAATAAAGCTCATAAAAACCAAACCTCAGATCCCTCAAATTCACGTTTTTACCAAGAAGAGAAAAAAAAAAAAAAGAAAGGGGAAGCATATGGGCTCTTCACGTGGTGGTGGCATGGGTTCACGTAAATGGGTGAGTCAACTCGGCTGAGTCACGGTTGGAGGAGGCTGAGTTCGTGGAGGTAAGTTTTGGAGATGGGTGGTGATGGGAGGTTGGTTTCTGGTTGGAAGGTGATGGAGAGGAGTGGTTTTCACGTGGTTGAGTGGTGTTTGTTACGTGTGCATGGTGGCTAGGAAGAGCTCACGGTTTTGGAGGTTTGGAGGGGAAGGCCCTGCTGCGTGGAAGATGGTGGGAATGAGAAGGGGCTTGGTTTGTGATGAGGAGGGAGGAGGATGGAGGCTGTTATAGGTGGCTTCATGTGGTGGTGGAGCTCGTGGAAGAGGTGAGGGATGGTAGAGAGGGCTGTTATGGCTGCATGGTGTTGATGGAGGGAGGAGCTTGAGGAAGGTGATGGAGAGGAGTGGTTTTCACATGTGTATGGTGGCTAGGAGGCAGCATGTGGTGGTTGCTGTGGTGGAGGTTTGGGTGGCTACGTTTTTGGTTAAGCTTAGTGGTGGCTACGGGTTGGATGGAGTTGTGTAGGTGTAGGCTACGGTGGAGATAGTGAAGGGAGGAAATGAAAAGTGTTGGTGGTTATGTGGAATGGAGAAAGAGGAAACTGTGTGAAGAAAAGTGGTTGGGTTTTTTTTTTTTTTTATGAAAGATGATGGTGAGTTTGTAGTTTGAGAGAATGGTGGAAGAAGTGATGGTTGTGTGTTTCGATTGGAAGGGATTTGGAAGGAATTGGGTTATGAAGTGGGAAGTGAAGGAAATGAAGGTGGTGAGGAGAGGTTGGGCGAGAAAGGTGTTTGGGTTGAGGTGGTTGGAGGTTGGGTAAGTATGGAAGTGATGTGTGGGATGGATTTTTTGATTCAGATCCTCTTCAGATGGAAGGTTGAAGGTGAAAAATATAGAAGTTGAAGATGAGTGTGAGTGAAGAGGAATCCTCCTTTAGCCTTGATCTTTGTAGTGTGCTTCTTATACGTGAGAAAGAAGTGGGTGTGTGCCATGCGAAGTTGAGGTAGGCTGTGGTGTGTATTACGTGAAAGAGTGAGTGTGGGAGTAGGTAACAAAGCGAGAAAAAGAAAAGAAAGAAAATGGAGTTAGTGGGAACGTGAGTGTGTGCGGGTAGTGAATGGGTTTCGTGAATGAGTGAAGTGGGTGCGGGTAGTGAGTGGGTGGGGAAAGGGAAAAAAAAAAAAAGTTAGTGAAATGTGAGTGAGGAGTTGTTGGAATAATAAAAAAATGAGAAGAAAAGAGTGTTGTGTTAGTGCTACGTGAATGAGTGAAGTGAGAGACATGAGAAAGTGAATGTGACTTTTTTTTTTGTTTATTTTTATTTTATTTTTTATTTTTTATTTTTATTTTTTATTTATTGTAGTCCGGTCAAAATTAGGTGTTCACAATGCCTATGTCAATATATCAGTCCTTGAACATTGGCACTTTGCAACCTACTGGTATAGTGATTCAGTTGGCAAATAGGACCACTGCTCATCCTGCAGGAGTGCTAGAAGATGTGTTAGTTCGGGTGAATGAGCTAATTTTTCTAGCGGACTTCTATATTCGAACATGGAAGATGAGTCTTCAACAAACCATGCTCCATTGATCCTAGGCAGACCTTTCCTCAAGACATGACCAAGACCAAGATAGATGTGCATTCGGCACCCTTTCCATGGAATTTGGCGACGATGTGGCACAATTTAACATTTTTGAGGCCATGAGACATCCCCAGAGGAGCATTCTGTTTTCCATGTTGATGTGATTGATATGCTAGTTGACGATGCTTATCTTTGCCGATATTTATCTTGAATTTCCCGATATTGCTTTGATTTTCTCGGATTCTCGTTATTTACTGTGAAACATGTGTCTTGGGCGTGTGATATTGTACCATGTCTTTGCATGTCTTTGAGATTTATGCAATTATGAGTGGTGATGTAGTCTGCTGACTTAAATGATGCAGCATGTGAAAATGAGAGTCAGGAGTATGTTGAATTTAATGTTGCTGAGTTAGTTGTTTCAAACAGCTTGCTGCCCTCCATTGTACAGCTTCCATCCTTAGAATTAAAGATTTTGCCGGACCATCTTAAATATGCATATTTGAAAGATGGTGAGAAGCTGCCTGTGATTGTTGCTAAAAATTTGTAACCTAATCAAGAAGAAAAATTACTGCAGGTTTTGAGGCAGAATAAACAAGCCATCAGATGGACACTTGCAGATCTTCCTGGTATCAGTCCCTCCACATGCATGCATAGGATTTTGTTGGAGGAAGATACTAAACCGATCGGCGACCCAAAGGAGACCGAACCCCATGACTCGGATGTGGTAAAAAGGAAGTTACCAAGCTACTGCAAGTCGGCATTATTTATCCCATATCGATAGTAAATGGGTGAGCCCCGTGCGCGGGTTGTTCCAAAGAAATCTGGGGTCACAAATAGTTGAAAATCGAACAATGAGCTACTACCCACAAGAATTCAAAACAGCTGGCGGGTTTGCATTGATTACAGACGACTTAACCAAGCCACCAAGAAAGATCATTTTCCATTACCTTTCATTGATCAGATGTTAGAGAGACTAGCTGGCAAGTCACATTACTGTTTCTTGGATGGATATTCGGGTTATTTTCAGATCCATATAGCCCCAGAAGACCAAGATAAAACTACTTTCACTTGCCCATTTGGCACATTTGCATACGAAGGATGCCTTTTGGTCTCAGGCAACGCTCCGGCACCTTTCAAAGGTGTATGGTAAGTATATTTTCTCGACCTTTTAGAAAATTGCATGGATGTATTCATGGATGACTTTACTGTCTATGGCTCTTCCTTTGATGCATGTTTGGATAGTTTGACTCAGGTTTTGCATAAATGCATTAAGGCTAACCTTGTTCTGAATTTTGAGAAATGTCATTTCATGATAGAGCAAGGCATAGTTTTAGGGCATATAATATCTAGCAAGGGTATTGAGGTAGATCCTGCAAAAATAGATGTTATTTTATGCCTATCTTACCCCACATGCGTGCAGGAGGTTCGTTCTTTCCTTGGTCATGCATGTTTCTATAGGCGATTCATAAAAGATTTTAGCAAAATTGCTCTTCCACTATCCAACTTGCTACAAAAAGAAATGGAGTTCCATTTTGACCAGAAATGCAAGGATGCCTTCAATCACTTGAAGCAAGCATTGACCAGTACACCTATCATCCAGCCACCAGATTGGACACTCCCATTTGAGCTCATGTGTGATGCCTCTAATTATGCTTTGGGAGCTGTTCTTGCACAAAGGGTCGGCAAAATATCTCATGTCATCTCCTATGCTTCAAGAACTTTAGATCCTGCACAAGTCAACTACACCATCACTGAAAAGGAACTTTTAGCAATTGTTTTTGCTTTAGACAAATTTTGATCATATTTGCTTGGTTCTAGAGTGGTTGTGTTTTCAGATCATACAGCTCTGAAGTTTCTCCTGAAGAAGCTTGATGCAAAGCCTAGGTTGATTAGGTGGATTTTGCTCCTCCAAGAGTTCGATATTGAAATCCGTGATAAAAGTGGAGCGGAGAATTTAGTGGCTGATCACCTAAGCCGAATTGAAAGGGAGGCAGATACTTTTCCTATCCATGATGTCTTCCTTGATGAGCAACTTTTCAAGTGCAAAGGTAACACTCCTTGGTTTACTTGATTTGATAAATTTCTTAGTTCTTTGGTGTTTTCCCCGCACATTTTATTAGGGCTCGAGTTGATAAATTGAAGAGTGAGTCAAAATATTATGTGTGGGACGACCACTTATCTGTGGAAATTTTGTAGTGACCAAGTCATTAGGAGATGCGTGCCTGATAATGAATTCCATTCTATTCTTAGCTTTTGTCATACACTTGCATGTGGTGGTCATTTTGGTCCCCAAAGGACTGCTAGGAAAGTTTTGAAATCTGGATTATATTGGCCCACTCTATTTCATGATGCATATATGTTTTGTAAATCTTGTGATCAATGCCAAAGAACAGGAAACACTTCTCGAAGGAATGAGATGCCCCAGAAATCCTTATTGTTCTGTGAGATTTTCGATGTATGGGGTATTGATTTTATGGGACCCTTTCCTGTTTCTTTTGGTTTTGTTTACATTTTGCTAGCTGTTGATTATGTATCCAAGTGGGTGGAAGCGAAAGCTACTCGGACTGATGATTCCAAAGTTGTTGTGGATTTTGTTAGATCACAGATTTTCTGCGGTTTGGAGTTCAAGGCCATCATCAGTGATCAGGGTTCACATTTTTGTAATCGAAGCATGGAAGCTTTGATGAAAAAGTATGGGGTCTTGCACAAAGTTTCTACACCTTACCATCCCCAAACTAATGGGCAAGCCGAGATTTCCAACAGGGAGATCAAGCAGATACTCCAGAAGACAGTTCAACCTAACGAAAGGATTGGAGCAAGAGGCTTGAGGATGCTTTATGGGCTTACCGGATCGCTTATAAGACACCAATCGGGATGTCTCCGTATCGGATTATTTTTGGAAAAGCCTGCCACCGCGGTGGAAATTGAGCATCGTGCATTTTGGGCGGTGAAAAGGTGCAACTTGGACCTAGATCAAGCAGGTATGGAGAGGAAGCTGCAGCTGCAGCAATTGGAGGAGATCCGCTTGAAGGCTTATGAAAGTTCCAAACTTTATAAGGAGAAGACCAAAGCCTTCCATGATAAGTTGATTCTGAGGAAAACATTCGAGATTGGTCAAAAAGTTATCCTCTATAACTCCCGCCTCTGACTCATGCCTGGCAAATTAAGGTCTAGATGGCATGGACCATTTATTGTTACTAAGGTTTTTCCTTCTAGTGCTATTCAGATTAAAAGTGAGGTCACTGCCAAAGCTTTCATCGTAAATGGACACCGCCTCAAACAGTATCATGAACTTCCAGAGAATGCAGAAGTGGAGGTGATGAACCTTCTCCATCCGCATTATGAATAAAAAAAAAGGAAAAGAAAAAAAAAGAAAAAAAATAGTTGTGTGCCCGACAATGAGGTAGGTAGTACCATTAAATTTTGTCACTCGAAGCATATGGAGGTCATTTTTTCTTCAACAACAAGCTGCGAAAATCTTGCGGTATGGATTTTATTGGCCTACTTTATTCAAGGTCACGTTACACCTTTTGCAAAAGTCTGCGAAAATTGGTAAAAAAGTTCTGCTTTGAGATTATCATCCGCACCTACTCCTTGGAAAATTGAGATCTAGGTGGCGCGGTTCTTTTGTTGTCAAACACGTGTATCCTCTAGGGGCCGTAGATATTGAGGATCCTAGGAATGGTAATGCGCTTAAAGTTAATGGACAAAGACTCAACCATTCTGGAAAACCAAGTTCTTGAGTTCTTTGTGTTACTAGGTTAAGTGGCGGATACGGTTTCAAGTGACTCTCAAGTCGATTTATTTTTCGGTTCCCAAAATAATCGAACCCTTCTTCTCCTTCAAAATGGATGTCATTCTTTCAAACCTGAGCAAACATTTTCCTTCTCTTCCTCAAAATGCTCTGAGAAAATCTACAAAGTTCGATGTGAAAGATTGAGACTGTTAATGCACAAAGGTATGCCAGAAGATATACGCTGGATAATTGAAGCAAAGGTCCGATTAACAGGTGAATCTTCAATTTCATTTGACTAATATATGCCCGGTCTTGGAAGAAGTTTATATTCTAAAAAGAGAAGAGCAAAAAGGTTACAAGTCTGTCACAAATGTGGACGATGGAACTGTAACAAGCGATGTCGTACTTTGGGGATGGTTTCCGCAAATAGAGAAGATAAAATTTTCTTCATTAAGAATGGACTGAGTAAGGAGTCATTAGATGATATCTTATTGACTCTTGAGACGCATTCTTATGGATTGGTGCATCGTGAAATTCTTAAATTGTGGAATCTCTTCAAGGATGAAGAAAACGCTACAATCTTGGGAATCGACTCTAAAAGACCACTGTTTGCCAATTTATAAGAAAATTGGATGGGAAGCTTATCCTCGACTCATAGAAGACGTTTAAGCCGTTCCTGGACGTTAAACTAGAGGCAGATGTGAGCCATATCCACAAACAATCTGTACGTATCATCATCTTCTTCTTCTTCATGTCATCTTTTAAACAAAAACAAAACAAAACAAAAAAAAACAAAACAAAACAAAAAAAAAGATTCTGTGTTTCTTAAATTCAACCTTTTCTGACAACCGTCAACCTACCTTTATAGGTGCAATTATTCCCCTTTCTATTCTTTTTCTTATTTAAACACTCTATTTTCTCCATTTTCCTTCAACTCAGAACCACTCAAAGAGAGGAAGAGTATAGAATGGGGCCTTCTATTCGTAACCTCAAAAATGTCTGTGTTTTTTGTGGGTTGAGTTATAGGAAGGGATTAGAGTTTGTAAACGCAGCTAGCACTCTTGGTCGATCACTTCTTTGCGAGGAATATTCATCTTGTATATGGGGAGGTTGTCGTGGGTTAATGGGGGGCAGTATCACTTTCTGCTTTTATAAGAGGCAGTCAGGTTTTAGGTGTTATTCCTAAACCTTTAGCTGAAAATAACATCACTGGAAAGACAGTTGGAGAAGAAATTCAGGTAACATCTATGCATGGACGAATGAACACAATGGTTGATAATTCTGATGCATTTCTTGTCTTACCAGTGGTTTTGGTACTTTGGAAGAAATTTTTCAAATTGTCTCTTGGGCGAACCGAACATCCACCATAAACCCATTGGTTTGTTGAATGTTAATAATTTCTTTGATATTTTGTTATCTTTTCTTGACAAAGTTATGGAACGTAAATTTATCACTCCTTCGAATACAACTTCTTATCTCTGCCTCCACTATTGATGAGCTCATTGATAAATTAGAAGCTTTTGAGTATGTACCTGATAAGGTATTAGCTCAGATAGATTGGTCAATAGGAAGCAGCGAAGGAAGTAACAAGAAAAGAAAGTCAGATCTGACACTTTCTCTTTAATCCGTTTGATTTTATTGTACTTTATTTCTGTTTAAATTTGTGTCAGCTTTCTCCAACAGGTAATATCTTCTATCCTTTACTCATCTATATTTTAACATTGAGGACAATGTTGTGATCTAGTTGGGGGGGAAGGATAGTTGACCAAAAAAAAAATTTGTTGTTGTTTTGTTTGGAAAGTATGATATGATTGTCATGGACTTATTAAACCAATTAGTGATGGCAGAGTATGGAGTAATTTTACTCTTGAGACGCATCTTAATTGGTGGCAGAGTAAGGAGTTTTTTAGGTAGTAATTAATTAGTATTAAATTGTGGAAGTACTAAAATTTTATTATTTGATTTCTTTTCAGGGTCTCGATACGGCAAGACCGACAAGTGTGCTTCTTTTACTCGCTTAGCGTTGATTCACTTCTTATCGTGGTTGTGTTGCTCTTTTCTATATCTCTCTTTCATTGAGGGCAATGTTATATTAAGTATGGGGAGAGATTTTAGCATTTTTTTTGTTTTTTTGTTTTGTTTAAAAAAATGGTTCATTGCATGATTGAATAACTTTTCTCCCTTCTTGAACTGATATGCTTGGTGATGGATGATTGAATTGATAAATTGAGTTTGATGGATGCATACCTTGTGAGATTTTGAGCCTAATGGATGGATTTAACATTTATGTCATTCTCTTCTTTCTTGTGTGATTTTCACTCATGTTAATGACCACTCTAGAACTTGCTTTGATTCTTTTTGAGGCTACATTTCACTTGCATGCATGAACATGATTGAGGCCCTCTTTCTTAATTAGCTAGTTTAACCGAATAGCCAACCTTGTTTTCAATATGATATTAAGCACTCTTTTGACTTCTTGAAAATTCTCTGATTCCTGCCAACCTTGTATATTTTCCTTTACTTAACCTCTTTGAGCTTATTTGACCATTCCTTGTTTCTAGCTCATTATGTGCCTTAAATGAAAAATCGTGTTCTTACTTTACCTTAGGGAATAAAAGAACATTAGCTTGGTTAATGGATGAGTTTTTGAACAAGTGTGAGGGTGTGTGTACAAAATGGTTGTTGAAAAAGGAAAGAGTGCCAAAAAAAAAAGAGGAAAAATGTATGTATATAGTTATGTTCATATATATATAAAAAAAAAGAAAAAAAAGAAAAGAAAAGGATTGGGAAATGAATATGTAAAGGGATATACATTAGAGTTGGGATGAACTTTTATGCTTGTTATTTGAACTCAGCCCTCATTTGCTTTTATTCCCTTTGGTATTTATCTTCTCATATCCATTTTATCCTCTTCTGTTACGTTGACCTCACTACAACCTTGAATAAAGTCCTCATGATTTGTGTGTGCATGTGTTTTGAGTAGTGGAGAAGTAGAAGATAAGCAAGCTTATGGTAGTGCAATTTTTATGGGTTGAATTGAGTGAAATACCTACCTTTTAAACACTTGAGAGATTGAGAGGGAATCTTGTGAAGATCTATCATTCTCGATTCATATTGAAGATACCTTGCTTGTTGGTTTGAGATATGGAGAATTGTTAACTCATGAATGTTTTGATCCCTTGAACCTTTGGTTGTTCTTCTTGATTGTAAAATTTTGGGCTCTTGAATGTCGTTGGAATTTAAATTTTTGTTAATCTCTTATGTCCTTGTTTTGGTCTTGAGTTTTGCCTAGGAGTGCAAAAATCTAAGTGTGGGGGAATTTGATAATCACATATTTTATTCATTAAGAAACCCTTATGTTTAGTCATTTACACTCTCCATATTCTTAATTGATTGAGTTTGGTATGATTTTGTGAGTTTGAGCTCAAATTGGTCCTAATTGAATATTTTCAGCATTATTAAGATTTGACACTGTTTCTGTATTTTGGCCATAACTTGAGTTCCTGATATCTGATAATCATGAATTTTACCTTGTAGGAAAGCTAAGAGGAAGCTCTACAACTTTGATGAAGAGCTCGAAGTCCTAAACAGATGTCTAAGGGACCTAAGTTTACATGGAAGTCAAAATACGGGTTCTGTCACTAGAATCCGAATGATGTGCACTCATAAAATCATATCTCAAGCTGTACTAATGGAGATGGGCTGAAATTTTGTTAGTTGATAGTTAAGATCCAAATAAACAACTTTCATGAAGAATACTTTTTGAAAAAATGAAGTCTAATGGGTCAGTTTGAGATTGCAAGTCGGAACAGAGGTGCTGAAGTTGGGTTTGAGCAACTTGCGGTATTTGGGTCATATCTTGAGCTGTAGGAAGCCAAATTGGACGATCTAGATATGCATGTTATAGCCAAGACAAAGATCTACAACTTTCATGAAGAGTACTTTTCATGGGTCTGAAGTATAGTTAGTCGTTTTTGGCTTCCAAGTCAGACAAGAAATTTTTGTCCTCAACAACTCACTCAACTACTTCACTCACCAACCCACTCAACTACTCCACTCACCAACCCTCTCAACTACTCTACTCACCAACCCACTCAACCACCCCACTCATCCACCCACTCCCCTTTGTCTTTTTGTTACCCTAGACTTCTATAAAAGGCACAATTGGTTATCATGAAAGTAACAAGTTGTATTCTCCTTCATTTCTCTCATAGTTTCTTCTTGTTTCTTCATAGTTTCTCATAGCTTTTGTATATTTTAATGCCCCCCTTCGTGGTAATGGAGAGCTAAGCTACTTTCGGTCAATTTAGAACTCTTGAAGAGATTGTGGTTTGAATTCTTGAGACCTTGGTTATGTATTGTATTTGATTTGTAATTGAATTTCTCTTTTCTTCTTCTTCTTTCTTCTTCTTGATCTTGAATGCATGAATGGTGATTCTATTTATGTTAATCTGATTTGATCTTGGTTTAAGATTGAGATTTGTGATGAAACTTAGAACTAATTGATCTAAACTAATCACATAAATGAAGATTGAGATTTGTGATGAAACTTAGAACTGATTGATCTAAATTAATCACAGAATTGAAAAGGTTAGGTTACTGATTTGTGCCTAAGTTAATTGAATTTGGTACTTGAAATTAACATAGATCTTCATGAATGGCGTGATTGCGGATTTGTGTTTATCACTTGTTAATTGAATTCTAGACGATCGTCTAGTATGAATTCGGATTTGATGCGAGAGATCTCGGTTAGATCCAAATTAACAATTCAATTGCACTTCAAGTGTTCTATGAAGGGTCTATGATTGAATCCACCCAATCTTGGATAGGTTTCTAAATTGACTGCTCTTTAATTGTTATTTCTTCCTTTAATTTTGTTAAGTGCGATCTTAAACTGTCAAACCCCCCTTTGCTAAACTTTCACTTGATTTGATTAAATTGCATCTACAATCCTCGTGGAGATGATCCGGTGTTGTCATTATGCTACAAGCTTAGGTAATAACTTTGGTTATAATTTTGACTGAGTTCGGCGCTGGAGGGGACAATTTAAAGTATGGAGAGCATGGTCCGGGCCATTCATAGTTGGCATTTGAGTCAAAATCATTTTCCACCACCGCAGTGAGTTTTTTTCTTTTCTTTTAACCCTTCTCTTGTTTTAGATTTTTACATTAGGGACAATGTAGGTTCTAAAGCTTGGGGGGATATTTTCATTTTCATATTTTCATATTTTCATTTTCATTTTAGATAATTGGTATTTTCATTTAGGGTCTTATGCATTCTCATGTCTTATTTTGCATTGCATCTTTATGTTGTATTTTCACACCATCATATCTCTTGGGTTTTTGGTTGAACTTGTGCCCCTCTCTTTTAAGGATTTTGAGATGATATTGATTTGGAACTCAATTTGTTGATTCTTGTGATAGGCAATAGGCATTGTTTTAATTGATAGTAGAGGTGATCTTTTGATAGGTGATAATTAGCATATGTTCTCTGAATTTGTGCTTTTCATTAATTTTTGAACCTCTAAATGTGAGTTTTGAGCCTTATGAGATATATGCACCATATGGTTTCTGCTCCCATTCTTTGTGTTGAGTGATATTCCTCATTGATCTTGTGCTCTAGAACTTGATTTGAAATCATTTTGAGGCGAAATTTTTGGTTGCATGCTTGAATGTGATTAAGGCATCTTAGGTATTTTTCTGGCTTTCTGAAATTGTTACACTTTCATCCGCTAGTTGCCCATTTTGAGCCTATTGCATAATTATTTTTCTTGATGCTGATGATGATACATTGTTGGTAATCATTTAGAATATTAAATAGAACAAATTGGGTTTGAAAGTTGTGTTGGGAATCATATGTATTTGAGCTTTCTCTTTCTGAAATGAAAAAAAAATATTGATATAAAAAAAGGAAAATAAAAGAAAAAAAATCATGAGATGAAAGCTTGAAAAGAAAAGAAAAGAAGAAAATACTTGGAAATGAGGAGTTATGATCCTGTTTGAAAAATGCCTTTGCTCCATTGATGTTCTATTAGATTTCTTGTGCTTATTGAAAATTTTGTTAGCCCTTTGTGCACACCTTCCTTTCTCTACCTTACCTAGTATCATTCCCATGGCCCCATTACAACCCTTGAAAGACTTTTTGATTCTTGCATGCATGCTAATTATTAGTGAAAATTTGGTTTCTTATCAAGCATATGGAAGTGCATTTTCTTTGAAGGATTTTGAGCGTAATGTTTTCACCCTTAAACACTTTGAGTGTGGTTAGTGGAGTGAACTTAATTCAATCAGTGAGGGTGCATGATTTCTGAGAACCTAGCATCTAATTGGACTTGATTTTTTATTACCTCTCAGATTCTTGGATTACCTTAGCTTATTGCTTGGATAATTATTTTCTCGGGTTCCTCATTCATTATTATCTCTTGATCCCACTTCTTGGTTTAGCCTTAGTTATTGCTTGGGGACAAGCAAAATCTTAAGTATGGGGGGATTTGATGTGTGTGAAACATCATGTTTTGTTCTTGTTTTGCTTGCATTCTTGGGCATTTTAGGCATTTTAGTTTCTCTTTTAGTTTGTTTTTCCCTTAGTTCGAATAATTGTGGTATTTGTGGTGTTGTTGTGCAGAATTGGTGCTCAATTGGCCTCCAAATGGATGGAAAGCTTGCATGGTTAAAGTTAGAGCTTTATGGATAGCAAAAATGTGCAAAAAGACCATTCCAGAGGGATCCACGGCCTGCCCGTGGATCAAACCACAGCCATGAATCGAGCAGCATTTGAAGAAGCATGACAGAAATTACAGCCGTGGCCGTGGAACCAACCACGGCCGTGGAACTTAAATGATCCAGAACTGACTCTTTGGCAGCAAGATCCACGGCCTGGCCGTGGAATGATCCACGACTGTGGATTGCAGTGCGCAATAGTTTTTAAGTTTTTATTTTTATTTCTTTTGGGGGCTTTTTAGCCAATTAAAACCCTAGGTTATATATAGATGTTCTGAATACAGTTGGGGGTTCTAATTTTGTTTGCAAGGAGGCACATTGGAGGCTTTGGATCTTGATCTTTCTTCCCTCTTCTCTCTTGGATTACGTGTTTGGATGTTTATGAATATGTTTTCTTGTTCCTTCTTCTCTATGTCTGAGTAGTTTCTTTTGTTTCTAGGATTAGGGCAATGCCTATTGATACATTGATAATGATTAATTGACTTTGTTTTCCCTTTTATTAATCTTGAATGTTCTTTGATTCAATCCTTATTGCTCTTATTCATGTGAATTCGCTGGCCACTTATTTGCATCTCATAGGCATTTAGGGATGTACTGAGAGGTGAACCTAGGTGTTGGAACCATAAGAATTGAACTTAAGGTCTAAATCACAAGAGTAGTTTTAGCCTTTCGAGAATTCAATGAATTACCACAAAGCGTAACGGGTTCAATTCAAATTCAATTGCCACAAGAATAGGAATTGGTTTAATTGGGCACGGATCTTGTATCTTGAGAAAGAACATTAACTAATTTAGGGTAATTCACCTTCAATTGAATTTCAGATTTAATAAAAAGGTTGTCAATTAGGATTTATCTTGTATTATTGTGGCATCGCAATCTTGAAAGTTTTCTTGAATTTAAAAAATCCCTTCTTGATAACTTGCTATTTTTTGTTTTAAATTCTGTATTTTGATTTTTATTTATTTAATTGCTTTGTTACTACGTTCTTCTTAATCAATAATTAAATTCCTTTTTGTTTAATTTAATTAGATTAGTTAATTAATTGGTATTCATAGATACAGTTCCTGTGGATTCGATCTTTTTATTACTTGATGATGAAACCGTACACTTACGGATTTCACGCATCATTGGCTATGCCAACCAGCCATATTTTGTATCAGCATTTCCTGAGTGGGTCCAACAGGCAGAAATGCCTAGAGGAGTTAAGATTCCTAAACTCTCTAAGTTTGCAGGAGAAAGTGGAGAATCGACCATCGAACATATTGCACGGTTTACAACAGAGATGGGGGAGTTGACCACTATTGAAGGCCTTAAAATGATATTCTTCCCAAGTTCCCTTACAAAGAATGCTTTTTCCTGGTTCTCGACATTGAGACTAAATTCAGTCCACTCTTGGGCTCAATTAGAAAGAAGCTTTCATGATCAATTCTTTAGAGGAGATCTAGAAGTAGGACTCACAGATCTCTTTAATATTAAAAGAATGTATAATGAAATTATCGATGACTATCTTGCTAGGTTTCGACAAATGAGGAGTAGATGTTTTACCCCTATACCTGAGGTCGAAATAGTAAAGATAGCTGCAGGTGGTTTAGATTATTATATAAGGAAGAAATTAGTGAATCAACATTAAAAGTTAGGCAAATAGAACAACTAAAAGTTGAAAAGATTCAAAAATAGAAAAGATTTCTTAAAAGAGAAAAGATGGCATTTGTCGGATTAAGTGAATCCGACAATGAGTTTGAAGGCAGTGATGATGAGTTCGAAGTTAACATTGCTGAACTTCAGAACGGTCCTCCTTATGTTTGCCAGGCCTTACAGCCTACTAGAAATAAGGAGAAAATGAGTTATGTCAATAGGAAAACATATACATTTGACGTAACCAAAGCCGACAAGATTTTTGATTTGTTATTAAAAGACAAACAGATTAAACTGTCAGAAGGACACAGGTTACTAAAGTTTGATGAAATAAAAGACCAAAAATATTATAAATTTCATAATAATTTTGGTCATGTTACTAATAAATGTGTTCGTTTCAGAGACATAATTAAAAAAACAATTATGATGGACGTTTGAAGTTCGCAGACAAGCTTAAAGCGGATATGAAAGTTGACACAAATCCGTTTCAGGCTAAAGTATCTTGTGTTGATCAGCAAGTTCCTTTAAATGTTGGGATGCTCAATATAAGGAAGTTGCAAGAGTTCAACGTGGATACAAAGATGTAACCAACATATATCCAAAGTCAGGTGAGTCTCTAGAGGCATTTCTTGAGAGAAAGAAAGAAGAGGGCAATTTTAGGTTATGCCCAAGATGTAACACAGTATACGATGAGCTTGCTGCGAAGAAAGCTGCTGAAGAACAACTAAGTATCCAGTAGGGTAAGAAGAAGGTTCTCGACAAGAAAAACTGGTAACACAGAAGCCTTTTCATGCTCCAAGGCCAAAGCCAGTCTACATGCCTAGGCCTAACATGAATGATTGGTTAGTCGAACCACATGGGTTTGTGGGAAACAGAGCTCGCGTTGGACCAGTTAAGACTAAGGTGCCACCTGCTAATGTTTCTGTAGATAGGTGGATGAAGAACTCTGTAATGGCTAGACATACGTATTTTCGACGGAATGTGTCTGCCAGGAGGAGTAACTTTCAAATAGATCAACTTTTTTGGAATGAAGACTACAAGAATGGCAGGATCAATCCAGGAAAAATCTCGATTGGCCAAGACGTAGCAGGGCCATCAAAAGTTCTTCCAATGTCAAAGAGTAAGAAAAAGAGATTGCAGAGACTAAGACAAGCACAAAAAAGAAGAGATATGGCTGAAGGATTAGTGATCAAGGAGCAGCCTGTAGAAACAGGTTGTTTGGCGGTCGAAAAAAGGCCAGTGCTTAATCAAGATCAAGATGGTAGAAAGATAAAAAGTGTTGTTACCAAGGGTTCATTTCCAGGTGAGCCGACAACAAATGAAGTTAGACGGCTTGATATGGATGATGAATCTCGACGAAAAAGGTTGGCAGAAATAAGAAAGGGTAAGCAGGTTTAAAGGTCAATTCCAAACAAAACAAAAAGGAAATGGCTAATTGGATTGATAGCAGCAGAAAGAGAGGCAAGAAAGAATAGTTTACCAGTCGAAAATGATAAGGAGTTGGTCAGCTCAAAAGTTGTAAAACAGACAATGGGAAAGGAGCAGATTAAAGACTCTGAAATTGAAAATAGTAAGAATATTAAAGACTGGTCGAAAGAAAAAGTCAGGAGAATTTTAGAGGATCCCGATCAAGATGTTGAGCGGAGGAAGAAGGTACTCGACATAAGTAAAGAGAAAGAAAGATTGGCAAAGCCTAATTGCCAAGACATGGACTTAATGACTGATGAAGTTATTGAGGCCTTAGATGATCCAGAGGATCCCTTAGGCATTGGTGATGATGAGCAATTCGACATGGACATCAACTTGGATGACAATTTGGATGATATCTTGACGGCTATGGATAGTAGCTTGCCGTCAGAAGATTATTTCAATATTGGAAGGCATATAAGTGATAAAGAGCTGTCTGATGAAGAGGAATTCTTGAAGTCAATGAATGTGAACTTAGTTTCAGTGTTACCTGCAGATTTTGAAGGGTATCACGAAATTGAGTATACTGAGGAAAATGAAGAGGATTTAGATGACCTGGATGATCATTGGCTTCTTTTCCAAGACAATATGGTAACAGTCTTTGACAATACGGCTCAGCTCGAAAAACTGACAGAAGAACAGAAGTCTCATTTACGACCACTGCACATCAAGGCTCTATTAGAAGGAAAGCTCATCAATAGAGTTTTGATCGACGGGGGGGCAGTTATTAATTTAATCCCAAGGGCAATGCTCAAAAAACTTGGGAAAGATGAATCAGATTTAATATCGATAAACATGATAGTCACTGATTTCAATGGCAAAACCTCCCCATCAGACGAAGTGGTAATGTTGAAAGTACAAGTCGGATCTGTTGCAAGGCCGACGCTATTTGTGGTAATTCTGACAAAGTTAAGTTACAATCTTTTGCTAGGAAGGGATTGGATTCATGCCATTAGAGCAATACCATCAACAGTTTATCAGAAGCTCATTCTTTGGAATAAAAATGACTAAGTTAAAATAATAGAAGCAGATGACAGTCCTTGCTATCTCCAGCAGCTTCATGTCGATTTCAGAATATATGCTCTAAATGTTAAACCAGTAATAGCAAGTGGTGAAGTCATTAACGAAGATGCACTCGAAGTTTGCTTAAGAGATCAGTTTGGTATAAGACTAGTGAAGAAGGCCAAAGAAGATCGGCCAAGCACTAGTTATGAGTATTAAGGATCATTCAGAAAGATTGTCGACTTATTTAGCCGATAAGGCAATATACTCCGCTGAAAGTATGTTGTCAGATTGTGTGATTGATGATGGTCCTTTAGGTTTTGAAAAAGGGTTTGATGAGAAGCAAGGTATAGAAGTAGAAGATCCTTTGGAAGAAATAAACTTAGGCACTGAAACAGATAGGAGGCCTATCTTTATGAGTTCATTTCTACCAAAGGATTTCAAAGAAAAGCTTGTTGAGTTAATTATGGGATATAAAGATTGTTTTGCATAGGATTACGATGAAATGCTTGGATTAAGTAGAGATCTCGTCGAACATAGATTGCCTCTGAAGGAAGGATGCAGACCTATCAAGCAAGCTAACAGGAGATTTGCTCCTGAGGTGATCTTAAAGATAAAAGAAGAGGTCGAAAGATTGCTCAAAGCCAAATTCATCAGAACAACCAGGTATGTCGAATGGCTTTCTAATATTGTTCCTATAGTTAAGAAAAATAACAAGATAAGAATATGTGTAGATTTTAGAAATTTGAACAGTGTCACACCTAAAGATGAGTATCCCATGCCAATTGCGGACATGTTAGTTGATGCCGCATCTGGACATGAATTATTAAGTTTTATGGATGACCATGTAGGTTATAAACAAATTTTTATAGCCGAGGATGACGTGTCAAAAATTGTCTTTAGATGTCCAGGAGCTATTGGGACATTTGAATGGGTAGTCATGCCTTTCGGTTTAAAGAATGTAGGGGCCACCTATCAGAGAGCAATGAATACAATTTTCCATGATGTCATTGAGAAATTTATGGAAGTTTACATCGATGATGTCATCGTCAAGTCAGAAACAAAGGAAAGCCATTTGACAAACTTGAGGCAGGCATACGACAGAATGAGGAAGCACAGCCTTAAGATGAATCCAAAAAAATACGGTTTTGGAGTGTCAGCTACTAAATTCTTGGGTTTCTTAGTCCATAAAAAAGGTATAGAAGTGGACAAGAATAAAGCCAAGGCAGTTTTGGAGCCCCAACCACCGATGAACAAAAAGGAATTGCAATCTTTTTTAGGAAAAGTTAATTTCCTAAGAAGGTTCATATCCAATTTGTCGGGAAGAACCAGGGTATTTGCCCATTGATCAAGTTGAAGGCTGAATAGGACTTTGTGTGGGAACCTTGCCACCAAGAAGCCTTTGACCAGATAAAGCAATATTTGACAAAACCAATGGTCATGATGCCTCCAGTGCCCCGTCGACCGTTGAAGTTGTATATATCAGCATCAGAAGAAACCATAGGAAGTATGCTGGCTCAAGAAGATGTAAATGGCGTCGAGTGAGCCGTGTATTATCTTAGTCGAGTTTTAAATGATGTTGAGAGAAGATATAATGCAATAGAGAAACTTTGTTTAGCATTGTATTTCTCATGTACTAAACTTAAATATTACATGATGCCTTGTAATGTACTGGTTATGTCGAAAACCGATGTAATAAAATATATGTTATCAAAACCAGTGTTAAATGGTCGTATTGGAAAATGGACTATCGCTTTGTCAGAATTTTCTTTACAATATGTGCCAATGAGAGCGGTGAAAGGCCAAGCAATTGCTGACTTCTTGGCCGACCACCCTTGTTTGGATATGGATAACATAAATATTATCGGTTTAAAACCTTGGTGTTTATATTTTGATGGTTCAAGGCATCAAAATGGAATTGGAGTGGGGATTTTAGTTGTTTCCCCTCAAGGTACTCCAATTAAGTTCATGTTTGAACTTAAGTATACCTGTTCCAACAATGAGGCTAAATATGAAGCCTTAATTATCGGATTGGAAATATTAGTAGA
Source organism: Ormosia semicastrata (assembly GCA_029884595.1). Taxonomy (NCBI): domain Eukaryota; kingdom Viridiplantae; phylum Streptophyta; class Magnoliopsida; order Fabales; family Fabaceae; genus Ormosia; species Ormosia semicastrata. The sequence goes on along the minus strand of JAQQTO010000041.1, from coordinate 28,590,762 downwards.
AATGAAAGCACATAATGTGCATATATTTGGTGATTCACAGTTAGTCGTTAAACAGCTTGCCCAAGAATATAAATGTGTTAGTGAAAATTTAATGAAATATTATATTGTGGCGAGCAAGTTAATGAAGCAATTCGACGAGGTAACTATCGAACACATTTCCAGAGGTTTAAATGAAGAAGCTAATGAATTAGCCCAAATAGCCTCTGGGTATAGGCTTTCATCCAAGGTTCTTACAAATCTAATGGAGATAAGGGAACTTTTATATCCATTAGAGGAAAGAGATATACTACAAAATGATATTTTGATAATTACTGACTGGAGACAACCAATACTAAGTTATTTGGAAAATCCAAGTCAAGATGTAAATAGAAAGCTAAGGTATAGAGCGTCGAAGTTTGTAGTGTTAGGGGGAGCCTTGTATAGAAAGTCTGTCGATGAAAATTTGAAAGTTTGCCTGAGTGAAGCAGAGGCTTATATTGCCTTGGCAGAAGTCCACGAAGGAATTATTGGAGCTCATCAGGCAGGTGAAAAGATGAAATGGGTCCTTCGACGTCAAAGGTACTATTGGCCAACACTAGTTAGGGATTGTATAATGTTTATCAAGTCTTGTGAAGAGTGTCAAAGACATGGCCATATATAAAATATTCCCGCTAGTGAATTGCATTCTATAGTTAAACCATGGCCTTTTAGAGGATGGACTTTGGATTTAATTGGCCAAATTCATCCTTCCTCGTCAAAGGGACACAAATATATTCTAGTAGGAATTGATTACTTTACCAAATGGGTTGAGGCTGTGGCCTTGAAGGATGTAACCCAATAGGATGTGATTGACTTTATTGAAGATAGTATAATTTGTCGGTTTGGAATATCGCAAACTTTGACAACCGACCAAGGATCAGTATTCATTGGAAAGAAAGTTGTCGAATATGCCAGTTCAAGGAAGATTAAAATGCTTACGTCGACGCCATATTATGCTCAGGCAAATGGCCAAGTAGAGGCTATGAATAAAATAATTATAAGTTTGATTAAAAAACATATTGGTCGGCAACCTAGAAATTGGCATAATACTCTTAATCAAGTTCTTTGGGCATATAGAAATTCACCGAGAGAAGCAACGGGCACATCACCATACAAGTTGGTATATGGTCATGATGCAGTCCTGCCCGTCGAGATTAATCTTGAATCAATTCGTATTCAAAAACAAAATGAGTTACCAGTTGAGCATTACTGGGACTTGATGTTTGATGAATTGAACGAATTAAGTGATGAAAGATTAATTACTTTGGAACATTTGATTCGACAGAAAGAAAGAATTACAAAATTTTATGATAGTCGAATTAAGTATAAATCTTTTAAAATTGATGATTTGGTTTGGAAGGTGATTTTGCCCATGGATAAGAAGTGTCAAGAATATGGGAAATGGTCTCCAAAGTGGGAAGGACCATTTAAAGTGACTAAAGAGTTTTCAGGAAATGCTTATGCACTTGTCGAAATTAATTCTGGTTTAAGAATTAAGTCGATTGATGGCAAATATTTAAAGCCATATAGACCGACAATGTGTGAAGTAAAAATTAACAAAAAATGAGAAGTCTTTATTCATGGGTTTGGCAATTACAAGTTACATTGTCAAAGTAAAATGCTAAACAGATGTTACAACTTGATATTGCCAAAGCTATACAAAAAAATTTTTTTACCAACAATTAGCTATAAAAAAAAAAGTTACTTAGAATTTTTGAAGAACCCCCCAAGAATCTTCTAAAGATTGCTTGTCGGAACAAGCAGCTTGGTATTCCGCTTCAAGGGAATTTATTTTTGCCAATACAGTTTTGGTTTCGACAGCCCATTGTTTAGTTTTATTGGCAATGCTTTGCTGTCTGGTGGCCCCTTATTGCAATGCTGTTTGAAGTTTTTGTTTGCGACGACGGGCAGCCTCAAGTTTCTTATCCAAGTCTTCAATCTCCTTGTCGAGCTCTGCCTTTTTGGCCTTTTCCTTTACTAGATTTTCCTTCAAAGTGGCATTTTCACTTTTTGCGTTGGTCAACTGCTTCAAAATTCTAGATTTTCCTTGAATCTCTTTTGTATAAGCAGGAATGACTCGATGAATGACTGGCATTTTTGCCGTTAAGCTTTGAAGAAAATCTTTGACAGTCATAAGAAGAGCTCGACTGGTTATTGGTAACTGCTGAGCAAGAGGCTCAAGTTTAGTTACGATTGCTACCATTCTTTCTTAGAGAGGTTGGTCAGAAATTAAGTGTTCGAAAGAATAGGTGAAGGCATTCTTCAATTCAGTTAAGAGTCCAGTAATATGGGAATCACTGGAGTCTTGCCCAAGTTATATCGAAGAACGAGCCGACTGAGGAGAACTTCTATGGCCGCCCAACAATATTGTTATCAATTCATCTAAATCTGCCTCCATATCTTCAGTATCTTCTGGCACAGCAACAATTAAGTTGGCTGGAGGAGATGGAGGTGGATCAATTGGGGCGAATTCTGCCATCAGAGTATCCATGTCGAATTCTTCTGAGAGAATTTGGACAGGATTGACTTTATCTGACCTCAAGGCTTGGGGGGATTGAAGTTTTTTCTAAGGCTTCGACAGTTTGAGTTTCTGTCGAAAGTGGTGAAGAAACAGTAGATGTAGCGAGGGCCAAAGAAGTGTGAGATTCTGGAAGATTTTTGGTTCTTAGTCTTTGTGGGCTATTAGATATAGCCAAGTTTGCTGAATCCTGGAGATGAACAGAGGAGATTTCAGAACAAATAATACTTTGAAAATAGTTGGGTGTGGTAAGATACATTACCTCAGGAGATTGTCGAATTGGCTCTTCAACTCTTGGTTCGATAATAGGTTCTAGAGGATGATCAGCAGATTGTTCAGCCTCTGGATCCTGAATTTGATAGAATCATATATTAGATGAATGGTAAGAGTTGAAAATTTAAGGGAAAAAATGTGATTGATTGAAATTTACCTCAGATGAGAGAAAGATGGTTTCTGCTTCTTCAACAGGAGGCTTCGAAGTAGAAATAGTGGTTTGAATATTCTTCTTCTTTTTCTGTAAAGGTAAAAAGGTGAGATACTATTGCCTGGTATTAAAGAATGTACAATAATACAAGGCATACCTATGGAGGATGTTCTGGAGATGGGATTGAAGATTCGACAGGGGAAACATAAGTAGCAGGAGCAGATTCGCTAATCTGAATTCGACATTAATTTAGACTTGAACAAAATTTAAAAAAAAAACCAAGTCTTAATATATTGTCAGATAAGTATATATACCTTGAGGGTTTTTGATTTTGGAAGTTTTGAAGCAGCAGCGTCGTGTTTCGAAGGACTCTTTGTCAGCATCGATGCAGGTGGTTTGACCTTTGAAGCCTTGGGAATAGGAGGTTTTTGGGTCTTCTTGCTTTTTTTTTTGAAGAGATGGTTTCATCTTCTTCTTCATTATCACTTCCTTGAGGCTGTTTGTATTCTAAAGGTCTTTTTAATGGAAGTGCTGTAAGAAGGAAAGTGTATTTAGTAAATGAGGTATAAAATTAAAAATAACAGAATGCAAAGAGAAAAAATACCTTCAGGTATTTCAGTGATGACTCGGGTATTCCTGGTAAATTGTTCGTATGACAAGGTAAATCGACAAGTAAACTTGACTTCTGGAGTTCTTGTAAGAAAGATATTACTCACAAAATATATCCTATCTGAAATAGGGAAGTTACCAGCCCTTGTGGGTTTACCTGGGAATTCGTCGGCCAGTCCAAAACGAGCACAAGGAAAAAGCATTGGCTTTGGAAAAGGGATTTGAAAGGGTTCAAGTCATGCTAAAGGGTTTTTTTTTATAGAAACGGAGAGAAAATTGGTAGAACATTTTTCCTTGTGTGCTCATTTTAGCTTAGCCACGACTTCTTCACAATGTCAAACAATTAAGCTAGGAAACCTGAAGTCCCACTTGATTTTGTAATATTTTTCAAAAGCCTTGATATCTTGAATATGTTTACCTTTGGTTTTTGATGAAGAATCTTGACCCTGCACAAGAATTAGAGTTTTAGTAATGCGGCTTCAATAGGTCTCAATGTCGACATGATAAGGACTATAATATTTAGTCCACCACTCGACAAAATCATTTGAAACTCCTCTTTAAGGGGTAAATGCAGAGATCTCAAAATGACGTTTGTGCCTTTCATTTTTTGAAGCTACTCGAACGAGATCCGACATACTTTGAAGGTGGCCATTGATGAGGTGTTCTTTGGCCCTATGAGAAAAAGGTGCTAGGATAGCTTGACAAAATCCCAATTGACGAGCTACTGAGTTTAGCTCTAAAGATTTGTCTGTCAAACCAGGAAGACCAGCCACCAGGACTTGTCGGCAGAGAAAGTTCGACCAGACAGAAATATTGTCGGCCTGAGTAAAAGGATCATCGGAAAGAATTGGTCGAGTGAACCATTCAAGACCAAAAGAACAATCAGCAAAAAGAGCAAAGTATATGTCTTCAGTATTAAAGGAGATGGAATGAAAAATACTAAAGAAGTGCATAAAATTTTTTAAATTTTGTTTATGGACTTTTTCATGTTTTACATGGCAAAGTTTAATGCCATATGTAGCAAGAGAGACTGTCGGAGGAGAAGAGTCGACCAAGTAATCTCCTAGTATGGCATTCAACCAAAGTTGAAGTAGCCACATTGGACCACCAAAATTAGTTTTCTTTACTTGAGCTCTGATGCTTTAGACAATTTCACCTATACTCAAATAGAGATTGGTAAGGAGAAATTGACCAAGAGCTAGTGGTCGACCTTCATGAAGAAGGTTAGCAAGTTGGAGAAAGGACCTGGATACTTGAACTGACTTAGAACCTATAGCATAGGCTGAAAGCCAGAGAAGAAGGAAAGTTATGTGTTCTTCATCAGTCATAGGACCTAATTCAGGGGAATAAAGATTAATGAAGCCAGAAAAGGAAGTTGGGGCTTTTGAATATACATTAATAGTGTTTGAAGGTTGAAGAACAGGTGTAATGATTTCCCCATCTGGTCGAAGACCAATTATGGCAGATACGTCAAAAAGTGTTGGACCCATCATGCCATAGGGAAATTGGAAGGAGTTGGTGGTTTTGTTCTAGAAAAAGAAAGAGGCACCCAGCATGCAAGAATCCATTTTTATAGGATAACAAGAAAGCTGGATGTAATCAAAAATCCCTATTTCCCTCCATAAACTTTCTTTAGAAGCTTGAACTCTGTCAAGCCATTCAAGATACCCATTAATATAGGTAGGGGGAGTTCTAAACAGCCTTTCAGATTTTCCAAAGTAGTTGATAGGAATGGAAGGAAGGGAAGCCAAGATAGCTTCTTGGGAACTTTTACAGGGGAAGAAGGAATTTATTTCATCAGTAATAGATTCCTTGGGCAAAACTGGGCCTAAGAAAGCGGCCGGAGGATCCAAGGAAAGTGGAGAGCCGTTAATGGGGAGTATTACCTTCGAAAGATGCCAAAGTTCAGACTTTTGTAGAACTGGGTCTTGAACGACTGCATGGTTACCCAAGTTTGCTGTTGGCACGTTGGGAGTTTGAGAGCTGGAAGCCATTGGAGAAGGCAAGAGTTTTTAGAGAAAACAGGCGAAGGTAAAGTTGAAGGTGATGAATAGTAAAGAGAGGTGAGAGGTTGAAGATGGTAAACAGTGATAAATGGGTGAAAAGTCGCGTGAATTTGAAAATTTGTTTTTTTCGGGAGAAAATAGGGGTAATTATGAGCCCTATTTATTGGGAACGACTATTTATTTTTTGCTATGATAAGATTGATTGTGGCTGTCCGGTACTTGTGGAAGGTTCTGATTGGATTTAAATATATATATATATATATATATAATATATATATATATATATATATATATATATTGAAAGGATTTTTGAATAAAAAATTTACCTTTCTCCTGTCGGTGTCGAAAGAAAATTTTTTTGGGGGCATCTGTTGGAGGTGAAAATAAAGATTTGGCAATTCGTCGGTTGGATGATGGTTTGAAAAAAAAATTTCTAAGTATTGAGCCGACAGAAATGCTAAATGATGAATTCGACAGAGGTATTGAATAGGGGGATTCTAATGTAGCAATTAAGTATTGATGTTGAACAGAAGAATAATTCGACAGAAAGATTGCATTGAGTCGACAAAGAATGGTCAAAGCTTAAGTGCTGGTTTTGTCGGAAAGTAGGTATATGCTGGTGGCATAACTGCCAGGACATGTTGGAATTTTAGGATGTCAGTTATTTTGTAATTTTGTCTATAAATATCAGTAATCACGATGTAAAAAAGGGAGGTTATTTGCTTATACATAATCCTAACATCTTAACTCGAGCAGATTAAAGGATTCTGATCCAAGTATGTCTTCCTTTTACATTTCAAGTCATTTACATTAACGCAATGTTCTTTTAAATTCATTTACTTTTCAGTTTTGTTCTTTAAATTTTCTTTACATTTCTTCACACTTTTACTTGTTTTTTCTTTACTATTTTCCTTTTAAATTCTGCACTTTAATTTTGCATTATTTACACGCTTTCAGTTAATTTTCTACATTCTTAAATTCCTGCTCATTTCCTTTAAATTTCTTTAATCTTTTCAAAGTTTCTTTTCTACATTTTCTACCTATTTATTTCAAATCTCTTAAAATCCTTTTATTTACTATTAAAATCATTTTTAAAACGAGATTACCACATAACTCGAAACGCACATTCATCTAATTTTTATTATTTGTTTGTTGGAATTGTTACGAAGCCTTTAAACCAAAATTCCACTTAAACACATAGCCAACCACAATAAATGTAATTGGAATAGGGCATTCTCCTTATTTGGCGTATGTATTTTGCCTTTGTTGCAGTTCTTCTTGCATCTCGATTTCTTCTAGCTTTAACTGCTGCATGTTTTCCTTTTGATCTTTGCCTCGTCATAGCAATTTTTTTTATCGTCTTTGCTTGAGCCTGGGCTCACAATTGCTTAACTTTGGCCTAGAAATACGATTAGGGTTCTTCCATAGGTTCAAAATTAGGATATGAAAATTTCAATTTGATTTTGTTTTCATAAAAGGAGAATGGGGTAAAGGTGTTTTTAATGATTTTCAAATAAGTCCATAAATTTATTGAAAATTTTCAATTAAGTCTTTAAGGGTTATTCAACAAATAAATAAGTCAATAGATCCTTCATTAATAAGTAACTAATATGGATATGAATAGGATTATAAGGTGTATATGTGTTTCAATCTAGTTAACATCTAAGGAGGGTACCAGAACCCTCTTATTTTTGTTGGTACCAGAGAAATTACCAAAAAAAAAAAATATTCTACTCTCAAGGAGAAAGAGAGCACTATAAAAAGATATCTCACTATCAAGAATGAGTACTCTCATTTATAAGATAGAGGTAGATTATAAACATTTATTGGAGTAAAGTATTATTTTAGGACATAAACATTTTATGACAAACTAATTAAAACAATGTACTTTACAAATTAAAGACCTCAACTATATATTGAAAAATATTTCCATTAACATAAAATGTCATAAAGACAAAAAAAAAAGTCTAGTGTGACATAAGAAAACAATTTATAACATGAACAAAACACATGAGATATATGACTTAAACACTGCAAGAAATCTGGAGATTACCATCGGTCATATCTGTCGATAATTTCCCAAAATCCATCGAAAAATTGAATTTCTAGCGAAAAGTGGTCTCTTAGAAAAATGCTAACCAGAAACAAAAATCCACTAGTATTTCCAATTGATAAGGGCGTAGGAAATAAAACCATGAGTTGTCAGAGCACAACATTTTCTGATGAAGGTATCTGCCAATAGTTTTTGATGGAAAATGTATGTTCCCAGAACTTTTTCCTAGCAAAAAATCCGCCATAATCACTATATAAGTGACTCTAAGCAATTCGGGATTTGGTTGCTCTACTCATCTTTCGTCTTCCACTGATAGTGAGGATGATGACTTCAATAATAACATTTCAAGTAGTTGATATGATCGAAAGTTTGCGTAGTGAAAACAGTTCCACCTCTTATGATTATGAGAAAAAGATTAGGTAATGAGATATAAAAAGAAAGAAGAAAAGTATTGCGGATTATAGTAATGAGTTTACACAATTTTATGAAATGGTTTTTTTGGCGAATAGAAGCCCTTTCGTGGAGAAGTCGGGGAATAAGAAAGAAACCAAAAGCAAACAAACTTTTTTATAAAGAACGATAACACCAATGAAAATGACACTACACCAGAGTATCATGGAGAGAAACATCTCGATAATGTTGTGTGCTTAATTAGAACTAGGATATTTGAGAGGAAAGCTCCAAGAACATTGCCCTCCCATGTGGCATAGGAAGCATATATATGTCTACTTACAATCTTGTAATGATTTTTAGAGAGTAGCAGAAAAAAAAAATAATCTCAAAGGAATTTGGAAGTAAGTAAAATTAGGATTTAGAGAGTGATGATGATGACAAGTGAAAGCATATATATTTCTCTTATTACGTGTAATACAATATGACTCATGGAAAAACTATCCAAATTTAATGAATTAGTCTAGAAACTAGGAGTATCAGTATATAAAAAAGCCTTTTTTTTTCTTTTGTGCTCTTTAATCGATCGAGCTCGTGTTTAAAAAATTTGTGTTAGTTTATCTCATGATGAATTGGGATACCAATCTTGCTTGCTACAATTTGAAAAGCACAATTTTTCAATAGCAATGTTCATTGTGAAATATATCAATCATCATCATCATTATATTCAACTGTTAAATATAAAATTATATTAACATTCTTTCTTATGCTCTTCTATACAACTTCATATGCCTTCTTCAGTTCAGAGATCTGGACCGTACAACTTCTCTAATCCAAAGAGGTCTCTAGATTGGAGAAGGCATATGGGTTGAACTGTACGATGTGGCTATCATTTAGCATAAGGAAAAGTGCAAGAATGTTAAGAAAATTTAAACATTTAACTGTTGAAGACATGGATGGTGATTGATGTATTTCATAAGGAACATTACTTAGACAAAGTCGTACTTCTGGAATTGTTGCCAGCTTTTATATCCTAGCTCACCAGGAGAGATCCAATACGAAAATCTTTTAAAATAAGTGAAAGCAATTCATTAAAGATCGAAAGAAATTTTACGTTTACTGATATTGACGCTTACAGTTCCTAAACTCACTCATTAAATGTTGCTTGTCATCCTTTGAATTCCAACTGTATTACAAGTATTAAGAAAAACATATCTACTCCACTTGTCATCATAATCACTATCAAAACCCTAATCTCAACTTAAACCAAATACATCTACAATTAGTTTTTTTCTCAACTACTCTCCAAAACTCGATAGATGAGTGCAAGGAGACACATGCTTCCAATGTCACCAACAAGGACAGTAGTCTTGGCACTATCCACTCAACTTCCCCAATCCTAATGCAGGGCTCACAATTTTATCGGGCATTTCCTCTCCATGAGACTCTTGTATAATGTCATTTTCATTGTTGAAATCATTCTCTATATAAATTTTGTCTGCTTTCAAATTATGTTTTATTCCTAAATGCTCCACCATGTGACTTCTGTTTATTATAAAAATTTACTTCACAAAAACATGTAAATTTATTTATTTTAATTCGCAATATTTTTTTTGTTCTTTTTCTTCCACCACCCTACCTAGTCTTCTCTTCATCATCATAGGAGGTGGACTCATGCCACCACTCAAACTTTCTATCACATTTACTACCTAATAATCTTATCACTAGAGTCATCGTCCTCACAATCAATGGATGACAAAAGATAAGTTACTTGAGCAGTCAAGTCCTGGACTGCTCAGAGCCACTTAACCTATCATTCAAAACTAATATCATCTGACTGAAGGTTTAGAGCTTCCTAATTAAGTAAAGCATTAATTATTTCAACAACTCAAACACAACAATATGCATGTGAATAAGTGTTAATGACAATAACATAGTACTATATTATGCAATTCGTAGCTCCATAACCAAGGCCTCTTATATATTCGTCATTCCTCGTAGTTTGAAGTCATCGTTCATCTACAAGATCTGTCACACTACCTCATGTCCGCGACCCATGCGTATATACGTCATCCATTTGATAGCTGCTCTTGCATATTTCTGTAATTGATCATTCTCATTTATTTAATTAATTAATTAGTTACTTAGTTTAATTAACTAATTATTTACTTAATTGTTTTAATTATTTAATTATTGACATAGTTCAAATTTTCACTTTCTTTAATTTCATATCTCTCAGTTTGAAGCCATAGTTCTTCTGCAAGATCTGTCACATTGCCTTATATCCCCGACCTATGCGTATATACATCGTACATTTTGATAGTTAGGCAACATTTTTTGTAATTGATCATTCGCATTTATCTAATTAATTAATTATTTATTTATTTATTTAGTTCATAATTTTAATTTCTTTAATTTTATATTATATTTTTTATATTTTATTAATATTATTCATTATTTTAGTTTAATATATAAATTATTAAATTAAATAATTTATCAAATTCTTCACTTAAAACTTTAAAAATTTAAAATTAGCACATAATTATATATTATTCTTATAATGAAATAGTATTAGTCTTATACAATGTAATGTTATTATTCAAATCTTATATCACCATAATATCTATCATCTATCATACTAGCACAAAAACACCAACAAATAACAATATATAATGTATATAAATATATATTCAAATATACACATAAACACATATATTCAAAATATAAAAATCATATGCATACATACATATATATTATAAACAAATATAACATTCAAATAAAAAAAAAATAAAAATAATATAACATATGTTCCTCTATGCCTCATACACCCACATCTCCTATGCACCACGACTGCACCTATCCACTGCCATCATCCTCAAGCTCCAACATCCATGACTGAGCCACATTGGCTACAACTTTCAACTGCTGAACCCGGAACCTTAGCCACCACCCACGACGAACTTGGAGCCTCAGCCCACGACCATTAAACCTCCATCTCACATGAAACACTCTCCTTCATCCCCTATCATGATCGTCTCAGCCACAACCACCCAAAACTAAGCCCAAACCACTTGATGAAGAGGAATAGGATATGAGAGCTTGAAGAGGAAGGCCCAACTAGTAGGGGATCAGAGGAGGAGAAAAGTCATCCTTGGTGATGAAGAGTGCAAAGAAAGAGAGAAGATGGAGAGAAAAATGGAATGGAATCAGTTGGTGCAAAAGTTATAAAAATATTTCTGGCAAATTAGTATCCGCTGAAAACTCTTACCAGCGAGGATATTTCAATTTTCGGTGCCAAAAACCTTGAAATACATAATCGATACATTTATCGAAGTGTTTCGGCAATTGAATTTCTAGTGGATCAATCACGAGAAATTGTACAATGCTCATAACTCGAAAGTTAGAGAAATTTTATGCCAGAAATAATTTGTTAGAAACCTCAAAACATGTAACTGATACATTTACCGGTGGATTACTTGCTGGAAATGAAAAAAAAAATTGTTAGCATTTTTATTTTTGGACAGATTATTCCATTGAAAATGTATTTTATTTTATTTTTAAATTGATGTTTAATTTTTTGACTGATATGTCTTCCAAAAATACTTGTATTATCGGCGATCACATATATGTCAATAATACCCAACTTTCTTATAATGAAAAATCTTTTTTTGATTGAATAAATATTATCAAAATATTTTTTCTATTAAAGTTAAGGTCCTTATTTGATGAATTTTAATGGATTTATTGGTTATCATAATAAAGTCAAGTTCTTTTGTACATCACTTTTCTCTATTCATTGGGTGAAGAGTGTAGAGTGTAGGAAAAATAATAGAAATATAAAATACATGGACAGCTAAAATTAAAATTTCACAAACAAAATAACTTATCACAGATATTAGTTGAGGCGTGTTAGTGAACTGCACTTAAGAGTATTTTGCCACCGCAAATTGATTACTCGGTGCAAATGGTCTCCTAACTAATACTCTTTAGGATACAACAATTACTTATTGGTAGCTCCACACTTAAAATAGAAAAGGCACAGGAACAACTATTAAGATTGCTCATAGGAACTCAAAAATATAAAAAGAAGTAATATTTTTTGGTGTGTCACATAAAAATAGCTAGCTTATGTTATTTATAAAGGTAAAACCAAAGTGAACGTTGTTCCAAAAACAAGGTGGCCTCCAACGTAATGTAACAGATGAAACCAAGTAGTGTGGCGATAAAGCTCTAACTTGCAAAACTAAAAGTAACCTGCAGCATAAAAGTAGGAGGATATGGATAAAAGCTAAATGTCCAATGTATAACGTGCAACAATAAAGTATAAGGCCACAAAGAATTGCAACAGTTGTTGGAAAGAGAAAAGATAAAGTCAAAGGTTGATTTTTCACTTTGAAATAATTAAAATAATAAAAAAATACAACAATCACTCACATATTTCAAAGTCAAGTTAGGAAGTTCCAATGAGTTTAAGAATTCAATGTATAAGCACTAGTGTCTCTTGGATTATGAACTAACATCTAGTGTAAATGAGCTATGACTCACAGGAATGCCAGTGAAATTAGAACCTCTATAAATCTCATTCCACTTGTGAATCAGTGATCTCATCACTCACACTGACTTCTTATCCAAAGTTTTTCAACTCAGTTTTGCACACTCACACTGATCAATTTTGCACTAATAGGCCTTACGCATGCTTGCTAATTCATGAATGCTTTAGAGATTATGCCACAATTTTATAGGAGTGGCCCCACTACACACTCATACAGTTAATTTCATCAAGTGTATACAACTTCTCATTCATTGCGGTCTAGCACTTCTCATTGGAGTAAACAAAAATTAATAATGCTACCAGAATTAACTAGTGACTTATTATTACCTATATGAACCTTATTCATGGGATCTCTAATTACAGAGGCCGGGTTACCATCACTACTAATTTTAAATTAGTTTAAGTTCCATTCCTCTTGATGTTTTATTTATTAATTTCCTACCCAAAGACTTTGTCAAATGATTGACCAAATTCACTTCAACTTTCCATAATCAATGGATATAATTTCATCTCATAAAATTGTGATGTATACGTATATGTCACTATTTTTCATTATATACATTATTTTCTACTCTCACTATTGCTGCATGGCAATCACAATTAATTATAAACACAAGTCTCTTCTTTACAAGAATATCTACTAAGCGATTTCTCAGTCATTCAACCTCCAATCCTATCTCATCAAGAACAATAAACTTGGCCTCCATAGTGGATCAGGCTATACAAGTCTATTTGGATAACTTCCAAACGACAATACCTCCACTAAGGATAAAAATAAACCCACTTGTGAATCTAGTCTCATTTGAATCAAAGAATTATCTAACATCATAATACCCTTCAAGGTATTCCCCATAACACAACCTATAGTGCCTCGAAGATATTTCAAAATTCTATATAAAGTATTCCAAAAACAATCAATAATTAATAAACCACTATATACATGTTTAAACTTGATTTAACAACATTTTATGACTCATATTTGTGCTAAAACTCAACTACAACAACACAGCACTTATTCCCATGAGTTCAATCAAATTTCTGTACCATAAAGACAATTAGATGGCAGGAATTCAGTCACAACAGCACAGCAAGGAATCCACACAATTTGATTCAATTTACATAACAATTCAAGCATGAAAACATCCAGGATTTAGGTCATACATACTAGCATACATTATCATAATTAGCGTCAAATTCGCACATACAATGTTACATTTCACAACTAAACCAAAACTCTAGTTTTTGCATTAAGGATTTAAAAACATCTTTTACTTTTACCCATTTTAACAATGACATACTCTAGCTTGCAAGTTAATTTCTTTTAAGAACAACATACTCTAGTTTTTTTTTAACTTTATTACAATGACAACTTAATCAAATTAGAAGGGGGTCTACAAACATTAAAACATAATTATGTGAGAGAGAGGCATCAAAACAGAATATTACGTCTAAAAAAATGATCCTTTAAAAAATCTTAATACAATTAGAAACGCCAAAAGATAAGAAGTGAATTTTATTTAATTTTACCTATGCTGAGCTTTGTTGCAAATCCTTACATAGCCGGTCTCAAGCCCGGATAAAAGAGGAGAGTTGTGTTAGGCAGTCGACAGCTAATGTAAAACTTTGTCGAATCATTATGACATGGATCAACGAAGTGATTGTGTTAATGCTAGGTCATTGGCCCTAAGCAACGCGCTGTATGACTCGAGTGCAATGTCAAATGAGCAAGAGCCGCTCCATCACCGCTTGGGCGTAGTGAAAAATAAGCAAGGGTTCCCACATTTTCATGAATAGGTGTGGGTAAAGAAGCTAGTTCACAAGATTATGATGTGTTTTGGAACTTAGAATATAGGCATACTTATAGGTAAATCAATGGAAATAGTTGACACCATGATTAGGAGGAGGATTGATTTTATGTGCCTACAAGAAGCTAAGTGAGTTAGAGAAAAGGCAATGGAACTCGACACTATGGGTTTTAAGCTTTGGTATACCAGCAATGTAAAATCTAGAAATGGGGTAGGCATAATAGTAGATAAGAATTGGAAGAATATTGTGGATGTGAGAAGGCTCGAAGATAGGATCATAGCTTTGAAGTTTGTTATGGAACAAGAGACTTTTAATGTTATCAGTGCGTATGCATCCCAAGTATGGATAGACGAACACTACAAGATAAAATTTTGGGAGGATTTAGAAGGTTTAGTTTAGGGAATACCATTAAGAGAGAAAATTTTTCTAGAAGGGGACCTAAATGGTCATGTGGGGAGCGAATCTAGGGGGTATGAGGGCTTGCATGAGGGTTATGGTCTAGGAGTAGCTAATGCAAAGGGCAAAACAATTCTAGATTAGCATTTGATTTTACAATAGCTAACCCTTGCTTTAGGAAGTGAGAATAGCATCTTATCACATATAGAAGTAGGGGCTCTTCTAATAAAGAAATCTGATAGAAAGCTTTGCATGGGTTGCAAAGTCATCCCTAGAGAGGGCTTGACTACCCAACACAGGGTTTTGGTAATAAATGTACAGGTTAAGATGAGAGTTAGGAGAAATTATCGAGACAGAGAGTCAAGGATCAAATGGTGGCAACTAAAGGGAGGAAACCAAATACTCTGTCAGAGGAGGATTATAGAGGAAGAGATTTGGGAGGTACAAGGGAGTGCTAATGATATATGAGACGAGATGGCTAAAGGGATTAGGAAGGTAGTAAAAGAGACACTCTGTGAATCAAGAGGCTTTGGACCCAAGGATAAAGAATCTTGGTGGTGGGATGCAAGTATACAAGATAAGGTTAATGTTAAAAGGGAATGTTATAAAGCTTGACACATGTGTAAAAATGATGAAAATTAGAAAAAATATAAAGCAGCTAAAAAATATACTAAGAAGGCAGTGAGCGAGGCGAAAGCTAAAGTGTTCAACGGTTATATCAATCATTGGGCACCAAAGACGAAAAAAGGGATATCTACAGGCTTGTTAAAAGTAGGGAAAGGAATACAAGAGACTTGGATCAAGTGAAATGCATTAAAGATGAGGAGGGTAAAGTCTTGGTTATGGAACAAGACATCAAGGATCGATGGAAGGGTTATTTTCACAAGTTATTTAATGAGGAACATGAGACATTAGGGGACTCTAACATTCTAAACACTAAAGAGGAGGACCAAAATAAAATCTTTTATTGTAGAATTCGGGAGTTTGAGGTAAAAGAAACATTGAAGAGAATGGATAATGGAAAAGTGGTCGAGCCGGATAATATACCTATTGAGGTATGGAAGTGCCTAGGAGAGAAAGGTATAAGCTAGCTCATAAAGCTGTTTAACGAGATATTGAGGTCTAAGAAAATGTCAAATGAATGGAGGAGAAGCACTTTAATCCTTATTTATAAGAACAATAGAGATATACAAAACTATGCAAATTACAGAGGGATTAAGCTCATGAGTCATACCATGAAGTTATAGAAAAGAGTAATTGAACGAAGATTAAGACAAGAGGCTCATATTTCAGAGAAT
Source organism: Ormosia semicastrata (assembly GCA_029884595.1). Lineage (NCBI taxonomy): Eukaryota > Viridiplantae > Streptophyta > Magnoliopsida > Fabales > Fabaceae > Ormosia > Ormosia semicastrata. Next base: position 28,574,692 of record JAQQTO010000041.1, on the reverse strand, counting down.
CAATTTGGTTTTATGCTTGGGAGGTCAACCATGGAAGCAATTTGTCTTCTACGAAGATTAATGTAGAGGTATCAAAGGAAGCAAAAAGACCTACACATGGTTTTCATTGATCTGGAAAGAACCTACGATAGGGTACCGAGAGAGATCTTGTGGAAGGCTTTGGAGAAAAAAAGGAGTTCATATCGCCTATATTCGAGCAATACAATATATGTATTATGGGGCTAAAACTAGTGTGAAAACACAGGGTTGGGTCACAGAAGATTTCCCTATAACTATAGGACTGCACTAAGAGTCAACTTTGAGTCCATATCTTTTTACCTTGGCCTTGGATGTGCTTACTGCGCATATCCAAGAGTCGGTGCCACAATGCATGCTTTTTGCAGATGGTATAGTCTTAGTTGGAGAGTCGAGAGAGGAAACAGATAGAAAGTTAGAGCTATGGAGACGAGCTTTGAAAAAACATGACTTTCATCTAAGCAGCAGTAAGACAGATTATATGGAATGTAAATTCAGTAAGAGGCATGTTAATGCTAGCTTAGCAATGAAAATTGGAGATCATACCATACCACAAGTCACACAGTTTAGGTATCTTAGATCTATCATACAAAATGATGGAGAGATAGAGGGAGATGTAAACCATAGGATTCAAGCTAGATAGATGAAATAGATGAGTGTTTCAGGAGTAATTTGTGATAGAAAAGTGCCTCTCAAGCTTAAGGGTAAAATTTACCGCACAGCTATATGGCCCGCGATGTTGTATGATATTGAAAGTTGAGAGGTAAAAAGCCAACAAAAGCATAAGATCAGTGTCGTAGAGATGAGGATGTAGCGCTGGATGTGTAGCCATACAAGACAAGATAAGATTAGGAATGAATGCATTAGAAAGAAAGTAGGGGTAACACCTATTGTGAAAAAGATGGGAGAATCTCGCCTTAGGTGTTTTAGACATGTAAGGAGAATACCTTTAGAAGCCCTTGTAAGAATAGTAGATCAGGTGGAGAATAGCCCAATAGCTAGAAGTAGAGGAAGACCAAGAAAGACTATAGGTGAAACGATTAAAAAAGATTTATATTTGAATGACATTTCTGAAAACTTGGTTTATGATAGGGCACAATGGCGTCGTTTGATCCATGTAGCCGACCCCACCTAGTGGAAAAAGGCTTAGTTGTTGTTGTTGTTTTATTATTATTATTTTTCAAAGTATATGTGAGGATGAATCTGATCTTACGTTTTAATAAAATATGTATATAAAATTTCAACAAAATGCCCCCACACTTTAGCTAATACATATATAAATTTTTTCCTAGTAATAAAACTTTAGCTAAGCAACCCACACTTTAGTTAATTTAATTTAATTTGTACATTTGTAAACTATACTTCATCTTTATTTTCTTATTTAATTTGTTCTCTACTTTGTCTTTATACATGAAAAACTATCATACCATAAAACAATAGAATCAATCAAATACATAGAAAAAGATGCATTTTCATTCATAATTAAAGAAACATTCAATAGAAACAAACCACTACTATAATGTCATTTTCTCACAAAACCCCCCACATTTAGAGAGTAAATCTTCATCAAACTAGAAAATAACAAAGCATAGCAATATCGATCACGAAAATATTCTTAAGATTGTAAGAAAAATAATAGAAATAAAACAGATGGATAACTAAAATTAAAATTACACAAATAAAATAATTTATCATAGATATTGACTCGTGCAAGTATATTGAACTTAAGAGTGTTTTAATACCGCAAGTTGATTACTCAGTGCATACGATCTATTAGCTATTATACTCTTCATAATACAACAACCACTTTTTACTAAAGCAATGATATAAGAACAACTCATAAGATTACTCGTGAAAACTCAAAATTATAAAGAAAAGAAGTAATATTTTTTTGTGTGTCACGTAAAAGCAGCTAGCTTTTGCTATTTATAAAGGTAAAACCAAAGAAAACATTGTTCTGAAAACAAAGTGGCCTCCAGCGTAATGCAACAATTGAAACCCAGTAGTGTGGTAATAAAGCTCCAACTTGCAAAACTAAAAGTAACGTATAGCATGAAAGTAGGAGGATATGGATAAAAGCTAAATGTCCAACGTATAACGTATACAACAACAAAGGATAAGACCACAAAGAATTGCAACAGTTGTTGGAGAGAGAAAAGATAAAGTTAAAGGTTGATTTTTGACTTTGAAATAATTAAAAAAAAAACAACAAATTTTGTGATAAAATATTGTGAAGTGATTTAGGTGTCTGGGATTTGATTTTGAGTGTGATGTGAGACTTCTTTTGTATACTCGGTATTATTTCCTTAGTGAAATTTGGTTATCGCATTTGTCCGTGGACATACACTACTAGGAAAAAAGGTCATTTACGACAAATTTTGTGATGAAATTCCAACAAATTAGCGACAAATTTCATATGACTGTATGACATAATCTAATTTTCAATGAACCTATTATTCGTCAAAAAAAGTCGTCACAAATCTTATATTCATCACATATCCGTAAAAAACTTAAGTTTCGACAAATTGGAGATGAGTATAACAATTTTTTTATGGCTGCAACTGTTGATCAAAATTTAAATAATTTACTATGGTTTACGACAGATTTGTGGCAAAATAATATTATTTTTTGTGTTAATTTTGCTTTGATCTTTTTACGGAATTAAATAAATATTTTTTTAGTAGTGATAGATTAACGACAAAAGTGAATAAAATAATTTGTTTTTTTGCATCAAGATGTTGACAGAATTAAATTAACATTTTTTGTTTTTGTTTATCTTTACTATTCTCGACAAATCTTTGACGAATCTTTTTTTTTTAAATTGTTTTCATTCTTAAAATTCTCACATGTTACAGTATTGCTTTTCATAGCTTATTTAGTAAACTGCAATCCAAATCAATAAATTTAATGATATCTAACTGAAATAATAAAAATATAAACAGCATAAGAGTTTAATTTTCATTACCCAAAACAAATATCAACAGATTTGGATCTTCTCAATTTTTTTTTTCAAGTGATCAATTGTAAGATAAAGAAAAATACAAAAGTTATACAAAAAATTTTACACTAATAATCAGGTCCCGCTAATAACTTTCTTTGTGTCTTTTTCTCTCTTACAATTGACCACTAGAGAAAAAAAAATTGAGAGAATCCAAATTCAATATCAACTATGTTCAAATGGCCATATAGCATACTGAAGTAGAAAACTGAAAAGAGAAAATTGTTGGTTAAGGCATCAAGCATAAGAAATAGTGCCAATTAGTTATATTATGCAGTGATAGTCAAATTTCTATAAATGAAGGAAATTCACATTGATAGATGACAACAAAATTGTCCAAACTAGACACCAAATGACAAACACATCAGCAAAACAACTCAATATCTTTTAAGAAATATTATAACATCCCGAAATAGCCATGGCTTTAGTTAATATCAATCTCATAGAATTTTGGCATTTAACTAATTGCTCAGAGTGTAAAAATACACTACACATCTTTAGGTTTATTTATTAAGATTTTTATTTAATTTTATTTAGTTTTTATCTGATTTTAATTATTTTATTTGAGTTTTAGTTAATTGCCTCTTTCCCTAATATTTTATTAATATTCTAATTTTCAGGAAAGATCTAGAGAATTTTAGATAAAGTAAGGAGATCCTTAAGATAGAATTTTAAAAAAATCTTATCTAAGTCTTATGTCTCTTCCAAAGTTCTAATTGAGTGTGGAAATTTGAAGATAATAATAATGAAAGATTGTATCAAGATCCCTGGAGAGCAAGGAGTTTGTTGCAATCTCAAATTCAACTCGTATTTCCTGATCATACTGTTGTATTTGGCCATATATTGGACTAGAAAAATTGGATTAATGTGATTCTTGCGGCGTTAGAAAGCTAATAGAAAATGCAATAACTCTTCTGTTAAGCTTAAAGGCTAATTATGTCATCTGAAGGAGGATAAAGATAAAGAGAGAAAAATATGAAAATCTAGCAACCTTCAATAAAAGGAGATTAAGTTTCTTAAATTTAGTTTCTTAAATCTAATCTTATCTTTTCATTATTTGGAAGCCAATTAAGATTCCTTGGGGACCAAGTAAGGAGTTTTAATGCATGACACATCTCTATTAGGTTAAATCTCCTATAAATAGGGAAAGGATGAAGAGACTAGACAACTTTTCACTAAAGGTTAGAGGCATAAAGTTTGAGACGAGTTCAATGACGCATTCAATGAAGACATCTTAATTATTTTATTCTTCTTCTCTCTCTTCCTTTTGTTTTCTTATTTTTCATAGATAGAATTATGGTTGTCTCTTTGTTTGTTGATCTTGTTTGTGTTATAATTGTCATATGTGGCTAATTTTTTAATTTCTAGGATTAGGATGTAACTCTTTACTCTTTTATTTTGGATATTTGACTTGATTCTTTATTAATGAAGATTATTGTTATTGATTCATTCTTACTGTGTTTAATGCTTATGGTGCTTGTGGTATATTGTGCGCCATATTTACATGATCTTAAGCATTAAGTGAAAGATCAAGAGATGAAATTTAATTGCTTAAAAATCTAAGAACTGAACTTAGGAATTGATACCTAGAGATAGACTTGACACTACAAATAAAATTATGATTAGCAGTGGTTCAAAATTATGTTTAGTGGCGGTTAACTGCCGCAAAAAATAAATAGCGGCAGTTTTGGAACCATCGCTGATACAGGGGTCCTTAAACAATTTCGCAGTTGTTTTAGACAACCACTAGAATAACCGCTATCATTTTTTTGCGGTGGTTTCTGTGATGGTATTTTACCGGCGATTTTGTCAAATTTAGCAGTGGTTTTAACCGTTGTTAAAAAAATTATTTTTTTATTTTTTTATTTATGGAGGCGGTTTTAAACCGCCGTTAAAATTGAAAAAATGCTAACATTTTTTATGGTTCCATTATTATTTATTTATAGTGGCAGTTTATAAACAGCTGCTAAAATTAAAAAATAGCTTACAACCGCCGCTATTATTTTTTATTTTAAATAAGTTTTATTTTCATAACTTTGTTTGCAATACCAATTTTATTACATTTCAACCTGTTTTATATTACAACCAACTTGCATATTCAAATGAAATTATAAAACATTTAAACTTTCAACAAATATATTAATTTGTCAAACAAAATCTGGTACACAAGTAAACTAAAATCTATTACAAACAAAATAATATTTGAAGAATACAGCAGTAGCAAATCAGTTTTTTATCATGAGACATTCAATTTCCACTCCGATTAGAATTATGTCCAATTTGAGTATCATGACTTACTGAGGAAGATGGTCTGACAGCTAGTGAAATTGGCTCACTTCCTTCATCTGAAGCCTGAAAATATAAACAAATTATGAGTTGTATGCATTCGATAAAAGTACCATTAATTTTAAAATAAACACACCATGAGTTGACCAAAGTCCAAATACCACAATACAATGAAAATAGAGTCATCGTGGAAAGGTGGGTTAACTTTTCTACATAAACAAAGTTGGTCCAAATACAGTATTATGAAGGTTTCCCAAAAACAACAACCATCTATAGCATTTAAGATGCTAACAAAACCATTCAACCCTTCAAAAACTAATATTACTTATTTTAGTAGCAAAAATTCAAGATTCAAAACATGTATAAGGAATGTCAACATTTAAGATCTATTTAACTTACTCCCCTTCTTTTAGCCATCTATCTCATATACTATTCACACAGTAAGTATAGTTAAGTAAACATTCCCAATAAATTTTAGATGTAGCACCCAACAAAGCAATGAAACAGATCATGAGTGCGGCCTAGAGCGAGCTCCAAGATGAGTTAGTGGCCTAGAATGAGCTCCATTATGAGTCAGTGATACAAAACCAACTGCCCTGTAGTCGGTGGTACAGAACAAGATCCACTATGAATCGATGGTACAAAACAGGCACCACTATGAGTCGGTGGCACAAAATGAGCCTTACCATCTGTAACAGGTGGTGTAGCCTTAAAGCGTTTAGTCCTAGGTATTGCTGTAACTCTGTAACCAAGTTAGACTTTGAAAGAAATATAATATTATAAAAACAATAGTCAATAAGCATTATATTCAAAGAAATATTATTAACCAATAGTCAATAAACAACAAAAATATAAAATTGATATGTATATTATAAAACATATGCAATTCAATATTATGAAAATAAAATTGACCAAGTGCATGAATACTGTCGCAACCGGGATCGCGACGGGACGACCAAAAAATATAAAATCAATGGAGTCGCCACCAATGTTTATTTAAATTGGGAAAACATTAGAAAAACCCTTTTATCAGGAAAACTGGTCTTTGAAAATGAGTTTGGATTCGGGAGCCGATTACAGGTAGGAAAGGTATTAGCACCCTACACTGCCCGTTCCATGAACGGTACCTTAAGTTAGTTGTGCAAATTTTAATAATCTCAAATATATTCATTTTAACCCCTTTAAACAAAAGACTTTGTAATTACTTTTTATTTTTTTCATTTTTTTTATTTTTTGAAAAGAAATAAAAGAAACAACCAAATTATGAAAATTTATTTTTTTTTGGCTTGACAGAAATGGATTTCTGCTCCTACGTATCTCCTGGTGCAATGGAGAACTCAAAGTCACGTAGTTCTTTGAAAATGACTGTGAGTTGGTTGATTTTAATTAAGAAAGAGATTTTTAAAAAAAGTTTTCTTTGCTTGAAAATAAAATCATCACACAGGATCCAAGGCAGCACAAGGCTACTCAATAAACCCTTATGACTCAACTAACGCTGAAGATAACATCCGTTATTCAATCAACATTAGTGGTCATCGCATTGATCAAAACTATTTTTTTTTTATTTTAAGGAATGCTTAAGGACAAACAGGTAATCACACGAACAACATATTATCATACTATGATCCAACTAAATATAATAAACCAAATTAAGCACAACAACACAAAACATTTTTCCTTCTCTTTTCTCTTAACATTTTTTACTTTTATATTTTTTACTTTTCTTTTATTTTTTTTATTCCTATTAATCACAAGACATAACACCCAAAAAAAAATAATTAAATTAAATAAGCACCAACACATAAATAATAATCCTAAGTAACACAACCAATTAAACTCAAAATATTTTTTATTTTTATTTTTATTTTTTGATTTTTTCTTTTTTTTTTTATTTTTTATATATGAATATTTTTGCATTGTCACATTTTCCTGACACACCAAAACAATTGAAATAGCCTTCATTTTTTGAATTTTTTAGAACAAGAAAACAATTAGGCCCATATTAACCTTGTCCCAATTTCTGAAAATGATGAAGCATGATACTCAGCAGCCCAACGTATCAACAGCCCAATACTTTGTTATCCTTCCCTTTATTATTTTTTGTTTGGTTCTCTTCTTATTCAGCCAAAAGCAGTAGATGAAAAAGCAATAAGCAAAATACAAGAATGCTATTTGGCCTTTGACAGAGGAGCAGAAAGGCACTCACACAGAAAAGGGGCAATCGGTGCTCGGTGGCTATGGAGGTTGGCGTGATGCGCAGCAAGGGGAGCGCGGAGGGCCGTGAGTCGGACGGTGACGGTGAAGAGTTTGGTTCCGGTCTGGTGCGGCGGCTCGGCGGATCTGGGTGGAGCGGAAGCGACGGCTCGGTTCCGGTCTAGTGCAACGCGTGGTCCGGTTCCGGTCTGGTGCGGCGAGTGGTTCGGTTCCGGTCTAGTGCGGCGGCTCACCGGATCTGGGTGGAGCGGAAACGGCGGCTCGGTTCCGGTCTAGTGCGGCGGCTCGGCGGATCTGGGTGGAGCGGAAGCGGCGGTTCGGTTCCTAGAGTGGAGCTTCCGGTGGAGACACGGCCTTGGTGGGAGTGGGGGAGCTGGTGGCTTGGATTTGGGGTTTATGGGTTGTGGTTTGAAGGAGATGGAAGAAGGTGGTTGAGGTGGCTCGCTGAGTTGACTCGGTGTGGATGGTGAGTTGATGAAAACGAAAATGAATGGTGATGGGATGCTTGGGTTATGGTGGTTGTTGAAGGTGAGTTGATGTTCTTGGGTTGATTGTGGTGGTGGAGGTTGGAGAAGATGGTAGTGAGTTAACTCGGTGGTTAGAGATTAAGTGAGTGGCTTGAAGGATGTTTTCTGGTTTGGCTTGGGTGAGGATGAATGGTTGGTGATTCTGTTTTGGGTTGTGTTGAAGGTTAGAGAATGGTGGTCACAGTTTGGGTGGTGTTTTAGTGGTTGAAGGAAGGAGACGGTGAAGATGGTAATGGGTTCTTCTTGGTGGGTCATTTGTTGGAAGTTTACAGCGGATGCTTGAAGAAGGTAATCAGGTGTTGGGGGTTGGATTTTTTTGGTAGATGGGGTTACGTGAATGAAGTTGATGAGGAGAAGGGTTGGCTTGCTGAGGTGATGCTGTGGTGTTGGCTATGGAGATTGGTTCTCTGTGAGGGCCAGGGTGTGGTCTTCGTCTCTGCTTGTTGGAGAGTCCCCCTCTCTTGCCTTCCCCTGCTTCCCTTGTATCTGAAAGAAGGAGGCCTCCCCTGCCCGAGGTGGAGAGGCTGCCAGGTTGACCCAGCTTGGGTCACCATAACACTTCCTCATTTGTGTATGCTACCCCCTGCTCCAAGCTCTCTTTCTCCAATGCCTGCTGCCCCTTCCCCAAACCATGACAGGCAGCTCCCCAAGGAAAGCAGCATGCTCAAGAGTCAGACCAATTCTCAGTAGGAGAAAAGCTACGTTTCAGCTTGTTTTTTTTCATTATTTATTTATTATTTTTTGCTGTAACAACAGAAAGGATTTGTATTATTTATCTTTTGGTTTCTTTGTCTTTTTTTTGTTTTTTTTAATTATATTTTTATTTTTGTCTGCACAAATAAAATAAACTAAAATAAAAACTGACCAAGAAAACAAAATGTTCACAACATTGCAATTAAACATTAATCAAAGATTAAGACAAAAATTTTATGGACAAAATTAGGTATAAACAGCTGCCCCCATTTGCTTCATATTTAAAATATATGGGAAGCAAATGAATTGATTTAATTTTGTCCATGAAAATTTTCATTTCTTGCTCCTTTTATTCTTTTTTTTTTTAGAAAGTAAATTGACGCAAAAAGCGAAAGACATTAAACTAGGGAGAAAGTTCGCGGAGTCGGGCATCCGTTGAAACCGGACAAAAGGGTGAAAAGGCACAAAGCTTGCGGAGTCGAGTATCCGCTGAAGCTTAACAGAAAAGAAAAAAGCTTACGGAGTCGAGTATCCGCTGAAGCTTAACAGAAAAGAAAAAACTTAAAACAGAAAAGACACAAAGCTTGAGTCGGGTATCCATTGAAGCTTGACAGAAAACTTAAAACAGAAAAGACACAAAGCTAAGCGGAGTCAGGTATCCGCTGAAGCTTGATGAGAAAACTTAAAATAGAAAAGACACAAAGCTTGCAGAGTCAGGTATCCACTGAAGCTTGAATGAGAAAAGAAAAAAACTTACTGAGTCAGTGCTCCGTTGAAGCTTAACAGAAAAGAAAAAAAGGAAGGAGTCAGTATCCGAAAGCTTAACAGAAAACTTAAAGCAAAAGATAAAAACTTGCGAGTCGGTTATCATTGAAGCTTAAGAAAAGAAAAACTTACTGGTCGGTTATCCGCTGAAGCTTAACAGAAAAGAAAAAAGCTTACGGAGTCGGGTATCCGCTGAAGCTTAACAGAAAACTTTAAACAAAAGAGATACAAAGCTTACAGAGTTGGGTGAACGCTGGAGCTTGACAAAAACTTAAAACAGAAAAGACACAAAACTTGCTGGTCAGTATCCTTGAAGCTTGATAAAAGGGTAAAAAGGCACAAAGCTTATGGTCAGTTATCCGTTGAAACTTGATGAGAAACAAAAACTACTGGTCAGTATCCGCTGAAGCTTAACAGAAAACTTAAAAGTAGAAAAGACAAAAAGCTTGCAGAATCGGGTATCCGCTGAAACTTGAGGCAAAAAGGTAAAAAGCTTACGGAGTCGGGTATCCGCTGAAGCTTAACAGAAAAGAAAAAGCTTACAGAGTCGGGTATCCACTGAAGCTTAACAGAAAACTTAAAAGCGGAAAAGACGAAAAGCTTGCGGAGTCGGGTATCCGTTGAAGCTTGAGGCAGAAAGGTAAAAAGCTTACGGAGTCGGGTATCCGCTGAAGCTTAACAGAAAAGAAAAAAGCTTACGGAGTCGGGTATCCGCTGAAGCTTAACAGAAAGGTGAACAACAAACAGCTTGTGGGGTAGGGTGCCCATCGAAGCTGGACGGAAAGGTAAAAGGCAATGGGCATAAGGCCCTGACTTGTTGTGGAAGCGATGGGTACGAGGACCCGAAAACTAAAAAGCAATGGGTGCGGGGATCCAAAAAACTAAAAGGCAATGGGTGCGGGGACCCGGAAACTAAAAGACGATGGGTGCAAGGACCCAGGAATTAAAGGACAATGGGTGCGGGGACTCGGGAATTAAAAGACAACGGGTGCGGGGACCCGGAAACTAAAAGACGATGGGTGCGAGGACCCAGGAATTAAAGGACAATGGGTGCGGGGACCCGGGAATTAAAAGACAATAGGTGCGGGGACCCGGAAACTAAAAGACGATGGGTGCGAGGACCCAGGAATTAAGGACAATGGGTGCGGGGACACAGGGAATTAAAGACAACGGGTGCGAGGACCGGGAATTAAAAGACAACGGGTGCGGGGACCCGGGAACTAAAAGACAATGGGTACGGGGACCCGGGAATTAAAAGACAACGGGTGCGAGGACCCAGGAATTAAAGGACAATGGGTGCGGGGACCCAGAAATTAAAAGACAACGGGTGCGGGGACCGGAAATTAAAAGACAACGGGTGCGGGGACCCGGAACTAAAAGACAATGGGTGCGGGGACCCGGAATTAAAGACAACGGGTGCGGGGACCGAGGAATTAAAAGACAACGGCGGGGACCGGAAACTAAAAGACAACGGGTGTGGGGACCCGAAAATTAAAAGACAATGTATTGACTTTGTAAATGCATGTGATGCAGAGATGGTGCATGATGCAATGGATGCATGTTGATGCAATGGATGTGATGCTTGAGGACAGTGCATGTGATGCTAGAAATGATGCAATGAATGCCCTACTGTAGGGATTCTCATGAACAAATTGAGTAAACAATTTTTTTATTTTTGCTTTTTTTGTTTTTTTTTTTTTTTTTTTTTTTTTTTTTTTTTTCACATCGAGCTTTGGTTCAGCAACCCTTAAGGACTTTTTCCCACAGCGGGATCGCGATTGAACAGCAAAATCCGTTGATTGGCCTTATGATTTGTCTAGTCATCCCTTTTTCTCATCAACACTTAAAGGGCCTCGTGCCAGAAAACTTTATGCAGTGGGCCTTTGCCAAACCCATATTCAAAGGGGACCATTGTTGATTTGTTGAAATTCTCCTTCATTAGATATGGCCTGTGTAGAAGCTTGGAACTTTCTTTCTCCAAAGGTTCTTATTTCCAACGGACACACTTTAATCTGAATTATCCATTGAGGATATCATTCTCTTCATCGATTGAAACTTTAGAGTTCCTTTGACTTGAGTTGTTCAACAAGAAGCTACCATTAGATGGTTAAATTGTACTATTGTACTCATGTGCCAGATATGCATGGATTCAAAAGTACACCAAGAAAGATATTTACTACCCGAGTGACCTTTTTGACACAAATGACATCCACAAAGGATAAAGACACAAGAAGTGGAATAGTGCGGAAACCAAGAGATTTTTTTGTTTTTGTTTTTTTTTTTTTGCTTTTTTTGACCCAGTTTGGATGTGATTGATCCTTACTTGATAACTGGACATTATGGTCATTGTTTTATCAGGTATCTACAAAGATATGCCCCTGTGAAAGGTATCAAATGAATTTGACTCAGGGTATGTCATTTGAGAATAAATATACCTCTGTGTAGGCCATTTGACAACAGAATTTGTCCCAGTGGGGAATTTGAGTTTTTTAGAGTAAGGCTAAATAAAATTAGGCAAATTGCCCCAGTTTCGAATTGAATTGAACATGGTAGAGACTTGCCTAATGTAGAGCCAGTTGAACCAAAAGATTTGCCTCAGTATAGGGTTGAATTGCACAGGACAGAGACTTACCTTAATGTAGAGCCAGATTGAGTCAAAAGATTTGCCCCAATGTAGAGCTAGATTGAACCAAAAGAAAACATGCCCCAGTGTAGAGCCAGCTTGAACACGGCAACAATTTGCCTTAATGTAAGTCCTTTTTTTTTTTTTAGACCGCCATTGCGGGTTTTCAGCCTAACAATTTTGTCATTTTTTTTTCAATTTTTTTTTTAAGAGCAAGGATTGAAAATTCAGCAGTGCATAAACTTTTTGTCTCAAAATTAAAGTTGATGAAAATGAAAACGACCTTTCATTGATCAGAATGGACTTTTTAAGGCTTGTAATGTGGCCAAGGTTAGGGTTTAGGAAATGAAAGATATAAGGCTCAAATAAGTGTTTAAAGGTTAAGTGGGACCAAGGATCCTTATTCAAACTTCAACTTTGTCAATTGCTTTTACGCATTCAAGCACACTTTTCTCTTATTGCTCTCCCTCTTTTTTTGTTCTCCATTATTGTTCAAACTTGAACTTTATCAAATTTTCTGCTTTTACTTTCCGCCCCTTTCACTTTTTCTTCATTTTCCCTTTTTCATTATGCTTCAAAATAGTCACCATGACAATCAACATTTGTTTTGTTCTTTCCCTTACTGTAGGGGTGATCCTTGTCCAGGGTTTATTGAAGAAAACTCCCAAGCTCCAAATGGGACAACGAGGGATAATAAAAAGATGAATTCTTGTGAAGGATAGAGAAAGATGGCCAATCTTCATTTCAAATTTTGATTGCTCATTTTCAAACATTTTAATTTAGAGACAAAAGGACCATACACACCAAATGATTATTTATTTGCTCCTTTTATTTTTTTGTTTTTTCTTTTTTTGTTTTTTTTTATTTTTTGGGCAAAGAACACCTGCACTCATGGGTCTCATGACCACAAAAATTCTCAGAATGAGAGTTCTATGAGATCTAAACCAAAAGAAGGCAAGTAAAGAGGGGAAAATAATGACAAGAAAGATTTGGCAAGAACAAGAGTGCCAAGAACATAGGAAAAGAAAACAAGGTAAACTGAGATCCACACAAATCCATCACATTAATACTTCAAGAAAGTTCACATAAGTTCAAAAACCCAAATGGCTTTAATCGAGCATAGGGTTAGTACAATTAAACCATCATTTCATGGTAACAACTTGATAAACAAATCAGAATGCCAATCGCTCAGAAAATTTCCAATGCTGGAGGACTCTAGGGTACAGTTCATTCTTGACGGTTAGAAAAATGAATCACCACTTTGTCAAACTTTCTAAGGTTGCCCCTGATCAACCATTGTATGCATTCGTTCCTATTGCAGATAGGCATGTGTAGAACCCTCTGACAATGCTTGGTGATTTACTATTTAGGTAACCGCTGTAATCCATGAGTTTTTCTGAAGTCCCATTTAACTCATTCGACTTGAAGTCCACCCTCAGTCGGTTCAACATTCTTCATACTTGCCTGTCCGTCATTCATTTGGTGCAGTCTTCCCTTTTTCATTTCCCTTTCAATCATTTCCCCAATTATCATAATATCAGAAAAATTCGACGACACACTTCCAATCATATGATCATAGAATGGCGCGTGCAGTGTATCAGTGAACATAGCAACCATCTCTTTTTCTGACAAAGGGGGTTCTACTTGTGCAGCTATTTCCCTCCACCTCTGAGCATATTCTTTGAAGGTCTCAGCATCCTTCTTAGACATGTTTTGCAGTTGCGTTCTATCTGGTGCCATGTCAATGTTGTATTTATACTGCTTTAGAAAGGCATCAGCTAAATCCTTAAAACTCCTTATATGGGCACGCTCAAGATGTGTGTACCAATTCAAAGCTGCCCCAGTTAAACTGTCTTGAAAGAAATGGATTAACAGTTTATCATCGTGATCTTGTGAAGTCATCTTGCGAAAGTACATTGTCAAGTGATTCCTTGGGCAAGTAGTCCCCTTATATTTATCAAAAACTGGGACCTTAAACTTTTGGGGAATGACAACATCAGGGACCAGACAAAGCTCAGTAGCATTATTAAGGCCATAACAACCTGCTCTTTCAATGACTCGTAATCTCTCTTCCAAAGTTTCCCATCTCTCTTTGAACTGAGGATTTTTAACAAAAGAACTCAATGGGTATTGAGGCATGAAAGTGGGAGCAAAATGTTGACCTAATGGGGTTCCACTGGCACCTGGGTAATGGGCATATGGTTGGGTTGTGCTCAATGAGTTTGAAGCAGGCATGCCACTATCAGGGGAATTAGCAAACCATGGTGGTACAAAGCTGGAAGGGAAACCATATGGTGGGATGAAGAAAGGGAATGAGTGCTGTATTGGTGGGGTTTCATTAGCATTCAGCCGAGTGACTTGAGTTTGGGTAAAGTTCAACAGGTTTGAATTTGGTGTCGCTGTTGGCATGCTACTACCAGGGGGATTGGTGGTCAATGATGGTACATAGCTGGGAGGGAGGCCATATGGTAGAAAGGGTGGCACCTGGGTTTCCTGAGAACTAGTGACTGAGGGTTGAGTGGTGAACGGCATCACAACTCTTTGAGGATTAAAGCATTGGTATTGCAGAAGATTTGGAGAGAAACCAGGCAGGTGAAGGGGTGTGGCCGGATGTCCTTCATTTGCCACTGAGGGATTCCCATTTGTGCTCCTTCTATTTTCCATGGACTGTAGCATCTCCATCATCTTGGACACTTGTTCTCTGAGCTGATTCACCTCATCCTTCAACTCTTGAGTTTGATTTATTTCATCCATGATCCTAGCTTGGGAATGATCCTGTAAGGGTGTCGCGGAAACAATTTTTCGTTATAGTGCCCATTTTTTCGCTTGGTGAAACATGATGTGAATATGTAATTATCAACATTGAATGAACAAAATTGCCAACATGCATGCATGCAAAGTATCATGCAAATGAAATTTTTTTATTTTTTATTTTTTTTATTTTTTTTTAAAAAGAATGCTATGAATGTCATGGTAATGCAAAATGATGTATCTTTTTCTTTCTTTTCCTTTTTTAGAGTCAAGAATGCGATGAAAATGCAAGATGATATTTTTTATGGGGATGTCATGCAAATGCAAGATAACGTATCTCTCCTTTTTTATGCTAGAAATGCTATGAAAATGTAAGATAATGTATATTTTTCTTTTGTTTTTGAATGCTAAGAATGCTATGAAAATACAGGATGCTGTTTTTTTTTGCTTTTTGGATGCAAGGATTGTCATGAAAATATAAAATGATGTTTTTTTTCTTTTTTATGAATGCTAAGAATGTAATGAAAATGCAAAATGATATATCTTTTTTTTTTAAAATCAAGAATGAATGAAATGAAAACAAAAATGCTAGGAATGAAAATGCTATATGATGTATCATTTTTTGTTGAATTTTTTTTTGCCAAAAAGAATGCAAAGATGGAGGACATGAAGAATAGACAGATAAAGAAAAGGAACGCTCCCTTTGTGTCCTAATCAGATGCAATCTAAGAAGCGGGATGACTCTAACTTCGAGGTCATTATGTTCAACCTATCAGTGCAAGATTTTTTTGGACAAATATGAACTTCTAAAAAGTCATGGTCCCAGATTGCCCCCATCTCGAAAGATAAGGATCCAATTCATGAATTAATCACAAGTAGGGATGAACCCTCTCAATATGACTAGTCCATGATATTGGTGACAATCTGAGTGGTGTCTCAACAAATGTCAAGTGAGCACAAGGCTCCTCAATAACAAAAGTCGAGACCCCTCCTACTCCTCGAGTTCGCACAGACTCGGGTATAGAGCCCAAAAGTTTGTGAGGTAAGTGATAGTGATGTGTGTGAAGGAGCATACAAACCTGTACAAAAACTTAAAAGACAAAACTACCCCAACCACAAAACATATATACAACAACCAACCAAAGAATCGCCTACCCTAAGGTTTCAACAATTAAGCATAAAATATATATACAAGTCACAATATACATAAAAAAGCTATCAGATATTTACATAAAAGTATTAAATAAAATACATTTACAAACAAATAATAAAACAAAAACAAAGACAAAGAGGGTAAAATAAATAGATAACAGATTATTAAAAATTTGCACAACTAACAACAACAAGCCTGACTCTCTGTTAAAAATCCCGGTGAGTCGCCATGGTATCATGAACCGGGATCGCGACGGACGACCAAAAAATATAAAATCAATGGAGTCGCCACCAATGTTTATTTAAATTGGGAAAACATTAGAAAAACCCTTTTATCAGGAAAACTGGTCTTTGAAAATGAGTTTGGATTCGGGAGCCGATTACAGATAGGAAAGGTATTAGCACCTACACCTGCCTGATTCCATGAACAGTACCTTAAGTTAGTTGTGCAAATTTTAATAATCTCAAATATATTCATTTTAACCCCTTTAAACAAAAGACTTTGTAATTACTTTTTATTTTTTTCATTTTTTTTATTTTTTGAAAAGAAATAAAAGAAACAACCAAATTATGAAAATTTATTTTTTTGGCTTGACAGAAATGGATTTCTGCTCCTACGTATCCCCTGGTGCAATGGGGAACTCAAAGTCACGTAATTCTTTAAAAATGACTGTGAGTTGGTTGATTTTAATTAAGAAAGAGATTTTTAAAAAAGTTTTCTTTGCTTGAAAATAAAATCATCACACAGGATCCAAGGCAGCACAAGGCTACTCAATAAACCCTTATGACTCAACTAACGCTGAAGATAACATCCGTTATTCAATCAACATTAGTGGTCATCGCATTGATCAAAACTATTTTTTTTTAAGGAATGCTTAAGGACAAACAGGTAATCACACAAACAACATATTATCATACTATGATCCAACTAAATATAATAAACCAAATTAAGCACAACAACACAAAACATTTTTCCTTCTCTTTTCTCTTAACATTTTTTACTTTTATATTTTTTACTTTTCTTTTATTTTTTTTATTCCTATTAATCACAAGACATAACACCCAAAAAAAAATAATTAAATTAAATAAGCACCAACACATAAGTAATAATCCTAAGTAACACAACCAATTAAACTCAAAATATTTTTTATTTTTATTTTTTTACTTTCTGATTTTTTTCTTTTTTTTATTTTTTATATATGAATATTTTTGCATTGTCACATTTTCCTGACACACCAAAACAATTGAAATAGCCTTCTTTTTTTGAATTTTTTAGAACAAGAAAACAATTAGGCCCATATTAACCTTGTCCCAATTTCTGAAAATGATGAAGCATGATACTCAGCAGCCCAACGTATCAACAGCCCAATACTTTGTTATCCTTCCCTTTATTATTTTTTGTTTGGTTCTCTTCTTATTCAGCCAAAAGTAGTAGATGAAATAGCAATAAGCAAAATACAAGAATGCTATTTGGCCTTTGACAGAGGAGCAGAAAGGCACTCACACAGAAAAGGGGCAATCGGTGCTCGGTGGCTATGGAGGTTGGCGTGATGCGCAGCAAGGGGAGCGCGGAGGGCCGTGAGTCGGACGGTGACGGTGAAGAGTTTGGTTCCGGTCTGGTGCGGCGGCTCGGCGGATCTGGGTGGAGCGGAAGCGACGGCTCGGTTCCGGTCTAGTGCGACGCGTGGTCCGGTTCCGGTCTGGTGCGGCGAGTGGTTCGGTTCCGGTCTAGTGCGGCGGCTCGGCAGATCTGGGTGGAGCGGAAGCGGCGGTTCAGTTCCTAGAGTGGAGCTTCCGGTGGGGACACGACCTTGGTGGGAGTGGGGGAGCTGGTGGCTTGGATTTGGGGTTTATGGGTTGTGGTTTGAAGGAGATGGAAGAAGGTGGTTGAGGTGGCTCGCTGAGTTGACTCGGTGTGGGTGGTGAGTTGATGAAAACGAAAATGAATGGTGATGGGATGCTTGGGTTATGGTGGTTGTTGAAGGTGAGTTGATGTTCTTGGGTTGATTGTGGTGGTGGAGGTTGGAGAAGATGGTAGTGAGTTAACTCGGTGGTTAGAGATTAAGTGAGTGGCTTGAAGGATTTTTTCGGTTTGGCTTGGGTGAGGATGAATGGTTGGTGATTCTGTTTTGGGTTGTGTTGAAGGTTAGAGAATGGTCATCACGATTTGGGTCTTGTTTTAGTGGTTGAAGGAAGGAGATGGTGAAGATGGTAATGGGTTCTTCTTGGCCGGCGAAATTTGTTGGAAGTTTACGCGAGGGCTTGAAGAAGGTAATCGGTGTTGGGGTTGGATTTTTTGGTAGATGGGGTTACGTGAATGGAGTTGATGAGGAGAAGGGTTGGCTTGCTTTGAGGTGATCTTTGTGGTGTTGGCTATGGAGATTAGTTCTCTGTGAGGGCCAGGGTGTGGTCTTCGTCTCTCGCTTGTTGGAGAGTCCCCTCTCTTGCCTTCCCCCGCTTCCCTTGTATCCGAAAGAAGGAGGCCTCCCCGCCCGAGGTGGAGAGGCTTCCGGTTGACCCGACTTGGTCACCATAACACTTCCTCATTTGTGTATGCTACCCCTTGCTCCAAGCTCTCTTTCTCCAATGCTGCTTTGCCCTTCCCCAAACCATGACAGCAGGCTCCCAAGGAAAGCGACATGCTCGAGTCGGACCAATTCTCGGTAGGAGAAAAGCTACGTTTCAGCTTTTTTTTTTTTTTGTAACAACAGAAAGGATTTGTATTATTTATCTTTTGGTTTTTTTATCTTTTTTTTTTTTTTATTATATTTTTATTTTTGTCTGCACAAATAAAATAAACTAAAATAAAAACTGAACAAGAAAACAAAATGTTCACAACATCTGCAATTAAACATTAATCAAAGATTAAGACAAAAATTTTATAGACAAAATTAGGTATCAACAAATACCTAACTACAACAAATAAAAATTCATCAAAATCCGTAGTCGCATCGATATTGTCAACATTAGCATTTATTGGAGGTTTATCTTCTATATCATCCCTTATCAATCGTAAATCTTGATTGCCATCTTGAAACCACCTATCCAAGTCTTATTGTGGAGAAGGAACAATATCATAAATTGGCTCTTCATCATTGTCTTCTTCCATGTCATACAAATCTGTTGGTTTTAGATGGACAACAACACTCCATTCTTTTTCCATTTCATCATCAACATAATATACAAGTTGGGCCTCCGATGCCAATATATATGGCTCATGATCTTCTTAATCACCAAGATGTATCAAACGAGAAAAATTAATACAAGTAAAGTCCAACTCATCTTTTTTGATGCCTCTATCAGTAGTGGTATTAGCCCATTGACATTTGAACAAGGTAACCGTGAATTGACCATTGTAGTTCAACTCAATTATGTTCACCAATTTTTCATAATACGAAATACCTCCAATCATCATATTATTGTCACGGTTACTTGCATAACTTCAAGTATCAAATGTACCAAACACTTCACTATTTTGAGTTTTCAACCTACGCACTCGTCTTAGAGTTCTGAATTTAAATTCATTCACATTGTATGCACTAAATCGTTTGGCTTGGTCAAGTGGTCCAAGTGCAAGCCACATAATTTCATTTGAATGTTCGTTGACTTCATTCATAATCTAACATCAAGAATGAACCATATTAGTTACATGCTTGATTAAACCTCTAAATAGGAAGAAAGATGATAACATAACTTCCACTTACTATCTTTTGAAACCAACCAGCAAATTCTTTGTGTACAACTTTATCTATCTTAGATTGTAACCATGTACAACTCTTTAACCTTCTTTTTGTCTCTGTCCTAAATTCCCTGTATGTAGAAATTAATTTAACACAATATGGAGTAGAATTTTTGAATTATAATGAGATTTGTGTAAATTTTTATGATTTACTAACTATAGGAACGAGTATACTATAACACAATTAACTAATACATGCTGATGTGTTTGTAGCTTCTCCATTAGTGTCAATTTAAAATATGAAAAAGCCCCTACTGGTCTACCAAATTTTGGGAACATGTTGTCCTTTTCATGATATTCCATATCATCAAGTTGATCATCAACACCCACTGGCCGATTGATTCTTATCTCAACATCTTCCAAATATCTTGAACAAAAGGTCAGAATTTCATCGACCAAGTAACCTTCAACGATAGAGCCTTCTGGTTGTGCCTTATTACGCACATAAGACTTCAAATGTCCTAAGTACCTTTATGATCAAAAGATTATTGATTCATGTAATGTAGTTTATTTAGCTAAAGAAAGTGAATAAAGAATTTCGTATGTTAACTTTACTTTTTTATAGGATACATCCATCAATAATGCACTAGGGCACCACATTTCACTTCATTAACTAAATGAACAACTAAGTAAATCATTATTGTGGAAAAAGATCGAGGGAATATTATTTCCAATTGACACAAAGTGAGAACGATTTGATTTTGGAGGTTATCAAGATCTTCAGGATTCAACACTTTACAACATAATTGTCGAAAGAACGAACAAAAATCAACTAAAATTGCAGACACCAAGCCAGGCATCGCATTCCTCAATAATATTGGTAGTAGTTGATCCATGAGAATAAGAGAGTCATGATTTTTCAACCCAAACAACTTATGTTGCTTCAAATCAACACATCTAGAAATGTTGCTTGAATAATCATCTGGAACAACCACATTCTTCAAAGTCCTAAGAAATATGTTCTATGCATTTGACATAGTAAAAATAGCATGAGGATATTTTCCATTCTCATATGGCCAAAGATTAGATCTTATGCCCATTGATTGTAGGTCTTTTTGGGCATTAGGGTGATCTTTTGACTTCCCATTTTCATTAAGCAAAGTGTATATTACATTGTCACACACATTCTTCTCAATATGCATTACATCAAGATTGTGACGCAATGAGTTAAACTCCCAATATGGAAGTTCAAAGAAGATACTCTTCTTTCTCTAATGTGAATTTACCTTCTTGGGTATTTTCCTGCCCATGTTTTCTTTTCCCTCTAACTTCAATCTCTGGTGTTTTTCCAAATGAAACTCGAATATTCTCAACTTGTTTTAAAATGTCTGAGCCTGATAATTGTACAGATGGATTTCTTTTGTCAACCTTACCATCAAATCGGACCTTGTCTAATCTAAACCTGTGACCAGCATTTAGAAAATGATGATGACCCATAAAGCACCACTTTCTACTATGATGAAATCAACAAGGTTCAACATCAGTGTTGCATATGGGACAAGCAAGCTTATTGTATGTGTTCCACCTAGATTAGGTCCCATATCCTGAAAAATCACTAATTGTCCACATCAACGCTACTCACATTTTAAAAGTTTCATTTGATGAAGCATCAAAGGTTTCGGCACTATCCCACAACTTCTTTAGCTCATCGATCAAAGGTTGTAAGTAAACATCAATGTCATTCCCTGTCATTCGCTTACCTAGAATGATCATTGAGAAAATAAAGGAAGTTTGTTTCATGCTTTTCTAAGGAGGGGTGTTGTATGGAATGAGAACCGCAGGCCAAATGCTATAATTAGTACTCATGTTTCCAAAAGGATTGAACCCATCACTAGCTAAGGAAAGGCAAACATTACATGCATCTAAAGAAAAGTCAGGAAATATGGAGTCAAATATTTTTCATGCCTCAACATCTCTTGAATGCCTCAAGAAGCCATCTTTATTATGATCAACATCATGTCATCTTATATCAGCAAATGTCCTACTAGACATGAATAATCTTTGCAATCATGGTATTAGAGGGAAATAACGAAGCACCTTTGCAGGTTGTGATTTTTTATTTTTATCAACTTCAGACTCATTAGAAGAATTTTTCTTAGTGTTTGGCTTCCATCTAGATGTGTCGCATCGCTTGCATTCTTCTCTCCTTTTATCTGATCCCCGATATAATATGCAATCATTTGACATGCATGTATCTTCTTATAACTAAGACCAAGTTTTTTGTATGGTTTTCTTGGCCTCATATAATGATTTAGAGATCTTGGCATGCTCAAAAGCATCATGCAATAGCTCTATTATCATCGACATGGCCTTGTCACTTATCCCACAAATGCATTTAATGTGATACAATTTCACTAAAAAAGACAATTTTGAGTACTTTGAGCATCCTTCATAAAGTTCTTGTTCCCTATCTCTAACCTACTCATAAAAATCTTTAGCTTTATCACTTAGACCATCATGTAAATGCGGTATCCTTCCTTCACCTTCATTCATTGGTCCATGTGATGTGGAATGTTCTTCGTCAGCATGTTGTCTAGAGAAGTTGAAAGCATCATGAATCATGTCTTGCATTGGATTTTCACGAGCTTCATTATGTTGTATTTCATGTCTACAACAAGACGTTTCTCCTACATCTCTCTCACCATGTAATAACCAAACAGTGTAACCTACTGGAAAAGGTCTTAAAAGCAAGTGGTCGTACACCTCTTCTCTAGTTTGAAATAGTCTAAACCCACAGTAAGAACAAGGACACTTTATCCTATTATCAGACTTTGCATTAGCAAATTCTAAGTCTAAAAATTTCAGTAGCCCTTCCACATATTTAGGTGTAGTTCGTGGCTTTAAAATCTAACATTTATCCATCTCTAAAACAAGATGAGATATTAAAAATAAGGGTATGTCAAATTAGGGAATTCAAAATGAAAACTAAAGAAGATCTCTAAAGAAGATCTTTCTTACCTTATCCTTCAATTCACGATAACAGAAAGAAGACTGAAAATGGGATAGTTGTACTTGCACACTTGGACAATCAAGATTGGCTAACTATTTTGTTATAGTAATTTGAGTTGAATCATGGACTCTTGAAAAGAGAATGTAAAGCATCAAGATATGATATGTAGAAAGCATTGCTTCACTATAATGCAAATCTTGTATCTCAGTTCAACATTGTTATAGCTAAACAAAAATGCCATATCAAAATTGTACCAAAAAACAAAAAATCTCCATATCAAAAAAAGAAAAACAAAAACAAAAACAAAAATAGTTAATGACGAGAAAGTTCCATGAAAAGTAACCCACATCCATGAAAAGTCAACAATTCTTTTCTTTTCTTTTTTCATTGAGCATTTAAATGTCACCATATTATATTTATATTATATTATATTATATTATATTATATTATATTATATGTTGCCTAAAAATGAAATTGTCAAGTTAGGATGATATTTAAGCTGAGTCTATGTAAAACACTTGCCAAATTCCATATCTGCTCAAATCAAAGTAACAACAAATAATGAAATATCAATAAGTATTATAAAAAGAAATACCTGCAATTTATATTAGAAATGTTGCAATGGAGAACAATCAAGATGGACCAAGCTTTAACCGTCAAATTCAATTAACTCCCCTGCACTCTTATCCCAGCATTCAGCGGTGAATGGGTTATAGGAAAACCCAATTACAGAGAATATGACAAATCAATCCTTGAATAAGAGAAAGAAAAAAAATCAAATCACATTAGTAATCACATTGACATAGAAAAAGCAAAGGGAGTTGCATTGATCACTGATTAGAAAACAAATTGAAGAAAAGTACATAACTTGAATCAAAACAAATCAAAAGAAGAAATAAAAAAAAAGAAGCATATCCATGTGCACATATAAGCAAGCAGTATGAAATGATAAAAAGAAGAAGGCACTAACAGTTGCATTGCTCAACCTACTTGCATCTCAAAAATAGCCACATGGAACATATGCCTTACAAAACCCACTACTCTCTCAAACACTTTATCAAGCATGAAATAGGCAAACCATAACCCAAGAAAACAAAACACTTTACCATCCCAGGCACATTGATTCTCACAAAACAAGTGGCGTCACAAACTTTAACAAGAAAAGGGGGAACAATAAATTTCTTCCTCTTTAACATTAGTCTCTTAATTTCTTCAATTTCCCATTAGGATTTTCTCAATTCAAAGAGAAGAGTTAGGGAAATTATCATACAATAGTTAAAGTTTTAATCACTAATGTGGGTTTCTCCATAACTCATACCAAAAAGCTTTATCCTTTTCCATCTAAACCCCAATGTCATGGTCAGGAATTAGAAAAGGAATATGTCATGGTCAGGAATTATAATAAATGAAAAGAATAAGAAGGAAATGTGGACGAACCTGTGTGGTGTCACTGCTGCTGAGACGTTGATGCTGGTACGTTGCTGTTGCTGGTGGTACATTGTTGAGGTGTTACTACTGCTGGTGCATTGAGACGTTAGGGCAAATCAGAATGAGAGGAAATGGTGAGATGTTCGGGCAGATCTGAATGAGAAGGAAGGGAAAAAGAGGAGGGAATGAATTTTCAGGGAAAAAATGATGAGTACTTTTTTTTAATAAACCGCCACTAAATACTGCTAAACCACCACAAATTTAGCTTTTTTTTTGTATAAACTGCTACTAAACTTTACTAAACCGCCCAAAAAAATTAAATTTTGTGGCAGTTAAGAAAACTACAGTGTAAATCACCGGTAATTGTGGCAGTTTAAGAAAACCACAGTGTAAATTTTTTAGTAGTGTGAATTCTTCGAGGAGTAAAATGGTTGTCATAGAACTTAATAAATTATAACTCAATTAATTTCTATGAGAATGAGATTAATAAGATTTTAACACATTTTTAGTGTTAAGAGAATGTGTTTTAAATAATTTAGAAAAAATCACCTTCAAGAACATAATTGACCATAAGCAAAGATAAAGTTGATATTCATCATAGTGGGTATTGTAGTAAAATCTTAGTCTTAGGCCTTTTTATAACTTGGTTGAATTTTATCTCTTTTCAATTTATTTGCTTGTTTTATTAATTAATATCTTTTTTGCTTTTAAATTCCATTATCTTTATCACTCGTGATTGCTTAGATAATTATTATTGATGTGAGTTAGTAATTGTATTAATCCTCGTAGGAATGATCTTAATTTACTATTTAAACGATTCACGTGTTTGTGAAAAAATTCACACATCATCTCACACAATTTCGGGCTGAGTGGTACTTAATGTCAATCTCATAGATTGCTAAAGCAAATGCAAAGTATACGAAAAATACAAATACATGTAGATTTATCTAAATCTGTAAACATTTCAACAGATTATACAACAAGCATGATATTCAATTAATATACCAACACTCTATATAAATTTCGATAGCTACCAAGATCTTTGGACACAATAAAGTCAATGATGTGTGTGAAACAACATCATGTTTTGTTCTTATTTTGCATGCATTCTTAAGCATTTTAGACATTTTAGTTTCCCTTTTAGTTTATTTTTCTCTTAGTTCGGATAACTGCGGTGCTTTTGGTGTTCTTGTGCAGGATTAATGTTTGAATTGGCCTTAGATTGAATGAAATACTTGCATGTTTGAATTTGGAGCTTAATGGATAGCAAAAAAGTGCAAAAAGACCATTCCAGAGGGATCCACGGCCTGGCCATGGAATGATCCATGGCCATGGAATTCTGACAGCAAGATCCACGGCCAGCCCGTGGAATCATCCACGGCCGTGGATCGCAGTGCGCAGCAGTTTTTAAGTTTTTATTTTTATTTCTTTTGGGGGCTTTTTAGCCAATTAAAACCCTAAGTTATAAATAGATGTTCTGAATAGAATGGAGGGGTTCTAATTTGGTTTGGAAGGAGGCACATTGGAGGCTCTTGTTCTTGATCTTTCTTCCCTCTTCTCTCTTGGGTTACGGGTTTGGATGTTCTTGAACATGTTTTCTGATTCTTTCTTCTCAATGTCTGAGTAGTTTCCTTTGTTTCTAGGATTAGGCAATGCCCTTTGATACATTGATAATGATTAATTGACGTTGTTTCCCTTTTTATTGATCTTGAATGTTCTTTGATTCAATTCTTCTTGCTCTTATTCATGTGAATTTGCTGGCCACTTATCTGCATCTCATAGGCATTTAGGGACGTACTGAGAGGTGAACCTAGGTGTTGGAACCATAAGAATTGAACTTAAGGTCTAAATCACGAGAGTAGTTTTAGTCTTTCGAGGATTCAAAGAATTACCACAAAGAGTAATGGGTTCAATTTAAATTCAATTACCACGAGAGTAGTAATTGATTTAATTGGGCACGGATCTTGTATCTTGAGAAAGAACATTAACTAATTTAGGGTAATTCACCTTCAATTGAATTTTAGATTTAATAAAAGGGTTGCCAATTAGGATTTATCTTGTATCATTGTGGTACCCCAATCTTGGAAGCTTTCTTGAATCTGAAAATCCCTTTCTTGATAACTTGCTATCTTTGTTCTAAATTCTGCACTTTGATTTTTATTTTATTGGTTTGTTACTACGTTCTTCTTAATCAACAATCATATTCCCTTTTGTTTAATTTAATTGAATTAATTAATTAATTGGTATTCATAGACACAGTCCCTGTAGATTCGATCTTTTTATTACTTGACAACAAAACCGTACACTTGTGGATTTCACACATTAAGTTTTTGGCGCCGTTGCCGGGGACTGTGTTTTTCTTGAATATTAATTTAATTTTTAATTTAATTATTTTAAACCTTTTTCTTTATATTTGGTTCTTACATTCTTGATTTCTCTTTGACTCTCTGCAGGTAATTTCTTTTGTTTATGCAAAGTACTAGACGTTCTGGGATTCTCATTGAAGCAGATCCTAAAATTGAAAGGATTTTACGTAGAAGGAGAAGACAACAAAGGCACAGAGTAAGAGAAATATTTGAACCAACACTTGTCATGGCAGCAGTTGAAGATAATAAACCGTTAAAAGAGTATGCAGCCCCTAATGCTCAGGGTTTGCGATCTGGAATTGCTCGGCCAGACATTGAAGCCAGGCACTTCACCATACCTCCTGCCCTACTTTCTATGATAAGGCAGAACCAGTTTGGAAGATTGCCGTCAGAGGATCTTAATGATCATGTGGATATGTTCTTGGAGTTCTGTGAGACCCTCAAGATCGAAGGCGCCTCTATTGAAGCTATTCGTCTCCGCTTGTTTCCTCTATCATTGAGAGATAGAGCTAGAGCTTGGTTGAAGTCCGTTCCGGCTGAGACGATAACTACTTGGGACCAATTGGAGCATTTTTGGACAAATTCTTTCCACCTTCCAAGACTGCTCACCTAAGGACCCAAATCACAAGCTTTGTTCAGAAAGATGGCGAGTCATTGTCAGAAGCTTGGGATAGATATAAGGCTTTGCTGGAAGCCTGCCCACACCACGGGTTAGAGAAGTGGTTGATCATAAACACCTTCTACAATGGTTTGGAATATTCTTTGAAGGTGTCTCTTGACTCCGCAGCTGGTGGAGCTCTGATGAATAGAAGGCTCACAGAGGCTTATGAGATAATTGAGAGTGTAGCTTCAAATCATCACCAATGGGCCAATGAAAGAGGGCATAACCCGAGAAAGCTCTCGAGAGGTAAGTTTGAGGTAGATGGTATGGATTTAATTATGTCAAAGTTTGATTCTTTGAATAAACGTTTTGACATGCTTGAGAAAGCTCATGTTAATGCCATAGGTGCCTCTAACAATTTTTGTGAGATTTGTGGAGCATAGGGACATATTGGTGTTGAATGCCAAGTTGGAATGGGTTCCTCACATGGTGCACTGGTGGAGCAAGTGGAATCATGCCACAATTTTCATTACTTCAACCAAAAGGGGAGGAATGATTCGTATTCCCAAACTTACAACCCCGGTTGGAGGTCACATCCTAACTTCTCTTACCGGAATAGTCAATATCAAGTTGGGCAAGGTAGTGCTCAACCCTCTTCTGGATCTCAACAGGTACAAAAATCTAGACTTGAGTCTCTTCTTGATAATTTTGTTGAGAGCCAGTCTAAGCAGAATGAGGAGTTTAGGCACCATGGGCAAGTTGTGACTGAGGCCATTAGAGAGTTGTCAGCTAAGGTTTACAATTTGGCCATTCATAATAAGATGTTGGAAACCCAGATTGCCCAATAAGCGAGCACTTCACATAGGCAACAAGGTAAGTTTCCTGGTCAACCAGAAATAAACCTAGGGAATGAACATTGTAAAGCTATGAGTTTGAGGAGTGGAAAGAAATTAGAGGATTCCAAAGGTAAAGGGGAAAGTGACAAAGATGAGGGGACTGAGGAAAAAGAGACTAAGACACAGCCCTTAGGTGAGGAGGAAACTAATGAGAAAATGTCTAAGTATGTACCCCCTGAGCCATACCAACCCCCAGTTCCCTTCCCTCAAAGACTTGCTAAGGCGAAGTTAGACAGACAGTTTGGGAAGTTCTTAGAGGTTCTTAAGAAATTGTACATTAATGTACCTTTCACTGAGGCGTTAAAACAAATGCCTACCTATGCCAAATTTCTTAAGGACATTTTGTCTAACAAGAGGAAGCTTGAGGAATATGAGACAGTAGCTTTAACTGGGGAGTGTAGTGCTTTAATTCAAAATAAATTGGCTCCTAAGTTAAAAGATCCAGGTAGCTTCTCTATTCCTTGTTTGATTGGTAACACTAGTTTTGATAAAGCTCTGTGTGATTTGGGGGCTAGTGTTAGTCTTATGCCCCTTTCTGTGCGTAAGAAGTTGAAAGTGGGTGAGTTAAAACCCACAACTATCTCCCTTCAATTGGCGAATCGGTCAGTCAAGTACCCCATAGGCATCTTGGAGGATGTTCCTATTAAGGTTGGTAAGTTTTATATGCCGGTGGATTTTGTTGTGCTTGACATGGAAGCTGATGCTACAATGCCGATCATACTTGGGCGTCTATTCCTTGCCACTGGAAGGGCGATCATTGATGTCTATGAAGGAAAATTGACTTTGCGATTGAATGATGAGGAAGTAGTTTTTGATGTTTTTAAATCTGAAAATAATTTTAATTCCTTAAATTCATGTAATCGCATTAATGCTACTAAAGTTGTGGATAGTGTTGTGCTTTCAGGTATACAGGAATCAGTGACTGATGCTATGCCCTGCAAGGAAGGACCTAAGAAGCAGAATGACAAGTGTGTCGAGAAGCGTGAATTTAAACTTGGGGATCAAGTCCTTGTCCATAACTCGCTTCTATATTTCTGTCCTAATAAGTTATGGTCAAAATGGTCAGGACCATATGAGATTGTTCGAGTTTTATCTTACGGTGTGCTTGAGGTGAAGAAAGAAGGCTATAAGCCTTTCATGATAAATGGCCAGAGAGTGAAACATTTTGAAGGAGTGGGGACTGAGCACTACTCCATTGACATCACCTGAGCACAAAAACCAGACCAAAGTCGAGCTTATGACTTTAAACGAGCGCTTCTTGGGAGGCAACCCAAGTTTTCTTATTTTTCCTTTTTATTCTTTTTTTTCTTTTCTTTTGATTTTGTGTGTTAGATTATTGGTTTGATGTTTGTCTCATGGATTTTCTCTAGGTTTGACCCTTTTTGAAGCTCAAATTAGAAGGAGAGTGAAGTCAGAAGGTTCCACACCCAGTCCATGAAAAAATCCATGGCCATGATTGAACACCATTTTCCACCACCTCAGTGAGTTCTTTTCTTTTATCCCTTCTCTTGTTATAGATTTTTACATTGGGGATAATGTAAGTTCTAAGCTTGGGGGTATTTTCATTTTCATTTTCCTATTTTCATTTTAGATCATTAGTTTCATGCATTCTCATGTCTTATTTTGCATTGCATCTTCATGTTGTATTTTCACACCATCATATCTCTCGACTTTTTGGTTGAACTTGTGCTCCTCTCTTTTGAGGATTTTGAGATGATATTGATTTGAAACCCAATTGTTGATTCTTGTGATAGGCTACAGGTATTGTTTTAATTTGATAGTAGAGGTAATCTTTTGATAGTTGATAATTAGCATAATGTTATCTGAATTTGTGTTTTTTATTGAATTTTTAAACCTCTAAATGTGAGTTTTGAGCCTATTTGGGACTTATGCACTGTATGATTTTTGTTCCCATTCTTTGTGTTGAGTGATATTCCTCATTGATCTTGTGCTCTAGAACTTGATTTGAAACCATTTTGAGGCAAAATTTTTGGTTGCATGCTTGAATATGATTAAGGCATCTTAGGTATTTTTCTGGCCTTCCGAATTTATTACACTTTCATCCACTAGTTGCCCAATTTGAGCTTATTTCATATTTAATTTTCTTGATGCCTATGATGATATATTATTGGTAATCATTTAGAGTATTAAATGGGGCAAAGTGGGTTTGAAAGTTGTGAAAAGTGTGTTGGGAATTATATGTGAATGACATTTCTCTTTCTCAAAAAAAAGGGTGCAAATAAAAGAAAATCATAAGAAGCTTGAAAAAGAGGAAAGAAAAAAAAAGAAAGGAAGAAAATTCTTTGAAATATGGAGTTATGTTTTAGATTGAAAAAAAATTGTCTTTACTCCATTTATGTTCTATTGGATTACTTGTGTTTATTAAAAATCTTGATTAGCCCTTTGTCATACCTTCCTTTCTCTACCTTACCTAACATCATTCCCGTGGCCTCATTACAACCCTTGAAAGACCTTTGGATTCTTGCATGTATGCTGATTATTAGTGAAAATTTAGTTTCTTATCAAGCATATGGAAGTGCATTTTCTTTGAAAGATTTTGAGCGTATTGTTTTCACCCTTAAACACTTTGAGTGTGGTTAGTGGAGTGAACTTAATTCAATCAGTGAGGATGCATGATTTCTGAGAACTTAGCCTCTAATTGGACTTAATTTTGATTACCTCTCAGATTCTTTGTTTGCCTTAACCTATTGCTTGAATAATTATTTTCTCGGGTTCCTCATTCATTATTGTCTCTTGATCCCACTTTTTGGTTTGGCACTAATTATTGCTTAGGGACAAGCAAAGTCTTAAGCTTTGGGAGATTTGATGTGTGTGAAACAACATCATGTTTTGTTCTTGTTTTGCATGCATTCTTAAGCATTTTAGACATTTTAGTTTCCCTTTTAGTTTTTTTTGCTCTTAGTTCGGATAACTGCGGTGTTTTTGGTGTTCTTGTGCAGGATTAATGTTGAATTGGCCTTGGATTGAATGAAATGCTTGCATGTTTGAATTTGGAGCTTAATGGATAGCAAAAAAGTGCAAAAAGACCATTCCAGAGGGATCCACGGCCTGGCCATGGAATGATCCATGGCCATGGAATTTAATCGACAAAAGATCCACGGCCGGCCACATTGGAATCATCCACGGCCGATGGATCGCGGCTTGCATAATTTTTAAGTTTTTATTTTTATTTCTTTTGGGGGCTTTTTAGCCAATTAAAACCCTAAGTTATAAATAGATGTTCTGAATAGAATGGAGGGGTTCTAATTTGGTTTGGAAGGAGGCACATTGGAGGCTCTTGTTCTTGATATTTCTTCCCTCTTCTCTCTTGGGTTACGGGTTTGGATGTTCTTGAACATGTTTTCTGATTCTTTCTTCTCTATGCCTGAGTAGTTTCCTTTGTTTCTAGGATTGGGCAATGCCCTTTGATACATTGATAATGATTAATTGACGTTGTTTCCCCTTTTATTGATCTTGAATGTTCTTTGATTCAATTCTTATTGCTCTTATTCATATGAATTTGCTGGCCACTTATTTGCATCTCATAGGCATTTAGGGACGTACTGAGAGGTGAACCTAGGTGTTGGAACCATAAGAATTGAACTTAAGGTCTAAATCACGAGAGTAGTTTTAGTCTTTCGGGGATTCAATGAATTACCACAAAGCGTAATGGGTTCAATTTAAATTCAATTACCACGAGAGTAGGAATTGATTTAATTGGGCACGGATCTTGTATCCTGAGAAAGAACATTAACTAATTTAGGGTAATTCACCTTCAATTGAATTTTAGATTTAATAAAAGGGTTGTCAATTAGGATTTGTCTTGTATCATTGTGGTACCCCAATCTTGGAAGCTTTCTTGAATCTGAAAACCCCTTTCTTGATAACTTGCTATCTTTGTTCTAAATTCTGCACTTTGATTTTTATTTTATTGGTTTGTTATTACGTTCTCCTTAATCAACAATCACATTCCCTTTTGTTTAATTTAATTGAATTAATTAATTAATTGGTATTCATAGACACAAATTTGTGGATTCGATCTTTTATTACTTGACGACTAAATCGTATACTTGTTGATTTCATGCATCACCAATAGCACATTTATATTGTGGTTAATGAGTTGTGTTTGGAATGATTAAGAATCGGAAATTATTTGTTTTATTTAAATTGATTTGATTTTAAAATTAAATTTTATGTTTGAAATTTATTAAAATAATTTAGATTTGAGTTGATTTGAAAATCAATTCTTTTTGTTTTTGAAGCTATTTGAAAATCAATTCTTATATTTAGAACTCATTAAAAATAGAATTGATTTTGTTTTATTTTAAAATTTTACATTTTTATCCTTTAATATGATTTCTCTTATTGTGAAGTTAGGTTATTAGGTATGAGAAATAAAATAAAAAATTATTAGGAGCAAAATAGTCTATCTATTTAAACTCAAATCAAATTCTAACATATTCGATAAGATTTCTAAATATAAACAGTTGAAATTTACGGGATTTTAAAAATTAAATTATTTCTTATTTTTAACTGAATAAATCAAAATTAGAAATGATTTGATTTGATTTAAAAATTAATTTTTTTGTTTGAAACTCATTAAAAAAAGGATTTGAATTGATTTGAAAATCAATTTTTATGTTTGGAGTTTATTAAAAATGGAATTGGTTTGATTTAATTTTTTAATTTTACATTTTTAACCTTATAATATAATCTCTCTTATTATGAAGTTAGGTTATTAGGTATGAAAGGAAAAACAGAAAAGTTAGCAAGGGTAAAATAGTTAGGGGTGTTAAACGAGTCAGCCTGACCCATTTAGGCTTGCAGGTTAAACGGGCAAAGCTAAAAAGATGTGAGCTTAAATGGGCTGATATTTTTGCAGCCTAGATTATTTAAGGTCAGCCAGTGGGCCTAAGCGAGCAGCCTCTTTTTTTTTCAAATTTTTATTTTAAAAATTATACAAAATAAGCTTAATACAACATTCAAATTCAAATTCAAATTCAAGTTTATAATTTTAATTTCTAATTTTTAAAGTAAAGTCATACAAAACAAATCTAAATTTCCAAGTTTTAAAACAAATTCATATTATCACTTCTAGACTTCCAAACTCCATAAACAAAGTCACATTATCAAATCTAAGGTTTCAAAACCAACAAAAAAAAAATTCAATGTTCCAAATTAAATTCAAAATAACAAATCTAAACTTTCAAATTCCAAAGAACTATTAAGCTTCAACAAATCTAACAAATTCAACTAATGAATGACAACAGAAACAAAGAGAAAGAAACAGATTTTCATTAATTCTTTAATTCTAACAGAGAGAGAAAGAAACAGAGATGATCTTATCATTGGCTAATCAGCAATGAAGACCGTGAAAGGGAGAAAGAAATAGAGAGAGAGGGGGGGAGGCCGGAGGTGAGATGAGACCGTGAGAGGGAGAAAGAGTCACGGAATGGGAAAAAGGGAATTGGCTAAATGGGTAATGGGTTGATCGCAACATTTTAAAAAAATGTTAAAAAATTTAAATGGGTTAGTCCGTTTAGTCCATGGGTTAAATGGGTCGGGCCAAAACCAAATTATTTTAAACAGGTTAGCATATTTTAGACTCAGCCCATCTAATTGTAACAGGTAAACGGATTAACCCGACTAGTTTGACCTATTTTGACAACCCTAAAAATAGTTTATTTATTAAAAATTGAATCAAATCCTGACAAATCCAACTATATCTGATAGGACTTCTAAAATGATGAATGCTAACAACACACTTTTTATTATTGAGTCACCTAATACACCTCCTTTAAATTGTGACAAGTTAACAATTTAATAAATATCCTTACAAACTATATTTTTTTAACTATATTTTTAACAATTTATATTTATATATATTAATATTTTTATATATAAAATTCAATAAAATAAAATATGTGAGTGTTTGAAGAAGCCTAGGCAGAGAACAAAGGGATGCTTCGTTTAGTGCACCTAATACACCTCCTCTTAGGTTATGTTTGGTGTACGTGATAAGTAAAATATAAGATAAGATGATAAGATAATATAAAGTATGATAGTATAATTAATAGGATAAGACATAATACTATTTTTTATTTGATAACAAAAAGATAAATTAACTGATTATATAACATTTTTTTAAGACCAAAATATCCTTTAACATAAAAATTAAAATAATTAGAAAACAATAATAAAAAAGTCTTATGATAGTGGTGGTAGTGGCGGCATGGTGGTGGTGGTGATGGTGGCGGTGGTGGTGGCGATGGCGGGGTGGTGGTGGTGGGAGTGGCGATGAGCGGTGGTGGTGGTGGTGGTGGCGGCGGTGGTGGCGGCGGCGGGGGTGGAGGTGGCGGCGAGTGGTGGTGGCGGTAGTGATGATGATGATGGTGGCGATTATTACGACGGTGGTGGTGGTGGTGGCGGCGGTGGTGGTGGTTGTGGTGCAAGAGAGAGGAGTGATAAAAATGAAATTGATGATAATATTGGAATAAAAATAATATCATATCTTATCGTATATTAGGGGAGGAGATAAAGTTATCAACTTAGAATAGGATAAAATAACTTGACTTGATTTCATTATACTATCAGTTGAATATACCAAACATTGAATAAAATTTAATAGTATTAACTTATACTATCATATATTCTTTATATGATGCACCAAATGTAACCTTATATAATAAGCCACGTCACTTGCTAATTTTTTGTCATTATCGACTATAATTTGTGTGGTGAGAATCAATTCAAAATATGTTGTAGCCTACAACCTCAAAAAACAAAATATATATACAGTACCAGAGACGACCCCAAAAGATATTGTACTGGAATTTGGCTGAACGCTACTATTTCAGTAAAATAATAATAGAAACAAAAAAAATACATAATACCAGAGTCGACCCCAAAAGTTATTGTACTAGAATTTGAATGAACCCCACTATTTCAGTAAAATAATAATAGATAAATTGATGACCAACTTTTACCTAACTTCTCCACGAAGGCGCATTCCCTATTAGCTTTTAAGTAAACGTAGACTTCACTTTGTTATCTGCTTAGGCTTCTTCACACACTCATATATTTAATTTTATTTTATTTTAAATATAAAAATATTAATATATAAAAATATAAATTAATTTAAAATTACTTGTTGAATACAGAAGTTACTATCATATATTTATAATTTTAAATTAAATTATATATTATTAATGTAATTTAGATATTATTAAATAATTTTCCTAAATAAAAATTTCATAAACTGTATTTATTTTTGTAATAATTTATAATAAAAAATTAGAGAAAAAATTATTGTTTTTAAGGAAACTTGTTAAACTAGTAACATGCCACAATTTAAAGGAGGCATATTAGATGACCTATGTATAAAAGAGTATATTATTAGTATTCATTTTCTAAAAATTAAAATATTTCTTATTTTTTAACATTTCAAACATAATATTTAATTTACAAATCAAATCCAATTTTCAATTTTCTAAACACACTCAATGTTTTTTATCCACAAAGGATTGGGCGTAGTGTTGAGCAAATTGCTTTCCTAAAAAAGGACAAAGTTTCGAACCCTAAAGATACCACTTGTGACGAGGATTCTAACCGCTCCGTGCTCAAAGGGATTACTTTCACACCTAAAATATGTGAGGATACCCTAGAAAATCAAAAGAAAAAATAACAAGATTTTTACTATCCAACACTTATACTTAGACAGTAGCTTCATCCTCAATTTGCAAAATCTCCAACAAAAAGGTGAGTTTTCAATTGAATTACTAAGAGTAAAATTACTTATACACACCTACACATATCACTTTACATTTATATAATTTCAATCATAGTTGGTTCTATTTGAATATTTATATACCTACATTCTAATTCTATCACATAAATTATGTAAGTAGATGTACAACAAAGTGTATGCAACTAAAATTTTCAATTACTAGTGACAAGTGGACCAACAAGCCAAGTCCGATAGTAAAACAAAACGTGAGTTTAATAGAAGTGAGAATAGCTTATGTTTTTATTAATTTTATTTGGGTTTTAAACGAAGGGCTTTACTACTCATAAATGTCAGCATTCATTTGTGTTCTTCGGCAGGCTTTACGAGGGATTAGTGTTAAAATTTTACATGAACAATAATCTTGAGAATTCATAATTTTCATGTTCAAATCATTATGTTAATATATTTATACTAATATTTATCTATGATGAGAATTAATACTTCAAGTTGAAGATCTTGATAAAGGTAAAAACTTTTTTCTCTCTCTTCTCCTTCTCTTCTCTACGTTCTTTTTTTCTTGATGAAAAATATAAAACGTAAATTGATATGGATGGAGAGAGGACAGGTTTCTCTTTGCTTTTTTATTCATTAAAAACTGCTCTCATCAAACAATTAATAGAGGTTAACAGATCTCTTCCCAACCGTCATCAACTAATTACCATTTAGCCCTTCAC
Organism: Ormosia semicastrata; assembly: GCA_029884595.1. Taxonomy (NCBI): domain Eukaryota; kingdom Viridiplantae; phylum Streptophyta; class Magnoliopsida; order Fabales; family Fabaceae; genus Ormosia; species Ormosia semicastrata. The sequence continues at coordinate 28,538,228 of JAQQTO010000041.1, read as the reverse complement.
TTATTTATTAAATCACATGCATTTGTCACACCCACACATGAAACATTTCTTACATTATTCTCCTTAGCTCATGTGACAAAGTACCATTTCATGATTTAATAAAATATCAATCATAATGCGCATAAACAAGGCTAAAGTTTCATACATTGGTTACATCATAAGTCATAATTAAGAATAAGAACTAATAAGAGTCATAAAAGTTGTATATCATCAAATCAACATAGTTCCTTCCATGTACTACTATATTAGCCTTCTTCCTAATATGACACTTTAATGGGAAGTACACAATATGTCCAACAATAATGTCTTTATTAAAGACAAATCCTGTTTTCAATATTATCATTCATACATGTACACATAAGTTTGAAAATAGAAAAATTCATAAACTTATACATTAATGAGCTCAGAATGTCAAATATACATTAAAACAAAACAATAATGTTCAACTTTCACTAGTAAACATAATGCCCATACTTTTAACATGATCAGTAAATATTTTGGGCAATAATCCTTTTGTTAAAGGATTAGCAATCATAAGATCAGTACTAATATACTCTGTTGACACTATGTTTTTTGAGCTTCTTCTTTAATAGCAAAGTATTTCAATTCTACATGTTTAGCACCTTTGGAATACTTGTCATTTTTAGAAAAGAAGACAGCTACAGAATTATCACAGTAAATTTTCAATGGCCTGGCAATACTATCAATTACTCCAAGTCTTGAAATAAAATTTCGTAACCATTTAGCCTGAAACCATAGCCTCAAAGCATGACACAAATTCAGCTTCCATAGTGAATGCAACAATGACAAACTGCTTTACACTTTTCCATGATATAGTTCATCCAGCTAAAAGATACAAACGACCAAAAGTGGATTTTCTTGTATCCACACAACTTCCAAAATCTGAATCTGAATATCTGATCACTTTAAGATGATCAGACCTCCTATAAGTAAGCATGTGATCCTTTATTGCTTGTAGATATCTTAGAGCTTTCTTTGTAGCTTTCAGATGATCTAAACCAGTATTACTTGGTATCTTTCCAACATTCCAACTACAAAACTAATATATGGTCGAGTACAAGTTTGAGCATACATTAAACTCTTAACAATAGATGCATACGAAATTACTTCTATCTGTTTCTATTCCATATCATTCTTTGGACATTGCATGAGTCTAAAATTGTTTCCTTTCTGAATTGGAACTGGAGATGCTGAGCAATTTTTCATTCTGAATTTCTCTAACACTTTATTTATATATGTTTTCTGAGACAAACCCAACAATACTTATGATCTATCACAGAATATCTCTATCCCAATCATATAGGTTGCCTCACCCATATCTTTCATTTCAAAGTTATTAGAGAGAAACTTCTTAGTATTACTTAATAGACCAAGATCATTAGTTGCAAGCAAGATGTCATCAACATACAAAATCAAAAAGATAAACTTACTCCCACTGATCTTCAGATATATACACTGATCAACAGTGTTTTCCTTAAATCCAAAGGATACAATTGTATTATTGAACTTAAGATACCATTGTCGGGAAGCTTGTTTAAGTTCATATATTGACTTCTTAAGTTTACACGCCATGTGTTCTTTTTCTTCTTCTATGAACCCCATTGGTTGGTCCATATAAACCTATTCTTCTAAATTTTCATTTAAAAAGGAAGTTTTCACATCCATCTGATGTAACTCTAGATCATAATGAGCTACCAATGTCATGATACTTCTAAGAGAATCTTTCTTAGAGACCGGTGAAAATGTCTCCTTATAGTCAATGCTATCTTTCTGAGTAAACCCTTTTGCAACTAGCCTGGTCTTGTAATATTCCAAATTAACATGAGAGTCGTGTTTGGTCTTTTAAAGACCCACTTGTAACCAACTCTTTTACAACCTTCTGGCAACTCAACAAGGTCCTAAACCTCATTTTGTTCCATAGATTTCAACTCATCTTTCATGGCATCTAACCATTTATCAACATTATCATTATTCATGGCTTGTGAAAACGTAACTGGGTTATTTTCTATTCCTAAGTCAACTTCAGACTCTTGTAGATATACCACATAATCATCAAAAATAGTTGATCTCTCATTTCTCTTTGAGATCTTCTTAATGCTATTTGTTATGGTTCTTCTACTATAGGCTCATTTACTACAATTTCATTGTGAGTAATGAGGCCGTTTATTTGTTGTTCTTCATTATTATTAATCAGTTCAACAATTTGAGGAACAACAACTTTATTAGAGACACAAGTCAAAGGAACTCACACTCTCAATTCTTGAATCTCCATTCTCGACCTTACATGGTGTTTCACTCCCACTAACTTCATCATTCTCAATGAACCTAGCATTCTAAGTTTCAATAATCCTTATAGTATGGTTAGGATAATAAAAATTTTATCCTTTTGAATTTTCTGAATAACCAATGAAATAACCACTGATTGTTCTTGCATCCAATTTCTTTTCTTGTGGATTGTAATATCTAATTTCTACATGGCAACCCCAAACATACAGGTGCCTTAGACTAGGTTTCCTTCCAGTCCATAGCTCAAAAGGATTCTTTGAAATTGCCTTACTAGGAAGCCTATTCAATAAATACATGATAGTCTTTAGAGCATAAGTTCACAATGAAATGAATAAAGAAGAATTACTTAACATACTTCTAACCATATCTAACAAGGTTCTATTTCGCCTTTCTGATATACCATTTTTTTATGGTGTACTTGGCATTGTGTATTGAGCACTTATATCATGCTTCACAAGGAATTTAGTAAATGGATTTAGGTGTTATCCACTTTCATCATATCTCACCACCTCTATCAGACTTGACAATTTTTCCTTTTCTGTCTAATTGCCTCTTTGCCTCATCAATATAAATCTCTAAGGCATTTACAGCCTGAGATTTCTCATACAGCAAATGGACATAATCATAAGTGAATAATCATCAATGAAGGTGATAAATTATCTTTCTTTATTGAAAGAATTAACATCAAAAGGTCCACAAAAATTGGTGTGTATAATTTTAAGAAGTTGAGTGCTTCTTGTGGCTCTTTTTGTGTGTGTTTTGTTTGTTTACCTTTAATACAATCCACACATATATTCAAATTAATAAAATCTAAATTCGGAAGGATTTCATTCTTTACTAATCTTTCCATTCTTTCTTTGGAAACATGTCCCAAGCGTTTGTGTCACAAGTAAGCAGAGTGTTCATTGACTAAACCATGTTTAGTACCAACACTATGATGCAAGGTTAAGAGCGTTTCAGCATAAAGAGTATCAAGATTTAACTTGTATAATCCATCACATAACATATCACTACCGATCATGTAGTTATGTTTATACAAACTGAAACTACCACTGCCAAATTTAAAAGAGTATCCAACTTTATCAAGTTTGGATAATGAAACTAAATTCTTAGATATACTAAGTACATAAAGAGTTTCAACTAGATCCAAATGATGTCCAATGTCAAGGATTAAATGATACGTCCCGACAACTTTCACTAGAACTTTCATTCTATTACCCATAAAGACAAATTTTTCATTTGGTCTTGTGGTTTGGGTTGTAAGGAATCCCTACATCGTATTAGAAATGTGAGTTGTACAACCAGAATCAACTCACCAAGTATTATAAGGAATTTTGGCTAAATTTGATTCAAAACATACATAAGCACTAGGCTTACCTTTCTTTTCGAGCCAAGCCTTAATTACGTCTTGAACAATCCTTTTGGAAATGCTCATTCTTTTTATAGAAATAACATTTGTTTTCATTCGATTCCTTTTTATAGATTTAAGAGGAAGAGGCCACATTGATATTTAGGAGTCTTTTTCCTTTCTTGTCATGTTTTCTACTAGCTTTCTTTCTGGCTCCTTGATGGTTAACGTAATTGATAGAATGATTTCCTTGATTCTTAAGTTTGTTTTCCTCCTGAACTAGCATACTATGCAATTCATGCACATTTCATTTGTCTTTCAAGGTGTTATAGTTCATTTGAAATGAACCATACTCAGACGGTAATGAGTTCAAGATAAACTACACAAGAAAATTCTCATCCACATCCATTCCCAATCACCACAAGAAATTTATAATTTAGCGATGAAATTTTGTGAGGGATTAGCGAGGGTAAATTGATCCCTCGTTAAATTTCAAAAATAAATTCAAAGGAAAAAACAGTGAGGGAGTTGCGAGAGATAATTTTTCTCGCTAAAATTAGTGAGAAAATTGTGAGGAATAAATTTCCTTCACTAATTTTAGCGAATAAATTGCGAGAGATAATTTCCTTCGCTAAAATTAGTGAGAGAATTGCAAGGAATAAATTTCCCTCACTAATTTTAGCGAGATAATTGGGAGAGATAATTTCCCTCTCTAAAATTACCTCATTTTTGTTGTTTTTATCTTCCCTCCCTTTCTCTATTTCTATATTGCACTCATGCAAACGTTCCCTCCCTTTCTCCTTTCTATATTTCTCTATTCCCTCCCTTTCTCTATTTCATCTTCCCTCACTTTTCCTTATTGCTATCTGACCCACTCAACACCCACCCAGCCCATAACTCACTCACTAACAGCGATAGCAAGCTATTGAGACCAGCAAGGTTGTGGTTGCGTCATGGGTTGACGGATCTGGGCGAAGGCTCTATGTGGGTGGTGCATGGTGGTGCGCGTGGTTGGGCTAGGTTGCGACTTGGCAGAGGTTGAAGCTCTGGCGGTTCAGATCGGTGAAGGAGGACGGCGTGTCACGGTAGAGGACGGATTTGCTTGCTATGGTGCAGCGCGGATGCTGCGCGATCTGGGTCACTGGTTCGTGGTGCTGCTGGTGTGTGGATCTGTGGTGGTTTAGGCTCGGTGATTTCATCATCACTGCTTCTGTTTATTTTGCTAAGTTCCTTATGATTTGGTTAATTTTGTGTAACAGGGGACAGCAATCGCTTTGAGGAAACAATGTACCAATAGTGGTGACTCATTTGATCGCTACAAAGAATACAGGTTTTCTTTCGTTTCTTCTTCTTCTATTCTATTGGATTCAAGATATTAGCTTACCATATTTTGGATTTCATTTTTCAAGTTTCGTATTTTGAATTAGTTGAATTGTGAATTTTTTTAAATGAATGAAGTTATTTATTACAGTTTTTTTTGGTACAATTTACAGTTGCTTTATTTAGTACAAGCGTGTTTGTTATTTGGGTCAGCACATTATCAATTGTCATAATTTCATTGAAAACTACTAGACTTTGATTAAGTGGGATACTCCTCTTTGTTGTTGTTGAATCTATGTTTGAATTTCTGGATGCAACTTAATTACAATTCAAAATTTGGCCTTGCTTACCAAAATTAATGCTACTTGTTATTGGATTCAAGGTTTCTGCTTTCAATTTTTATTTCCCCAAATTCTTCTCTGTCCTACTAGTATAGATTGTAACAATGGTAAAGCTAGTTGATATAGCAGGTATTATTTATCTGTGAATGTCATCACATTTGCATACGCAGTGTTTCAAGCATGTAATCTGGCCTACCAGCTAGTTATGGGGAAACACATAATCATTCACCCCCTGCGTTATCACTTTGATTTCTTCATGGATCAGGCAAGTCTGAGGACTTAATTTAATTTATGATAATAGGCTTCATTTCCTTGATTGAATATTCACTAATTTGTATAACATAGTGAATTTTTAATACCTTACTCTCTGATTGTCCTTAGCCGGTGTGTGAACTTTACAAAGTCTTTATTTGTGGAAAACTAAATTTTTTTTTTGAAAAATTGATGGACAGGTGCTGGCATATCTTCTGATATCAGCATCATCATCAGCAGCCACCCGGGTTGATGACTGGAAATCAAATTGGGGAAAAGATGAGTTCACAGAGATGGCTAGTGCTTCAGTTGGATTGTCCTTCCTTGCTTTATTTTGTGTAACATGTTCAATGTCTTCTTGTGAATTTCTGAATCGTTTCATCTTGAATGACTATATTTTGCTTTGTGTTCACGACCTGCTTGTTGTATTAGGTACCAACACATATAGTTGATCAAGAAATGCGTGTTCACGAATATGCTATATTCACTAGGTAATGCTTGTTAACCTTGTCTTTTTCTATGATAATGCTTCTGATATTTGTATTTTACTATTACTATTTTTGTGAAGAGTATCATATTAGCCTTGTAGAAGCCAATAAAATTGTGGCATTTGAATCAAGAAATGTCTGTAAAGCATTTATTAGTAGCCTAGGACTCTAGGTTATGGTTAGATCTAGTTGACTTCATATTAGGTACTAGGTTGAGTAGATTCTTCCAGAGTGAGTTGCCTTTATTGGCTTTTTCAACTTCCATGAGTTTTGGATGTTTGTTTAGGGTCAAAATAAAAATTATATTTTAATGTAATATAAAGTATATGAGGCACTAGTAGAAGTCTAACCTGCTGAACCGCCATAGCTTCCAACCTTTTTAGAACTCATAAACCTTTGTGTATCATGCTGATAAACCTCAAGTACAAGAGCTTCCTCAATTACTAGAATTTCAATTACCTCGGCAGTATTCCTAATTGATTCAAAGTGTGAATAACTTTGTATCTACTTTTCTTTACAATGAACATTTGTGTAATTTTAGGGACATCAAAGCGGCTAACCTTCTTGTTGATTATGCTATGCTGACTTTGGTTTAGCCAACCATGTCACTTCTTAAACTTCCCCTCGAATCTAATAGATAGTTTTACTGGCACACTTCTTCATGGATAGGATGGTGCTTTCACTAAACTGATTATTTGCATTTTACATTTTGAAATACAACCATTAAGTTAACCGATAAAAATGGAAAAGAAATAGGGAGGATTGTGGTGAACCTTAACTCTCACAGCAGAGCACAGCACAACAGCCCCCACCCCGAAAGACGAAACTTACATACATTAAATTGTTTTCGTGGCTTTTCAGAACCCAAACTAATCTTTTACCCTTTCTTGCTCGGTAAAACCAACAAGAACACAGAGAGAGGACGGCTGAGAAGGGAAGGAGGAGTCGGCCTTGAACCACAACCATTAATTGTCTGGGAAAAAGTCTTACTTATCATCCTTTTTGGTAAGAAATGAAATTCTCTCTCTTTATATATATCTTCCTACTTTGTGTTTTATGCATTTGATTTCGTGTCCTTTTTGGCTTTGTCATGATCGTAATTTCATTAATGTTTCTAAACACTAAATTACTCCAACGCGCTTGCATATATTTGATAATAATTTAATATTTCATTAAATGCATGGAATGGAAGGTAGTAGGTTGCATTCATCTAGTATTTAATATTTCCTCCTTTAGTAATTCATTAAATGCATGGAATGGAAGGTGGGTAGGTTGCATTCATCTAGTAGTGCTTGAGATCATTCATAATATGCAAGTGCAGCAGCAGAGTAATCAAAAGTTCAAGCTTCAACTGAAAAGGCTCAAATTACTGTTCTGTTAATTCCTTTCCGATGGTTGAAATCTTCATTTATATGACCCCCATTAAAGAAAATTTTATTGTGGATGCCTAAATAAAGTTCTTGCAGAATAATTGGATAATTCGTTTCAATTTTGTTTCCATAAAAAGTGATTTCATTTTCTCTAATTTTGTAAACTTTTACTCCTTAAGTATGTGATTATATGCTCTTTAGCTTACTTTAGACTCTTAGATTTGTGAACTGATAAAATAAGGTGCTCCTTACAAGCCTGATTTGGATATTTCTTTTGAATCTTTGGTAACATATTATACTCATTGGTTACTTTTTGGCCATTATAGCACTATAAGAATTTCTGGTATCCTTATATTAAGCTAGAGTAACTTAAAATTTCCATTTTTAGCAATTGCTGGGATCTATAACTGAACTCTCCATGAAGGGAACTCCAAACTAGATGGCTCCAGAGGTATATTCTTACTCAACATTACTCTGATGTCTTTAGCTTCCTTAAGGATACCTTCTCATGCAAATAGTTTTATTTTCATTTTTTGTTTATACAAAAGGTTGGGATGAACAAAAAGAGAGGTTCCATATCTTTGGCATGTTGATTTTGATTATTACTATTTTTAAGTGTGAGATTAGGCTCTTGCAAGATAATATTGTGTGTGTTATGCATTCCTGGTGTGCAGAGTTCACTATATGAGAGGGGAGAGTATATTGGCTACATGTTTTAATGTTTTACTTCAATCTAAATTTCATCTACCCTTATTCAGATCCTATACTTAAGACCTTATATGTTCAAAACTTTGTCTTTTATTCTTGGATCATTTAATTATATTTCTACTTTGTTCAAAGCCTCACATCTCTTTTTCATTCCTTTATTCTCTTCATAATTTCTTTCTGAATATAGACAAAGTCTTCACAATTTCTTGTATTGGTTTCTTGGATTTTGTTGGTGATTGTTTCTTGTAATTATGTTGTTGTTAACTGTGATGGTGGCATAATGTACGTGCATGGGTGGAGTGAGTGTGTAGTATAGGTTTGGTAGCTTTTGCTTTTTTGCTTTCATTTTTTTTCTTGGTGTGACTAAGATTAACGAGGGATTTGTGAGATAAGAGCGAGGGATTTGCGAGGGAATAGTGAGGAAATTCGAGTCGAATTTTTCAGACTATAGTGACAGAATAGCGACAGAATTTCCCTCGCTAATTTGCGAGGGAACACAAGCAAAAATTTGTGAGGGATTAGCGAGGAAATTTTTTTGTCGCTGCTTAGCGATGAAAAAAAACCGACGGACATGTTCCTCGCTAATCCCTCGCAACTTTTTTTGTGAGAAATTAGCGAGGGATTAGAGAGGGACATTTCCCTCACTAATTTGTGAATTTCTTGTACTGAATGACTTAAATCTTACTGCAATGTTTGTCATCTCAATGACGTGCTCATGCATATATAGCACGAGAACCATCAAATTTCATGGTGGTTAAGGTACTCATCAATGTCCGAGTAAGAGACTTATCAGCAGTTTGATAATACTCTTCCACAAACTTCATCATTTCTTTAGCACTTTTAGTTTTAGGAAGAGCTTACTTAATGTTGCTAGCTATACTCATTCGCATGTACATCAGACTCAATATGTTTGATCTTCTTAGTTTTTATAATAGATTTTCTCTTCATCAATGCTTAAAATAGTAATAGCATCTGATTTCTCTACTCGAAGAGCTAAATCCAAATCCATTACCCTAAGTAAAACTAGATTTGTTCATTCCATTCAAAGAAGTTTAGTCCATTAAAAACTAATACAGATGAGAGATGCGAATGTAAAGCAACAAGTACTGTAATCAATAGAGATTTAAAAACATTAATGCTTTGAGTTATATACTAACATGCTACATAGATTCAGAAAAAAACTTCATACAATGCATGTTGATGTTCACCTTTGGTCAATCCATCAATATACCACATTCAACATAATTATGCTAATTAAAATTTAACATTATTTGACAATGATATGTGCACTAACTAGAAATGTTTATTATCTTTGAATATATAAATAAAACTAATAGTGTACTTACACTACCAATATTCATACTCATTAATTATAAAGATAAATAATCAACTTTTGAGTAATCATTAACTGTCTTTGTGAACACTCAATTTTGACCGGGCTCCCAAAAAAAATATAATTTTGAATTTAATTAATTAAAGGTCCATATTCTTGTTTTTTTTTTAGCCCAAATGTAAGCCCGCTTTAGCAAAAAAAAAACACTGATCTCATTTAATAAAAAAAAGGGAGCGGGGTCTTTGTTACGTTTTGCAGCTGGTTGCTTTCTTTTGGTTGCAGTCTCACTTTAGTTGAAATGCAACTAAACCATGTCAACCTCCCTTACTCTATGCCAATATCTACTGCAATGCTGTAAGCCTGCAAACTCAAGGCTCAAGGCAACACAAAAATGGTAAGGATGGCAGGCATGAGAAGGTGATAACTAGAGAAAATACATGAAAAAGGAAAGGGAGCTACTGCTACAATCAGCCACTCTATCTACTACCTAAGCTAATCTCTTTGGAGGCTGTAGAGGAGTCATTTTTGGCTTACGAAAAAGGGTAGGAAGCTGAGATTAAGGGGGGAAGGATTTTTCATGAAGGAAATAAGAGCACAAAAAAAAGAACCATCTGCCATCTCCCTTGAACCTCCTAAGTACCTACCTTCCAGAATCACCATTCCAACCTCACATTCGTTTCTTCCCAACACTTCACCCTCTATCACCATTCTAACCTCCTTCACCTTAACAGAACCCAAACCCACGGCCCCCATCATCTTCTTCGCCTCTTGCTACTTTCACCCCCATCACCTCTATCTCCACCACACACAATCACCCCACACCACCTTGCACCATCTTTAAACCAACCACCACAACATCAAGCAACCACCGTGAACCACTACCACGGTCGACCACCCACCACCGTGAACAACCACCACGGCCTGACCACCCATCACCTAAACCACCACCACGACCTAACCACCCATCACCCAAGCAACCATCGTGAGCCTTCACCCAAAACCGCCTAACAAACAGAGCTCCCCACCGAACCCAATCGGAACCGATCTAGTGCCCACGACCCAGCAACCTGCGCTCCCATCTTCTCCAGATCCGGAGCTCCATCGGCCGTGCAACCCAGCGCCACGACCCTGCTGTCCACCGCGCACCAGCCGTCCGAAGCCGTCGCTCACCTTCAAGCTCGTCCGCTCTGGGCCGGTCAGCAACAGATCTGAACCCCACCGGTACCCTGACGCCGGCTCACCCAAACTGGACCACGTTACTCCACCTCCGTGCGCCGATCTGAGATCTCCACCGAGCTCCAACCCTATACCTCCACCCGCGATGGAAAGCCCAAATCCGAGCTCCACGCGCGCCACACGAGCCAGCCAGACCTGAGCTCACAACCAGACTGCTTCCGCCCAGCCTTGCTATCTCGGCCGCCGCTCCGCCACCCAAGCCCCAACATAATTTTTCCTCTCTGATAATTGCACATGGAGAAGACTAGACGTTCAAAGAAGCAAGAAAAAGAGGAATTTTATTTTGCTCATAAAAATTGTGTTTAGTTGTTTGTCCTTTTGCTCTTTCAAAAAGATGAACCATATATGAAATAAGAAAAATACAAAAATATAATAATAAAAAAAATCGTTTAATTGATGCAATGACTAATGATGTTGATTGAATAGCGGATGTTATCTTCAATGTCGTTTGGATCATAAGGGTTTATTGAGTAGTCCGGTGCTAACTTGAACCTTGTGCAAGGATGATTTTGTTTTCAGACAAAATCCCTTTTCAAAAATCTTTTTTTTAATTAAAATCAATCAACTCACACTTATTTTTTAAAGAACTACGTGACTTTGAGTTCCTCATTGCACCCGAGGATACGTTGGAGCAAAATTTCATTTCTGTCAAGCCAAAATTAAATTTTCATAATTTTGTGGTTTCTTTTTTATAAATAGTTACAATGTCTTGCAAAAAAGGGTAAAATAAATATTTCTAAGGATTGTTAATAATTTACACAATTAACTTAAGGTACCATTTTAGAACAGGTGTGTTAGGGGTGCTGTGGGATTAAGTTTTCGCCCTTCCCTATCCATAACCGACTCCCGAATCTAATCTGGTTCCAAAGACCATTTTTAAAAAAAGATTTTCCAATTTTTTCTAAATTAAAACAAAATTAGTGGCAACTCCATTTTTATTTTTTAAAAATCGCATGAGTTGTTATTTTTCACGGTGATCCCGGTCGCGACAGATGGCGACTCCACTGGGGAAGAGCGCCTGAGCGCGCAATGCGTAACAGCGCACGTCTTGGTTTAAGTGGCTGAGTGCCCAAGAGTCCATAAGTCAGCGCTTAGGCGCTGGTTGCGTAACAGCAGACGTGAATTTCAATAAATAGAAGAATTTATGCCAAATTCAATACATTGAGCACACAACACAGGAAATTCCTAATCCTAAGAGAGTAATTTCGTGGCCACAAACCTTGGAGGACAACTTCAAAGGGAGGATTCGATTCTTAAAGGCTTGAAGATCATAATCTCCATTAAAGGGGTTTTGATATCTCTTTCCATCTAGTTTTCCCCTTTCTTTGAGTTTTCTTTCCATGGGTTTGTATTGTGATATGAGTTTGTTTGTGTTGAACATAAGTAGCTAAACTTATAACTAGGGCTATGAGGGATCTCTTTAACAAAACCTTGGCGCTAACCATTTTTGGGTTAGTATTGTTCCTATTTACCTCAGATGTAGTAGACCAAGCAGCGATGGATGCTTTCTTCAAGTTTGAGAATCATAAGGCAAATCCAATTCCTGTTATTCTCGCCGATACTTTCTTAACCATGGAAATTTGCCACAAAAAAGGGGGAGGGATGATTCGATGCTGTACACACATGTTGTACGTTTGGATCATGACACACATGGATATGCACAATCACCTGGGCCTTTTACCTGACCTGTTAAGGAATTTTGGTCGCATACCAGTGAAACAACAAAAAGCTCATGAATGGAAAAATGAGTTCATGAATATGGGACCAGATTCTTTTAAATGGGTATGCCCGTGGTATCATGGAGAAGAGATAGTTTTCAGCTGTGATGACTTTCCTAATGTTCCTTTGATGAGCCCTAGAGGTGGTGTATCATACGCGCCAATCCTCGTGCTTAGACAACTCCGATGGGCTCAATATATGCCCAATGAAAAGTAACTTGAAGGGTTCAGCTTCTTATACCAGTAAGATGGAAGCACTACTAAGCGAGAAAAAAAGATTAGAGATGCTTGGAAGAATATTCATAAGGCAGGAACAAAGGAATTAGGGAAGCATGTGGTGGTTTGTACCCCTGAATACTTACAATGAAGAGAGCTAAGAAGGGTACAGAATAGTATCCCTCAGACAGTTTCAGATGATAAAGGTCATCCTTAAATCATACCTCAAATGGCCACCGAGATGGAAAGACTAAAAGCACAAATGAAAGTCTTGGAACAAGGAAAGGAAGCCGCTGAGTTAAAAGTAGTCATCCACCAGAGTCGATGCCAGAAGCTAGCTGATGCAGTTGAATATTTAAAAGATGTATGTGCAGATATTGCTAAGACCCTAAGCCGAGTAAAAAGAGTAAGGAAAGGAAAGGGGATAGAATTTGAAAAGACCACGACAGAAGTTCATGAATTACGAGCAAAGATAAGTGCTCAGGAAGAGATAATGGCATTGGTTTTGCAAGAGAAAGGAAAGTTGGAGGTGAATGTTAGGGTACAAGATCATAGAATGCAAGCCTTACAAGAAGCTCTGATTGAAGTAAAGTACCGTTCTGACCAAGGACGAGCATTAGCTACCATATATCACGATGCACTCGTGGAAGCAAACCAAAAGAATGAGCATTTAAAGCTGAAAATTCAAGAGTTGGGGCGAGACCATGAGCAGTGGAGACTCGAAGCCGAAAGACTAGTGAGGCAAAAAGAAGAATGGGGAGAAGTGTGGCAATCAGTAGCACAAGATCAAAGGGCTGAAAAAGAAGAATGGAAGAAGAAATTTGAAGACATGTCTGATAGCTTACAATATCATACCGCATAACTGATTACTCATTTCGAAGAAGCAGACATTCAAGTTCACATAAACCCCTGGCAACGACTACCATCAAAGATCATTGATTTTATGAAGTATTGTCGAGGTCTTGCTAAGGGTTTTAGAAAAAAGCAAATAAAGTTGTTAATGTAATGTTGTTTATGTTACCTTTTGAGGAGTCTGAGACCTTGTACTGATTGAAATTTGAAATGAATATGAATGACCGATTGCAGTGTTTTGTTTCAGACATTGATTTTACTATTTTTCACCTGGATATTATTCATTGAAGGGTGAATGCCCTTTTGAATAGGTTGTCAATCGTGCTCTCGACCTGAGACATTTCGTCCTTCAGTGAAAGTATAGAAAGCCTAATATTCAGTGAAAGGATGACTGCATTGCCTGTAAATATCCAAGAAGATAGCACCCATCGAGGAGAGAATACTCCCTTGGGATCGCTGTCAACCATATTCTTGCCTAAGGAATGATGAACCCGAAGTGCAGAATTTGGGATCCTACATTGCTATTGAATGTCCATGCAAATCTTTCCACAATCACCAAGCATCCTCACAATAGCGCTAACTTTTTCTTTACTTTTTCTTTGTTTAATGTTGTTTTGTTTTAATAAATTAATTTCATTTAGGAATCATTGCGCAGCCTAGGAAAGAAGATACCAATCAAACCCGAGTTCACAATACCAGATCTCGGACCAGAATGACTGCTAATAATCCTGAGACAGGGAGAAACTTGAGCAGAGAAGTCGATGAAATGACAGGGAGGATAAATAAGATGTCAAAGGCCCAAGTAAGGTTGGAAGCAATACTGCAAGATGTGAGGGAGTCTCTTCACTTAATCAGCGAAAATAGATGTACAAATAGGGTTGAAGCATATGTAAATGTGCCATCAATGACTGCCCCGACATTCCCGACTATAACCTCAGGCATCACTGTGGGGATCCATGAACAACCACCTCAAACGACATCGATTGTCATGCCTATTGGGGAGGGGTATCGCACTTTGGAAGGTGCTCATAATGAAGTTCCTGGTTATGCTGGCCCTACCTGGGAACAACCTCATGTGTCCATTATAGGGCAAGCAACAATACCTCACTCTGGGAATAGCCACGTCATGAACGAGAAGGACAAGAAGAAGGAAGAGTGGATGGAGAAAATAGAGGAACAGATCAAGGTAATCAATGGCCCCAGTGCTTATGGACCTCTGAGAATAGAAGAACTGTGTCCTACCACAGATGTCGTAATCCCTAAAGACTTCCAGATTCCTGATTTTGCCAAGTACGATGGAAGTGGCAACCCTCAGTTTCATTTGATCAGTTATGGAACCAAGATGGCTGTTTGGTCCAGGGATGATAAGTTCCTCATTAGCTTTTCCACGAGAGTCTTACAGGTCGTGCTTTAGAGTGGTATCTTCAATTAAATCACTCTAAGATTTCTCGTTGGACAGAATTGGCTGACCTATTCATAGAGTAATACAAATTTAATCTGGACGTAACTCCGACCGGGGAACAATTGAGCTCGATGCAGAAAGGAAATGATGAACCTTTCAGACAATATGCACAAAGGTGGAGAGCCTTGGCAGCTCAATTTCAGCCTCCATTAACACTATCTGAGATGTGTTCATATTTCCTGGGAACCTTGGGAAATCCTTTTATCGGGGCAATGGCCGGGGCAGCCTATAAGGATTTTGCAGACTTGATAATGGCGGGAGAAAGGATAGAGATTTTGGCCAAAGTTGGGAAGTTGCCGGTGAGCAATACGGAGAATACTGCCTTTAAGAAGGGATTCCAGCCGAAAAAGAAGGAACCCGAGGTGAATTATGTCCAACACCAGCAGACCTTCAGACCTCGATATTCTCCACAAAACTCAAGCCGCCAACTACCATATAACCTTAACCCTCACATTCCATACCAAACACCTACACTTCCTTATTACCCGCCCCACCAAGTTATGCCTATCATAAACATTACCCCAACTCCGCAATTCTAAATCAATAATGTTCCCACACCACAACCATATATACCAACTCGCCTAACCTATACCCGATACCCACCTATACCTCCACAAACTTACCTAAATCACCCACAACCTCAGCCAAACCTCCAGAATCAAGGTCGCTTTCGTCCTCAAAACCTACCCCCTTTCCCAAGATTGTCCATTTCAAATGCGGACCTATTCCAAAGGCTGTTTGATACCCACCTTATTTCGGGAAATCCTGTACGTCCTTTAGAACCACCGTTCCCAGCGTGGTATAACCCGAATTTGACTTGCAAATACCACATAGATATCCCAGGACATTCAATTGAAGATTATGAGGCTTTCAAGACTGCAGTAAGGAATCTTATTACTTATGGGAAGCTTGACATTCAAGAAGAGGCTAGACCTAGTATCGTCAACAACCCAATCCCTAATCATGGTGGAAGGAATGAGGCGAAAGCCGTGGAGATGGAAGGACCTCCAATAAAAGAAGTCACGAGCCTGCATACACCAATGATTCAAATATTTGAGGGACTGAAGATAACAGGTTATATTATCACTGCACCAGTTTCATCGGTGAAAGAAGAGGAGAGGCATGATGAAGAGTCCAGGTGCGTTTACTATTATGGGGAAACAGGACACAATATTAAGAACTGTTGAGACTTTAAGGTTCGAGTCCAAAGGTTGCTCACATAGGGAGTAATACAAGCAAGACCAGGGGTAACTTCCTCTGAAGAGGTCAATGTGATTGAACGATTTGTACTTAAGGTGCCACCTCTCAACCAAGCTTCGGCGCCAGGGAAAGTAGTATTGACAGTCAAGAAGCCAACATCATTTACTTGTAATGACACCCGCGCAGTGCCCTAGAGCTATGAAACAAGGGTAGAGATAAAGGGAGTCGGGGAAGGGACTTCGAATGCGTGAGTTACAAAAGTACATCAGGAGGGAGACCCAGTGACTAACATAGTCAGGGTAGGAGGAATTACAAGGAGTGGGCGATGCTATAGCCCAGGAGAAATAGAAAATGGAAAAATTGTCAAAAAAGTAAGTAGGGAAGAAACTTCAAAAGAAGAGGAGAAGAGGAAGGAAGAGGAAAAAGAGTTCTTGAAGATAATGAAGCAAAGCGAATATGATGTGGTGGAACAGTTGAAGAAGACTCCGGCCCGAATATCTCTTTTGTCACTCGTCTTGACATCTGAGATACACCAGAAGGCATTACTGAGAATTCTGAACGAAGCCTATGTCAAGCCTGATGTTACCCCCGAAAGTGTCGTCAATACGGTGGACCCGGTGAAACATGTCAACATGATCACTTTTACTGAGGAAGAGATCATTTCTCGATCTGAGAGAAATCCACGGGCTTTGCATATAACCCTCAAATGCAAAAGGTATATAGTTGCAAAGGTTTTGATAGACGGGGGGTCTGCACTGAACATTCTACCTATGTCGACTCTGACTTCATTATCAATAAGTAAGGATGAATTGTCACCCCGAGAAATGGTGGTACGGGCATTTGATGGAAATAAGATAGGTATCTTGGGAGAGATGATGTTACCACTGGAGATTGGTCCAAGTAACTTTCAAGTGTTGTTCCAAGTTATGAATATTGAGCCTGGTTACACAATGCTCTTGGGGAGACCATGGATCCATGCTGCTGGTGTTGTTCCCTCTACCCTGCATCAGAGTGTTAAATACATTAAAAATGGATCAGTCATTACCATACATGGAGAAGAATAGATTATGTTGTCAAAACCAGTTTCAGTGCCATATGTGGAGAGTGTAGAGAAAGATGAAGAGAATTTGTGGCATAGTTTTGAAATAGTTGAGACTAGAGTTGGTAAGGATGAATCTCCGACGCAAAGTGTGGATCAGGTGGTGGCCTGGATTATGGCAAGTAGTGGATACGAAGAAGGAAAAGGCTTGAGCTCACAATTGCAAGGTACTTGGTCGCCGGTGTCCCTCCAGGAAAAGTGGGACAAGTTTGGGTTAGGGTATGAAGCATCCCTAGAAGAAAGAACAAGGAGCATGACCCTCAGAAAAAAAAATGACAAGGGCAAGATGAAGCATATTCCCCACTTGAGGGAAACATTCCCAACACCAGCCAAGGTAATCATGTCTGGAGAAGTCATTCGCTCCCAATGCCATCCCACTGTTAATGCGTTGCATGAAGAAGGCCCAGAAGAGAGCAAGGCAATCCGTCCCTCTGCTGATGAGGAGCCACTGAAGAACTGGCAGTCCGAATCAATGATTGATGTGATTGTTTCAAAGTAATTGTCTGGTCATACTGTACTAAGCTGATATTTAAGATTGGCTATGTTTTGAGCTTATGTTTGTGCTGTTTGAGACATTAACTTAATGAATTTGCATGATTATTCAACATTCCTCCTCGTTGCACTTTGACTTGTCCATTTACATTTATCAATTTTCCTTTTTGTATAATATTTTGTTTTTTTCCTTTATCATTCCTACTCTATTTTGCTTTTCCAACTCCACACAAATTACTTTCCAGGGATCTGAGTCTTGTAGAAAGTTCGCCTCACGAAAAGGGACCTTTAAAACTCATCAATTGATTCTCATGCGATGTTTGAGGAAGAAGACCCTGGATCTGATGAAGAGGGAGAAGTTATTGAAAATTTTGAAAAATTAATGGAGTATTCAGAGAAGGGATTTGACTTGAATGGCGAAGAAGCAGAGGTGATTAACATGGGGACAGAGGAAGAGAAAAAGGAGTTGAAAATGGTGAAAAATCCCGAATGTGAAGAAATGATTGCACTCTTCAAAGAGTATATGGATGTCTTTGCTTGGTCTTATCGGGATATGCCTGGATTAGATCCGGAGATAGCATCTCATAAAATCCCATTACATCCAGATGTTGAGGCAAAGAAGCAGAAGTTAAGGAGGATACATCCCGATATGTCCCTAAAGATTAAGGAAGAGGTGACTAAGCAGCTAGAAGCAGGATTTGTAGAAGTGTCAAGACACCCAGAGTGGGCAGCTAATATTATGCCTATGCCTAAGAAGGATGGAAAAATCTGAATGTGTGTGGACTACAGGGATCTGAATAAGGCCAGTCCAAAGGATAATTTTCCATTCCCTCATATCGATGTTTTGGTTGATAACACTGCTAGGAATCACAAGTTTTCATTCATGGATGGATACTTGGGGTACAATCAAATCCCCATGGATGTCAATGACAAAGAAAAAACCACTTTCATCACTCCTTGGGGGACATTTTGCTACACAGTGATGTCGTTTGGATTAAAGAATGTTGGGGCTACTTACCAACGCGCTATGGTTGTATTGTTCCATGACATGATGCACAAAGAGATTGAGGTGTACATGGATGATATAGTTGCCAAGTCTAGAGAAGGAGAAAGTCATGTGGCAGTTTTGCGTAAAATCGTTTGAAAGACTCAGAAAGTACAAGCTGAGGTTGAACCCTGCTAAATGTGTTTTTGGAGCATCTACTAAAAAGCTACTCGGATTCATTGTTAGTAGAGAAGGAATAAAGGTGGATCCGGATAAAGTGAAAGCAATACAGGAGATGCCTGCTCCTAAGACAGAGCATGAAGTGAGAAGTTTCCTCGGGAGACTTAACTACATTGCTAGATTCATTGCCAACTTGACCAGTATTTGTGAGCCTATATTCAAGCTGCTGAAGAAACACTAGCCAGGAAAATGGGATGAGGAATGTCAAGGAGCTTTTGACAAGATAAAAGCTTATCTAGTGAATCCTTCTGTTTTGGTACCACCTACACCTGTCGGCCTCTAATATTGTACTCAACCGTACTGCCAACCTCAATGGGAGTAATGTTGGGGCAGCATGATGAATCAGAGAAAAGGGAGCAGGCAATTTATTATCTGAGTAAGAAGTTCAATGACTGTGAAGCCCGTTACATGGCTATTGAAAAGACTTGTTGTGCTCTAGTATGGACCTCAAAACGGTTAAGGCAATACATGTTGTATTACACCACTTGGTTGATCTCCCGAATGGACCCCCTGAAGTATATATTTGAAAGCCCTCATGTTTCATTAAGGGTTTCAAAATGACAGGTGATACTATCAGAATTCGACATCAAGTACATAACTTGGAAATCCATCAAAGAAAGTGCAATTGCTGATCATTTAGCTGAAAACCCTCTTGAGGGTGGACAACTAGTGACATCCAAGTTCCCTGATGGAGAAATATTGACAGTAGAAGGAGAAGAAGAAGGTAAGGATGAGCCCATTTGGAAGATGTATTTTGATGGAGCAGTCAACATGCATGGTAGTGGCATAGGAACCGTGGTTGTTTCACTAACTGGAAAGCAATATCCAGTCGCTATCAAGCTTGATTTTGAATGCACTAATAATGTTGCAGAATATGAGGCCTGTGCTAATGGTTTACAAGTTGCAATTGACTTGGGGATCAAACAGCTAAAGGTATTTGGAGATTCAGCGCTTATCATTTATCAGGTAAACGGTGAATGGTAAACCAAAGACCCGAAGTTGGTGCCTTATCAAAAATATTTGACCCAGCTGATCGAGAAGTTTGAGGAGGTGACCTTCTCCCATTTGACTCGAGACAATAATCAAATTGCAGATGCCTTGGCCACTTTGGCTGTAATGACCAAATTGGATGTTCACAATAATGTTCAACCTATCCAAGTAAAGACGTACAGTGAGCCTGCGTATTGTGCTAATGTGGAAGATGAGCTAAATGGTAAGCCATGGTATCATGATATCAAGCAGTATATTCAACATAGAGAATACCTAACTGGGGCAAATGAGGTAAACAAGAAGACTATCTGTCGGCTGGCAATAGACTTTTTCTTGAATGGAGATGTTTTGTACAAGAGAAGTCATGATGGCACTTTGCTTAGATGCGTGGATGCTCGTGAAGCCCGCATAATCATGTCTGAAGTCCATGAAGGGATTTATGGAACTCATGCTAATGGTCATATGATGGCACAAAGAATTCTCAGAAGTGGCTATTATTCATCTTCCATGGAAATAGACTGGATAGAATATGTACGAAAGTGTCAGAAATGCTAGATATATGCAGATCGAGTAAATGCACCTTCATTTCCCTTGCACAATTTGGTATCTCCATGGCCTTTCGCAATGTCGGGAATAGATGTCATTGGACCCATTAATCCTGAAGCTTCCAATGGTCATCGCTTCATTTTGGTGGCGATTGACTATCTCACCAAGTGGGTAGAAGCTTCATCGTATGCCAATATCACTCAAAAAGTGTTTTTGAGATTCCTTAAAAGGGATATCGTCTGCAGATATGGAATTTCAGAAAGGATAATAATAGATAATGCCACCAATCTCAACGGTGTTGAGATTCGGAAGTTTTGTGAGAGTTTCAAAGTCAAGCATCATAATTCAGCTCCTTACAGGCCCTAGATGAATGGTGCAGTTGAAGTAGCAAATAAGAATGTTAAGAAAATTATTGCCAAGATGGTGGTGAATTACAAAGACTGGCATGAAATGTTGCCCTATGCTTTGCACGCGTATCGTACCAATATACGATCGAGCATTGGGGCAACGCCTTTCTCTTTAGTATATGGGATGGAGGCCGTCTCTCCCATAGAAATTGAGATTCCTTCTCTAAGGGTTTTGATGGAGGAAGAGTTGGAAGAATCTGAATGGGTGAAGACTTGACATAAGTAGTTGAATATGATAGAAGAGAAAAGACTGACAACTATTTGCCATGGGCAATTATATCAAAGCAGAATAGCCAGAGCCTTTAACAAGAAAGTTCGTCTCAGAGATTTTTGTTCAGGAGATTTGGTTTTGAAGAAGATTCTTCCTAATTAAGAAAATGGCAGAGAAAAATGGGCTCCGAATTATGAAGGCTCATATATAGTCAAGCAGGCATTTTCAGGAGGAGCATTAATTTTGCAGAATATGGATGGAGAAGAATTGCCGAGGCCGGTAAACACTGATGTTGTTAAGAGATTCTATGCCTAAAAAAAAGCCTGTTAGGCTAAAAACCCGAAAGGGTGGTCTAAGCAAAAGTTAGGACAAATAAATAGGTAAGATCTCAAATAAAGTTGGCATGAAACTCCTTGAAGGGCTCACCAAACTAGGGTAATTCTTATCGGCATTTGATTGACTACACTGGGGTAATTTTGTTCATTTTCAATTGGCTACACTGGGGTAATTATTTTTTGAAGGAATGAGGAGAAGATGTGTTGAAGGAAGTAACAACACAGAGGCAATAGTTGAGTTATCAGGCCATTGCAGGGAATCAATTGAAAGAGGAGCAAGGAACTAATATTGGAGCAAATTTTTCTTATCCTTTGTAACTTCCTTTAGTTTCTAGGATTTCATCTTTCAAGCATGTGTCTTACTAAAAGTTCATGTATGATCAGATTACCAAAGTAATAAAAAGAAGTTTGTTCATTCAATGAATTTCTATCCATTCATGAATGCATGCTTATTCATTAAGTTATGTCTCAAATAGGATAAATTTATGGTCAACAATTTGATTTGACAATTCTACAACAATCCTTTAATGATTGACTTAGGTTAAAATATCTTAATAGCTCAAAGTACAGATTGCAATGCAGTATTTGATTTCGTTGCCAAGAAGAAAAGGGGAATCAAGAAAAAAAAAGAAGAAAGAGAGGAAAGATCGAGGTTATCAAGCCCGACGAGCAAAAGCATGTGAACAAGGGTTTTGATTGGTGAAAGCTTTCTAAAGTTATTATTGGTTCAAAGGTTTTTTTAATAAAACTAAAACAAAAATAAACAAAAAAAAAATAAACAACAAAAACAAAAAGAAACAAAAAAAGAAGAAAAATAAAAAAAAAAAAAGAAAAATCTTTTTGGATCAAGATGCCTTGCCTTTTTAAATCTCTGTTTTTCGGAGAACACGATAGCCCGCCTGTCTTTTAAATTCCGGGACTCAGTTGCCCACTATCTTTTTAATTTCTTTTGAGCGCATCGGCTCCATGCATTTTAATTCTTTTGAGCGCATCGGCTCCTTACATTTTAATTTCTGTTGAGCGCATCGGCTCCATGCATTTTAATTTCTGTTGAGCGCATCGGCTCCATGCATTTTAATTTCTGTTGAGCGCATCGGCTCCATGCATTCTATGCATTTTAAATTCTTATCATTCTTTTGAGCGCATAAGCTCCATGCATTTTAATTTCTGTTGAGCACATCGGCTCCATGCATTTTAATTTCTATTGAGCGCATCGGCTCCATGTATTCTATGCATTTTAAGTTCTTGTCATTCTTTTGAGCACTTCGGCTCCATGCATTTTAATTTCTGTTGAGCACATCGGCTCCATGCATTCTATGCATTTTAAATTCTTGTCATTCTTTTGAGCGCTTCGGCTCCATGCATTTTAATTTCTGTTGAGCACATCAGCTCTATGCATTTTAATTTCTGTTGAGGGCATCGGCTCCATGCATTCTATGCATTTTAAATTCTTGTCATTCTTTTGAGCGCATTGGCTCGATACATTTTAATTTCTGTTGAGCGCATCGGCTCCTTGCATTTTAATTTCTGTTGAGCGCATCGGCTCTATGCATTTTAATTTCTGTTGAGCGCATCGGCTCCATGCATTCTATGCATTTTAAATTCTTATCATTCTTTTGAGCGCATCAGCTCCATGCATTTTAATTTACATTGAGCCATGCATTTTAATTTTTGTTGAGCGCATCGGCTCCATGCATTCTATGTATTTTAAATTCTTGTCATTCTTTTGAGCGCATTGGCGCTTTGCATGTTATTTATCGCATTTGTTTTACATCTTATGCATCGCCGGACAAAATTGAAATTCATATCTTTACTCGTTTCTTACGACGATAATATGAAGACCACGATTTTCTTATTATATAGTAAGAAGCAAGTAAAGAGAGGTAACTGTGAACACTCAATTTTTGACCAGGCTCCCAAAAAAAATATAAGTTTGATTTTAATTAATTAAAGGTCCATATTCTTATTTTTTTTTAGCCCAAATGTAAGCCCGCTTTAGCAAAAAAAAAAACACTGATCTCGTTTAATAAAAAAAAAAGGGAGGGGGTCTTTGTTACGTTTTGCAGCTGGTTGCTTTCTTTTGGTTGCAGTCTCACTTTAGTTGAAATGCAACTAAATCATATCAACCTCTCTTACTTTATGCCAATATCTGCTGCAATACTGCAAGCCTGCAAACTCAAGGCTCAAGGCAACACAAAAATGGTAAGGATGGCAGGCATGAGAAGGTGATAACTAGAGAAAATACATGAAAAAGGAAAGGGAGCTACTGCTACAATCAGCCACTCTATCTGCTACCTAAGCTAATCTCTTTGGAGGCTGTAGAGGAGTCATTTCTGGCTTACGAATAGGGTGGGAAGCTGAGATTAAAGGGGGGAAGGATTTTTCACGAAAGAAAGAAGAGCACAAAAAAAAGAACCATCTACCATCTCCCTTGAACCTCCTAAGCACCTACCTTCCAGAATCACCATTCCAACCTCACATTCGTCTCTTCCCAACACTTCACCCTCCATCACTATTCCAGCATCCTTCACCTTAACAGAACCCAAACCCACGGCCCCCATCATCTTCTTCGCCCCTTGCTACTTTCACCCCCATCACCTCCATCTCCATCACACACAATCACCCCACACCACCTTGCACCATCTTCAAACCAACCACCACAACATCAAGCAACCACCGTGAACCACCACCACGGTCGACCACCCACCACCGTGAACCACCACCACGGCCTGACCACTCATCACCCAAACCACCACCACGGCCTGACCACCCATCACCCAAGCAACCACCGTGAGCCTCCACCCGAAACCGCCCAGCAAACGGCGCTCCCCCACTGAACCCAACCGGAACCAATCCAGTGCCCACGACCCAGCAACCTGCGCTCCCATCTTCTCCAGATCCGGAGCTTCATCGGCCGTGCAACCCAGCGCCACGACCCTGCTGTCCACCGCGCATAAGCCGTCTGAAGCCGTCTCGCACCGTCAAGCTCGTTCGCTCCGCGCCGGTCAGCAACAGATTTGAACCCCACCGGTACCCTGACGCTGGCTCACCCAAACTGGACCACGTTACTCCACCGTCGTGCGCCGATCCGAGATCTCCACTGAGCTCCAACCCCACACCTCCACCCGCAACTGAAAGCCCAGATCCGAGCTCCACGCGCGCCGCACGAGCTGGCCAGACCCGAGCTCGCAGCCGGACCGCTTCCGTCCAGCCTCGCTGTCTCGGCCGCCGCTCCACCATCCAAGCCCCAACATAATTTTTCCTCTCTGGTTTGTCTCCTGAGTTTCAGAATCTAATGCTTGGAATATGTATTTTGTTTGAAAGGAAAACGGGTCTGCTGCAAAGATTTAAAGTTTTGATTTTTTTTGTTTGTTTAAGTTATTTCCTTTTGGGCTGAAGGTTGTTTTGGGCTTTTTTGTTTTGTTTTTTTTGTTTGTGGGCTAGATTTTGTTTGGTTTAAGATGTTAATTAGATGGTTTGAAAGTAATTTGTTAAGTTTTCACAAAAAATAAAAGATAAAAAAAACAGAGAAAGTCAGAAAATTGTTAAAGATAAAAATAAAATTTGTCTTAAGTGGTGTTGTGATGTGTATACTTAATCTTGTTTGTCTTTATTTATTTTGCTCATAAGAATTATGTTTAGTTGTTTGTCCTTTTGCTCTTTCAAAACGATGAACCATATATGAAATAAGAAAAATACAAAAATATAATAATAATCAAAAAAACAAAAATCATTTAATTGATGTAATGACCAATGATGTTGATTGAATAGTGAATGTTATCTTTAATGTCGTTTGGATCATAAGGGTTTATTGAGTAGTCCGGTGCTAACTTGAACCCTGTGCAAGGATGATTTTGTTTTCAGACAAAATCTCTTTTCAAAAATATATTTTTTTAAAATTAAAATCAATCAACTCACACTTATTTTCTAAAGAACTATGTGACTTTGAGTTCCTCATTACACCCGAGGATACGTAGGAGCAAAATTTTATTTCTGTCAAACCAAAATTAAATTTTCATAATTTTGTGGTTTCCTTTTTATAAATAGTTACAATGTTTTGCAAAAAGGGGTAAAATAAAAATTTTCAAGGATTGTTAATAATTTACACAATTAACTTAAGGTACCGTTTTAGAACGGGTGTGTTAGGGGTGCTGTAGGATTAAGTTTCCGCTCTTCCCTATCCATAACTGACTCCCGAATCCAATCTGGTTCCAAAGACCATTTTCAAAAAAGATTTTCTAATTTTTACTAAATTAAAATAAAATTAATGACGACTCCATTTTTATATTTTAAAAATCGCATGAGTTATTATTTTTCACCGCGATCCCAGTTGCGACAGTCTTATAACAATAAAACTCATAAATAAAAAATTATTATGTCATTTATAACATCAAAATTATAAATAATTGAAATAAAATTATCATATAATTTAAAATTAAATTAACTTAAATATTTGATCACTTTAGTAATTAATAAATATGTCATATATTTAATTCTAAAATGTAGACATTTCATAACATAAGAGGAAATAAAATTTCCTATTTAATCTTATCATAAAGTAATATACTATTCAATATTTCAATAATTGATAATTGAAATTAACAATGCAACCAATACATCATTCAACACTTCACGCTGAATAACACATATTCAACATTATGTGCTTTCTCCCGTTACAATGCCGTCAAATTGATTTTATCAATTTCAGATATACAATAAAGGCATAGCCATCAACTCATATACACAAAAGACAAAACCAAGCAATACATCATAATTATGGCTACAGTGCAAGATTGGGCACTGCTTTCAACATTTTTTCAAATAAAAAAATGACAAACGATTTGACTATTTTCAATCATGAAAATGAGTGCCATTTCAAGCAAAGAAACAACGAAACTTCATATTCAATTGTTTAGATAAAAACAATCACATTCTTTAATATATGATGGAGACATGTTACAGCGGAATCCATGAATAAAAATTTTCATTTTTAAATTTTTATTTTTATAATTAAGATTCATCCACTAAATAATAAATTATCACCAATAGAAAATTATAAATTCTTAAATACATATCTTAATATCACATATAAAAATTTTACATAAACAAAAATTTTAAGAATTTATAATTTTTACATTTATATTATTATATTAAAATATATTAACATTTATTTATAATGAGAATTAATATTTCAAAATATAGATCTTGATAAAAGTATAAACTTCTTTCTCTTTCTTTTCTTTCTTTTTTTATATTTTTTTATAAAATACATAAAACTTAAATGAATATAGATAAAAAAGAATAATTTTTTTAATTTTTCTATTCATTAAAAATTACTTCCATCAAGCAAGTAATAAAAATTAAAAAATCTCTTCTCAACCATCATTAACAACTAATTTTTATTTAATTTCTCATTTATTTATTAAATCATATACATTTGTGACACTAACACACCAGACATTTCTTACAATTAAGCCTTATTCTCGTTTTTGAGGTGGGCAGCGATTAGGAATGTAATGGGGTCCGTTTTCGTTGCAAGTATTTATTTATGATCTTTCTTGTGAAGATGGCTAGGGAAAGATATATGTAGTTATCTAATAATTTAAAATAAAAAATATAAATAAAATATATTTTAATATCACATGCCAAAACATTTTTTAATAATTTAAATTTTTTATAAAATTAAAAAAATCATAAATAACATATTAAATTTAATTATATTTTATAATAATTAACTTAAATAAATAATTATTACAAAAATAATATATATTTTTTCAATAATTTTTATCATGGTGAGTTCATTTGATAAAAAAAGTCATTGTTTAAT
Source organism: Ormosia semicastrata (assembly GCA_029884595.1). Lineage (NCBI taxonomy): Eukaryota > Viridiplantae > Streptophyta > Magnoliopsida > Fabales > Fabaceae > Ormosia > Ormosia semicastrata. The sequence continues at coordinate 28,510,945 of JAQQTO010000041.1, read as the reverse complement.
AATAAGAAAATATAAGTTTTTATCTCATTTAAAAAATAAAAAAATAAAAATATATGTAATATATTAAATATTAAATAAAAAATATATTTATCGATTTGCGGATATTCACAGGCAGGATTATGATCCAAGCCCCCATCCCTATATATTATATATTAAATTGATACTCATCATCCTTTTTATCATGGATAATCCACACATGTAAGAATATGTTTGTCACTCCTGACGATAATAGATCTGCCTTGGTCTTGAGTATTGCTGACCGTGTGTTAAACTGTTGTCTTTTTTTTTTTCCCATATTCAACGGGGCAGAAAGCCAAAGCAAGAAAAACTAACAAATCATACGAGGCAAACAAATACCTATAGTCTCTTCCCAAAAAAAACTCAACAAGGAGCCAGGAGCGCGGAGGCTGATCCAAAAGCACACAATAATAAGTGTAAGTGAAATTATATTTACACATAAAAAATTTTACATCACTTTTATATTTTACTTGTTTGGGTGAAAAAAAAATAGGGAGTATATTGAAGTGTATATTTTACTTATTTTATTATCTCAAAAAGAGTGATGTAAAAATTATATAATATTTTGATGTGTAAATATTTTTTTTATAAGCAAAATATATTAAAAAGGAGCACAAGGGGTACTCTAACCCATTACATCAAATTACACAATTAAAAAGTCTGAAGACAATCTAAAGAATTAATACACCAATCTGAGAAAAAGAGTCCTGAATTTCTAACTTCTCTACAAATAAACCACCCACAGGATAAGAACTTAATATGAACAATTACAGAAGAGCAGTCAGCAATTGTCCCTTGAAAAATAACATTATTCCTCAATAACCACAGAGACCAAACAACTGCAAACCAAATAATATGTCTTACTTTTTTAAGCTTCTTCCCTCTAAGAAAAGTCAAATGTTGCAAGAAGTGGTTGACGTCATCGTTATGATAAACACCATCAAACCCCATCCAAGTATAAATAGCAGACCAAACATTATAAGAGAAAGGGCACGTGAAAAAAAGATGACTGCAGCTCTCATAATGGGAAAAACAAAAAGCACATGAAACATCATGATTAGAGGAAATTATTCCCCTAAAAGCCAATGCCTCCCTAGTTGGCAGCCGATCTTGAAACAACCTCCATACAAAAACAATAACTTTGGATGGTATTGCTGTCTTCCATAAAATCTGGTAAACCTTTGCCAAGGTTGGATTAAGATTAACGGACCTTTGAAGCTTCAAAAGATGTACATACCCAGATTTCACCGAAAAACCATTTAAGTTGTCTAGAGTCCAAATCCAAGAGTCATTCACCTCCTTCTCAGGAGTAACAGAAGCAAGCAAATTTTCAAGTTCCTTCAAAAGCTCCTCCTCCCACACAAATAAGGAGCGTCTCCACCTCCAATTCCACACCCACATATCACTACTCCAATAACCCATTTCGGCAATAGTCAAAGAATTATTCGCAGCCACTTGGAAAAGTTTAAAGAAGCATTCTTCAAAAGGCACCATACCAAACCACTTATCTCTCCAAAAACTAATATTCGCACCAGTCCCAAGTTTACACCGAACCGCCTCCGAAAACCAGCTAGAGCAACTACCCCTGGCGAAATCCAGCAGCTAGCATTAAATCCCTCCACCATATAGAAGAACCATGATTAATAAAAGAACCTGGATCCTGCAAAACACACTTAACCAGAGGACCATATTTGTAGGACAATAAATTGAACCAAATGGCATTTTGATCCATTAAACAACGCCATTTCCACTTGGATAACAGTGCAATATTAAAAAGCTCAAGATTTTTCACACCTAAGCCCCCACTCTTCTTCGGCAAACAAACATTTTCCCAGCAAACCCAATTTATTTTTTGGTGCTCTAGATCTCCTCCCTATAAAAAATTCCTTTGGATCTTTATGAACATTTTAACAATCTTTTTAGGAACTTTATAAAAGGAGAAATAGTATAACGGCATACTTGTCAAAACAGAGTTAATAAGTGTAACTCTACCACCCAAAGATAAGTAACATTCCTTCCACAAAGAAAGCTTCTTCATAGACTCCACCACCGGTAACCAAGTAGAACACCTCCTTGGATTAGCTCCCACCGAAATTCCTAGAAACTTGAACGGGAAAGAACCAATACAACAAGATAAAAAGGAAGAAGCTGCTGCTAAGAAATGATCATCTACATTAATGCCAAACAAATTACTTTTGGAAAAATTCACTCTCAAACCTGAAGATAGTTCAAAACTCCTCAGGATCATTTTAATACACCATAAATTATCCCAAGAGCTCTCACACATCATGATGGTGTCATCTGCAAACTGAAGAATAGGAAAGGAAATTTCTTGATTAACCAAATAACCATTCAACCAACCCGAATCCACAGCTTTACTCACCAAACCAGTCAAACCCTCGGCTGCTATTAAAAATAAAAAAGGAGCCAATGGATCCCTTTGCCTTAGCCCCTTCTTGACTTCAAAATCTTCTGTAGGACTCCCATTAACCAAAACCGAAGATGAACAAGAGAAGATACAAGCCTTTATCCACTTTCTCCAAATGGAATTAAAACCCAATCTAATCAACATATAATCAATATATTTCCAGCTTACAAAATCGTAACCCTTTTCAAAGTCCACCTTCAATAACAAACACTTATCCTTCCTCCTTTTTGTCAAATCAATAATCTCATTAACAACTAGAATACCATCAAGAATCTACCTATTGGAGAGAAAAGCATATTGACAAGAAGAAATTACGTTACCCAAAACTCTTTTCAACCTCAAGGCAAGCAACTTAGCAATTATTTTATAGAGACTACCAATTAGAGATATTGGTCTATAATCTGAAAGGGATTGAGGGTCATCCTTTTTCGGAATCAACGCCAAAAAAGAAGCTGTTATAGCCTTAGGCAAACGAGCATTAGCATAAAATTCTTGAGTAAAATCACAAACCTCGGAATTGATCAAATCCCAACAAGACTTAAGAAAATTGAAATTGTAGCCATCAGGCTCGGGATTCTTATTTCCATCGCAGCACCAAGCTGCCTCCTTAACTTCATCAATAGTAAAAGGAGCAGTAAGTTTCAGATTATCTTCATCAGAAAGCTGCTGGAAACTAATTCCATCCAAAACAGGCCTACTAAATTCTGCTTCCGTAAAACTTTGTTCAAAATGTCTTTTAACTTCAGCTTTAATCTCATCTACGCCATCAAGCCAAGTCTCACCCACTTTTAAAGCAACCAACTGATTTTTTCTCCTCTTCGAGTTTAAGCAAGCGTGAAAATACCTAGAGTTGGCATCCCCTTGGAGTATCCATCTAGCTCTAGATTTTTACAAAATCAAACTCTCCTTAGCATATAGCTGCTGCCAAAACTGTGTTGTTAAAAATTTCCTTCGTTCTGTATCAAAATTACCTCCCCCCGCAACCATAAGATCCAGAGCATTAAGATCTTCGATCAACTGTCTTGTCAATCTTCAAATCCACATAATCGAAAATCTCATTATTCCACCATTTGAATCTCTCTTTTAACATTTTCATTTTCTCCTTCAACACATAAAACTTCCAGCCCTCCACCTGAAAAGAGTTCCAACACTCTTCCACAAAGGGCTTAAACCCTTTATGATCCAACCAGTAATTATTAAATCTGAATGGTTTAGGCCTCTAATTACTATTTGAACACAACAACCATATAGGACAATGATCATAAATATCTCTATCCCCCACCCACTCAACTGATACATTCCATTCAGCAATTAATCCTTCAGATAACAGGAATTTGTCAATTCTGCTCATAGAATTGCCATAAGCACTAAAACCTTAAGTAATAATAATATTTACACTAGCTTGGTAGAACAATCTTTTATTTTTATTTTTTTCTCATTCTTCTAGCGTAAAAACTTGAGAAAATAAAATTGGGTACGTACCAAACCAAAACAGAATGGGAAAACGATGGAATGGATCCTTTTATCAGAGGCAGATAAATACAAAAGTTATAAAAGTAATTTCATAAATTTAAACTAGGCTTCATTTATAAAATTTTCATGAGTTTATCTTTCTTTTCTACATGATCTTGTCTTGTTAAAAACTACAGATTTTGTCTTGTAAAAAATTACAGGAGAGGATACATTCCTAGAAAACGAAAATAGAGGTTCCAGAAATATCAATAAGAAACATGTAGAAGTGCAACAAGCAGCTAGCAATTGCATCATACATTTCCAGCCTCCAATCCAGCAAATGTATCATACAGGGGCTTGTTCAACGTCTCAGGCAGAAGAAATACAAACAACCCACTTGCTATCCCGCACCCTGCAAACACCGCAAACGGTATCCAGCCACCACCCAGAGCCACCAAAATGGGCACCAATATAGCCCCCAATTCTGACGACTGCGCGACACACCCCATCGCGGTGTTCCGCACCACCGTGGGGAAGAGCTCCGCCGTGTATATAAATAACAAGTTATAAGTCCCTGCCATCCCAAATATCCCCAAAATACCACACACCATCCTCGCCACCTTTATCTTCCTCAACAAACTCCCCATCAAACAAAAGAACCCACTGAACCACATCATCCCTATGGCCAATGGCTTCCTCCCAAACCTGTCCAACAACGCTGCCGATAATGCGAACGCCGGCATCTCCACCGCTGCATTCAGCCCCACATTCAAGTAAAGGTTGGTATTGAGGTTCACCACATTCAAGCTCAGACCATAGTACACCACAGCGGACAGGAAGGTAATAGCCACCGATACAAAAAACCTTATGCGTGTGATTGGAGACCGAATCACGTCCACGATGGATCCACCTAGTGCATCTTTGTTTTCCAAGCTTTCATTCTTGTCGGTTTGGTCGTAGCTTGAGCCATCGTTTGTTGTTGTTGATGTTGATGTTGATGTTGTTTCTTCATCAAGTACGAGGAGAACATCACTGGGGAGGTGCTTCCCGTTGGCGGAAGCAATGGTGGACATGAGCTTCATGGCCTCCTTTACTCTCCCACGAACGAGGTACCATCTTGGGGATTCGGATAGGAAGGGAAGGACAAGGATGACATAGATGATGGAGGGGATGGAGGTGGCAATGTACAGCTTGCGCCATGTTTTGAAGATGTAGGCAATGGCAGAGGTAAGTCCAATACCCAGTGAGAAGAAGTAGAAGGTGGACATCCCAACAAAAGCGCGCTTTGTGGGGCCCACTGGCTCGGTGCCGAGGACTGAGCCGCTGAGGCCAACGCCGCCGGTGCTGATGCCTGTGAGGAGGCGAAGGAGGACATATGTCCAATACTTAGGAGACAATGCTGTTAAGCCGCCAAAGATGCAGTTTAGGACACAAGCCACTCCTAGAGAACCTTTCCTTCCTAAAAAGGAGTCAGAAAGGTGACCAAATATTCCAGCACCTGAAATTACAATATCAATATGAAAAAAATATTATTTATCTATATCATGCGTGTTTTGAAAAATGTCTATACAGATGGAAAAGTGAGCTATAATTATAAGCCATGGAACATCATCATTATTATCGGTTACACTAATAGCATTCCTTAATTACTTCCTTCAGTATTGCCAATGAATCTAGAAATTATTTCTGAGAAAACAATGAAAGAAAGAGATAAGAGAAAGTGAACTAACCGATCATAGAACCGCAGAAGAACATGGCTTGGACCAGCCCAACCTTAAACTTGTCACCGCAAATCAAACTCCACTGGGAGACGGAGGAGCCGCCACGGCCTTCCACCCACTCCCACGAACCCGGTTTGAGGCCACAGACGGACCCAGCAGCAGCATTGCAGCCTGAACCTAGGGCGCCGGGGAGGCACCTCCACTGTGGTTGGCGGTCGGCAAATACCATGACCATGGTGTGGAAGGCCTGGAGGGTCCAGGGGAGGCTGGTGAGGATGAAGTGCCTCAACTGCCACCTCCCGAACTCCCCGCAGTACTTCTGCAGCATCTCATCGATGCACAGTTTCTCCACCTCTGCCTTATTCGCTGGCGTGTTGTGGTCGTGGCCGCCCCGCTCACTGGTTTCCAAGGACAACGTAGCGGTCATATTCAGGACTTGTTTTTTTTTTGTTTTTAGTGTTTACTCTCTTTCCTCTGCTGCATGTAATCCCGTACATATAGAGTTGTGAAAAATACTATTCGGTCAGAATAGCTGCCCGATCGGAATTATTTGATTTTGGCATATATATATATATATATATATATATATATATATGAGCTGGAATGGTAAAATTTACATGTCATCTATTTCCCAATCCTTTAACGGAGATAATAATAATAAAAAAAGCTCAGGCTTCTTTTTTGCCACATCAATTAAGATTCACCCATTCTCAATCCTAAACTTCCGTGTAAAACAGTTCTTACGTGTTTTGTTTTTTGCAAAAATTAGAAGAAAACATGGTGCTGAGAAATAGATGGGCAACTGCCAAGTTATAGCAGTGAGTAGAGAGAGACAGAAATATTTGAGATAACACCCTTAACTCAGTGGCAAAAAACATTATTTGACTGCCTCTTTCTTGTGGGATGTGTCTCCTCATATATGAATACGGATAAGAATATTAAATACGATATAGATATAATATTAAGATATACTTTTTATTAAAAAATTAAATAAATATTTATTAGATATCTAAATATTTGATACGATATCAAATATATATCTAACATAAATACGATAAATATTATAAAATACTTGTACTTCATAACGCCCACTTGAATCTTGATATGGGCAAGGAAATTCAATAGAATTTTGCATGAAGATTTCTCTTCCATCACTAATCCCACTCTCAATTGTAGAGTTGGCAAACTGAATTCAACCCGTCAAGTTAACCCATTAATCCGTCATTTTTTTACGGGTTGAGTTCAAGGATTGAATCCACATTCTTTTTCAACTCGCATAACCCGTCTCGCATAACTCGCAGAGTTAAGCGGGAGACGGATTAGCCATGCCTAGTTGGTTCTTTTTTTTAAATAAAAAAAATAAGTAATACTATAAATGAAAAATTTTTGATATTATATAATTTATGTTTGAATATTTAATTAGATTATTTTAAAAATTATTTTTTATATATGTAGTTTGTAATTTATTATTATTATTATTTATTATTTTTTATAATATTTATTGATTTTTTATATAATTTTTTTTATTTTTTAGGCGAGTTAAAGCCCCAGGTTAATGGCCCGTTAACTCATCTATTTTTTTCTATTTTATCTTTTATGCGGGTCAACCTGTCAACCTGCCTTAAAACGAGGTGAGTTGATGCTTACAACTTATTTCTTAAAATGGGCCAACTCATCCCACCCCTCATTTTAGCAGGTTGAAGCGAATAGGGGCGGGTCGAGGCGAGTTGACCCATTTTACCAGCTCTACTCAATTGCAAAATTCCATCCTTTGGATTTACTGAAAAAAAGCTTGTCCTTTTTTTTCTTTTGTTGATGAAGGACGATGCAGAGGGAGATTACAAAAAGGACCCAGTAAGAGAAGGAGATGGGAGCGGTTTTTACCATTTTTTTTATTTGTTTAAAGATATTTATATTTAATGACAGAAATTAAAACTTAAAGTCTTAAACGACCTAAGTTGGTTAAGTGGCATCCACATCACTCTGGTTAACCAGATTCGGTCCGTTTACTCTGGTTGTCTAGCAGCGCTGGTGAGTTATAGGATAATGCTCAATGTCAGAATCTGAATTCATGAAAACTAACGCTCTTTTTATTTTTATTTTTATTATTATTTTCTTTTTACGTGAAGCCTCTTTTTAGTTAATTCACTTAATTGTGCAACTGTTGCAAAATTAAGGATATTTTTAATTAATTATATGCTACTGTTGCTGGTATTACATACTGTCGCAACCGGGATCGCGACGGGACGACCGAAAAATATAAAATCAATGGAGTCGCCACCAATGTTTATTTAAGTTAGGAAAACATTAGAAAAACCTTTAAATTAGGAAAAGCTGGTCTTTTGAAAATGAGTTTGAGTCAGGAGTCGATTACAGATAGGGAAGGTGTTAGCACTTATACTATCTTGCCTTGCTCCAAACGAATCCAGACTTATGTTAGTTGTGCAAATTTTAATAATATCGAATATATTTATTTTAACCCTCTAAACAAAAGACTTTGTAATTATTTATTATTTTTTCATTTTTTATTTTTGAAAAGAAATAAAAGAAACAACCAAATTATGAAAATTTATTTTTTTGGCTTGACGTAATAGAGATTCTCGCTCCTACGTATCCTCGGGTGCAATGAGAACTCAAAGTTACGTAGTTCTTTATAAAATAAGTGTGGGTTGGTTGATTTTATTTTAAAAAAGATTTTATTTGAGAGTGAATCCATTCTTGCACAGATTCAAGTTAGCACTAGGCTACTCAATAAACCCTTATGATCCGAATGATATTGAAGGTAGTATTCACTACTCAATCATCATCATTGGTCATTGCATGGATCAAAAGATTATTTATTTATTTATTTTTTTTCTTTTACCCTTCTCTCTTTTTTTTACCAAACAGTGTATCATTTTTGCCTTAATATGAAATGGACAGCAGCCCACGTGAATCAAATTCAAACTCAATAGGCAGTCAACAATTCAATTTAAAGGAAAGAGGGCTTGAAAACTTGGGTAACAATATCAGAGCACATACCAGAGGACGTTTGGGGAGGGGTTTGGACCCTGAGATTCGACGGTCGGGTGCGGAGAATTTAGCTTCTGAAATTGGACGGTCGGATGCAGAGAAAGATCTCGTGAGATCCGACGGTCGAGTGCGGAGAGGGAGCTGGAAGTTCGACGGTCGAGTGTGGAGAGGGAGCTGGAAGTTCGACGGTCGGGTGCGGAGAAGGAGCTGAAAGTTCGACGGTCGAGTGTGGAGAGGGAGCTGGAAGTTCGACAGTCGGGTGAGGAGAGGGATCTGGAAATTCGACGGTCGAGTGCGGAGAGGGAGCTGGAAGTTCGACGGTCGGTTGGGGGTATGATGTATCTGGTGTTTTGAGTTCGACGGTCGGCTTAGGGTGTCGGCGAGAGGATGTGACTGGTGTTGGTGAAGTTCGACGGTCGGTTTAGGGAGATTGGATGGTTCGACCGTCGGATATGGTGGAGTTTGGGGTCCGACGGTCGGTTGGTTGAGGGGAAGGATCGGCTTCTTGGGTTTCGACGGTCGGTTGGGGGTATGATGTATCCGGTGTTTTGAGTTCGACGGTCGGCTTAGGGAGATTGGATGGTTCGACCGTCGGATATGATGGAGTTTGGGGTCCGACGGTCGGTTGGTTGAGGGAAGGATCCGGCTTCTTGGGTTTCGACGGTGAGGGTCGGTGAAGTCGGTGAAGTTGGTCGGTGAGATGGAGTTTGGTTGATAGTGTGAAGGTTTGGATGGGTTGTCGGTGAGGGGATAGTAGGCGGGTGTGGTTCGACGGTCGAATGAGGTGAAGGTCGGTGATGTAGTTCGACGGTCGGTAGAGAGAGAATTATGGTGTGGTTCGTGGGGTTCGACGGTCGGTTAAAGGTATGATGAATCCCAGGTACTTAGGTTCGACGGTCGGAAAGGGGAAGGATGTGGATATGATGGTGTTTGTGAAGTTGGTTGAAGGCCGGTCGGGAGAGTTCGACGGTCGAATGGGAGGTGAGGATATGATGGTGTTTGGGGGTCCGACGGTCGGTTTGTGGGGTTATGAAAGTGAGGTGATGAAGGGTTTATGTGGAGGAAGATGATGAATAGTAGTAGAGTGGTTTGTCGGTGGGTTGGACGTGAAGGTAGAGAGGTCTTTGGAGTGGAGGTTATGGGTGATGGAGTTTGTGGTTGGTGGTTGTTGTTGGTTGTTGAAGGTGGGTTGAGGTTCTTGGGTGGTTAGAGATTAAGTGAGTGGCTTGAAGGGTGTTTTCTGGTTTGGTTTGGGTGAGGATGAATGGTTGGAGATTCTGTTTTGAGTTGTGTTGAAGGTTAGAGAATGGTGGTTACTGATTTGGGTGGTGTTTTAGTGGTTGAAGGAAGGAGATGGTGAAGATGGTAATGGGTTCTTTGTTGGTGGGCTATTGGAAGTTTACGCGCAGGCTTGAAGAAGGTAATCGTGTTGGTGAAGATGGTTACGGGAGGAAGCTTGGGAAAGATGGTGATGGTGGTTGGAGGTCACGGTTGGGTGGTGTTTTGGTTGGAAGAGGTTGTGTTTGTGGGTTTATGGGTGAAGGTGATGGAATGATGGATCTGGTTGTTGGGGGTGGCCACGGTTTGGCTTCAGTATATGGGAGTTCTGGTGAAGATGAGGGTCTTTTTGGGGGTGGTTTGATGGGTGGTGAAAGGTTGAGAGTTTCACAGTGGTGCCTGATGCTGAAAATGGTTTCCTCCTCCCTCTTTTCTGATGCTCTTTCCTTTTAAATACCTCCACCCTTTCATCATTTCTCCCCTGACATTTCCTTCTTTTTTTCCTTTGCGTGAGCCTCCTACGTTGAGCCCCCCATCCTCCTTTATCAGAACCTTTTCTTTCTTTTTTCCTTTGCTGCCTCAATGCATTTAATGCATTCTCCTTTACGTGTGCAGGCATGCAATGCCCCTTTTTTCAAATTTTCTTTTTTTTTTTTTTTTTTATATATATTGTAATTAAGTATAAAAAATTTTATGGACAAAATTGGGTATCAATAATTTTGCCCTCTTTTGCTTTACATTTAACATAAATGGGAAGCAAAGGAATTGATTTAATTTTGTCCATGAAAATTTTCACTTCTTTTTTTTTTTTTTTTTTTTTTTTTTTTTTTAAAGGAAAGCGTATTGACGCAAAAGAATGGACATTAAATGAGGTAGAAAATTTGAGTCGTGCACTACCGAAACTTGTCGAAACTTAAAACGTAAAAGGCACAAAACTTGCGGGTCGGGTATCCACCGAAGCTTGACAAAAAAAGAAAAAGGTGACGGGCCCAAGGTCCCCGGCTGCTTTGGAAGCGATGGGTACGAGGACCCAAAAAGAAAGACAACGGGTGCGGGGACCCGGAAAACTTAACGACAATGGGTGCGGGGACCCGTAAACTAAAAGAAATGGGTGCGGGGACCCGAAAATTAAAAGGCAATGAGTGCGGGGACCCGAAAACTAAAAGATAATGGGTACATGGACCCAGAGACTAAAAGACAATGGTACGGGGACCCGTAACCTAAAAGACAATGGGTACGGGGACCCTAAACTAAAAGACAACGGGTGCGGGGACCGGAAACTAAAAGACAATGGGTACGGGGACCGGAAACTAAAAGACAATGGGTGCGGGGACCCGAAACTAAAAAAGACAGTGGTACGGGGACCGAAATTAAAAGACAATGGGTGCGAGGACCCTAAACTAAAAGACAATAGGTACGGGGACCGGGAAACTAAAAGACAATGGGTGCGAGGACCCTAGGAAACTAAAAGACAATGGGTGCGAGGACCGGAAACTAAAAGACAATGGGTGCGGGGACCCGAAACTAAAAGACAAGGAGTACGGGGACCCGAAACTAAAAGACAATGGTGCAGGGACCGAAACTAAAAGACAACTGCACGGGGACCGGAAACTAAAAGACAATGGGTGCGAGGACCGGAAACTAAAAGACAATAAATCTGTACGGGGACCGGAAACTAAACTAAAAGACAATGGGTGCGGGACCGGAAACTAAAAAGACAATGGGTGCGGGGACCCGAAACTAAAAGACAAGTGGACGGGGACCCTAAATTAAAAGACAATGGGTGCGGGGACCGAGAAGCTAAAAGACAACGGGCACGGGGACCGAAACTAAAGACAACGGGTGCAGGGGACCGGAAACTAAAAGACAATGGGTGCGGGACCCGGAAAAAAAAGACAACGGGTACGGGGACCGAAACTAAAGACAATGGGTGCGAGGACCGAAACTAAAACAATGGGTGCGGGGACCCGTAACTAAAAGACAGTCAGTACGGGGACCGAAATTAAAAGACAATGGGTGCGGGGACCGAGAAGCTAAAAGACAACGGGTGTGGGGACCCGAGAATTAAAAGACAATGGGTGCGGGGACCCGAAACTAAAAGACAATGGGTACGGGGACCGGAAATTAAAAGACAATGGGTGCGGGGACCGAGAAGCTAAAGACAACGGTGCGGGACCGAAACTAAAAGACAACGGTGCACGGGGACCGGAAACTAAAGACAATGGGTGCGAGACCGAAACTAAAAACAAATAGGTGACGGGACCGGAAACTAAAAACAATGGGTGCGAGGACCGGAACTAAAAGACAATGGGTGCGGGGACCCGAAACTAAAAGACAATCTGAGGGACCGAAATTAAAAGACAATGGGTCGGGGACCGAGAAGCTAAAAGACAACGGGTGTGGGGACCCGAGAATTAAAAGATAATGGGTCGGGGACCCGAAAGCTAAAAAGACAACGGGTACGGGGACCGAAACTAAAAGACAACGCGTGCGGGGCCGGAAACTAAAGACAATGGGTGCGGGACCGGAAACTAAAAAGACAACGGGTGCGACGGACCGGAAACTAAAAGACAATGGGTGCGAGGACCGGAAACTAAAAGACAATGGGTGCGACCGAAACTAAAACAGTGGGTACGGGGACCGAAATTAAAAGACAATGGGTGCGGGGACCCGAAGCTTAAAAGACAACGGGTGTGGGGACCCGAGAATTAAAAGACAATGGGTGCGGGGACCCGAAACTAAAAAGACAATGGTGGAGACGGGGACCCTAAATTAAAAGACAATGGGTGCGGGGACCAGAGAATAAAAGACAACGGGTACGGGGACCGAAACTAAAGACAACGGTGCGGGGGACCGGAAACTAAAAAAAATGAATGGGTGCGAGGGCCGGAAACTAAAAGACAACGGGTACGGGGACCCGGAAACTAAAAGACAATGGGTGCGAGGACCCGGAAACTAAAAGACAATGGGTGCGGGGACCCAGAAACTAAAAGACAGTGGGTACGGGGACCCGGAAATTAAAAGACAATGGGTGCGGGGACCCGAGAAGCTAAAAGACAACGGGTGTGGGGACCCGAGAATTAAAAGATAATGGGTGCGGGGACCCGAGAAGCTAAAAGACAACGGGTACGGGGACCCGGAAACTAAAAGACAACGGGTACGGGGACCCGGAAACTAAAAGACAATGGGTGCGAGGACCCGGAAACTAAAAGACAACGGGTAGCGGGACCCGGAAACTAAAAGACAATGGGTGCGAGGACCGGAAACTAAAAGACAATGGGTGCGGGGACCCGAAACTAAAACAATGGTCGTCTGACGGGGACCCTAGAAATTAAAAGACAATGGGTGCGGGGACCGAGAAGCTAAAAAGACAACGGGTGTGGGGACCCGAGAATTAAAAGATAATGGGTGCGGGGACCCTAAAACTTAAAGACAATGGGTGCGGGGACCGAATTAAAAGACAATGGGTGCGGGGGCCATCTTAAAAACTTAAAGACAATGGGTGCGGGGACCCGAAAATAAAAGGCAATGATTTTGTAAATGCATGCGATGCTAGAGATGGTGCATGATGCAATGGATGATGATGCAATGGATGTGATGCTTGAGTACAATGCATGTGATGCTCGAGGACAATGCATGTGATGCTGAAATGATGCATGATGCAATGAATGCCCCACTTGTAGGGATTCTCATGAACAAACCGAGTTAGCAAATCTTGTTTTTTGCTTTTTTTTTTTTTTTTTTTTTTTTTTTTTTTTTTTTGTTTTTATCATCGTCGAGCTTTGGTTCCGCAACCCTTAAGGACTTTTTCCCACAACAGATCGCAATTGAACAAAGAAAATTCAATGATTGGCCTTATGATTTGTCTCATCATTCTTTTTTCTCGTCAACACTTAAAGGGCCTCGAGCCAGAAAACTTTATGCAATGGGCCTTTAGCCTAAAAACTCATGAAGTGGCCTTGAGCCCAAGAATTTGTTCAATGGGTCATGAGCCAAAGAAATGAATGTACTTGAGGAACTAAACGCTTCTTGGAAAACTTTGTCCCACCAAACTCATATTCAAAAGGGATCATTATTGAATATCTTTTCATTAAATATGGCTCGTGTAGAAGCTTGTGACTTTCTTCCCCCAAAAGTTCCTATTTCCACCGGACATACTTCAATCTGAATTAGCCATTGAGGATGTCATTCCCTTCATCGATTGAAACTCTAGAGCTCCTTTGGCTTGAGTTGTTCATCAAGAGGCTACCATTAGATGGTTAAATTGTACTATTGTGCTCATGTTCACCCAACCTGAAGCATCATGTACCAGATATGCATGGATTCAAAAGTACAACATGAAAGAGATTTACTACCCGAGTGACCTTTTTTGACTGATTTCAGGAGTATGACTACACGAAGGATATTTACAAAGGATAAAAACACAAGTAGTCAAGAGGTTTTTTTTTTTTTTTTTTTTTTTTTTTTTTTTTTTTTTTGCTTTTTGGACCCGGGTTTGGATGGGATTGATCTTTACCTGACAACTGGACATCATGACCATTGTTTTATCAGGTATCTACAAGAATATGCCTCTGTGTATGGTATCAAATGAATTTGACTCAAGGTATGTCCTTTGAGAACAAAGATGCCCCAGTGTAGGCCATTTGACAACAAAAATGTCCCAAATGAGGAATTTTTTTTTTTTTTTGTAAGGCCCAAGTAAGACAAAGCAAACTGTCTCGATTTAGAACCGAATTGAACATGGTAGAGACTTGTCCCAATGTAGAGCCGCTTGAACTAGAAGATTTGCCCCAGTAAGGCCAAATTGAACAGGGTAGAGACTTGCCCCAATGTAGAGCTAGTTGAACCAAAAGATTTGCCCCAGTGTAGGGCCGAATTGAGCAGGGTAGAGACTTGCCCCAATGTAGAGCCACCTTGAACACGACAACAATTTGCCCTAATGTAAGTCCCTTCTCCTTTTTTTTTTTTTTTTTTTTTTTTTTTTTTTTTTTTGACTCCTCGCAGTTTTCAAATTAACAATTTTGTTTTTATTTTATTTTTTTTTTTTTTTTTTTAAGAGCAAGGATTGAAAACTTCAAGAAGTGCATAAACTTTTTGTCTCAAAATTAAAGTTGATGAAAATGAAAACAACCTTTCATTGATCAGAATGGACTTTTTAAGGCTTGTAACGTGGCCAAGGTTAGGGTTTATGAAATGAAAGATATAAGGCTCAAATAAGTGTTTAAAGGTTAAGTGGGACCAAGGATCCTTATTCAAACTTAAACTTTTCCAATTGCTTTTACGCATTCAAGCACACTTTTCTCTTATTGCTCTCCCTCTTTTTTGTTCTCCATCATTGTTCAAACTTGAACTTTGTCAAATTTTCTGCTTTTACTTTCCGCCCTTTCACTCTTCTTCATTTTCCCTTTTTTATACTTCAAAATAATCATCATGACAATCAACCTTTGTTTTATGTCATCCCCTAGTGTAGGGGTGATCCTTGTCCAGGGTTTATTGAAGAAAACCTTCAAGCTCAAAATGGGGTAACGATGGATAATGAAAAGATGAATTCTTGTGAGAGATAGAGAAAGATGGCCAATCTTCATTTCAAATTTTGATTGCTCATTTTCAAAAAATTTAATTTAGAGACAAAAGGATAATACACACCACGTAATTATTTATTTGCTCCCTTTATTTTTTCTTTATTTTTTTATTATTATTATTATTTTTTTTTTTGCGAAGAACACCTGCACACATAGGCCTTATGACCACAAATTTTTTCAGAATGAGAGTCCTATGGGATTCGTCCTAAAAGAAGGCAAGTAAAGGGAAGAAAAGGAAAGATCTGGCAAGAACATGAGTGTCAAGAACATAGGAAAATGAAACAAGGTAAATTGAGATCCACACAAATCCATCACATTAATGCTTCAAGCAAGTTTACATAAATTCAAAACCCAAATGGTTTTAATAATTGAACAAGCTTGGGGTCAGTACAATTAAACCATCATTTCATGGCAACAACTTAGTAAACAAATCAGAATACTAGTCGCTCAAAATTTCCCAGTGCTAGCGGACTTTAGGGTACAGTTCATTCTTGACAGTTAGAAAACCGAATCACCACTTTGTCAAACTTTCTAAGGTTACCCCTGATCAACCATTGTAAACATTCGTTCCTATTGCAGATGTGTAGAAACCTCTGACAATGCTTGGTGATTTAGGTAACCGTTGTAGTCCATGAGTTTTTCTGAAGTCCCTTTTAACTCATTCGACTTGAAGTCCACCCTCAGCCGGTTCAACATTCTTCATACTTGCTTGTCCGTCATTCATTTGGTGCAGTCTTCCCTTTTTCATTTCCCTTTCAATCATTTCACCAATTACCACGATGTCTGAAAAATTCGCTGACACACTTCCAATCATATGATCATAGAATGGCGCGTGCAGTGTATCAGTGAACATAGCAACCATCTCTTTTTCTGACAAAGGGGGTTCTACTTGTGCAGCTATTTCCCTCCACCTCTGAGCATATTCCTTGAAGGTCTCACCATCTTTTTTAGACATGTTTTGCAGTTGCGTTCTATCTGGTGCCATGTCCATATTGTACTTATACTGCTTTACAAAGGCATAAGCTAAATCCTTGAAACTCCTTATATGGGCACGCTCAAGATGTGTGTACCAATTAGAAGCTGCCCCAGTTAAACTGTCTTGGAAGAAATGGATTAACAGTTTGTCATCGTGAGCTTGTGAAGCCATCTTACGAATGTACATTATCAAGTGATTCTTTGGACAAGTAATCCCCTTATATTTATCAAAATCTGGGACCTTAAACTTTGGGGGAATGACAACGTCAGGGACAAGACAAAGCTCAGTAGCATCTTTGAGGCCATAACAACCTGCTCTTTCAATGACCCGTATTCTCTCTTCCAAAGTTTCAAACTTCTTTTTGAACTGAGGATTTTCAGCAAAAGAATTCAATGGGTATTGAGGCATGACAATGGGGACAAAATGTTGTACTTGGTGGAGTCCCACTGGTACACTGGGTAATGGGCATATGGTTGGATTGTGCTCAATGAGTTCGAAGCAGGCATGCCACTTGTCAAGGGAATTAGCAACCCATGGTGCTACGAAGTTGGAAGGGAAGCCATATGGTGGGATGAAGAAAGGGAATGGGTGCTGTATTGGCGGGGTTCCATTAGCATTCAGCCGAGTGACTTGAGTTTGGGTAAAGTTCAACCGGTTTGAATTCGGTGTCACTGTTGGCATGCTATTACCAGGGGGATTGGTGGTTAATGATGGTACATAGGTGGGATGGAAGCCATAAGGAGGGAAGGGTGGCACCGGGTTTCCCGAGAACCGGTGACCGAGGGTTGAGTGGTGAACGGCATCACATCTCTTTGAGGATTGAAGCCTTGGTATTGCAGCAGAGTTGGAGAGAAACCAGACAGGTGAGGAGGTGTGGCCGGATGTCTTTCATTTGCCACTGAGGGATTTCCATTTGTGCTCCTTCTATTTTCCATGGACTGTAGCATCTCCATCATCTTGGACACTTGTTCTCTGAGCTGATTCACCTCATCCTTCAACTCTTGAGTTTGATTTATTTCATCCATGATCTTAGCCTGGGAATGATCCAGTAAGGGTGTTACGGAAGCAATTTTTCATTATAGCGCCCATTTTTGCTTGGTGAAACATGATGTGAATATGCAATTATCAACATTGACTGAACAAAATTGGCAACATGCATGCATGCAAAATATTATGCAAATGAATTTATTATTATTATTTTTTATTTTTTTAAAAAGAATGCTATGAATGTCATGGTAATGCAAAATGATATATCCCTTTTTTTTTTTTAAGCAAGAATGAATGACATGAAAGATAGATGAATAATGGAAAAATGCTAGGAATGAAGATGCTATATGATGTATTTTTGAAATTTTTTTTTTTTTTACCCAAAAAAGATGCATGAATGAATGACATAAGGGATAGGTAAAGCAAAAAGTATGCTCCATTTGTGTCCTACTGAGGTGCAACCTAAGGAGATGGATGACTCTAAAGCTTCTATGTCATTATGTTCATTCTATCAGTGCAAGGTTTTTCAGGACGGATCTATCTTCTAGAAAGTCGTCATGGCCCCCAGATTGCCCCTATCTCGAAAGATAAAGACCCAGTTCATGAATTAATCACAAGTAAGGATAAACCCTCTCAATATGACTAGTTCATGATGCTGGTAACAATCTGAGTGGTGTCTCGATAAATGTCAAGTGAGCATAAAGCTCCTCAATAACAAAAGTCGAGACCCCTTCTACTCCTCGGTTCGCACAGACTCGGGTATAGAGCCCAAAAGTGTGTGAGGTAAGTGATAGTGACGTGTGTGAAGGAGCATAAAAACCTGTACAAAAACTTAAAAGATAAAACTACCCCTAACCTGCAAAACATATATATAACAGCCAGCCAGCAATCGTCTACCCTAGGGTTTTAACAATTAAGTACAAAATATATATACAAGTCACCATATACATGCTATCAGATATTTACATCAAAGTACTAAATAAAATATATTTACAAACAAATAAGGAAAAGAAAACAAAGACAAAGAGGGTAAAATAAATAAATAAAATATTATTAAAAATTTGCACAACTAACAATAATAGGCCTGACTCTCTAAGTATCCCCAGTGGAGTCGCCAGCTGTCGCAACCGGGATCGCGACGGGACGACCGAAAAATATAAAATCAATGGAGTCGCCACCAATGTTTATTTAAGTTAGGAAAACATTAGAAAAACCTTTAAATTAGGAAAACTGGTCTTTTGAAAATGAGTTTGAGTCCTGGAGTCGATTACGAGATAGGAAGGTGTTAGCACTTATACCGCCTGCTCCAAGAACTACCTTATGTTAGTTGTGCAAATTTTAATAATATCGAATATATTTATTTTAACCCTCTAAACAAAAGACTTTGTAATTATTTATTATTTTTTCATTTTTTATTTTTGAAAAGAAATAAAAGAAACAACCAAATTATGAAAATTTATTTTTTGGCTTGACAGAATAGAGATTCTGCTCCTACGTATCCTCGGGTGCAATGAGGAACTCAAAGTTACGTAGTTCTTTATAAAATAAGTGTGGGTTGGTTGATTTTATTTTAAAAAAGATTTTATTTGAGAGTGAATCCATTCTTGCACAGATTCAAGTTAGCACTAGGCTACTTTCAATAAACCCTTATGATCCGAATGATATTGAAGGTAGTATTCACTACTCAATCATCATCATTGGTCATTGCATGGATCAAAAGATTATTTATTTATTTATTTTTTTTCTTTTACCCTTCTCTCTTTTTTTTACCAAACAGTGTATCATTTTTGCCTTAATATGAAATGGACAGCAGCCCACGTGAATCAAATTCAAACTCAATAGGCAGTCAACAATTCAATTTAAAGGAAAGAGGGCTTGAAAACTTGGGTAACAATATCAGAGCACATACCAGAGGACGTTTGGGGAGGGTTTGGACCCTGAGATTCGACGGTCGGTCGGGGAGAATTTAGCTTCGAAATTGGACGGTCGGATGCGAGAGAAAGATCTCGTGAGATCCGACGGTCGAGTGCGGAGAGGAGTCGGAAGTTCGACGGTCGAGTGTGGAGAGGAGCTGGAAGTTCGACGGTCGGGTGCGGAGAAGGAGGCGAAAGTTCGACGGTCGAGTGTGGAGAGGGAGCCGGAAGTTCGACGGTCGGGTGAGGAGAGGGATCTGGAAATTCGACGGTCGAGTGCGGAGAGGAGCCGGAAGTTCGACGGTCGGTTGGGGGTATGATGTGTATCGGTGTTTTGAGTTCGACGGTCGGCTTAGGGTGTCGGCGAGAGGATGTGACTGGTGTTGGTGAAGTTCGACGGTCGGTTTAGGGAGATTGGATGGTTCGACCGTCGGATATGGTGGAGTTTGGGGGTCCGACGGTCGGTTGGTTGAGGGGAAGGATCTGGCTTCTTGGGTTTCGACGGTCGGTTGGGGGTATGATGTATCTGGTGTTTTGAGTTCGACGGTCGGCTTAGGGAGATTGGATGGTTCGACCGTCGGATATGATGGAATTTGGGGGTCCGACGGTCGGTTGGTTGAGGGGAAGGATCTGGCTTCTTGGGTTTCGACGGTGAGGGTGTCGGTGAAGTTGGTCGGTGAGATGGAGTTTGGTTGATAGTGTGAAGGTTTGGATGGGTTGTCGGTGAGGGGATAGTAGCTGGTGTGGTTCGACGGTCGAATGAGGTGAAGGTCAGTGATGTAGTTCGACGGTCGGTAGAGAGAATTATGGTGTGGTTCGTGGGGTTCGACGGTCGGTTAAAGGTATGATGAATCCGGTACTTAGGTTCGACGGTCGGAAAGGGGAAGGATGTGGATATGATGGTGTTTGTGAAGTTGGTTGAAGGCCAGTACAGGAGTTCGACGGTCGAATGGGAGGTGAGGATATGATGGTGTTTGGGGGTCCGACGGTCGGTTTGTGGGGTTATGAAAGTGAGGTGATGAAGGGTTTATGTGGAGGAAGATGATGAATAGTAGTAGAGTGGTTTGTCGGTGGGTTGGACGTGAAGGTAGAGAGGTCTTTGGAGTGGAGGTTATGGGTGATGGAGTTTGTGGTTGGTGGTTGTTGTTGGTTGTTGAAGGTGGGTTGAGGTTACCGGGTGGTTAGAGATTAAGTGAGTGGCTTGAAGGGTGTTTTCTGGTTTGGTTTGGGTGAGGATGAATGGTTGGAGATTCTGTTTTGAGTTGTGTTGAAGGTTAGAGAATGGTGGTTACAGTTTGGGTGGTGTTTTAGTGGTTGAAGGAAGGAGATGGTGAAGATGGTAATGGGTTGCTGTTGGCTGGGCTATTGGAAGTTTCTGGCAGAGGCTTGAAGAAGGTAATCAGGTGTTGGTGAAGATGGTTACGGGAGGAAGCTTGGGAAAGATGGTGATGGTGGTTGGAGGTCACGGTTGGGTGGTGTTTTGGTTGGAAGAGGTTGTGTTTGTGGGTTTATGGGTGAAGGTGATGGAATGATGGATCTGGTTGTTGTGGGTGGCCACGGTTTGGCTTCAGTATATGGGAGTTCTGGTGAAGATGAGGGTCTTTTTGGGGGTGGTTTGATGGGTGGTGAAAGGTTGAGAGTTTCACAGTGGTGCCGATGCTGAAAATGGTTTCCTCCTCCCTCTTTTCTCGATGCTCTTTCCTTTTAAATACCTCCACCCTTTCATCATTTCTCCCCTGACATTTCCTTCTTTTTTTTTCTTTGCGTGAGCCTCCTACGTTGAGCCCCCCATCCTCCTTTATCAGAACCTTTTCTTTCTTTTTTCCTTTCTTTGCCTCAATGCATTTAATGCATTCTCCTTTACGTGTGCAGGCATGCAATGCCCCCTTTTTTCAAATTTTCTTTTTTTTTTTTTTTTATATTGTAATTAATTATAAAAAATTTTATAGACAAAATAGGTATCAACACATACTTATATACATGGAAGAGCAATTAAATGATTTTTATTATACGATTCTTGTAGTAGTTTTTTTTAGATAATAAACGAAAAACACATATTCTAATATATTATCTCTCTATTTTTTCTTAAAAAGATGATGTGAAGAAATCTGTAAAAAAATTAATGTGAATTAACTATTTTTCTTCACTTAATTGTGTTATTGTTGCAAAATGAAATATATTTTTAGTTCATTATCTGCTGTTGCTTGTATTACATATATACTTACAATAATGGAAGGGTTAACTGATTTTTTTTTAGCTGAGATTAACTGATTAATTTTAATATGATTAAAATTTTAACTTTTTTTATTTATCGGCTAATGGGTGGGTGGAAAAGGGTGGCTGCGTGGAGGAATTTTATTATGCTTAAAAAATTCGTAAAGTGAGAGGCGAGATGACCTACTTATCGCATCTCAGGTGGGACAGATACTAAAGTCTCACAAAGAAAAAACGAAATTGAGAATGACACGGTTCATGCGGTGCTCGTAGTGGTAGCGTGTGAGATACGGAATGACGATGAACTTGTCCGCTTGTGGAAGGGGATGATGATGGACTTGTGGAAGAAATTTTCCAGGCAGAAAGCAATTCTAACGTTGATCTGTTCAAGATTTTTATATTAAGAAGAGGAATTCGATTATTGTAGTGATGAAGTATACGAGGGAAGAAGGTAGAGGAAGGGTGGAAAGTACCTGAATGAACTGAATGAAATCTACTCGTACTTAACTATTTGTCTTTCTAGTTTGAATTTACTTGCATAGTGGCTTCTCTTAGTGGATGTTTAGTTTTAATTAATTTTTAAAAATATATGACTTTTAAAAAAAATAATAATTATTTTAATAAGATTTAAATTATAAACTATTTTAAATATAAAATAAACTAATCTAGACACTCACTTATTCATATATGCTTTGGTCACTTATCCTCTGTTTGATTGAAGAGAAAATGGGGAAAAAGAAAATGGATGAAGAAAAAAGGGATAAATTTTAGAATTTTTTCTCATTTGGATGAGGAGAGGAAAGAGGGAAGACCAAAATAAAAAATGCACGTGGGACCTGCAATAAATTTTTCTCCGCATGAAGAAAATTGAGGAAAGAAGATTGATGATACATATTTACATCTCTACCGTTCATAATTCACGCACTGTACAAGACAATACTTATACTTCAACCCACAGCACCCGTAGAAATCATCAGCCCCACGACAATCATTGAGAATGGGAGGGGAGAGGGGGTCAGGATCTCAGGGTGTGTGAGGTGGGGAAATGGGGGTAACACTTCCGGTGAAAACCTCACGACAATAAAATTGGTAAATGATAACTATTCAAAAATATATATACTCTAAAGTATATTGAAGTGTTACTTTTAATGAAAGTTACACTTTTTAACTCTAATGCAACGCTTTTAAATGGATGGTCTATTCGAGTATGATTTATTATCTAATGTTATGTTTTTTCAACTTCAAAAACTACAGTACTCAAAAGTATAGTCTTTTGTGGATACAAAGATAACGATTATCTCTTTCATCTTATGAGTACAATTATAAAGTGTTACTTCTTTGATAATATTTACAAAATGTTCCTTTATATCAAATCATATAATTACACTTACAAAACATTTCTTTAATTATGTCATTTTATATGCTACATTTTGTTTGCAAACAACAAGCAATGCTTACTCTCACCTAAGGCATCACTTTGCAAGCATTGCCAATTGACGAAATTATAACTACACTTGTCAAGCTTGCCCTTCTTTGTTGCAGTATTTTTTTTAACCTCCTATAATGACTACACTTTTAACAATTGTAAAATTATCATTTGTTACTCTTATGTTGCATGCTTTTTAGTTAAATTTGATAAAATATTAAAAATGCTTCATTTTTTAAATATTTTTAATGCCATTTATTTTATATATTATTTTTATTAAATTTTAATTTCATAATATATAGACATTATTCATTTATATAGTATAAAATTTCAAACAATAATATAAATTAATTTTAACATTTAACACATTGTTCAAAGTATTAACCAAGTATCTATAATAACACATCGATGAAAATATTAATCAATTAATTCAAAATATTAGAATTGTCACCATCATCATAATTCAAAACACTTAATCAAAATAAAGATATATATAGTTCAAATGTATGAGAAAATCATCTTCATCAAACTCTTTTCATAAATATCAAATATATTAAATAATTCTATTATCATCTCCAAATACAACACTAACATTATCCTACAAATTTAAATTGAACTAAAAGATTAGTAGTGTATATAGATTCATTCAAAAACATCAATTTAATTACCATTCTGTTAGCATAAACCAAAACCAAAAATAGATAAGACTTTTCATGAGACACTACGCTCCACAACCCATGAGTCTAAAAGGGCTCAGACTATTAGTGCATAACTGTGAGATCTAAGTCATAAAGTTGAAGGTTCAGACTTTTATATTTTATTTATTTGGATAATAAAAAAAGAGAGAGCATATTGAAGTATATGTTTTTAGGAAAAAGTTAATTTTACACATCTTTTAGAATTTTAGAAGTGCATATATTATTCATAAATATTTTTTAAAAGTGTGTAATTTAATAAAAAATAAAAAAATATGTATGATAAATAATATTAAAAAAATATAAAAATTAATGTGCGAGAAAAATAAATATAAATATCAGAATTAATGTTTTTATTATTTTATTATCTTAAAAAGTGATGTAAAAATTATGTAAAATTTTGATGTGTAAATATCATTACTTAAAATACAAATAATCTTATTTTATTGAAAAAATTAAAAAGGAATCTTACCACATTATTTTGTTTTTCATTCTACGGAAAGTAGAAAATGAAAACGGGTGTTTACTGAAAGGATATGACGGAAATTATATTCGACTTTGTGAAATTTAGATTTTTTTTTTTAAAAAAAAAACCTAATACGGAATACTCCTTGGAGAAGGTAAAAGTTGGTCATCAATTCATTATTTTTTTATTTTATTTTTTAGAGTATTTTATCATTTGATAAATAAAAAATTAATTTTTTAAAATATAATCAAATATTTAAACAAACAAAAATTTTAATAATATTATTTTTATACATTAAAAAAAATAGAGGTAGTATTTATTATGAAAAAGATAAAAAAATATTATCTTAAATAGGTTAGATATGTAAGGAAAAAATTCTTAAAAATGTCTATAAAAAGAATAAATTGAATGGAGAATAATTTAATAATTAAAAGTAGAAGAAGATAATAAAAAATTATAAGTGAAATAATTAAAAAATTTATATTTAAATAATATTTTTAAAAATTTAATTTATGATAGATATAATAATATCATTTAATTCATATAATTGATTTTATTTAATAAAAAAACATAATTATTGTTATTGTATTATTTTTATATATATAAATTTTAAAATAATTCATTATCTATTATTGTACCGAAATAATAATATCCTTCTAAATTTTAGTACAATGATTTGGGTCGACTCTAGTAGTACGTTTGTTTGGAGGTGGGAAGGTTACAACCCTTTTTTCAATTAATTGTCAATCACACAAATTATAGTTAATAGTGACAAAAACTTGACAAATGACGTGACTTATCATAAAACAAAGTACGCGATGAAAGACTGCATATTTTAGAGAGAAATATAGGTAAAAGTGAAAGAGAGAAACGCTTGTGCTCTTTATATGAAAAGCCACGCCACTTATTTGTTTTGGGGAAGTATTTTACGTATAATTTTTATATGTATTTAATATTTATATTATATATTAATATAAAAAATATTAAATTAATTTATATGTAAATATAATATTTTTTAAAATATAAAATAAATTTGTAAGTAAATTAAAAAATTAAATATATAAAAATTGATCGAATAACCAACTGTGTACTTTTTGTTACTGTCGGCTACAATTTGGGTGGTGAGAATCAATTCAAAAAAGTTGTAGCCTGCAACCTCAAAAACAAAAAAGAAAAACAAAACAAAAAACTACATACCAGAGTCGACCCCGAAAGTTATTTTACTGGAATTTGGAAGAACCCTACTATTTCAGTAAAATTATAGATAAATTGATGACCAACTTTTATAAAACTTCTCCACGGAGGAGTCTTCCCTATTAGCTTTTAAGTAAACGTGGACTTCACTTTGTTCTCTGCTTAGGCTTCTTCACACACTCACATTTAATTTAATTGGATTTTATATATACAAATACTAATATATATAAAGATAAATTAATTTAAAATTACTTGTTGAATAAAGAAGTTATTATCAGATATTTATAATTCTAAATTAAATTTTATTTTTTAAATGTAAGTTAGATATTAATAAATAGTTTTCCTAAATAAAAATTCATAAAACTGTATTTATTTTTGTAATAATTTACATTAAAAAAGACATTTAGAGAAAAAATTATAATTTTTAAGGAAACTAGTTAAACTAGTAACATATCACAATTTGAAGGTGTATTAGGTGGCTTAATAATAAAAAGTGTGTAAGAGTATGTTGTTAGCATTTATCTTTTAGAAATTAAAGTATTTTTTATTTTTTAACATTTCAAACACAATATTTGATTTACAAATCAAATTAAATTAAATCAAATCAAATTTTTTAGCCTTCTAAACACATTCAATGTTTTTACCCACAAACGGTTGGGTGTAATGTTGAGCAAATTGCTTTTCTATGTGTTTGGTTTTTAAGTTTTGATGATGATATGTAAATTAAGAATTATTTGTGCATATGTTTGATTTATTCAAACCTCATTATTAGTTGAGATTGATTTATTTAAATCTCTTAATGTTAGTTACATGTTAAAGATGATTTTTAGCATGTGCCTTATATTTGAATTTCAAATTTGAAGTATAGAAAGAGAGTTTTCAAATTTGATTTTCTTATAAAACACTTCCTTACTCATAATTTGATTTTTATTATTATTATAAACAAGTCATTTGTACCATTTTATAATTGAATCAAGCTCTTTTAAGTGCAAATGAATGCGTCAACATTCAAAAACTTGAATGATATACTGCAATACACAAACCAAAGGAAAGGAACAACTATTAGGCAAAGAAGCAACTATCGGGATAGAATGAGCAACGCGTTTTTTTACATAGAATTAATTCCCACGAATTAGAAACTGAATTTTCTTTAATTTTCTCTATCTCCAATGGCTAGAAAACACATAAGGAAGCTTTCTATTATAAATAGGAAGCCTTGGAATATTAAGACACACAAGAATTGCTCAAAACAAAAGTGAGAAAGTGTTACAACCTTGCGATCTTTATCTTTCTTTCCTCTTAGTTGATTTTATACTTGTGTATATATACTCTAGAGAGATTCCAAAACCTATTGTAACTCATTGATAAGAGCAACCACAACCTCTAAGAGTTAAAGACTTGTTCTTATGAGAAGAAAGGAGTGTGGGTAGCATTCTTTTGTTATTGTTACTCTTCTTTGAGTAGAAGTAGAGGAAAGTTTGGTATTCTTGGTGAAAAAAACAATTTTACTCTTCTTCGGGTAGAAGTTGAGGGAGGTTTGCTAGTATCTTTGGTGAAAAAAATAATTGTAACTTTGCTTTGAGGTTAAGGTAGAAGAAAGTTTGTCGGAGTCATTGTAAGAGAAAATTCGACAAGTAAAGAAAATCTAGAACATTTACTTGGGGATTGGACATAGGTCGTGAGTTGTAGCCGAATCAGTGTAAAATGTGTTTGTGTATTCCTCTCAACCTTATCCTCTTTACTTTCAGTTTTCACTAGCGTTTATATTGTAATTGTTGGTTTAAAATTTATATTTTTTGTTATTGAACCCTATAGAACCAATTTACCCCCTCTTTGTTCTATCACTAAGTAAGGATGAAGTTTCAAACCCTAGAGATGCCACTTGTGAGGAGGGTTCTAACCACTCCGTGCTCGAAGGGATTACTTTCACATCCGAAAGATGTGGGGATACCCTAGAAAATCAAAAGAAAAAACAACATAATTACCATTCAACACTTATACTTAGACAGTAGCTTCATCCTCAATTTGCAAAATCTCCAACAAAAAGGTGAGTTTTCAGTTGAATTACTAAGAGTAAAGTTATCTACATACACTTACACACATCACCTCATATTTATATAATTTCTATCATACTTGATTCCATTTGAATATTTATATATTTACATTCTAATTTTACCATATAAAAAATGTAAGCAGGTTTACCAAAGTGTGTGCAACTAAAATTTTTCAATTACTAGTGACAAGTGGACCAACAAGCCAAGTCGGATAATAAAACATAATGTGAGCTTAATAAAAGTGAGAATAGCTTATGTTTTTATTAATTTTATTTGTGTTTTAAACGATGGGCTTTACTACTCATAAATGTCTTATTCATTTGTGTACTTCGGCAGGCTTTATGAGGGATTAGGCCTTGCACTCGGTTTTGAGGTTGGCGGCGATTATGAATGTAATGGGCCCGTTTCTGTTGCAAGTATTCATTTATAATCTTTTTTCGTGGAGATGGGTACGTAAAGATATATGTAATTATTTAATAATTTAAAATAAAATTTTAAAAATTTAAATATATATATATAAATAAACTAATTTAATATTACATATCACAATATTCTTTAAAAATTTAAGATTTTTATAAAACTAAAAGAAGTAATACTTCATTAAATATTAAAATATTAAATATATTTAATTTTTCATTAAATATTTTTTATTTAATATTAAAAAGATTATTAAAAAAACTTTTAAGAGGATATAGAAAAATTCAAATGAAAACGGGTGTTTATTGAAAGGATCTGGTGGAAAAGTATTATTTTCGACTTTGTGAAATTTAGAAAGAAACAAAAGGAAATGTTAGGAAGGCCTGAAGGGGACAAAATAATAAGAAAAAAAAAATACTAAATACTTTTTCGTAATACTTCAGGACCTAGCATATTTACCTGGCTCCATTCTGGTAAATTTACCATATGGAAAAATAAAAAAAAGTGACAAAATAAAACTAAAAAACAAATTCTTTTTCAATTATTTTTAAATAAAAACTACAAAGTCCAACCGGAAAAAGAAAAAGAAGATAGATAATCGCAACACCAAACATCCATATATTTAAAGTGGCATGCCTCATAAGAATTATTTCAAATATTTGTTGATTGGCAGTATTTTTGTTCTATGACTAAATGTGCATGTAACGAGATACGTACTTCAATCACAAATTTTATAAACAACTTGTAGTGTTAATATTATAATTAAATTTTTTAAAAATACTTACAACTTTAGTATATCTTATTTATTGATCAGTAAAATTAATATTGCCAAGAAAGCATCACAAACCCTTCTTTTGCAACAAGGGTTTGTTAGAACAATCTTTCGTTTTTCATTCTTCTAGCATAAAAAACAAAATAAAAATGGGCACGTACCAAAACTAAACAGAATGAGAAAACGAAAATAGAGGTTCCAGAAACAAGCAACAAGCAGCTAGCAATTGCATCACATAGTTCCAGCCTCTAATCCGGCAAATGTATCATACAGGGGCTTGTTCAACGTCTCTGGCAGAAAAAATGCTAACAACCCACCTGCTATACCGCACCCTGCAAACACCGCAAACGGCATCCAACCACCCACAGCCACCAAAATCGGCACCAATATAGCACCCAATTCTGACGACTGCGCGACACACCCCATCGCGGCGTTCCGCACCACCGTGGGGAAGAGCTCCGCCGTGTAAATAAATAGTAAGTTATAAGTCCCCGCCATCCCAAATATCCCCAAAATACCACACACCATCCTCGCCACCTTTATCTTTCTCAACAAACTCCCCATCAAACAAAAGAACCCACTGAACCACATCATCCCTATGGCCAACGGCTTCCTCCCACACCTGTCCAACAACACCGCTGATAATACAAATGCCGGCATCTCCACTGCTGCATTCAGCCCCACATTCAAGTAAAGGTTAGTTTTGAGGTTCACCACGTTCAAGCTCAGACCATAGTACAACACAGCGGACAGGAAGACAATTGCCACCGATACAAAAAACCTTATACGTGTGACTGGAGAGCGAATCACGTCCACGATGGATCCACCTATTGCATCTTTGTTTTCCAAGCTTTCATTCTTGTCGATGTGGTCGTAGCTTGAGCCATCGTTTGTTGTTCTTGTTGTTGTTGTTCTTGTTGCTGATGTTATTTCTTCATCAAGTACAAGGAGAACGTCACTGGGGAGGTGCTTCCCGTTGGCGGAAGCAATGGTGGACATGACCTTCATGGCCTCCCTTACTCTCCCACGAACAAGGTACCATCTTGGGGATTCAGATAGGAAGGGAAGGACAAGGATGACATAGAGAATGGAAGGGATGGAGGTGGCAATGTAGAGCTTGCGCCATGTTTTGAAGATGTAGGCAATGGCAGAGGTAAGTCCAATACCCAGTGAGAAGAAGTAGAAGGTGGACATCCCGGCAAAAGCGCGCTTTGTGGGGCCCACTGGCTCGGTGGCTAGGATTGTACCACTGAGGCCAACGCCGCTGGTGCTGATGCCAGTGAGGAGGCGAAGGAGGACATATGTCCAATACTTAGGGGACAGTGCTGTTAAGCCGCCAAAGATGCAATTTAGGACACAAGCCACTCCGAGAGAACCTTTCCTTCCTAAAAAGGAGTCAGAGAGGTGACCAAATATTCCAGCACCTGACATTGCAATATCAATATGAAAAATGATTCTTTATGTATATCGTGCTGTTTATATGCCATTTATCATGCATGTTGATGGATGTGAATATTTATTTAGCAATTAGCAAATGGAAAGGTAAGCTATAATTATATACCATGAAACATCATAATTACTTTCTTAATAATCAGTGACTGACGGACTCTCAAATTTTAGATAATAGAGAAAAAAAGCAATACATAAATATAAAAATAAATTTTAAATGAAAAAATATATTAGCACAAAATAATGAAATATTGATTTATATTTGTTTCTTTTTCACAATGATCATTTTATTATTATATTATTAAATATCTTTATCTTTTATATATATAAAATCTTCATTGTTAACTACGTGAGATGAAGCTTGATAAAAAATATTAGAGAGATCTTAACTTTTATTATTATAAATTTACTTATTATATGAGGTAAAATTAAAAATATGAAAATGATAAAAATGACAAATAAAAGATAAAGTGGAGAGTCTTCTATTCTTAGGTCGGTCCCTGTTAATAACATTGCCAAAGAGTCTAGAAATTACTTAATTACTTCCTTCAACATTGCCAATGAATCAATAAATTATTTATGACAAAACAATGAGAGAAAGTGAACCAACCAATCATAGAACCGCAGAAGAACATGGCTTGGACCAGCCCAACCTTAAACTTGTCACCGCAAATCAAACCCCACTGGGAGACGGAGGAGCCGCCACGGCCTTCCACCCACTCCCACGAACCCGGTTTGAGGTCGCAGACGGACCCAGCAGCAGCATTGCAGCCTGAACCTAGGGCGCCGGGGAGGCACCTCCACTGTGGTTGGCGGTCGGCAAATATCATGACCATGGTGTGGAAGGCCTGGAGGGTCCAGCAGAGGCTGGTGAGGATGAAGTGCCTCAACTGCCACCTCCCGAACTCCCCGCAGTACTTCTGCAGCATCTCATCGATGCACAGCTTCTCCACCTCTGCCTTGTTCCCCGGCGTGTTGTCGTCGTGGCCGCTCCGGTCACTGGTTTCCAAGGACAACGTAGGAGCCATATTCAGGACTTGGTATTTTGTGTTTGCTCTCTTTCCTCTGTTACTTCTGCTTCAGTTTCCTCAGATACATATTCAGTGGTAGACATGTAGTCCCCTACATTTATAGATAATGCTCAATGTCAGAATCAGAATTCATGAAAGTTAACGCTCATTTTATTTTTATTTTCTTTTTACGTGAAGGCTCTTTTTAGTTAATTCACTTAATTGTGCTACTGTTGCAAAATTAAGGATCTTTTTAGTTAATTATATGCTACTGTTGCTTGTATTACATACTTATATACATGGAAGTAGGGATGACAAAATTATCCGTCTTCATGAGGATCCGTAGGATTATCTGCGATGATGCGGGGGATGGTCACCATTTTTAATAAATGGGGGCTGAATTTGGATTATAAGACTATCGCATGAATCCGTGAATTCGTTAAGCATATTTTTTCATCTAATATATATCATATATTATTTATTTTTTTTGCTTTGAGATAAGATGAAAATACATATCTTTTTATTATTTTGAAATAATTTTTTTATTGAATGAGTCTATAATGATAAAATTTGTTAAAAATATATATACTATTTATGTAATAGTTATTTATGTAAATTAATTATTATAAAATATAATTGAATTTAGTTTGTTATTTATAATATTCTTTTAATTTTATAAGAATCTTAAATTATTGAATAAAGTTAAAGTATATGATGTTAAAATTTATTTTCTTTATATATTTTTTATAATTTTTAAGATTTTATTTTAAATTATTAATTATCTGCGGATACCCACAGATATCCCCGCCTACTCGTAAGAATCATAAATGAGTACCTGTGACGAGAGAGAGACGAGGGCGGGGGAAGCACTATCTGCCCCCGTCCCGCCCCGTCCCGTCCCATTCCGTTCCGTCTCATTGCCATCCTTACATGGAAGTGTGATTAAATGATTTTTTGTTTTTTTCAGCTGAGATTAACAAATTAATGGTCACATTGGTAGCTTTTGAAGAAAAAGCTCTTAATGATAAAAAAAAAAAAGTTACATTAACAACTTTTATTCACCCTACCCAAACTTTGCAACAGCTTTTGAAAAAAATTAATTATACACTTTTTTAAAGATGTATATACTATTTATATTTTTTTAAAGAATATATAATTTAATGAAAATAATAATAAAAAAATATATAATAAATAATATTTAAAAATATATAAAAAATGTGGGAAAAAATTGATAAAAATATCAGAATTTACAGCTTTTATGCCAAAAAGAAAAAGCTCCGGCATATAAAAAAGCCAAGCCGACCATGATGTAATTTTAATAAGATTAAAATTTTAACTTTTTTTATTTGTTGGCTAATGGGTGGGTCTTAGACTTTAAGATTCTTGACCAAGAAAGACGTATTACCAAAAAAAGCCATTGAGGATGACGTGGTTCACGTGGTGCTGCTCGTAGTGGTAGCTTTGTCAGGTTGGGAATGACGATGGACTTGTGGAAGAGAACTTCTTCCACAAGTAATGATGGGGGAAGACTTCGTTGTGGTGGCATTGTGATCATGGACTTGTAGACGAAATTTTCCTTGGGAAAGCAATTCTGACGTTGATCTGTTTAAGACTTTTATATTAAGAAGAGGAATTCGATTATTGTAGTGATGAAGTATACTAGGGCAGAGGGTAGATGAAGGGTGGAAAGTAGCTGAATGAACTCAATGAAATCTACGCGTACTTAACTTTCTGTTTCTAGTTTGAATTTGAAAATTGATCATTGTTCTTGATGCATTATTTTTTTATACTATTTTTTAATAGTTACAATTAAGTAAGAAAAAATAATAAAAAAATAATATGAATAATAATATGAAAAATAATGTAAAAAATGATATAACAAAAATAATAATAAAATTATTATTGTTTGAATTTACTTACATAGTGGCTTCAGTTTGTGGATATTTGGTTTTAATTAATTTTTAGAGAAATATGATTTTTATTTTTTAAAAGTTCTTTCAATAAGATTTAAATTATAAATTATTTTAAACATAAAATAAGCTAATTTATACACTCACTTATTCAAATATGCTTTTGTCACTTGAAGAGGGATAAAGCATGTATGAATTGTGTTTTGGACCGAAATCCAGACTCGCTCCCTTGGGAGCATGACAGACAATGAGAGTTCCTTGACACCGTTGACACTTGGGAGCAAAACTTGAGTTAGTGGCACGTCACACATAGCAGTTACACAATTAAAAGGTAATCACTCCTAGTAAATCCAATAGAAATAGGAGCTTAAACGAATCCTATAATTAGCTATAACTATCTATTAATGGGAATTCAAATTGAAAATTTCCTCCTATCTTGTTTAACCTTTAAGCAGCACTCCCCTAAAAATACAAGACTTGATCGCTTAGGTAATTGTTGGAACTTGCAGATACACCATCCCCTCTGCTCCACCACTTAGACCACTACACTAAGGAGGAAAACACCACCGTCCTTTCACTAAAAAGTCCTTCAGGTAAGCCTTTCTAACCAATTCAGAATATTGGTGCCATCTATGGGAAGAGATTAACTTAAAATCCAACCATTTCCACCATGGTAACCACCAAACAGAACTGCACCTCCACTGCGCAGAACCAACTAGCCATCGTCGTGGCTCCGCCATTGCTCGCAATACCCCCGTTGATCAACCGGAACCCAGACGTCATGGAAAAAAGGCTTATTTCTCCAACGAGAACCTTTTTCCCCCACCGCAATGCATTCTAGCTGCACAACGACTTGGATCTTGAGGAGCCGCTTCAGAGGAAGCTAGACCATGATTTTCAGTTCTACAACACCTAAGCACGAGGGAAAGCAATAAGGGTGATCAATCTCAGCAAGAGGAATAAATCCCTGCTAGATTTTCATGCTGAGAACTGATTTCCTTAATCCACCTTCAAGATGAACGCATTCATGAACTGGAGAAATCCTTCCACGGGGAGGAAGAAGACGAGAACCAGGTTTTTTGTAGGAATCATGATGCTAGAAGGGGTCCGACATGCAATAGGGACCATGATCCTAAAAACTTTAGGATAACAGAACACAGATGTAGGCAAGGTAACTAGGAGATAGAAGATTCCAAATAGTCAGAGTTTGAAAGAAAGAGAATGGTGGTTCAACAGAACCAACCCTTTTCGGACGATTTGATAGCCTATGAGATCCCTAGGCACTTCAAATATTCCACTAATATTAAAGCCTATGATGGGACTTTGGACTCCTAAGAGCATTTGGATGCTTATGTTTCAACTATGTTGTTTGTTGGGGGTGATGATTCACTCATATGTCGTGTTTTCCCCATCTCTCTAAAGAAAGTCGCCTTGAGGTAGTTCACAACCTTGATTCTGAAGTTTGTGGTCAACTAGGAAGGTTTGTCATCACGATTTCTGTTACACTTTACCACTAGTAAGGTGCAATCGAAACTCATTTAATGTCTCTCCCATATTAAGTAGGGAAAAGAAGAATTACTCTGGGACTATATAACTTGGTTCAACAAGGAATGTCTAAATATCTATGATTAGGATGAGATGCTAACCCTCCACTACATAAGGGACGACCTCTGTTCTGGTCCATTCTTCACATCCCTCGCTAAGAAGGAACCCCCAACAATGGACGAGTTCGGGGCAAAGGAAGACAAGTACATCAATACGGAAGACGTCATCCGCACCAGAAAACATGTAGATAAAAATGAGGAGACAAGGGCAAAGTAGGCCCAAGCCCCTCACAACCTCAGAACTCCAAGCCACCACCTAAAGGGAGGTATCAGAACTACACCCCCTTAACATGCCTCAGACCCAAATTTACTAGGAGGTGATGAACATGAAATTCTGAGACATTTCTAAACTGCCCCTACTAAGGAAGCATGCCTAGAAAGACAAATACAAACACTATGTTTTTATGAAGGATATGGTTATACAATGGAAAACTATGTCTGCCTTCAAGATGCAATCAAATCCTTGATCCAGAATTTCTATTTGGGGCATTATATATGCCAATCTCGGAATGAAAATCAAAAGGGAAACATGAACTATAGAAAATGAAGTTATAGTCCTCAGAGAAGCCCTTCCTCATACTAAAGAATATTGTCCCCAATCAGGAATGATCATCAAAGGGAAGGCCTGCATTGGGGAAATGCCCAAAACCAAGATAGAAGGCAACCTCAGGATTTGCCCACTCAAAATGATGATTGCCGCCATACAGAGGTAACCCGTACTATCACACAATTTCTAGCGACTTTGTGGGTGGCGTTGAATCTAGCAACCCAAAAAAGAAAGCCCTTCGAGCAGTTCTTAGCCTGGCTTCCCATCCAATCTTCAAACTGATGAGTGGATCGCAGAAGGCCCTGCCTATTTCCTTTTTAGAAAATGATTACCAAAATACGATCCCAAACCATGACGATCCTATGGTGATATCCGAGATAATCACAAATGCAGAAGTCTGGCATATATTTGTTGATCGGGGGAGTTCGATGGATATTATGTTCTTAGACTTGTTCCAAAAGTTAGGGCTCTCAAAATAAAGATATAATCCTGTATACTAGCTGGCTGATTGGTTTTACAAGAGATAAAATCACCCTATTAGGATATGCGGAGATTTACTTGACCTTGGGTAATGACCCCCTATTTAAAACACTCAAGGTTAAGTTCCTTGTGGTGGATTGCCCCTCTACCTACAATGTGATCCTAGGTCATCCTTCTCTCAATGCCTATGGAGCTATGATATCCACCTCGCACTTAGCTAATAGATTCCTTGACCAGCATAACAGGATAGTCACTATTAAAGGAGACCAAGCAACAACTCAACAGTGCTGTAATGAGAGCCTCAAGATTGTAAAAGGGCCAAAGAAAATAAAACAACGTGGCAAATCGAGCTCAGTCACTACGGACTCCATCAATGTATTCTTGACTGAGTTATATGTGTGTGAAAAGATTCGAGGTACTTGTCCTCAGAAAGAGGGTGAACTAGAACACTTCTAAGTTGGTGTGAAACCAAATTAAGTCACCAAGATTGGAGGACAGTTAAGTTGGGAAGAAAAGTCCTAGCTAGTTGCGTTCCTTAAGAAAAGCAAGGACATTTTCACTTAGACGTCATCCTAGATGCCGAGGTCTATCTCCCACTAGCTTTCCATCAGAATGGATGCCAAACCTATCGCATAGTGGAAAAAGAAAGTCAGACAAAAAAGGCAAGAGATAATACAAAAGCAGGTCAAAGAACTCTTGTATGCCAGATTCACTAGAGAAGTCTTTTATACTACCTAGTTGTCTAACGTGGTCCTAGTAAAGAAGGCTAATAGAAAATAGCGTATGTGCATTAACTACATAGACTTGAATAAGGCATGCCCAAAGGACCCTTACCCACTTCCCAACATAGACAAGTTAGTAGACAACTCATTAAGATTTCAATTATTATCTTTCATGGATACCTACTCTGAATATAACCAGATGCTCATGTACCTGGATGAAGAAGAAAAGATAGTGTTAATAACCAAGAGGGCAAGCTACTTTTACTGTGCCATGCCTTTCAGATTAAAGAACGCCAGAGCAACCTGCCAGTAGATGAAGAACAAAGTTTTTGATGAATAGATTGGTATAATGCTCGAGGTCTATATTAATGACATGATCGTTAAGACCTCAGAGAACGATAGCCACAAATAGACCTTGAGGAGGTGTTTGCCCAACTCTGGAAACACAATATGAGACTAAACTCAGAGAAATGGACTTTTGGGTGCAAGTTGGCAAATTCCTGGGATTTCTACTAACAAACTGTGGCATTAAGGCCAATTTGGATAAATGTCAAGCAGTGCTCGACATGTGAAGGCTGTAGTCTATGAAGGAGGTACAACAACTCACAGGACGGATAGCGGTTCTAACTCGTTTTCTAGCCAAAGTCGCTCACAAATATTTTTCCTTATTCAAACTCCTTGAAAAGGAAAAGGATTTTGAGTAGACCCTAGAGTACGAGGTCGCATTCCTAGATTTAAAGAATACATTGGTATCACCCCCTATCCTGACAAGACTGGAGCACAATAAAACCCTATATGTTTACCTTTCTATCAACGATGAAGCTGTCAGCTTCATCTTGATAAGAGAAAATCCTGATGGCCAGAGACTAGTATACTTTGTGAGCAAGGTATTACAGGGACCCGAGCTCCGATACTTGAAAATTGAGAAATTGGCATTGGCACTTTTGACTACTGCATAAGGTCTTAGACAGTAATTTTAATGTCATCCCATTGCAGTAAGGATGGATCAGTCAATCCGGTAGGTGTTGCACAAGTCAGACCTTGCCGGGAGAATGATTGCTTAGTCCGTGGACCTTTTCGAGTTTTGGATAACCTAAGAGCCAAGAAAAGCAATAAAGGCTTAGGTGTTATCTGACTTCCTAATAGAACTTACACCAGATATCGACCATCCCAAAGAGAATTCTTGGACCATTTATATAGATGGCTCCTCAAATCCTAAAGGGAGTGGCATCAAGGTCATATTGGAGAATGAAGTCGGACTCACTCTTGAGCATTCCTTAAGGTTTGAGTTCCCAACCTCAAACAACTAGGCAAAATACGAAGCTTGCATTGCTAGGATCACTCTGGCTAAAGAAATGAGGGCCACCGACATAGTGCTCTGCAGCGACTTGTAGTTGGTGACTTCCCAAAGCCGAGGGGAATACTAGGCCAAAGAGCCATTCCTTCAGAAATACTTGGTCAAAATGAAAAACTTCTGGAGAATTTTGCGAGCTCTAAAGCTGAACACATTCCCAGAGAACAAAACTCATATGTCGACATCTTTTTAAAGCTTGCCAGTATAAAAGCCCCGGTAATAACAATCCATGATCCAAGAGACCCTGTTAGCACCAAGCATTACATACTCTGAAGTCCTTCTTCTTGAAGAACAAGAAACTTGGATCACGCCAATTTTGCCTACCTTTGGGATGGAAAACCCTGCTCGAAGATCAGAAGGAGGCCCAGAAGTTAGTACAGACCGCGACATAGTACACATCTTATGACAATCAGTTGTACCACTGTGGGTTTTCATTCCCCCTCCTTAAGTGTCTTGGACTAAAAGAGGCTGAATATGTTTTGGTCGAGATCCATGAAGGGAGTTGAGGGCACCACCTATGAGAAAAGGCACTGGCCCAAAAGGATTTGCGGGTAGGATACTATTGGCCTAGCATGGAGATTGATTCAATGGAACATGTCTAGAAATATGAAAAATGTCAGCAGTTCTCAGATATCTACTCAGCCCTTCTAGAAGAACTACCCACGATATCCGTACCTTGGCCGTTCAATTAGTGGGAGATGGATATCCTGAGTCATTTTTCCTAAGCAAATGTATAAGTGAAACACTTAATGGTAACTGTGAACTACTTCACTAAATGGATTCAAGCGGAACTATTATCTACCATCACATCAGCTCGAATCCAAAAATTCACCTACAAGAACATCATCAATAGATTCGGGGTCTTAGAGTCTATAGCCATGGATAACGACACCCAATTCATAGACTAAATATTTTAAGATTTGCTTTTCAGACTCTGGATAAAATAGCACTTCACCTCAGTGGAACATCCAAAGATGAACGGAAGGGGTAGAACGAAAGATGGATGCCAAGCCTGACGAACATAGTCTTGAACAGATACATAAAGTGTTTTTTGCCTAAGGTCAGTGTTGTACAGACCAACTCCTCCTTGCTAATAGGATGCACTGTGAACTCTTCATCTCATATGCCACCCTCTGTCAATCAGAGATATGCCCTTAGGTCTACTACCCCCATCTTGGTCGTAAAGCATATGAATGCTTATGCCTTAAAGTATATCAAATGAATTTTTGATGAGAACAAAAACAAAGATGAAGATCAAGATCAAAAGAGAAGACCAAGATCAAAAGAAAGAAACTAATAGGTATATAGATATAGGTCTTAGAATATCAATGTAAAATGCTTTCAAGGTATCTCAATTATCTTCAAATGGTTTTTCAAGATCCTTTTAAATTAACTTATAATTCAAAATTCATCTTTTTAAGGTTATGCCGATTTCAATCTTGGATTTCATAATTCAAATGTAAATCTTGTCAAAATCCAAGTTTCTATAAGTAAGAAATGACTAATACAATTAATTTGGCTTAAAAAATATGTTCAAAGGACAAGGTAATCGATTACACATGTGTTGTAATCGATTACAAGCTAAACAGAGGCATTGTAATCGATTACATTGAGCATGTAATCAATTACAAGCATGGCAGAAGCCTTGTAATCGATTACGCTGAGGCTGTAATCGATTACACAAGGTTAGTAATCGATTACATCCTGCCCAAAAAGCCAAGAACATATTCAAACAGCCATGTAATCGATTACAAGCATTGTGTAATTGATTACATCTAGTCTGACATTGCCCAACAATTATATTAGGTGCACTAAATGCTGGGCATTAAAGCCCCCAATGACTCCTTGATCGAAAATACCTTATATACTTGTGTTGGGGCATCATTAATAACTAACCTTAAACTTGAAACATTTTTCTAACATTTTAATACGTGAATCAATCCTTGAAATCATTCTTGCTCTGTTTTTCTAAAAATCCTTGAGATATCTTTGAAGAGCATTCTAGAGCTTCAATTTGTATCAATTACTCTTGTGAGAGTTTCATTCTATCAACTTTGATTATTCTATAGAAGAGGATGAGATATTCCTCCAAATTATAAAGGGTGAGGCATCCCTTGTTTGAAGAGGCTCAAGCTACAAAGGGTGAGGTATCCCAAGGTGGTGTTGAGTGCTCCAATTTGTAAAGGTTACAAGCACCTAATTCAAGCTTGGAATTTAGTGAAAAATCTCGAGTTATTGCTTGAAGACTAGACATAGGTTACAAGGGGTAGTTGAACTAGGATAAATCCTTGTGTTTAATTCTCTAAACCCTTTTCTTTATATTTTTGCATTGGTTTATTTGCTTGCTTGAATATTTCTTTCTTGAATTGGTTCATTGCTGTACAATATCTTCTTATCTTATCGATTCATTCATTTTCATCAATTAATAGCTTCAACGAAAATTGTTAATGAAGAGTTCTTCAAAAGATTTGTAAAAAAATTTTATAAACTTAATTCACTCCCTCTTGAGTTTTGAGGCCACTTGGTAACAAGTGGTGTCAGAGATAGACTCTTGTGTAAAGAGCTTAGCAGCTTCAAGAGAAATGATGACTTCAAATGGTTTTTCCAATAAAGGTTATTCTATAAACAGACCTCATTTTTCTAATGGAGATGGTTATACCTATTGGAAAGAGAGGATGAATATTTTTATTGAAGCTATTGATATTGATGTGTGGGATACTGTTGAAAATTGTCCTTTTGTCCCCACACATATAGTTAATGGTGTAAGAACCAATACACCAAGAAGTGAATGGACCGATGAAGACAAGAAAAAGGTCCAATACAATTTGAGAGTCAAGAATATCATCACCACTTCTTTGGGGTATGATGAATTCTTTAGGGTGTTAAATTGCAAGATCGCCCAAGAAATGTGAAATACATTGCAAGTAACCCATGATGGCACAAGTGAGATGAAAAGGTCTAGAATAAATACACTCACTCATGAATATGAATTGTTTAGAATGAACCAAGGAGAAAACATTCAAGAAATGTAAAAGAGGTTTACTCAGATAGTTAATCATCTTACTTCATTGAGAAAAATTTTTGCCAATAAATATCTTATTAACAAAGTTTTGATATGTTTAAACGGGAATTGATAGCCCAAAGTGACAGCCATATCAGAGTCTAGGAATCTAGCCACAATGGCTTTGGCCACACTCTTTGAAAAATTGCAAGAACATGAGCTGGAATTGAATAGGCTCTACCAACATGAAGAGCAAGATAAGAAGAAAAAATGGATTGCTCTTAAGGCCACTTCCATAATAATTGATAATGAAGATGAAGATGATGAAGATGGCGTTGGGAATCTTGAGATGAATGAAGAAAATTTTAGTCTCCTTGTAAAGAAGTTTGGAAGATTTCTCAAGAAGAAATAAAGTCAAATAAGACCATATTTTCCTCCTAAGAAGACATATCAAAAGGGAGAAGAAGTTTCATCTACTCCAACTTGCTATGAATATGGAAAGCCTGGGTACATGAAGATGGAGTATCTGATTTATTAAAAGAAGATGGAGAAATTTAAAAAGAGACCTTCCAAGGAAAGAAAAGGAAGGAGAGCATATATTATTTGGGAGGACAACGATATGGATTCCACCGACGATTCAGAGAATGAGGAAGCTTATCTTTGCCTCATAGCAAATGAAGAAGAAGAAGAAGAAGAAGAAAGTGAAACAGATGTAACTTCATCTAATCTTGAATCTTCTCCTTCATATAGTGAATTACAAGATGTATTCCAAGATTTACATGATGAGTCCATGAGGCTCACTAAAATGGTTTTAACTTCCAACAAAACAATCTCCTTATTAGTAAACAAAGTTTCTATTTTAACAAAGGAGATTGAAGAACTCAAAGTTAAGAATGAGACTCTTGGACTTATTGATGCCAACTCATCATACATGATTTGTTCTTCACATGATTATATACATACACCCTCATCTTGTTCATCATGTAAAGCATTTGAAAATAAAATTGAAGATTTAAAAAATACACTTACAAAATTTAGCTTTGGAAAAGACAATTTAAATGTGTTACTAGGAAAATAAAAATGCATTTTTCAAAAATGCTAGTTTGGGGTATAATCCCAATAACCAACAAAAATCTTACAAAAATTTCTTTGTTTCCATAAATGCATCAAGTAGTCCATTTATCAAATGCTGTCATTGTGGGAGGAAAAGACATAGTGCATCCACATGCAATGATAGAAATAACATAAACACCAAGGTTAGAACTAAAAGGGTTTGTGTTCTAGGTCACCTTGCCTAACTCTAACACACAAGGACCTAAGACAATTTGGATATCAAAGGTTAAAATTTGAATGTGTGTTGTAGGTGTGCTTGAAGACCAAAAGCTTAAGTTGGTGCCTTGATAGTGGTTGCTCCAAGCATATGACGGGTGATGGCTCCAAGTTCTCATTTCTTGCACCAAAGAAGCATGAACTTGTCACATATGAGGACAACAATAAAGGAAAGATCCTTGGAGTTGGAAAAGTTAGTAAGAATTCATCTACCTCAATAGATAATGTCTTATATGTAGACGGATTCAAGCATAACTTGTTAAGCATAAGTCAATTATGTGATAAGAAAAATAGAGTTATCTTTGACTCTAATTGTTGCATAATTGAAGGTAAGGATGATAAACAAGTTAAGTTTGTTGGACATAGAATTGATAACATCTATATGATTAATCTTGATGATATTACCTCTCAAAATGCAAAATGTCTTATGAGTAAAGAAAATGATTCATGGTTATGGCATAGGAGAATTGTCAATATTCATATGAATCACCTAAACAAACTTGTTTATAAAGATTTAGTGATTGGTTTTCCAAAACTCAAATTTGAGAAGAACAAACTTTGTAATGCATGTCAAAAGAGTAAACAAATAAATG
This sequence comes from Ormosia semicastrata, assembly GCA_029884595.1. Taxonomy (NCBI): domain Eukaryota; kingdom Viridiplantae; phylum Streptophyta; class Magnoliopsida; order Fabales; family Fabaceae; genus Ormosia; species Ormosia semicastrata. The sequence goes on along the minus strand of JAQQTO010000041.1, from coordinate 28,468,341 downwards.
TTTCTTTCAAAGCTAAAAATGTTGTTTCTTCAACTAGACCTTTACAACTCTTGGATATGAATCTTTTTGGACCATCAAGAACTATGAGCTTTGGAGGTAATTATTATGCTTTTGTGATTGTGGATGATTACTCTAGATATACATGGACTCTATTTCTTACTCATAAGAATGATACCTTTCATGCATTTAGAAAATTTACAAAAGTTATTCAAAGTGAGAAAAATTGTAGCATTGCATCCATTAGAAGTGATCATGGTGGGAAATTTGAAAATCATGAATTTGAAATGTTTTGCAATGAAAATGATATTGAGCATAATTTTTCTACTCTTAGAACTCCACAACAAAATAGAGTAGTTAGCAAGAACTATACTCAATGAAACAAATCTTCCTAAATATTTTTGGCACGGATGCGGTTAGCATCGCTTGCTATGTTATAAATAGGGCTCTAATAAGGCCTACTTAAAAGAAAACCCTCTATGAACTTTATAAAGGAAGAAAACCAAATATTTCTCACCTTTATGTATTTGGTTGCAAATACTTTGTTTTAAACAATGAAAAAGATAACTTAGGCAAGTTTGATGTTAAATCCGATGAGGGAATATTTCTGGGTTACTCACTTAATAGTAAATCCTTTCGAATTTACAATAAAAGAACTATGATTGTTGAAGAATCAATACATGTTACATTTAATGAATCTAACTCCATTGGGTTGGAAAATGATGTTATTGATGATATTGTAGAAATTCTATCTAACACTCACATTAGAAGCAAAGAAGAAGAGCAAAAGAGAGAAAGCCAAAGGGAGGAAGCACCACCACAATAAGAGGAGGAAGGTTCAAATAATCTTCCAAGAGAATGAAGAACTTCAAGATACCATCCTCTTTACAAAATAATATGTAATGTATCAAAATGGGTAATTACTTGAAACTCTATTAGAAATGCATGCAATCATATGACTTTTGTGTCTCAAGTTGAACCTAAAGGCATAGATAAGACTATTAATGATGAACATTAGATCTTGACCATGCAAGATGAACTAAACTAATTTGAAAAAAATCAAGTTTGGGAATTAGTTCCAAGGCCTAATGAACATCCAATTATTGGCACCAAATGGGTCTTTAGGAACAAATTTAATGAAACGGGCTTAATAATAAGAAACAAAATTAGACTTGTAGCTAAGAGTTATAATCAAGAAGAATACATAGATTATGAAGAAATATATACTCCTGTAGCTAGATTAGAAGCCATTAGAATGCTACTTGCATATATATGCATCATGGATTTCAAATTATTTCAAATGGATGTCAAAAGTACCTTTTTAAATGGTTTTATACAAGAAGAAGTGTATATGGAACAACCTCCTGCTTTTGAAAACTTTGAACTGCCCAACTATGTTTTTAAATTGAAAAAGACCTTGTATGACTTAAAACAAGCTCCTAGAGCTTGGTATGAAAGGTTGAACAAGTTCCTTTTGAAAAATAGCTTTTCTAGAGGAAAAGTTATCACTACTCTTTTTATCAAGCATAAAAAGTATGACATTCTTCTTGTTCAAATATATGCTGATGATATTATATTTGGTGCTGCTAATGACTCTATTTGTAAAGAATTTACTAATATTATGCAAAGTGAGTTTGAAATGTCCATGATGGGTGAGCTCAACTTCTTCCTTGGTCTCCAAATCCAGCAAAATGAGGATGAGACTTTCATAAGTCAATCAAAATATTGCAAGGAGTTGCTCAAGAAGTTTGAAATGGAGGGTGTCAAGCAAATGGCTACACCAATGGGCACTTCTTCTTACTTGGACAAGGATGAATATGGTAAATTTGTAAAAATTACAAAATATAAAGGTATGATAGGCTCATTCCTCTATCTTACAACAAGTAGGCCAAATATTATGTTTAGTGTGTGTATGTGTGCTAGATTTCAAGCAAATCCTAAACAATCACACTAAAGTACTGTTAAAAGAATCATGAAATATCTAATAGGCACTTCAAAAATTGGATTATAGTACTCTAAAAGTGCTTCTTATAGCTTAATTGAGTATTCCGATTCTGATTTTGCTGGATACAAAATGGATAGGAAAAGCACTAGTGGGACATGCCACTTGCTTGGAAGCCCACTAGTTTCTTGACATAGCAAGAAACGAAATAGTGTGACATTATCTACAACTAAAGCTGAATATGTTGCAGTTAGAAGTTGTTGTGCTCAAATCTTTTGGATGAAGCAACAACTTCTAGACTATGGTCTTAAGCTTGATCACATCCCTATAAGGTGTGATAATACTAGTGTAATTAATTTGTTCAAAAATTCCATTTGGTATTCAAGAACAAAACATATTGAAATAAGACATCATTTTATCGAGGATCATAAAAGGTGATTGCACTCTTGAATTTGTGGAAACCACTAAGCAACTAGCTGACATTTTCACTAAGCCCTTGGCAAAAGAAGCATTCTTCTATATAAGAAATGAACTTGGCATTTGGATCAATTATGCATAAGTTGAAATTTTGCACAAATTCACTCTGCTGCATCGTATGTCACTTCTGTTGTATAATGTATATGGTTGCTGTATAATTTGTAATTTTACTACATAACATGTGTTTTTACTACATAATGATGATGTTTTGGTGGTTAATTTTCTATTTCTTAATCATTCTTGAATCCAATACTAACTTAAGCATTGGAGGTTTCCCCAAAATTATTTTGCAGGTACTCCATCATGACAAAGTCCACCAAGAAGCTCATTCTATCAAAATGATTTACTTCTTAGTAAAAGTAGTGATTTTGCATAAATATGTGTTTTAGATCAAGAACTAATTAGTTTTTATGCTTGCATGATGTTTGAAATTGTTTTAAGACATTTTGAAACTAATTTGAAAGCTTTGAGATTAGGCTTTTACTGTTTAAAATGCAAAAACTGAGTTTTAGTAAACTGGTAATCGATTACAAGCCTTTGTAATCGATTACAAAGGCTCTGTCAAGTAAGTAATTGATTACACTAACCCTGTAATCGATTACTAACTCTGTAATCGATTACAAGGTTTCCAGAGGGCTGGTAATCGATTACACACCCATTATAATCGATTACATAGTGATTTAAAAGGGATTTCAGCGTGTGAACATCCATTTTCATTTGAACCATCTCATATCTCTCTCTTCCTCCACGACCTTCTTCCTCTCCTCACCCCAAGCTTTCAATTTCTTTCTCATTTCTTGGCTAAATCATCTCATTTCACCACTATACTACTCAAATTTCCCTCTTCATCATAACCCCTAATCAATTCCACCCAAAATCTCCTCAATCTTCCTTCCCCATCTCCCTTCACGCTCTCTCTCTCCCTCTAAAGCCCTAACCTACGTTTTCCACCCTTCCTCATCAACTTTCCAAATCCCCCCACCACCAAACACCACGTGAATCCCATCCTTCACCTTCCTCACATCTTTATCCTCTTATCTTCCATCAATGGCTGAATTTTCTCAGCGTACAAAACATCCAAGAATAGGGGCCAACTTTGGAGAGTCTTCCAGTGCTCCTCCATGCAACATCTCAGGATTGGACCTCACACGTCACTTCTCCACCACCAAGAAGGCAGAATTATTCCAGAAAAACTTTTAATTGAGGAAACTCATTTCTCCCAGGTATCTCACTCAGTCCTTTTGCTTAAGTGAACCCTTGGAGTGCTTTATATTGATTGAATGGTTAGGTTTGCTAGGTTTTTTTAGCATTCAAAAGGATATTTACCCGAACCTAGTTAGGGTATTTTATGCAAACCTAAAAAATGAGGATGATTGCTTGATATCTGAAGTAAAGAAGAAGCAAGTTAGGGTCACTAAGGAAGCATGGTGTAGGTTGACTAAGCTTAATTATCATGGCATAAATTTATATGGAAATGAGAATGCTTGGGGAGATGATTTCGAGTATAAGGCTGCAATGTCCTCCCTGACAAGGTCTGGCTATAAAATTCCTAGGGATAGGAAGAGGGTGATGGCCACTGGATTGACCATGGAAAATAGAGTACTTCATTATCTTGGGGCCAGAGGGTTGATTCCTAGGGGAGGAAATTACTCTCAAGTTCTAAGAGATGATGTGGTGGCATTGTGGGCCATGACCACAGGTAGGCCAATCAACTGGGCCTATTATATAATTCAATACATGTTGGATGTTAGGAAGAAGAATAACTCTATCCTTCCATATGTTATGCTTGTGACCGCCATATTGGAACATTGCTATATTTCCTTGACTGAAGAGTCAAAGGACATGGGTTGCAAAGAACCACAGTATATAGGCATGCACAAATTGCAAACTATTAAGCTGAACAAGGTAGATGGTAGATGGTACTATCTTACCCACAGGAGCTATGGTCATATTCTCCATGACCTTGAAGATGATGATGAAGATAGAGGACAATAGCCTCCTCCCATAGCCACCATGGAGCTTTTGCTACAGGAAATTTGTAACTTAAAAATAGGGATAGATCATATTGAGCAGAAGGTGGATCATCTAGAGTTGAGGATGGATTACTCCGATCAGGAGTTAGCCTCTATCCGATCTTTTTTAGAAGGGCCGGGATATGTACCAGGGTGAGCTGCTGGTGCTCCTACCACTTCTACTGCACCTCATGCTCCTCTCTCCTTTGCTGGTGCTTCTAATGCTCATCTTGATGATGATGAGGATATCTTAGGTTCTGAGGATGACCTTGCCACAGATGACGATGATATGGATGATGTGGCAGCTTATGTGGATAGTGACAGCGAGGCGACTCTGTGACCATATTGTCCAGTCATGATCTTTTATATACATATTTTTGTATATGACTTTGGATCTTTCTTTATATTAATTATTATCAAACTTGATATATTTCTTTTCATATGCACCTATTGTCACTATGATTGTTACCTCATACTGATCTGCCTATACGTACTCTGATTGCAAATTGCCTGGGCTGAAATGTTTATTTCTTGTTGTTTTTAATTTTGAGGCAATCATAAAATCATGCTAAAATGTTGCCAAAATTATGGTTGAATGCTTATGTCATTTTTTATAATGAGGAAGAGATTAATGAAATATGTTGCATGTGTATGGGGGAGCTTTGCGCTTTCAAATAATTCTTATCTCATGCATACATTACGGGGGAGAGTTGTGCTTAAATCTCTTATAATCAAATAAATGTAAATATTTATCTTCCTTTTCAATGTTTATTTTGTCATCATCAAAAAGGGAGAGAATGTGAATGCTTATGTCTTGAAGCATATCAAATGAATTTTTTATGATAACAAAAATAAAGATCAAGATCAAGATCAAAAGAGAAGACCAAGATCAAAAGAAGGAAACCAAGAGGTATATAGATATAGATCTTAGAATATTAATGTAAAATGCTCTCAAGGTATCTCAATTATCTTCAAATGGTCTTTCAAGATCCTTTTAAATCAACTTATAATTCAAAGTTCATCTTTTTAAGGTTATGTCGATTTTAATCTTGGATTTCGTAATTCAAATGTAAATCTTGTCAAAATCCAAGCTTCTATAAGTAAGAATTGACCAATACACTTAATTGGGCTTAAAAAATGTGTTCAAAGGACAAGGTAATCGATTGCACATGTGTTGTAATCGATTACAAGCTAAACAGAGGCCTTGTAATTAATTATATTGAGTATGTAATTGATTACAAGCATCGCAGAAGCCTTGTAATCGATTACTAGCCTTGTGTAATCGATTACAAGTCTGGAAGAGGCCATGTAATCAATTACACAAGGCTAGTAATCGATTATATCCTGCCTAGAAAGCCAAGAACACTTTTAAACAACCATGTAATTGATTACAAACATTGTGTAATCGATTACATCTAGTCTAACATTGCCTAACAACTATATTAGGTGCATTAAATGCTGGGAATTACAGCCCCTAATGGCTCCTTTGATCAAAAATACCTTATATACTTATGTTGGGGCATCATTAATGACTAACTTTAAACTTGAAACATCTTTCTAACACTTTAATATGTGAATCAATCCTTGAAATCATTCTTGCTCTATTTTTCTAAAAATCCTTGAGATATCTTTGAAGAGCATTCTAGAGCTTCAATTTGTATCAATTATTCTTGTGAGAGTTTCATTCTATCAACTGTGATTATTCTATAGAAGAGGGTGAGATATCCCTCCAAATTGTAAAGGGTAAGGCATCCATTGTTTGAAGAGGCTCAAGCTACAAAGGGTGAGGTATCCTAAAGTGGTGTTGAGTGCTCCAATTTGTAAAGGTTACAAGCACCTGATTCAAGCTTGGAATTTAGTGAAAAATCTTGAGTGATTACTTGAGGATTAGACGTAGGTCACAAGGGGTGGATGAACTAGGATAAACCATTGTGTTTGATTCTCTAAACCATTCTCTTTATATTTCTGCATTAGTTTATTTGCTTGCTTGAATATTTCTCTCTTGAATTGGTTTATTGTTGTGCAATATCTTCTTATCTTATCGATTCATTCATTTTCATTAATTAATAGCTTCAACAAAAATTGACAATCAAGAGTTCTTTGAAAGATTTGCAAAAAGTTTTTATAAACTCAATTCACCTCTCTCTTGAGTTTTGAGGCCACTTGGTAACAAAGTGAAATGTGATACCCCTCACCTTTAGGCTCATCCATCTATATATATCCGAGGTAGAATCCATATTTTGTAACATTCTAATACCAATACCTCAGTATATACATCGTACAAGAGATACTTAGTATTACAATGTCACTACATATATACTAATCATATACTTATATCCATAATATTCATTGGAAATACTATAGAGAGTCATATGAAATGCGAAAATACAATAATTATATCTTAATGCATCAAAATACATATACATCACTAGCCATAACAAAGGCTTGAAGTGTTATATAACTCGGTATATTTTAAAAGTAATACTAATAAGTACAACAACTGAAATATAATACATAATCTAATCTAATCTTTCGTTTCTTTCTTCTTCTTACGCTTGGAAGAAGTTTCACCTGGAATTACATGATACACAACGGGGTGAGAAACCACATTCTCCGTATAAGTAATCAAAACCAACCATACATAACATATATAAACATAATCTCAATAACTGCTAATGAAATATGTTTAAAAACATTTAGATAAACCAAGTAACTTACATCTCATACATACATCTAGTTTAACATAGAACAAAAAAATGTAAAACTTAGGAATACTGATTTAATATGTTATTTTTGTGGTAAATAGAAGTATCTCTTTGCATTACACATATCTTGACACGTTGAGAAGTTCGGTCTAAATCCTGATTTCGAATAACCTTATGGACCCCTACTTATCTACTTTGGCCTTAGCACTATCGAAAGATCAGGGTTATGTCCTTCCTCAATTGAATCTATCAGACACCCTTCAATTTCCCTTGGCCTTAATGAATAATATCAAATGATACTCACAAAATTCAACATTACCAATTTTCCCTCATACATACTAGGTATAATTCTCTTTTTGAAAACTATCCCTATTTGTACCTTAATACACCTTAGGAAACATATACTAATGATTCCATCACTTCAAAACATCACAAATGATATTTTTAAGGTTCTTGGTACTCACGTCGCGACACTAACTTAGGCACTTTGCGACGCCCAAGCCACATATTTTTGTATTGATGTAGCATCTCTTTCACGCCGCGGCACGGCGTTCTTTATGTCGCGGCGCGTGCTACGAAAACAGGCCTCACGCTGCGGCATAACCTCCCTCACCCCATGGCATTCAAGTTGTTCATCATCACACTATGGCACAGCGTCTCTCATGTCGCGATGCTCATATCATAATCCAGGTTCTGCATAATTCTACAGAACATGGTACTATTCCATTGGTCATTTTATTGGATTTTGGCCATTCCAACTCAGTTTTTAAGTAATTCTAGGTTCCTAATCAATTCTTAAATACATAAGAATCATCAATCACTAACCAAAACCTCTAAATTTGGATTAATGCACCAAAACCAACCTAGGGTGACCTAACCCCTAAATTAGGATTCAAAGGCCTAAATGACAAATTCTAAGCTTCTATCTCAGAATTATGCTTTGAACAAGTCACAAATGACTAAAGAAATTTAATCATGCAATCAAAACACATCAAACACCTCTAGAACTCAATTTGACCTATTAAGCAACCTAATTGCATAAATAGAGAAAAAAGTAACAAGAAGTAGATTTAATCACAAAAACCCTACCTTTAACAACTGAGTAGATATTCAAGCTTGGCTGGTTCTCAAGCTTTGGCTTTCCCTTTGGATTTCTTCTTTCTCTCTTCCTCCTCCCTGGTCTTTGTTTCCTCTTCCTTTCTCCCTTCTCTCATGTTTTTTGTTTCTATTTTTTAAGCAAAAACAGTCGTGAATGAAGCTTATAAAAGAGGAACTAAAGACTCATATGATTTTTAGGCCAAAACTGATAAAATCCTAATTTGTTAAAAACACTTAGATTTAGCTAAATTCAAATTTCTAACTTCCAACAAATTTAAAATAAATACTAGGATTCATATAAAAAGTCGTTTCATCATTATCTGATATTTTCACATCTACTACTGGTTAAACTGGCTATAATTAGACAATCAATATGCCTAAAAATGTCAAACTAGTTTAGTTTACTTTTAAACTTTAACTGCAACTGGTTCTATATAATTGTGACCTAGAAATAAATTATCCATATTTATTTCTCTCTCCTAAGTAATTTATGTCATTATATGAGCCATTTTAAGCTACTTTTTACATTTCGGGTTGCAACTAAGTACCTAAATTAACTCAGATTATCACAAAATTATATATACATGCTAAGCAAATCATATGCTACCTTTTGAATACATAAACAAGTCTAACATGCCATTTAGGGTATTACACATTTGGTACGAGTGCCGTGATTGTGATTGGAGCTGGTGTCTTTCTCTTTCTGCCCATTTCTCGGACCACAGATGGACAACTTATAGAGGCTGAACTTTCGTCAGAACTAGAAAGAGAAAAGTTCTTTTGTTTCGGTTCTTTCATGATCTCAGAAGGTGGACGCGAAGGTCTAAGCTTAGCTACTTTCCTCTCTGCCTCCTCCCTCCTGATAATATATCACAAATCCCTGAACTTAAAAGTGGCCTCTGCACCCTTGTGGTGTCCCTACGAGAGACCCTCCGTCGCACACAGAGACAGTACTACAGACAATGCCTTCGTGGAGTTACTACCCTCATCACTATGGTTCTCTGGATCCCTCACCATGACCCCAAACAAAAAGGAAAAGAGGGACTGGAATGAAAAAAATAAGGATTGGGAAGTGGGAACAGTACCTCTATGGATTGAAAAAAAGAAAAACCGAAGAATAACACCAGGAAGTTGAAAACAGGAGCACCACCATGAACCACCATATAAAACTCGCCAGAAAACCTTCTAGGCAATGATAGAGAAGCAAAAAAGAGGGAGGTTTTCTCCCACTTTCCTATTTATAGACTCATGAAATCCTCAACTACCACTATCTTGGCAAGGACACGCTGGTCCTTTCCCAAAGTTTGAAATGATGCAATGCAAAACCCTAATGGTGACTTCCACTCACATTCCACCATGTGTCCCCCAAAAGCCGCACACAACAAGTGAAGCGGCTTCAATCGCAAACGAAGCGTTGCGAACAAACCAATAGTCAATCACCCCTTAGACATTATCATGGACTGCGGTCTCATGTGATCCTAGATGAAGGACACCAGGATACCTTCTCGAAACCCTGTCTATTCAAGATAAGGTTAATCCGGATCTCGGCTAAGGGAATGAAATCCCTTTGAGACATTCTCGGATCCCGATACACCTAAGATGTCATTTATCCAAACTTTTACAAATAACACAATGGACGCAGGGGGCAAGTATCTTAGAAGATTCACGGACACCAGATTCACAAAAAAAAATGTGAAACTAGCGCTCTCATTGGCTTGTGACCGAGATAACTTGACACTCCACCTACACTGAAACGCCAAGCTGGGGGCAATTGTTTTGGATTGGGATCTGGACCCGCTCCCTTAGGAGCATCTCAGCCAACGTGAGCTCCCTGGCACCGCTGACCGTGGAGCACGACCTGAGTCAGTGGCATGTCACACATAACAGTTACATAATTAAAAGGTAATCACTCCCAGCAAATCCCATAGAAATAGGAGCTGATACGAATCTCATAATTAGCTATGACCATTAATGGGAATTCAAATTGAGATTTCCCTCCTATCCTACTTAACTCTTAAGCAGCATTCCCCTATAAATACTGGGCTTGATCACTTAGGTAACTGTCAGAACCCTAACACTACCTCCTAGTATATTGCTTGAGTTGAGCATTTAAGTGCCTTTTGTAGGTACACCCTCCCTTCTGCTCCGTCATTTTGGCCTCCACACTACGAAAGAAAACACCATCATCCTTTCACTAAAAAATCATTTAAGTAAACCTTTATCACCCGTTCAAAATAAGTTTTATTAAGTGGATTATACCAAGGAGAAGCGTCGGGGAAACTTTAAATATTTGGTAAATAGAAGAAACCTAAGCTTAACCTCGCGAGCCCTAGAGTTCATATGATCTCGCGCCATCAAACATGAGCTTTATAACTACTTTGATCAAATTTTAAATAAATAAATACTCATTTTTGACACATTTACGATGATGTATGTATATTATAAGTTTTTGTACTAGAGAGTTAAAGTTGTAGCGGAAAATTTGTAATTTAAACTTATTGTTATTATGTGTGTTATATATAATTAAGTTGATATTAATAATATTACCTTATCCAATAGCAACTGGTTGTATTAGAAGTAGACTTTAGACAAATTTTATTTATAATATTAAGAGTTTAAATTTTGGAGTTACTATTTTAAATATGGTTAACTTTACCTAACCATGACCCCTAGCTCAAAAATGCGTGAGCAATTTCTGTTTTAAAAAAAAATCACCTTTATTTATAATATTATATGTGATATTGTATGTTATTTCTTTCCTCTTTTTTGAATTTAACAATAATTAAAAAAAAGCATGAGTAATTATTGAATAAGAAATTATTAGTTGCTTCATGAGCAATTTTTTTTTCTTACACTATATTATTGAATATGTATCACCTTAATTAACTATATAGGTCATCAATCAATGTCTTTCTTATTCCCATAGCACTAAGAATTTCTCAAATCTTCTTCGCAACCTTGGTGAATAGGGGTACCACATGCTTGATTTTGCAGATAACTTCATCTAATATTCGCAACACATTTTTGAAGCAGGCAAGAAATACGTTTGTTCAATCAACTATACCCAGGGACGGATTTAGGGTTCCAGCAACAGCCTTGGACCCCACGAAGCTCTATGACTTATATATATGTATATATCTATATATAGCCTTTTTAAATAGTTATAAATACTAATTTTTTTTTATCATTCATGCACTAATATATATCATTAAATTATTAAAATTTGATTTTACCCTTATGTATTTTAAATTAGTTGTATGTATAATTGATTAATTTTAAGAATTAAGTACAATTATCATACTTGATAGTTGAATATTTAAATAGAATTAGCTAACTTGTTTAATATATTTAATTTTTTGATTACTTTTAAAAGTCACCCTACTTTATTTATTTGATAACATTATCACATTTCTTTAATTATTCATATTTTTCTCGTATATTTTTTTGTGCATGACGTTATAGTGGAAGAGAATTTAAAAGTATTTAATATGGAAAAGCTTAAAACTTTTGAATGATTTTATTTGTTTATTTATATTAAAGAATATATTGTTAAGAATTTGACCCTATATATTAAAATCTTTAATAAATTTTATGATATGAAAAGTATCATACTTGCTTTCTGATTTGGCCTTGTAACTGCCACATTGAGTGTACTTCTCATTTATTATCATATTAAGTCTTCATCTAATTAACACATGGCCCATGCTTTTGACAAACAAGATTTTGCCATTAATATGACTGAAAATGACCTATATTTATCCATCTTTGAAGCTATTTGTAGATAGAACGTCTGCAGGAAGGTATCGAATCCTGTATTGGTTCGTAAAGTATATTCTCTTCGTAAATATTTACTGGAGTAAAGTATTATTTTAAGAACTAAAGTTTTTATGAAAAACTAATTTAGAAACTGTACTTTTGTTATTTCAATTTAAAAATCTCAACTATAAATTGAAAAATATTTCTATTAATAAAAAATGTTAAAAAGACAAGAAAAGTCTAACGTGATATAAGAAAATAATTTATAAGATGAACAAAACATATGACATATATTATTTTTAAAAAATTGATTGAATAAATATTATGAAAATGTTTTTCTATTAAAGTTGAGAATTATAATTGATTAATTTTAAAGTAGAGGTCATAATTGGTTAAATTCTTTTATACATCACTTCACTTTTCTCTGTTCATTGAGTGAAGAGCGTAGATACTAGTGTGAAAATATTGTGCAGTATGTTGGGTGTCTTTGGAATTCGATATTGATTGTGATGTGAGACTACTATTGTATACTTCGTAATATTTCGTTACTCAAATTTGATTGTTGCCATTGTTTGTGGACATATACTACTTGAGAAAATAAATAAATAAGTGAAGGTCATTTGCAACAAATTTTGAAACGGAACTCGGACAAAGTAGCGATGAATTTCATATGATTATATGATGGAATTTAATTTTTCAACAAACTTATGATGGAATACTATTCGTCAAAAAATGGTTTGCTACAAATCTTATATTCGTCGCATATCCATAAAAAATCTAAGTTTTGACAAATTGGAGATGAATATAATAAGCTTTTGACGGATGCTAATTAAGTTCATCAAAATTTAAATAATTGTATATATTTTTGTGACAAATTTGCGATGATGTATGTATATAATAAGTTTTTGTTCCAGTGACTTAAAGTTGCAGCAGATAATTTGTAATTTTACCTTATTTTTATTATATGTGTTATATATATGGTAATGTTAAGTGGTTAACTTTTATTTAGATAAAAAAAAAAAAGCTTAATTAAAGTATAAGGTTAACATCACAAGCCGTCACGTCCGTTTCACCAAACCTAGATGCTCATTTGATCTTCCAATAATGGGTTTGGTGAAAGCGTGATAAACTACAAAACCCAGATGTCCAACTTGCTTCCAAATGGGTCATGTAAATCTATTAGCATCAAAGCGTAGCAACCCACGTTGACAGTTGTCATACTTGTGGACACTTTCATGGTTTCACTGCAGGTTGGAGGTGCCGAGGTGGATCACTAGAATTTGGGTTGCCAGACTCATGGACACTTCCATGGGAGCAAGATGCTACCCAAAGCAATTGCAGACTTACCACAAAATTTCTTGGTTATTTGTAATTATTTTTATTCAATTTATGAAAATTTCTTTTGCTGATTATTTTTGGGTATTTCAGGATTTGTTTGCTGAATTTTATTTCATTTTATTTAAAAACAAAAAAGAAATTATGTGGAAGTCCTTTTCCATTGTCCCACTCGCTGAGTCAACTCACCGCCGTCTCATCTCATCTATTTCCAAATTCTGAAAATTGGGTTTATTCCAAACACCAACATTTCCATCAAACAAATTCATGGAAAGAGGGGAGGTCAACATCAGCACCATGGCTATCAGATGCAAAAGCAAAAATTAACGGGGAATAAAAAGACAAGTCTGGATTTCTTTAATAAAAATAAGCAAACATTTTTATTCCGGGTGATTGCAGTTGAAGACGTAGACGGTGCACAGCAAAACCCTTGATGAAGGAAAGGATGAAAATGTAAAAAGTAAAAAAGTAAAAAAGTTAATAAATAAAAAAAGCTCAAGGACTTCTTATAAATATGTTGAAAACTAATAATAATAGGTCAAAAAGTAAGAGTATTCATGCACCAAATCTTATTCATGTATTGAAGAAACTGGCCGTTTTGTTTTACTAACTACCTAAATGATTGTACTTCTCATTTATTATCATATGGGGTCTTCATCTAACACATGGGCCATGCTTTTTGACAAACAAAATTTTTCCATCGATGGAAAATGAGTGAATGACCTATATTTATATTTATCCATCTTTGAAGCTATTTGTAGATAGAACATTGGCAAGAAGAATGGGAGATAACGAATCCTGTATTGGTTAGTAACATATATTATCTTTGTAAATATTTATTGGAGTAAAGGTTTATTTTACGACTTAAATTTTTAATGACAAACTAATTTAAAGACTATTTTTATTATTATAAATTAAACACCTCATCTATATATTGAAAAATATTTCTATTAACAAAATTATTGAAAAGACAAAAATTTATCTAACATGACATAAAAAATAATTTATAACAAACAAAACATATGACATGATTTAAATATTTTTGATTGAATAAATATTATCAAAATATTTTTCTATTAAAGTTGGGTCTTTAATTTGATAAATTTTAAAGTTGAGGCTTTAATTGATTATCACAATAAAGTTAAAGTCTTTTTAGTACACCACTTTTCTCCATTAATTGAGTGAAGAGTGTAGATACTAGTGTGAAAATATTGTGCAGTATTTGAGTGTCTTTGAAATTTGATTTTGATTGTGATTTGAGATTAATTTTGTATACTCCAAAATATTTCTTTAGTGAAACTTGGTTGTTGCACTTGTTCGGGGACATACACTACTAAAGAAAAATTAAATGTCATTTGCTCAAATTTTAAAATGGAATTCCGATAAATTAGCGATAAATTTCATATGACTACATGATGGAATTTAATTTTTCAACAAACTTGTGATGGAATACTGTTCTTTTGACACAAATATTCGTCGCATATTCATAAAAAAAAATCGACAAATTGGGGATGAATATGATAAGCTTTGGGCAGATGCTACGTTTGATCAAATTTTAAATAATTTAATTTTTTTGTGACATATTTGTTGCGAAATAATATTATTTTATCGTGTAAGTTTCTGCAATGAATTTTTGATAGAATTAGATAAATATTTTCGGTATTGACAGATTAGCAATAAACGTAAATAAAATAATCTGTTTTTGGCGTCCAAATCTTGACTTAATTAAATAAACATTTTTTCTTTTTGTTAATATCTTTACACCTTTCGACATATCTCTGACAAAACTATTTTTTTTTTTAAAGTTTGTTTTCATTCTTAAAATCCTCACAAGTTACAATATTGTATGTCATCACTTATATAAAGTGTAATCCAAATCAATAGACTTAATGGTATATATGAACCTAAAATAATAAAATATAAACAACATACATGTTTAATTTTCTTTAGACAAAAATTATCATCCTCATATTCAACGACAGCAAATTAAAATGAAGTTTATAACATTTTTCAAATTCATATAGGGTATTAAGGGTCTCTAATACTAATAGCGTTGTTCTACATTAATGCGTTCTAGTTCTTAAGCTTTTTCGGGGAAGCTTCCAACTGAATGTAAAGTTCCGTTATTTTCTTACAAAATAATTTTAGATAGGACTCATAAAGGGTGAGTCGAAGTGATAAGCAACTTTAAACTTTTGAAATGAGGATGCGAGTTCAAATTTTAAAGAAGCAAAGTTAGAATTTTTGGTTTGAAACCAAAATATAATAACCTCAAATACCTTGATCAATTTGATACCAAATTATGACATGTACAAATAATATAAATTGAATTATAAGGTTACTTGAAAAATATGATAATGAGGTGGTCATGATTGAATTTTTGAATACGATCTCAAACTGTATGAAGAAGAGATTCTATCCTACTCATTACTTCAGTATTGGTGGGATGGGATGACTGTAAGCATTAGGATGACTAAGAATATGAGTCTTTCCCTTGTTTATATATTCACATAAGAATGGACTAAACCTACCTATTATCATGGTAAGTTCACACACAAGACCCAATAGCAAACTTACTTATGAGCAGTGCTTAATAACAATATTAATCACTATTTGAGCTACAACAATATATTCTAATTATTTTGACATCTAATTAATCTGAATTTTATAAAATATAATGTGACTTATGTTAATCCATAAAAAAAATTCTAATATTCTTTCACTTGGACAACATGAGTCATATTATCTTAATTTTTTTTAAAAAATCTCTAAATTAATTAAACAATATGTGGCCACAATAATGTGTCAAAATCGAGCTAGCACTTTCAACCACTGGTAAAAAATGGGTCTACAAGCACCTTAGCAATGTAAAAAATAATGCTCGAAAGAACACTGATTTCATACATGCATGATACTCATATATCGGTGACCCAATAAATGTGGTATATGGATAATGGGAAAGCACAACAAAATTGTATGCCAATATGTGATTAAAGTACAATTCCTAACAAAATGACCTAAGCATCCGCTAAAGATGCTTTCTGAGATCTAACATTATTATCTTAGCACAACAACCAAATGAGGCTACGTCCAAAATGTCTCCATAATAAGCCATAACATAAATAATACTACACAAAATAAAGATAATTGTTCGCCCCACATGTGATTATGTATTAATTTAGGCGATATTACTGTAAGTGCACGGATCGAACAAGTAATAAAGAGTGAGTAGAATATCGTTCCTACGAGAAATTAGTTTACCAAGTACCACTTTTTAAATATTAATACTATCTAAGCAACTAATAATTAAGAGTGATTCAAAGTAATTAAAGACACAAAATTATAAAAAATAAAAACACACAAGAACATACGAAATTAAGAGGGAAACGAGAGAACAAAGCACATGAATGCAAAACACATTAAGGATATAAACACACAAAATTAAAACACTAGTGTTCTGACTTCACTTAATTCAACAATCTATTATAAACAATAAAGTAACTTTGAGACTTTCATTTTAATTAATTTCTAGTCATTCAATTAATGGAGAGAATCCCTTAATTAATTAAAACACAATTCCCTAGCTAGTTAATTCTCTTTAATTATCAAAGCATAATCAATTTCTTGATCTAAACCCCAACTCTTAAAGACATGACATTCACTCTATGAAATCTCATGAAAAATGCTACAATTCTCCCACACAACCTATAACCTCTCTTCCTAAATGATTATAAATCATGACACTTATTATTAGCCTATGTCATATGCAAACCTTCCGATTCTATACACATCTCACTAGATTAATTTATGAGTGGGTAATTCATAAAAGCATTAATAACCATAATAAGTACTCAAATTGAATAGAAAAGAAATTAATTAAAAATTCAATCTTAATACATATCAATTGAATCAAGTTACATATTCATCCTAGAAACACACAAATTTAGTTATTCAAGATAAAATAGAAGAAGAGATAGGAAGAGGAAAGAGAATTCATCATGATAGAACCATAGAGAATAAACCAAAGCGCCTTCAATGGTGATTTGATCTCCAATTCCATGAGAGCTCTATGACGAATCCTCCTCCTGTCCTTGGGCTCGTCCCTTTGCTGCCTTTGAGCCTCCAAAACTCTATATTTTTCACGATTTTATGAATCATAAAAGAGCTTCTTTGTTAAACTCGCTTATCCCCTTTTATAGAAAAGTTGACAGCTTTACGTATCTCACTTGTACGATTTTTCTCACCTTCCAAATGGCCAAAATTTCCCTTAATCTTAACAGGGAAGTTGTAGGATTTTCTATTAGCTTTTCTATGTCGCAAACAGTGTATCAATCTAATCTCTGTAACCAAAGATATGACTCTATTATTGAGGAATGATCAAGATGTTGCGAAAATCTGAATTTTGCTCCAAATCAAATTTTTTTAAGAATCCTTATCCAATCTCCACTCTAAGATTTTGCATCCAATTAGAGCTCTAATTAGTATCTAAGAATACGATAAATTTTTTTCAAATATTTATCTTTAGGAATTCCTTATTTTTGCACAAAATCTGATGATTTATCCTGAAAATTGAAATATGACTAAGTGAAGAAGAGATAACAATTTTAAAATAAATTAAAAATAAATAAAAATAAACAAAAATAAATAAAAATAAATTAAAAATCCTAATAAATAAACCCAAAAAATGAGTATATTTTACACTCATCAATAATAACATTAATATTGTATGGTAATGACAACAATAGTAACACAATCAATTAAGGTCTCGAGACATAACAAATATATGGTCACTACAAAATCACAAAACAAACTCCCACTAATCCAAAATATAAAAAATTCCTCATTTTGCAACTTGCCAATGAACTATACTAAGTTTGCTCAAGTATCTCTTAAGTACACTAACAACAAAAGCAATATTAAGACGTGTATAAACTTGAACACGTACATGACGCTTCCAACAATGGAAACATATAGGACCTTGTCTATTTCAGTAACTTATTTATCATTTTGAGGATACTGGATATTAAACAGTCTCTCACCCTTTTAAAAAGGTAAAGTACAGGGATAGCAAAATCTCTTATTGAATCTATTCAGAATTGTTTCAATCTTTACCACAAGATCTATCACGTGAATCTCAATGCCTAAACTGAAAGAGGCAACGCAAGAACATTTTTATCAAAATGTGTTGTCAACATCTACTCCATCTAATATACAAAATCAATATTATCACTAGCCTACAATATATCTTTAATATAAAAGACAATAATTATGAATTCGCTCCCACTATTCGTAAATTATCAAGACTAGCTATAGCCTTAAAAAAAAATTTGGACCAGAATCCTAATATAAAGAAACCTTTTAATTACTGAAGTGAAAAATGGCTACAACTAACCATAATAGAAACTAAAACCAAATTCCTTCTTATAGAAGGTACACACACAATGTCTTTTAAAAATTAATAATGCTCAGTACATAACCTCAAAGAAATAACTCTTATATGTTCTACTTTAGCACTAACTTATTTCCTAATGTAATTATCAACTCTCATTCACTCGGTCTTGTCTTGCTTTTGAACTCATTTCTTCTTCTTAAGCTAACTCTTAAACTTTAAACAACTGGCTCATTAATACTCTACTCATTTTCTAAGCATGGCAAGAAGTTCTCAAAATATCAAAATTAGTCAGAAGTGATTCAAACACTTGTCATGTCAGAAGATCCTCTCCTCGCTCTACTTTCATGGACTTCAAACAGACTTTATTTCAATGTGCCCATCTTTCAGCAGCGGATGACGTATCAGTGGGCCTCAAAGGCTCTTCCTCATGTGAGAGCAACGCCAACATTAGAGATAGGCAGAATCAATTTCATAGACTCTACCCAGTTCTCATAATTGGTCTCATTCAGTTTTATCACAGCATTCATTTACATAGGTTAAACTAAAAATTGATATATTGAAGGGAGATTTTTCTTCAAGCACATTATTATTATAAAATTGAGCAAATAACCACAATAGAACTCTCCTATGTAGTTGTAATCCTGTCTAAGCGTCCCAAATTACAACACATGGGCAAACTCTCACGGACATTAAAATCATGTTTCTAAAGCTAGTACCTAGAGGATACTTAAAACCCTAAGGACACAACATTTAATGCCTTTAACTGATCGCTAGAAATTATATTAAAATAATGTCCCTAAAGCTAGTACCGAAAGGATACTGAAAACCTTAAGGACATAATTTTTAATACCTTCAACAAGTCACTTGAAATTATATTAATAAAGACAAGTCGATAAGGTAAATGCATCAATAACATAATCCCAAATGCTACACTATAACAACAACATTATCAACAAAACAACATATTGTCATAATTGATTCCGTAAAGGCGAGCTCACAATTATGTAAAGTACCTCATAACGATTCTACAATATTCTAAATAGTAACTCTCAAAAGTCAAATTGTATAAGGAACAATAAATGCATCAATTTCCAATGTATTATATAATATTTTATGCATAAAATAGTCCAAAAAATTATTTCAGCAACTATACCAAGCCACATCTGAGAGTACAAAATATATAATATACCGAAAAGTATGAAAATCATGAATAAAAAATTTCATAGGAAAAATCAAAGAGTACCATGTCTTTTTAACTAATTTAAATCTGGAAAAATATTATATAAACAATTTTAAGCCCTAAAAAATAAAATAAAATTCACCAAAATTATTTTCTTGGCACATGGATCACACTACAAAAAATAGAATTGAAAAAGGAAACTCCAAGAGTGTACACGCTCCATCACATACTCAAGGTGAGAGTGGGAAAGACCATGGAGCATTGTCTTCCTTACTTGGTTATTATAACCCGGGTTGTGCAACTCGGTTTAGCGTGAAACGGGTTGTAGTCAAATCCATGATCTTGGTGTCATTGAATTCAGAATTGATTGATCTACAGAATACCTAAATTAATTTTCAAAATCGATGCACAACATGCTTGGGTTATTTGAATGAAATTGTTTAAGATTTCGTAGCATTTTCAAGATTTCTCCCTGCATTTGTAATGATTTTGTATGATTATTATGTTGTTGAACTCAGAAAAATAAAGTTTACAAAAGTCCTAACATAATTTTCGAAACAGTTTCATAAAATTTTTGGGTTATTTGAGTGAAATCCATAGGCTATCGAGGAGTTTTCTTTGAAACTCATGTTGATTTATCAATAATTCAGTACAATGCTTATGTCTTTGAACTCAGAGAACTATGATATACAAAACCCCCAGCCAATTTCTTCAATTGATCTGAGAAAAAAAAAACTCATTTAGATCGACTTATATAATTAAGGTTTGTCAAAATCTAACTTGTTTCTCAATCTTTTGAAGTGATATTCATGTCTACAGATTCATCAAATCATGATCTACGAAAACCCTAACCTAATTTTTTAAACTAATCAAGTGAAAATATCACATCACACAACAAAGATCTTTGGACCTTTTGGATTTCCCTATTATGTTTAGTTAACAATCTAAAATTGTGCTTATACCTCATATAAACCTTTTCCAGTGAAGGAGAAAATTAATCCCACACAAAAAATATTTCAATCTCAAAAGTAATAAGCAATTTTGCAGCCATAATCAAGATTAAATTGGCTCTTATACCAATTGCTGGAATTTTGAGGTCGAAACCAAAATATAATAACCACAAATACCTTGATCAATTTAACCCTAAATTATGGTATGCATAAATAATTTAGATTAAGTCATAGGGTTACTTGAAAAAGAAGAAAATGAGGCGGCCATGATTGAATTCTTGAATATGATCTCAAATGGTGTGAATGAGAGAAACTATTCATATCCCACAATAGTTTGCTCTAGTGTCAATATCGATGGAGCGACTACACGCACTAAGGTGGCTAGGAAATAGGGGTCTCTCCCTTGTGTATATATTCATATAAGAATGGGCTAAACCTATCAATCATGGTAAGCCCACAAACAGACCAAATAACAAAACTCACTTATGAGTAGTGCTTAATAACAATACTAATCACTAATTGGGTTACAATAATATGCTCTAATTATTTTGATATCCAATTAATTTGAATTTTATAAAATATAATATGACTTATGCCATAGAAAATTTGTTCTAACAAGCAACTCTTGTGGAAGACCACATAACGACTGTGAGAACATCTTGTATTCTAAAAAAAAAAAAATAGATAGGCAATAAGGAGTTAAATAAATAACAACTTAAAAATAAGTAAATTAATTAAAATATTAGTTAATAAATGGTAATTATCAACCATTATTTACTACTTACTAAAGCATTATGGAATCCAATATCAACCCTAGAGTCGTCTAATCATTTTTTATGGATGTGTTGAAATACATCAACCAACATCATGCTTGTTGCAGCTGCATGTATTTTCCATAAATAAAGTCTAGTCAACAATGCTAAAATTAAGATATGATTTGGTTAATATTTGATGTTAAAATTAAGGATATGATTTGGTCAATATTTGATTTGGTCAATATCCTTAATTATGTAATATGTTTTTATTTCGTAGTTGTGAGATATTTATCTGTAATATTTTATTCTTTCATTGTTAATGTTTGTACTATATATATTGTACAACTACGATAATTGGAATTATCAGAAAATTATTCCACAATTGTGTTTATTTGATTTGATATCAGAGCCTCCTTCAATCTCTTTTTCTTAACACTAGGAATTGAAGTAGGTCCTGTATTCACAATTGTTGTTTCTATTCATATCATTCCGCTGCAAAATTTTCTTTTAGTGCCACCATGACTGAAGTAAGTGTGCCAAATCACCAAAGAAGAACGAATCTTCAACTATTGTGTCTGGCCTCCATTTGTAGGAAACTTCCTCTCTCATCACAACCATTGCATTCACTGCTAAGTCAGATATGTCTTTTACTAGAAATAGTGATTGGATAATTGACTCTGGCGCAACAGACCATATGACTTGTGATCGTTATAAGTTTAGTCATTTATCTCCTAAATGTTCCAAAGCCACTATTACCATTGCTAATGGTGTATCATCTCCAGTTATTAGAGTTGGTATAGTTCCATTATCTTATACGTTAGAAATCGAGGATGTCTTATTTGTGCCATCGTTAAATTGTAATATTCTCTTTGTGAATCAATTAGCCAAATCTCATAATTGTGTTGCTCTATTTTTTTCCTACTCACTGTGTCTTGCAGAA
This sequence comes from Ormosia semicastrata, assembly GCA_029884595.1. NCBI lineage: Eukaryota > Viridiplantae > Streptophyta > Magnoliopsida > Fabales > Fabaceae > Ormosia > Ormosia semicastrata. The sequence continues at coordinate 28,445,802 of JAQQTO010000041.1, read as the reverse complement.
CATCCATACTCGGGAGAAGATTGGCAGTGGTAGACAAATGGGAGGGTTGTACTATCTTGAAGATGGATTCCCACATTCCGATAAAAAAGATCAAGCTCTCGTGGTAAATGGAGATTCGGTGAATAAAAAAAATGAGGAAATTTGGCTATGACATAGGAGATTGGGACATCCTTCCTCTGGCTATCTTAGGAGATTATTTCCATTGTTGTTTCATGGATGTAATCTTTCAGACTTTGTTTGCGAAACTTGTGTAAAGGCAAAAAGCCATTGTACTACTTTTCATTTGAGTGATCATAAAATCGATTTACCTTTTTCATTAGTTCATTCAGATGTTTAGGGACTGACCCCAATTTCTACTTTTAATGGGATAAAGTGGTTTATAACTTTTGTTGGTGATTGCACTCGCATGACTTGGGTTTATTAAATGAAACACAAGAGTGATGTTTATTCAATTTTTCGCACGTTCCATCAAATGATAACTACTCAGTTTGGTGTTCCGATAAAAGTCTTTCGTTCTGATAATGGTGGTGAGTACGAAAAGAAAGAATTGATGGAATTTATGCACTCTGAAGGAATTATTCACCAAATGTCTTGCACAAATTCTCCTCAACAAAATGGTGTTGTAGAGTGAAAAAATTGACATTTATTGGAAGTTACTCGGTCTCTTTTAATTGGGAGTCATGTTCCCATTTACTTATGGGGTAAAGCTTTAAATTCGGCGGTCTACTTAATAGACCGTGCACCATTCAATGTTCTTAATTTTCAAAGACCATTGGATGTCCTTTCTGATCATTGCACTCTTCCACCGGTAGTACTTTTGGCCCCACAAATTTTTGGGTGTGTAGTTTATGTTCATTTGCATCCGCGCCAATGAACTAATTAAGCTTGAGTCTTGTGCTTTGAAGTGTGTTTTTGTGGGATATGGGAACAATAAAAAAGGCTACATATGTTACGATCCAAAATCTCAGAGGCTTTATGTTTTCATGGATATTAACTTCCACGAAACCGAACCTTTTTATAGGGCACCGACTCCTAATTTACCATTCCAAGGGGAGAATTCAGAAAATATTTATTTGTCCAGAGATTCTTCAGGACAGGGTGAATTTTCAGATGAAAGGGAAGAGATATCAGTTGTTGAACCAGAACTTTCTCATACTGAAGATAATGCTCTTCATGATAATACAGTGCCGCCCAATAATTCAACACAACCATTGAGTCAGTCTTCTTTTGAGATTCCTCCAGAAGTATCCACTAATCCTAATTTCACTTGTACTGATGATCTTTTTTCTAAATCTCAAGTGTCTCAATATCGTCTTTCACCTCGTTCTAATCGTGGTGTACCACCTGTTAAATATGAGTCTGATCCTAAATCCAAAGTTAGATACCCCATTAGTAATCATGTGTCTTGTCAAAAACTATCCAAGTCATATGCGTCTTATGTGATACAGTTATCATCTGTTCCTACTCCTAGTAAAATGCAGGAAGCTCTAGCAGATGATAGATGGACTCAAGCCATGGCAGAAGAAATAGCAGCACTTGAAAAAAATGATACTTGGGAGCTTGTGACTCTACCGAAAGGAAAAAAGACCATGGGATGTAGATGGGTCTTTGCGGTTAAGCATAAAGCGGATGAGACAATTGAGAGGTATAAAGCTCGATTGGTTGCAAAAGGATATACACAATCTTATGGGGCTGACTACCAGGACACTTTTGCACCTGTTGCCAAACTTAATACAGTTAGTGTGCTCTTGTCTTTGGCAGTGAACCGAGATTGGCCACTTCTTTAGCTTGATGTAAAAAATACTTTTTTTACATGGAGATCTTACAAAGTAAGTGTATATGAATCCCCCTCCAAGTGTGAAAAAATAATCAGATATTACAATGGTGTGCAAACTCAAAAAGGCGTTGGATGAGTTAAAATAGTCTCCAAGAGCTTGGTTCGGTAGATTACCAAGTCTACAAAGAGCTTCAGATATAAACAATGCAACTCAGACTATACTTTGTTTTTAAAGCATTGAATGGATATGGTTACTGCTTTGATTATATATATTGATGACATGGTGGTGACAGGAGATAATCAAGAAGAAATTGAGAGCTTACAATGACATTTGACCTTAGAGTTTGAAATGAAACAACTTGGAAATTTAAAATACTTTCTTGGAATCGAGGTAGCCCACTCAAAGAATGGTATTTTCTTATCTCAACTAAAATACATTCTTGATTTGTTAACTGAAACATGTATGCTTGGATGCAAGCCTACGAATACCCCTATTGAACAAAATCACAAGTTGTTTCAGTGTTTGCATGCAACTTCTACTGATAAAGCAATGTATCAGAGAATTGTGAGAAAATTAATTTATTTGTCCCATACTAGGTCAGATATTGCTTATTCAGTATGCGTAGTGAGCCAGTTTATGCATGATCCTCGTAAATCTCACATGGATGCTGTGGAACGCTTATTGCGATATTTAAAGTCTGCTCCGGGTAAAGGGTTGTTGTTCAACAAGAATAATCACTTGAAGGTAGAAAGTTACACTGATGCAGATTGGGCTGGTTCATCTGATGACAGAAAATTTACTTAAGGATACTTTACTTTTGTAGGTGGCAACCTTGTGCTTTAGAGGAGTAAAAAACAACCGGTGGTAGTAAGGTCAAGTGCAGAAGCTGAATATAGAGTGTGAACACCATATTTTGACCGAACTCTTTTGTTAATTTATTTTCTTTTAAAAAAATAAAAAAACAAAAAGGTGAAAATATAAAATATATATATATATATAATTAATTAAAGAATTATTGTCCATATTTTTATCCCATCTTTCTAACCCAAATACATAAGTCCAAAAAAAAAAAAAAAAAAAAAAAAAGATTTGTTGCTGATTTGTTTTTCTTATTTTGGTAAAAATCGGTTTGTCTTTTCTTTGTCCTTTGTTTTTTTTTCTTTTTTGGGCATGCATTTTCACTACACTCATGTAGCACACACCATGGCAGAGGGGACAAACTTTTTTGTGCTCCTACTTTCTTTTGCACTGCTGCACACACACACCCACCACTCACGTCCTCGCCTGCAATGTAGCACTCACTCATATACACTCATTGCAGCATAACAGAAAGGCAAAAAAAAAGGGAGATTGAGGGAGGGAGCTAAAAAAAAAAAGAGAGGAACGGATAGACAAAGGGATATAAAAAGCTAAAAAGAGTTTTGGTTGGGGGAGGACACATTTTTTTTCCGGCTAATATCTTGTGGTAGCTTGGAAGAAATAAAAAGAGTAAAAAGAACAGAGATCTAAAAAAAAGTTTTTGAGTAGAACATTTGAAGTGCAAGAAAAGAGAAGAGAAAGGTTAGTATTCGAATTGAAATCTGGAATTCCTTTTGATTTTCTTGAAGCTTCAAAGTAAGAATCCCTGTCTTCTTTTAGTTCCATCATGAAATGGACTTTGTTTTCATTTGATTCTGGTTGATCTGAGCCTTTCAAAGTCATATTTCGTTCATCCACACATACTTTTTTTTTTTTTGAAAATACCACACAGTAGAGAAGTAAAAGAGGAGTTCACGTATCCAAATACAAAACCTCAAATCCATTCCATGCTCAACTTCAACCATCCATACCCATCCCCCACCGTGACCCAACCTTATCTTCAATCTCAATTTCCACCCACAATAACCAAAATCCTTCACCATCTCCTTTGCCACGTCTAAACCCCACCATTAACAACCTTCATCCTTCTTCATCACCACCACTAGCAATAACTATCAACAGTTCACAGCTAATAGAAAATAATCACCTATAACTAACCACTTCCATAGCAACCCATCCAAACCTTGCACCTTCAACCTCCTCATCACCTACCTTTGCACCATCATACCCTCTCCACCGACCGTCGGACTCCAATCTCTCCCTAATTCGTGACCTAAATTCCATCACATCCTCTCCACCGACCGTCGGACCCCAGTCTCCCTAAATCGTGACCCAAACTCCATCATACCCTCTCCACCAACCGTCGGACTCCAATCTCCCTAAATCGTGACCCAAATTCCATCATACCCTCTCCATCGACCGTCGGATCCCAATCTCCCTAAATCGTGACCCAAATTCCATCACATCCTCTCCACCGACCAACGCCAATCTCCCTAAATAACACCCAAACTCCATCACATCCTCCACCGACCGTCAAATCTCCCTAAATCGTGACCCAAACTCCATCATACCCTCTCCACCGACCGTCGGATCACAATCTCCCTAAATCGTGACCCAAACTCCATCACATCCTCTCCACCGACCATCAAATCTCCCTAAATCGTGACCCAAACTCCATCATACCCTCTGCACCGATCGTCGGATCACAATCTCCCTAAATCGTGACCCAAACTCCATCACATCCTCTCTATCGACCGTCGAATCTCCCTAAATTGTGACCCACACTCCATCATACCCTCTCCACCGATCGTCGGACCCCAATCTTCCTAAATCATGACCCAAACTCCATCACATCCTCTCCACCGACCGTCGGACACCAATCTCCCTAAATCGTGACCCAAACTCCATCATACCCTCTTCACCGACCGTCGATCTCGAAACCAAATCCTCTCTCGCACCGACCGTCGGATCTCGAAACCGATCACTACCCTTTCACCTCCAAATCGTGAATTCCACTCCCCTCATCGACAAATGACCCAAAACAGAACCCAAACTCCTTTTTCATTCATCTATCCTAACCTCCATTTCACTCCCGAGTTAATTCACCTTCTCTCACAAACACCTTCCATCTTCACCACCTTCCTCCAAAAAACACTCACCACCAAAACCACCACGCAGCTAAGACCACCGTCCCACCGCCCTTGTTCTGCGCAACTTCCGTCTAGCAACCCCTTGCCCAACAACTGAACCAGAAACCGTCCAACTCCACCCACCACGCACTAAATCTAGCAGCAAACACATATTCAGTTTGTGCTCTGTTTCTTCTTCTTGTTTCTTTGTTTCTTTGTGTTTTTTCTGTTTTTGCATTTTTTTTATTATTATCATTTGTTTATTCGTTTAGTTGGTAATAAGGATATGGCCACTTGTGATTGAAAGCTTTTGGTTTTTTTTCTTCTTACTTTATCCTTTACGTGTTTGGGTTTTAGTTTTATTTTTTTTCCTGAGCAAAAAATTTTAAATAGTGATATTTAGTCAAAAATTCATACCAATTGTATCTGTTTCTAAAATGGGTCAAAGATTGTATGGGTTTGTGTTAGTAGTGCTAGAGCTAAGTTTGTTTTTTTCTCTGAAATGAGCTTTTGCTTGCTTATTAGTAGGCTAGCAGAAAGTGTGTTTCTTTTAATAAAAAAAATCTAAAAAATAAAAAATAAAAGTAATAAAAATAAAATGATAAAAAAATAATTCAATATTTTTGAGAAAAAATAATAATGAAACTTAGCCGAGTTGTTACAGCTTACTAATTCTATAATTTTCATAATCATCTGAGTTGTGATACTTGATGATTCAATGGGTGACGTCTCTAGCGTGACGCCGAGTTTCACCTATTCAAATTTTAATTCGATTAACTAAGTCGCGACGACTTGTCAATTAAAATTTTTAAAATTAAGTTATTTATATAAAATCAACCAAACCACAAGTATTTTTTTTAGAAAATTACGTGACTTTGAGTTCCTCATTGCACCTGAGGATACGTAGGAGCAGAATCTTTATTCTGTCAAGCCAAAAATTAAATTTTCACAAATTATTCATTTATTTTTAGTGTTGTTTTAATAAAAGGGATAAAGTAAATATATTTGAAATTATCAAGAATTTGCACAATTGACTTAAGGTACCGTTTTATGATGGGTACGTTAAGGGTACTGTGGGATTAAGTTTCGACCCTTCCCTAAGCATAATCGACTCCCAAATCCAATCTGGTTCTCAAAGACCATTTTCTAATAAGGGTTTTCCAATTTTTCCTAATTTAAATAAAATTAGTGGCGACTCCATTTTTCATATTTCTAAAATCTCACGAGTTGCTATTTTTCACCGCGATTAATACGGTCGCGACATAGAGGCATGGCTTTTGGAGTATATGAGTTACTATAGTTGAGGAACTTGCTTAAGGATTTGGGTGTTCACTCTCAGGAGACAATGAAATTATATTGTGATAACACTTCTACTATAGAGATTGCTCATAATCCAATCTAACACGATCGGACAAAGCATGTGAAAATTGATAGACACTTCATTATAGAAAAACTTGAAGTTGGAATCATTGTTTTTCCGTTTGTGAAGTCTGAAGACCAACTAGCCTATGTCCTCACCAAAGTTGTTGCTAGCAGTGTTTTTGATCACTCTTTAGACAAGTTAGGAATGTGCGACATACATGTTCCAACTTGAGGGAGAGTGCTAAAATTAAGAATATGATTTGATCAATATTTGATGCTAAAATTAAGGATATTATTTGGTCAATATTTGATTTGGTCAATATCTTTAATTGTGTAATTTGTTTTTATTCCGTAGTTGTAAGATATTTCTTTGTAATCTTTTATTCTTTCTTTGTTAATGTTTATACTACATATATTGTACAACTACGATGAATGAAATTATCAGAAAATTATTCCACAATTGTGTTTATTTGATAAATAATACTATTGAACCATATAGTTTTAGAATCTCAGTCACATGGAAATCTAACAATATAATGGCCTATATTTTGCACGTTATATACAAGCTCAATTAAAGACCATAACAGGTAAATTATAAAAAAAAAAAGATGAAGTAGAAGTAAGTAGCTCAAGAATAAATCTAAGTTTTCAGCTAAAAGAGAAAGGCGTACAACCTATAAATCTGTGATTAATGGATAAGAAGTAGTAGGTAGGTAATCTTAACATCCACCACATATTCTCTTAATTAAAATACACTCGAAAACACTAATCATGCATATACATTCATCACTTATGTCGTATCTTACTGCTAGCTTAACTGTAATTAACTCAATGCTACCTACCTAACAGACATGCGGACCAAGTGAATAATGGCTTAAGTGGATAAGACTCCTCTAAAGTGAATTTATCTTTAAAGTGAGTAAGTAAGTGTGTATCCACTCTTAATTTAATAAAGTACATAAAGATCCATGAATTATAGTTTGTATATGGTAGACACAACCAATCATGAAGATAAAAGATAGAAAATGCTATACGAGAAAAGCGGCTAGCTATTTACTATATCTAACATTAGTGTAAAGACCTGTGCAATGCACGGGGAAATTTTTCAAAAGCCAGGAACCAGCATCAAAATACCAGTACAAATCAACTAGACATCAAGAGTAATTTTTTGATCCAAAATTCAACATGCAGTGGAACAACTAGAACTTGGTTTTGATAACTTCAAATGAAGTGATGACTATTATGGCTAACATCAAGTACGACAAAATTTAAACACCACCAATGCTTATGTGTTAACAATGCAAAATCATGGAATGCAACATAAGTTTGCACTTAAAAGTGTAAAGTTAACCACAATGAAGCGAGGTCTACGTATTTGTCAAAAGAGCAAACAAAGCAACAACCGTAGTACCATATTGAGCAAATTGAATAACCTGATAGCTTTTAAACTTTTTGGAAGACCTCTTTATTCACCACATTCTTCGTCGGCTGGCATAGTTCACCATTGTCATTACAAACCAATATTTTCAAACCATGCCTTGACTTAACCCTTGACATGGAAACATACAATTAACCATGTGAAAACACAGGTCGGGGAAGAAATAATCCAACATGAGAAAGTGTTTGGCCTTGAATCTTATTGATAGTCATAGCAAAGCAAACTGTTAACGAAAACTGCCTTCTCTAGAACTTTAGTGGCAATTCAGAGTCTGATGGTATTAGATTCAATCGAGAGATATACACCTTATGTCAAAAATTGTCTCCAGTAATCATTATGGCATCAATGACTTGATGCCTAATTCATAGACAATAAGTCAAGTTTCGTTGCATAAGCCTATGGCCTGGTCAATGTTCCATAATAACATAACCAACACACCCCTTTTCATAGTCAATTTGTGATTAGGAAAACCAAAGCACTTAACATTATTAAAAAATTCGGTAGTGAGCAATTGAGAGTTAGTCCCGACATCCTCATTAGCTTTGCAGGTAGAATCTACACTCAGATAGTGTCTTTCTTCCCTGAGTACCATAGTTAACACAAAATCATTAACCTTTTCAACAATTTCTAGTGTCGGGGTGAGAAGTGCCTTCTCTTTGAAAAACCTATAGTTGTTCATATTATCAATTAGATTAGGATAAGCAAAAGCAATAATGTCTACAAAATAATTATCTGAATTCAAGATCAACAAATCCTTTGGTATTTCAACGTCTAATCCGCCATCATCACCATCTTCTGGTATACCATCGCCAATTTTAAGAATCCAACCACCAAAAGTCGTTGTTTCATCCAAAGTTGGCCCAGGAGTTATAGTTTGAAGCCGTATGTTTTTTTGTTAAGGTTCGAACCTTGCACTGGCACCACAACTTTGAAGAATTTATAGTGGCCATGGCTATATCTGCTCTGCCTGTTTTAGGAATAACTAGTAGTATCTGCCAAAAATCTCTGCCAAGCACAATAACTTCCCCACCGAACAATTTACTTCTACTATTTGGATTAGAAAAATGCATGACATCATGTAACATCCTGTCCAAAGCTTCAAAAGCTCATTTGTTAATCATTGGAGCTTCATCCCAAATAAACAAGCTAATGCAACGATGCAACTCATCCTTTAAGCTTCCTTGATTTATATTGCAAGTTGATTCTTCAATTAAAGAGAGTGGAATAGAAAACCTAGAATATGTCATCCTCCCACCTAGTAAAAGAAGAGATGCAATACCACAGAATGCAACATTTAATACAATTTTGCCCTCCAAATGTAGCCGGCTTGACAAAGCTTTCTACACGAAGGTTTTCCTAGTTCCTCCAAACCCATAAACAAAATAAAAGCCACCTTTACCACTCAACACATCATCAATAATTTCATTGTAAATGTTCCTTTGTTCATCAATGAGAGATGAAAAATATCTTGAGTGCTCGACAATAATCTCATCATTATCATAGTTAAGTTCATGAACCAAAAACATATTCGCATACTCATTAACAGGTGAATATATGGGGAATGACATCTTCTGGAAATCCTGAAGAGACTTTCCATTAGTGTAATAACTTCTCAATTTCTATTAAGCACAAAATTTTCAAGTCTTCAGTTTTGATCGATAGATCTAGTAACTAATGAAAAGACAATTTTAGTAAAATATATTTATATGAAATTAACAAATCAAACTTAGAAAATGCAAAATTGTACTGGATCATTTAATACTTTTCACCTTTTATATAATATTCCATTTGTCAACAATTCCCATGTTTGTTCCCAAACATTTGAGGGCCGACTAATCACATTTGACAACAACAAAGTAACAAAAAGCCTATGCAAATAATCCCCAGATGCCAACTTTGCAGTTTCCTTAATGCCATCAACAAATTCTCTATCATCTGTTAATAACACCATGGTATAACATGCATCTTCGAAATTGTAATAAGTAATACCATTCATAATGATAACTCGTACGACCTCGTTGAACAGCTAGTAAAAGCCTTAAATAACACAACTCCTCAATTCTCGGGGGAACAAATTTTAATCTGCCTATAGAAAACCCCCTCTTCCTAGGAGCCCACTCATGCTTATCCTTGAAGTACACAAATGATGAGGGAAACTCACCATACATCAAATCCCTTCTTTCAGGATACACAGAATTAGCGCCCATCCATACTAGAAACATAGTTTTTTTTTCTCTCTCTGCTTGTCCACAACATCATCAATCCTATCATAATCATTAAATATAATTATCTATTGATTAGGAAGATAAAACATCAATTGTTGAACTGGAGGCCACCTGTGGTGAATATCAAAAGCAAAAATCTCCCAAATGGACTCACAAGCAGATAAATATCTACAATCATAATATTGCTTGATCTCATCCACGACATTCCCCTAATCCAAACCACAACCCTCTGATGTTATCGTAATAGTAACTCGATCTTACCCCTTGTTAACGTACTTGAACAAATATTGGAGTTCGATTTGTTAAAATACTCCAAATTGATATATGTCTGGTACCTCATCAAAAGCTTCGAATTATATGGAACGACAAACCTATTATCTAATTCCACATCTTTCTTCACCATTGGGACACCTAAATCCCTTCTTCTATGGATTGGATATCCTTCATCAAATGTATTCCTTTCAACAATTTTTTTTTTTGAAAAAAAACTTTGAGCATTTACTATCCTTCATACAAGGTGAGTTACTGCAAGCATGCCCACATGGACCATGCATCATAAAGCAAGTAAAAACGTCAAATAAACATGGATACTTTTCCTTATTAGGTAACTCAGCAAATATAACACGGTCAATTACATCAATCGATTCTAACTTATCTTCTTGGTGCAACCACAACAAAATATAAGCATGTGGCAGTGCCCTTTTTGGAACTCTATAGTGTATATACCTGGTCAAATAATAACAAAACAATTTACTTCATAATGCAATAAATATTCCAACATATACACGTAGAAAAATCAACGTAGAAAATAAAGACTTTAGACTATTTGCACGTCAAAATTAATTTGACTGCAAAGACTTAAAACAAATAAATGAAAATGATTATAAGTTAACCAAACTTAATGTATTAACATGGTCACATGCATACCTACAACAACTTTCCCCCAAAAACAATTCCTTTTTGAAGTATGTCAACATTTCATCCAACTGCATACGAAATACTCCACATGCTATATCAGGCCGATCATTAGCTGTAAGACCTCGATGACTAACCTATTGAGCAATTTTTTATCATTTGGGATTACAAGTTACCGTCATAAACAAATCAAGATAGCTGAAACGTTTGCATATAGCCATGACATTCTGAAAATTGTTAAACATATATCACATGCCACCCGCAAATGATGGCAAAATGACACACATATCAAATGTAGCAGGGTCTACATCACCGCGACTAACTACCTCCACACCATTGAAAAAGTCTAACCGTATAGTGGTCTGATTCATTCTTATGAAATATAATCTATGAGCTTTACTGTGAACTGCTAAAACAACCTTCTACTCTTAAGAATGATACCGAATTCGAAAGCCCTCCCATGCATTCAAAATGCAATAAATTCTCTTAAAGAGACTCTAATCCTTTTCCTATTACACAGATCATGTGGGTTTCGCGTTATAGGAATGTACTCTTGATAGCCATCTTCTCTATATGGGAATAGCAAATGATACTGGAGAGGAATATAAGCAGTATGGTTGTGTTTGAAATGAATAAAAGTGAGAAATGATTTGATTTAATTTGATTTAAATTGATTTAAAATCAAATTTTATGTTTAGAATTAAATTAAAAAATAAGAATTAAATTAATTTAAAAATAAATTTTGTGTTTGAAATTTATTAAAATGAAAATGATTTGATTTAGTTTTATTATTTTATATTTTAATCTTTATGAGAAGTAATTAAAAATAATTACTAAAAATAAAATAATCTATTCATTTTAAATTAAATTAAATTTTAATAAATTTTATTAAATTTATAAAATTTCTAAAACAAATAAGTGTCATAAATTCTTTGCAACGACCCATTGCGGTTGGATAACAATATCCCCACTTACTTCAAAGCTATTAAAGTCACCAATAATAAAAGCAGCCATTCATCAGCTGTCGGCAAATTGTACATTTTAGCATCAAGTACTCGGTGTCTGTATAGCCTGGCAGATAAATTTAATGAATGATGCATATTGAAACAATCACTAACCCTCCTAAATGATTTTGCGAGGACATTGTAATCATCAACCATATGCATCAAATCTTTTATCAAGAAAGGATCAAGACGATCTGTCCTATCAAATGATCTCCACTAGCGAGAGAAAAATGTAAAGATAATAATGGCATGAGAAAATCACTACTTAAGAGCCCATCGAAAACAAAGCTTCACTAAATGTATTGTCCGAGGGTTATAAAATGGAAAATACTCATCATACACTCCTTAAAAGGGTGTATATATTATTAACATCATTTTTAAAAAATATAATTGAGTAGAAAAGTGATAAAAAAATATATATATAATGAATAATATTATATAAATATAAAAAAAGATATATATCTATTTAATATAAAAATATAAGTGTTGTTATAAAATACTAAAAAACAATATTAAAAATAAAAGTTTTTGGAGCAATAATATTTGAAATAGTTATAATATGTTACTAACATTTACCACTTGGAAAGATATAAAAAATACGTGACTAAATAAGTGACGGAACAATCCTGAAGTGACTCAATCGGTTAGATATCTCATTTTTAGTATCATAGATGTAAATTTAGGCAAACTTAGGCTTTTCCCCTTCGTTAGGAAGCAATGTTCCGATGCCATGATAATTTTGCTTACTAAGAACAAATTGAGGAGGACCAGATCCATTGTTCAGAGATGTCTCAACTTTTCCCCCAATCGAGGTGAAACAGAACATACTATTATATGATCTAATGTTTTCAAAGAAATGGGCGCTTCGAGGATCCACCCCTTGGACTAAATTCCATAACAACATGGGAGGGGTCGTTGGAGCAAGGGAAGCTGAACTTTTCCCTTCATGCAGCAGATGCTGAAGTCCGGATTGAGCGAGCAAGATGATTTATCCGAGTGCTCCTCGTACCATAACAATGCCCCACATACTGAGCTACTGATATTACAATCTCCAAGATCCAAATATCCTTCATATTTTCAAAATGTAATGAATTTATTACAATAGGGTAGATACAAATACAAATGCATTCATTAGGAAGCCCACCTATATGAAAGACACAAGCTTAATACCTTCATCTTCACTTTCTTGGTACAAAACATGATTCTCAGTTGTGTCTAACTCATGCTCTAAACTATCTTTAACATAGCTACGAATTATAACATCTTCATTGAGCCCACGGAACACTATAACGTATTGTCATGAGTGAACAAAATTGCGATCGGAAAAGTTAGCATTTACACCAATTCCAAATGGCTTTTCAAATTGAAGGATTTGGGAAAGGTAAGAGGTACATACACTCATCACTGTTGTCTAAGCGGATATGCTCGGGGGTGGCTCCAGAAGGGCATTGCGATGATGAGCAAGCTACAACATTAGCAGAGCTTAGCAATGTTAGAAATAAAAAATAGTCATATGAAATATGTATGACGGCTATAATCAAGACTTGTGTTTCCTAAACGTTTGAACCCACTTGCAGGTGTGCGCTGGAAGAAAGTTGGATTTCTGCGATTTATTTTTCTAATTCTCTCAATATGACAATTCGTTGGTACTCTTGATTCACCTTAGATAATGCACAACAAACAAAAATAAAGAGATGCACATCAAGATTATCGTTGCTAGCACTATGTGGTGTTGAGTTCATAATTCAGACATCATGTACAAGCACATTTAAAATCACAAATTCAAAGATCATACCTTGTAACCAGCTTGGAATGTGATTGAGCGGAAACACCTGACTTCATTGCACATTTAAGGGACCTAAGTACACTGTGCCATCAAACAAAACACTCCATTAATTCGCATTTGACTTCTCCACATCCCTTAACAATTATTTTTTCAGTGAGTTTTTTTTTTTCTAAAGAAAAACAGACCATTATCAATAGATGACAGAGGTGGTCGAGCATCACCACTTGCATTTGCTGCACCGCTGTAGCTGAGCCTTGTTCCAGATAGCTTGTCCAAAAAAACACCTAGTTTGGGTAATATAAAATTAGAAACAATTTGAATATAGATTGCCTTAATAACCCTCTAACAATGAACTAAAATGACACTTAGTGCTTACCTACCTTCAATTTTCTTCTTTGACCTCTTTTGTTTTTTATTGAAAATGGATCTTCTATTTTCCCTTGCTTTCTTGTTGTGATCAGATTCCATGTGAGACATGCTTAACCCAGATTTTTGCATACAAAATCGTGTAAAAAATATATTGAAGTATCCAGAAGACTTAGGTAGAAAGAACTTCTACTCATCCAAATATAAGTTTGTCATTGAAGTACTGAATTGCTACTTGTATATGCTAATGACATGATTATTACTAGTGATTATGTTACTAGTATTATTGAATTTAAACAGTTTTTGAGTTAGAATTTTGAGATAAAAGATCTTAAACTTCTCAACTATTTCTTGGGGCTTGAAGTTCTATCCTCTAGTGATGGATTACTCCTATCTTGGGCTAAATATGCTTCCAATCTTACAGATAATAAAACTGAACATTCTCCTTTAGAATCCAATGCTTGATTTACTTCACAAGATGACACCTTACTCACTGACCCGACCCTTTATCATCAGCTGGTTGGGAGCTTGATCTATTTTATAGTGACTCGACCTCACATATCTTATGTTGTTCATTTGGTAAGTCAATTCATGGTTTTACCTCGTTCCACACTATGCTGTTGTTCTTCGAATTATCAGATATGTCAAGGGGACACTCTTTCATAGTCTTTATTTCTTTGTTGACTCACTTCTGGTTCTACAGGCTTAGTCAGACCCAGATTGGGTGGTGATCCCACTGATCACTGCTCTACTACTTGTTATTGTATCTTCCTCAGTGATTGTCTCATCAAGAGAAGCAAACTCTTACTACTCGCTCTAGTACTGAAATAGAGTATCGTGCCCTATCTGATACTACCTCTGAGATACTTCGGATTCGATAACTTTTTGGAGATTTGGGTATCTCTTAACAATCCCCACTACTCTTTATTGTGACAATAGAAGTGTCATTCAAATTGTTTACAATGATGTTTTTCATGAGTATACCAAGCACATTAAAATTGATTGTCACTTCATTTGTAAACACATCCGTTGTGGTGATCTTCGTCTCTGTGTTAAAGAATTGGCAAGTGTACCAAATCGTACAAGTAATAAAGAGTGAATAAGGTTATCGATCCCACGAGGATTGTGTGTCAATTATCAATGTAAACTTAGAAATCACTAATTGAACTGAGAATATGATTTGGTAACTTTGAATTGTATTGGTTTTTAAATAAGTGTAAAAGAAATGTACTAAAAACAGAGCAATTGACAAATTAAAGAATGTTTTTGGATTTTTAAGGAGAAGAAAATTAATCAAGAAAAGCGGCTAGGGGTCGAATCTCATTGTTTACCCTCTTATGCTACTGATTAATTCTCAATACAAGCAATAATCATGCATTTGAAGTTCCAATCAATAAAATTAGGCCAAGATCAATTTCTTGAGTTAAAACCCCTTTAACCCAAATCACAACTCCCAATTCTTTAGGTAATTGTTAATTCAAGTTAAGCATTAATAACAGTGATTTAATGGAACACATAATTACAATGATATATTCCTATTTTCAATCATAATTATGTCAACTCTACTCAGATCCAACATTAAAACGAATTTTTCAATTTGAAGTAATATCCACATTCAAACCAATAATGATCAAGTATTGATTAGCATTAAGCAATGAGTAGAATGTTCAAATCCATGAAATTAACTTGTAAAGATAAACAAATCAGATCACATAAGAGTATTTACAATATTCATCTGACTCTAGCCATAAAGAATTTAGCTACTCATGATAGAAGAAGAAGAGATGAGAGAAATCAAACAAAAGTAAGAAGAAGAAGCCATTGATTCTTCAAGGTATTGTTCCCAAGCTTGAATCATCAATGGATGTAGAAGAAGATGGAACCCTAGCAGAGCTCTGGGTAAAAACCTCAATATTTCAGAGTTTTGAAAAGGAACAAAACAAAAAGCTCCATCAAAAGTGTTTAGTCTGGCTATTTAAACTTGGCTAGATAACGGCCATCGCCTCGCGATGTCCCGTGTGTGAAGCAAGATCCAGCAGCTCCAAAGATCCTTTTAATCAGTAGCTCGCCTTGTGATGGATGTTCCTCGCCTCGCGATGGAACGCACTCTCGCCTAGCGATGGAGGACCTTCGCCTTGCGATGGATCAATGAATGAGATTTTTCTTTTTCTTCCAAATTAAAACCAACCTGTTTCAATCAAAATTTTTCATTCCATTAGCCAATGAACATCAGAAACCTATAATACTCAAAAATAATGAAAACTTATCTAAATCTTACTTAAATTATTTAATTCTAAAACTAATTTGACCCAAAAACTTACTTGTGCTAGAGATTTAACACTCTGTTCCATTGTAACTCTCAACTAGTCAATTGAACTATTCATTAAAGCTCATCATCTTAGTCGTTTCCGTACTCTAGTTTCTAACCTCAAATCGGTTCCCTCTTCACCCACTTAAGTTTGAGGAGAGGTGTTAGTATATCTATAAATATCGATTAGTATCATGTTTGTATATTAATTAGTATCACTTTGTATTTGTGTAATTAGTATAGTGATTCTTTTTATTTATACTACTGTACTATAAATACGTGAGGTCTCTTTGTACATTGACATATTCAAGAAAATATACAGAAACAATCTTCAGACTTTTTTTTTGTTCCCTATTTCTAACAGTCCTACTATTCTGTCACAACAGTGAAGAGAAATGTGGAGTTCCGACGTCGACATATTGGAAGACTTCTGATCAGCACTTCGCACATATATTGATCCCGAAATTGCTAAATTAATGTGTGTGTATGTATATGCTTATAGCTATGTACACAAATGATGCTTGTACCTATATATTATCCAATTTATTTGGCAACTGATACACACCACGCAAACCAAAATTCAGACAAGCCATCTTGCGTGACAGTATAAGTCACGGCTTAGATATGATTGGTCTATCAAAAAAAGCCCCTAAATGTGCTTTCAACACTAAATACTGTATTCTAGTCCAAATATACTTGCCTGGTGCAAATATGACCATCCTGACACACTCTATAGACGTGTCTTAGTTGCCAAAACTTACAAGGCACCAACTAATATCCACCGGAATAAAATTTGCATTAAAAGAGTTCAATCATTTGATGTATAAGATTAATTAATAACACGTTAAAAAAATAATTTAAGACAGAGTTTATAAGTTTCCAAATAAACACCACAGTACACAAAATGAGTACAATAATATTGGAGGTATGTTTTTCATTAGTATGATACATTCTGATATTGGCAATAGGCTCTTCGGCAGTATACTACACGCACACTCCAGTACTTTGGATCCATATATAGCATGGAGTGTATTAATTTAAAGTGGAATCAAAATGGAGTGTTACACATGTACTTATGCATGGCAATTGCTTGGAGATGGTGGACACCTAATATTTGCACATGAGCTGCACTTTATAATTATATCCAGATTTGTGGACATGTAATGCACCATGGTAAAAATGGATGGTGGTGCTGTCCTTTGCGTCTATTGTTTAGCAACCTAAATGGAAGAAGAGTTATGGGAATGACAGGTATATTTCTTTATGTTTTTGGTTTACTCTATGGCGGCTATTGGAGGATCGAAATGAGGAAAAGATTTAACTTGCCAACCAATTAAACTTTGCCGTGGGAAGCCAGCAATAACAATTTGCATACAATGGATCTCCAGGTGGCCTTGTGAACAATTCTTTATCTTATTTTTAAGGTGGACAACCACACATCAAGAGATCATAATCCATTTAAATATTGGCATCTAAATATAGCTGGATCTAGAATGCTTGTTTTATATTTTTGGTCTTTGGCATCTAAACATGCTACCCTGTTTTAATAGCAGACAAAAAATATATATATAGCATCCTTCATTAAACATACAATAAATTGTGCAAAACTGGGTATAAAGCTTCAGCTATCAAACAGTTTCAAGTTACTACAGTGCTTCACTGTAAAAGGAGCATTTCAACTTTTACTTTTTTATTCTGTTTGCTGCAGAGACTCCTGGTCCATTTTTGCACCAGAGCACTCCACTAAGGTTCGTTAGTGGCTTGATTAATTTTTAATGTTTCACATTCATTTCTTATAAATTATACTTTAAACTGAGTTTTAGTAAGCTCCGTGTGACTAAATCACATGCTTGATGTCACTTGTTATTAACTTAGCAAGATTCAGGTAAAAGTTACAGAGCTTAACAGCATATGCAAACCATGACTTCAATTCCATTGTCCTAGGATACTTAATTGCTCTAAAAACTTTGTTCCCAGCACGCGGAATTTGTGCCCTCACAACTGGAGCGCACTCATCTCTGCTCTTTACCAAAACATGTCTCTTTATAACTTTCCAATAACTTAGTGTAGCAGTTTGACCAAAAGTTGTAACCTTTACTTTGATGTTCTTAGTTGTCGGTTTAGCTCTCTTATTAAACTGATTTTTTGTGTTTCTTAAGATAAATCAAAACGAATTTAAAAAAAAAAAAAAGGCACGAGATAACTTTATTTATTCTATTGTATAACTAAAATTAAGATAATTATTTAATCAATATCAGACATTTTACATTTTCAATATATATATATATATATAGAGAGAGAGAGAGAGAGAGAGAGAGAGAGAGAGAGAGTTAACATTACTATTATGGCTGTGGAGGCAAATCCTTTGATGACATTAGCATTGGTTGAGAGTAACACTTTAATGGCTGTGGAGGCTTAGAACCTAAAGTTCCTAATTAAGAAGAGCAAATAAGAGTACCATATTCGGAAATAGTTTCACCAGAAAAGAAAACTCTTTTGGTGTTTTGTGGCTGAACTTCTTCAGAAGAAAGTTGCATGCTGATAGAAACAGAATGCTTTCTTTGATAATTGATGACCAGAGCTTGTTCATCACTCTAGTTTCATGGTGTGGTTGCTTCACTTCCCCTGTTGCAAACATGGAAACAGTTGGATTTTACATATTTATCACAAATTATAAACATCAAATAGAATATTGTAAAGTGCTTAGAACTTCAAATAATTTCGGCACTCCAAATCCTGCATGCCGCAAAAGGAACTCAAAAATCTGTTTTATACTAATATATTTAATATTTAATTTTGTGGATAAAGTATTGAAAATAATGAGTGTTACTAAGGGAACCAATAAGAAGTACATTATATGTATGATAGTGTATAATACAAATGAAAAATAAACTCTAGTTACAACACCCAATAAAATCAGACTTGGTTTAGCAGCTTTGACCAAATTTGATTTTCTTAGTTGTCGGTTTAGTTCTCTATTAAACTGATTTTTTGTGTTTACTAAAATAAATCAAAGCGAAAATAAAAAATCGTAGACCCGAGGCTGAAATGTCTTCTCTGGAACATCAACAAAGAGAATAGCCGGGACTATAATGGTTCTCTATTGGAGTTAGACATATCACAGACACACACTACTCCAGACATGTTTGAGTGTTTCACATTTTAAGGAATTTATTTTCTTCTAAACTGAAAAACTATTATGAGCAGAAAATGTTAGGATTTTCTGGATCTATTAATCCTAATATGACATATCAAATATATAAAGAGTTTTAGGATTATTTTAAAAAGACGCTGATGAGAAACGCTATAGTTGAAACCTTTAAAATCAATCTCAATGAGAGAGAGATACTATTCTTATCATACAGTAGTCGCTCACGTGTAAATATCAATGAAACAATTGTACACATTAGAATGGTTAAGAATAGGGGTCTCTCCATGTATATATAGAATAACTAAAATGAGTTAAACCTACTCACTATGACAAATCGATATACAAGACCCACAAAACAAAACTCACATATGAGCAGTGTTTTAACAATAATAGGTCCATTAACAATAATGATCACAATAAACAAAATGCTCTAATAATTTTAACATCTAATTAATCTGGGTTTTATAAAATTTTAATATGATTTATGCTAGTCCATAAAAAAATTCTAACATTTCCCCATTTAGACGACATAAGTCATATTATATCACTTCAATAAAAAAATAATTCTCTAAAATAATCAAACAATATGTGATCACAACATGATGTCAAAATTGAGCTAACACTCTCAGTAACTAGTCCAAAATGAGACTACAAACATCTCAACAATGCAAAAAATCATATTTGAAGGAGTACTAATATCATACATACAAGATATTCATATTCCGATGACCCAACAAAATGTGATATATGGGTAATGGAAAAATACATTCAAAATTGCATGTCAATATCTGATCAAAGTGCATTTTCTAACAAAATGGCCTCAAGCATCTACCCAAGATGCTTTCTAAGATTTAACAAATATCTCGGCACAATAACAAAATGAGACTTAGTCCAAAATGTCTCCACAATATGCCATAATATGAACAAATAATATTGCGCAAATCATACTAATAGCAATATTATATGACAACGACAATAATAACAACATAATTCCTTAAGGTCTCGAGACATAATAACAAAATGAGGTCATAATAAAATTACAAAACAAACTTCCACTAACCCAAAATATCAAAAGACCTCACTATATATACCCATATGGGTCACATATATGATCAAAAAACTTTAACAGCTAAACCTTTAGTTAGGGGATATGTAACCATAAATTATGTAGGGATATATTCGACATAAGTTTGAAACATCTTAATGTTCTCTCTAACAAATATATCATTTGTGTCAAAAGCTTCAAGCACTTAGAGCTCTTATTGATTTGAAAGAAATACATTACGACAAAGTTATCACAATAGATAATAAGAGGCTTGGAAATACTCTCCTCAATATGAAATTTAGTAATAATTTTTTTTCAACCATACCGCTTGACATGTAGCCTCATAACAAGTTATGTACTCTACCTTCATAGTGGAAGGAACTGTAAGTGTCTGTTTGACACTTTTCAAGAAACAACTCCTACTCCCAACATAAAGATATATACTTTGATGTGGACTTGTGGTCACCTGGGCAACCACCATAATCCAAATTAGAATAGTCAATCATCTCAAGGTGATCCAACTTCATATAAGTTGACATATGATATTTAGTACCATTCAGATACCTCATCATTTGTTTTACAGCCTACCAATTAGTCACACCAGGTTTACTCAAGTATCTTCCAAGTACACTAACAATGAAAACAATATCAAGACATATGCAAACTTGAGCATATATAAGGCTGCCAACAGTGGAAACATATGAGACCTTCTCCATTTCAGCAGCATCTTTATCATTTTGAGGACACTTGGTATTAGAGAGTCTTTCACCCTTTTGAATAGATGCAGCACAAGCATTACAAGATTTCATATTAAACCTATTCAGAATCCTTTCAATATAAGCTTTCTGAGACAAGCTAAGAATACCACGAGATCTATCACGGTGAATCTCAATGCCCAGTACAAAAGCAGCATCACCAAAATCTTTCATATCAAAATGTGCTGTCAACATTTGCTTAATCTCATATAGAAAATTAACATCATTACTAACCAACAATATATCATCAACATATAAAATAAGAATGATGAATCTTATCCAACTAAACTTCAGATAAATGCATTGGTCAACAATATTTTCTTTAAAACCAAGAGAGCCAACAATATAATCAAATTTCAAGTACCATTTCTTAGAAGCCTGTTTCAATCCATCAATAGATCTTCTTAATTTACATACCATATGATCTTTACCATCTTCAATAAAATCATTAGGTTGATCCATATACACATCTTCATACAAATCACCATTTAAAAAGGTGGCCTTAACATTCATTTGATGAAACTACAAATTAAAATGAGCAACCAAGGCCATCACAACATGAAAAGAGTCTATAGACGAGACTAGTGAGAAAGCCTCCTTATAATCAATGCATTCGCTCTGGTTATATACCTTAACAACAAATCTAGCCTTATACCTCTTAATTTCACCTCTAGCATCACATTTGATCTTAAAGACACATTTGCAACCAATAGTTTTACAACCAATAGGCAACTTCACCAATTCTCAAACATTATTCTTTCTCATAGAAGCCAACTGATCTTCCATAGCTACTAACCATTGTGCACTATCAGGACTAACCATGGTCTCTTGAAAGGAAATAGGATCAAAATCCTCAAGTGAATTAAATTCATGCTCCTGCAAGTACACAACATAATTCCTGAATCTAATAGACTTAGTGGATATAGGAACCCGCTCAGATCTTCTTAGTGGAGTCACAATAACATTTGAATTCTGTACATTATTTTTTAGTTGTTGAGGGATATCGACATTATCAATAAGATTAACAATATCATAATTGTGGATCAAATGAGATGGCATTATCTTTGGAAAGAGAACAACAAAAATAAGAACAACAACATGCTCCTCTCTAAAATCAACAATACGCGGCTCTTAAATTCCACCATGCTCTAAGTCCCTTTCAAAATAAATAGCCTGATCGAATTCAATAACTCTAATAGTATGAGAAGGATAATAGAACCTAAAATCCCTTGAGCCAATACAATAACCAATGAAGAAATCACTAATGGTTTTAGGATCTAGCTTCTATAAATGTGGCTTATAAGGCCTCACCTCTGCCCTATAACCCCAAATACGGAAATGCCTCAAGGTAGGTCATTTGCCTGTCATAAGCTTATATGGAGTCTTCAGCACAAATTTACTTGGCATATGATTCAACATATAAGCAGCGGTCTTCAAGGCATCTCCCCATAAGAATTTTGGAAGAGTGGAATTACTAAGCATACATCTCACCATATCCATAAGAGTACAACTTTGCCTTTCTACAATAGGAGTAATGGGCTCACAAATATTTCTATGAATTAACTGTAATATTCCTTCACTCCTAGTAACCCTATGGCTCCACTTGTAGGTTTCCCTTTTATACAATCAACACAGGTATCAAAATCAAAGAAACTCAGATCATGAAGAATATTCTCTTTGATCAACTTCTCCATTCTCTTCCTAGAGATGTGTCCTAAACATTTATGCCACAAGATAGAAAAGTTTTCAGCAACTCTACCATGCTAGCTCTCAATAATATTATTGATATCTAAACATCGTTAGATCAACAAAAAGGGGGCTAATATTTAACATATAAAAGTCATTAGACAAAACTCCAAAAATAACCAAAATGGAATCATCAGGTAAGGAAACTCACTTATCACTAAATAGATATGATAGTTTAACTATCCAAAATAGAAATCGAAAATAAGTTCCTTCTTATAGAGGACACATAGATGGTGTCTTTTAAACCTAAAGAATATCCAGTACACAGCTTCAAGGAAATAACATCTATATACTCTACTTTGACACTAACTCTATTTCCTATGTGATCATCAATTCTCTTTCACTTGGCTTTCGCCTATTTTGAAGTCCAACAATGTGCTTGTAACATGAGTAGTTGCACCAATATTTAACTAACAAGTGTTAGAAGGAATATTAATAAGATTGGATTCAAAAAACATTAGAGTTAAGGGTTCAACTTCCTTCTCCTTAATCCAATTATTAAACTCTATATAATTAGCTCGTTTGAGCCAATCTGCAAATTTCATGGCAGGTTCACGATCACCATTCCCACCATCATCTTAGTCTTGGTCAACACAAAAAGGTCACAGGCCCTTCTAAATCTGTCAAAAGCCTTACAAAATTGGTTGGCATTATCCGCTTCATGAAAACTCTCCTTAATAACTTTGTCCATACTATACTTTATGGTCATGAGACGAACTTTATTTTGAATGACCTCATATTTCATATTTCACCCTAATCGTAGCGAAAAACATATCTATGGGCTTCGGGGCTCATCCACAGCAAGAGCAACATCAATAATAGAGATGTCCAGAAATAAACTCATTGACTTAACTTAATCCTCATAATTGGTCTCACACAACTTTGTCAAAACATTTATTTTCATAAGAAAAGTTGAATCAATATTTTAAAGGGATATTTTCTTGTTGAATATTTTAATTAACAAGATGAGCAATAACCACAATGGAGCTCTCTCATGCAATTGTAATCTCACCTAAGGGTCCTGAATTACAACACATGAGTAGACTCCTTAAGATATTAAAATCATGTCCCCAAAGCTAGTACCGAGAGGATACTGAAAATTCTAAGGACATAACCTCAATGCCCTTAACAAATCATTAGGAATTACATTAATAAAGGTAAATTGATAGGGTAAACGCATTATCAACATAATCCCCAATACCACAAAATAACAATATTTTATCAATAAAATAGCACCTTGCCTTAATTAGTCCCGTGAAGGCTAACTCACAATCATGCAAAATGTCCCAAAATAGTACCACTTAACAAATCATCAAGAATCATATTAGTAAGGACAAACCGATAGGGTAAATGCATTATCAACATAATCTCCAATACAACATTATTAACAAAATATCAATAAAATGACATCTCAACATAATTGGTCCTGCGAAGGTGAACTCACAATCATGTAAAGTGCCCCAAAATAGTACTACAATACTTTAAACAACAACTCTCAGAATGAAATTACATAAATAACAACAAAATAAATAGTTTTTCAAAATATTATGTATTAATTTATGTACAAAATAACACTGAAAATTATTTCAATGACCAAACAACATCAACTATGAGAGTGTACAATATATATATCATGTCCAAAAACATCACAATAATACACAAAAGCAAAAGAGGATAGTACCATGTATTTTTAACAATTTTAATCTCTATAAATTTTGAAATAAATAATAAATAAGCATGAAAAAATAAATAAAATTTATCAAAAAATAGAAAAGGACACGTGGAGCACAATCGAAAAAACATAATTGAAAATTCAATTTTTAACAAGTGTCACGTGCTCCCATGCGCCTGGTGCGCGACTAAGCATTGCACGTGACTAAATCATCTTCTTCACTCATCTTCCTGGTAACGGGCCGCGCGACCCATTCTCCCTAGAAATAGGTTGCGATCAAATTCTATCTTAATTCTTTACAAAAATTAGGGATTCCAATGCCATTAGGTTCAAAAAACAATGATATTCAAAACCCTTATAAGAATTTTTAAAATTTAAACTTTTTAGGGTTCCACGAGTTTGAACCAAATTCTGTGAGTTCACAACATTATAATGCAATATACATATTTTTAGACTTAGGATAGCCTGATCTACAAAAGCCCTCACCTAATTTTTTTTTAAATTGAATTGAATATCACATATGTTAGGATTTCAAGTTTCTTTAATTTTAAAATTCATACGATTTTTTAGGTAAAATAAAAAAAATTAATAATCATAATTAGAATTAAAATCACTCTGATACCAATTGCTAGGATTTCTTAGATCTATTAATCCTAATATTTATGACATATCAAAATATATAAAGAGTTTTACGGTTACCTTAAAATGGCGCCGATGAAGAACGCTATAATTGAAACCTTTAAAATCAATCTTAATGAGAGAGATATTATTCATTTCCCACAATAATCACTTATGCATCAGTATCAATGAGGAAACTGTATACACTAGAGTGACTAAGTATAAGAGTCTTTCGCTGTATATATAAAATAACTAAAATGAGTTAAATCTACCTACTATGACAAACTCATATATAGGACCCACAAAACAAAACCTACATATGAGTAGTACTTTAACAATAATAGGTTTATTAACAATACTGATTACAATTTAGGTTAAATAAAATGTTTTAATAATTTTAACATTTAATTAATCTGAGTATTATAACATTATAATATGGTGTATGTTAGTTCATAAAAAAATTCTTATAGAAAAAGCAACAATTGAAAACTATCAAATCAAAGTGGCACATCACTACTTATCTACTGCAATTTAAAGCTACCTTCTTGAGAATGTTGCCTGGTTACTACTAACATGTTTGGGCTTTTGAGAACACTCAAATCACCAAGTTCTCTGGTAAGTGAGTGGTTTAGTTCGGTTCCTGGGAGAAAATAAATTTAAACTAATCAAAATCAATTAGTTCAATTTGGTTCGATTTTCGTATTTTTTTATAGCCAAATCCGAACCAAACCGAACTGAACATCTACGGATTGGTTTGGTTTAGGTGATCAGGTTGGCCATTTTTTTAACACAAAAATTAGCTAAATAATTTTCATAGAAAAAAAATACATAATAAACTTATGAAAAAAAAATTTAGAAATAGAATCAAACTTATTGATTTGATCACTAATAATTATTTCATGTTTCAAAATGTGTATTAAAAGGTTCATAAAGAGGGAATAAAGAAACATATTGATATATGTATTAAGAAATTATATTTGAATAAGTTAAAAAATTCTTCAAGAGAGATTTAACTTAGCAAGTTTTATACTACTACTATTCAATTAAAGAGGAAATTGTGAGGCTATTAACCTGGAGGTATATATATAACCAATTGAACCCTTAAGGACATGAGTGGAGCTAATGGAGACTTGATTAGTTAAATTTTGAATTAGCAACCTAGTGAATCTAAAGTCTCTAACCTTTGCAGTCATATCTTCATCCAAGAGAATGTTGTTGGGCTTCAAATCACAATGCACAATAGGAACTTCACTATCATTGTACAGGTAATCCAATGCACAAGCAGCATCAATATTTATATTCAGTCTCTCCATAAGGTTCAACCCATTTTCGTTTGCATGCTTTATCTTCCCCTTAATCCAATCTTCCAAGCTCCCATTACTTAAGTACTCATAAATCAGAGCTAGAAATTCATTGTTTTTAAAGTCAATACTAGAACATTTAAAGTCAATTCATCATTTCCAAGTTTACAAGTTTAGATGATGTTGTTGTTGTTTCCTTCATTTTTCTGTTCTTTATGTATAGTAGCAAACAAATTGTCAGATATAGTATCAGTATTACAACTATGACTATGATGGTATAGTGTTTGACATGCCTTCTTCCATGGCTATGAGGCTCACATGCAAAATGCAAGCAATTTTTTTTATTACCTTCTAAATGGACAACAGAGAGATTTTGGAAAACTCCACCACTAGGAATGGTTCTTTCTAAATCATTATAGGAGAGGTTCAAAAACTGAAGGACATGTAGATTTTGAAGTTCAGTAGGAATAGATCCAGAGAGTTAGTTGAAGGAAAGATTCAAAGTTTCTAAACCTTTCACCTCTCTAAGAGTTTTTGGAATAGCACCTGATAGCATATTTCTGGCCAAAAACAAATTTTTTAAACTCAGACAATTGCTTAATGACCTGGGGATGTCACAAAACAATTGTTAATTTTTTAATTTTTCAATATATACTTTGCCTAATATTGACTAGAGTTAATTTTATAACACAACCAACTTATTTAAGAAATTAATGATGAAATAAGTTAGAAAATTAGTAATTATGCAGACCATGACTAATTATTATTAATAGAGTTAAAACACTAGTATCTCTTTTAGATAGGACTAAACCTCTAATTGTAAGAAATAAGTAAATAAGTTGTTAATAAAAATTCACTAATATCATGAAGTACTATGAAACCAAAACATGGGTTCATAATGCTTACCTGAAAATTTTCTACAGCCCTAGGATCTCCAGGATTTTTATCAGGGGTGAACTATCCTTGCCTGCAAAGGAAAGAAAGGGTAAACAGGATAGGAGACATATCACCTCTCATCAAAGTGATAGAAATGAGTCAATTTTTAGGTGGATAAAAAAGAAATGTTAATTCAGGAAAAAAAGAAAAATAAAAAACATCAACATAAATGTCATCTTTCAGTCTTCTAAATGTCAAATCCAAAACTAAGCAAAAAAGAACCATTGTTTCACCTTTATGGTCGGTGAGCTGCGGTGCCGGTGAGCTGTGGTATCGGTGAGTAGAACCGAACGTTTTGGCAGAGAAGTTTTCTGGTTTTCTACGTTGGACGAATGACGCAGCTTGAGCTGTGACAGAGCAGATTTGGCTTGAGCTGTGGCGGAGCAGAACCTACAGTGATCTATGGTGCCAGTGAGTAGAACTGAACGTTTTGGCAGAGGAGTTTTCTGGCCTTTTGCGTTGGACGAAGACAACGTTTTAGGGGTTGAGAATTAGGAAAGTATTACAAAAAGTCAAAAAAATAAGTAGTAGCCAAAAAAAGGTTGTAGCATAAATTAAAATAATAATAATAAAATATATAAATGTATGATTTGGTTTGATTTGATTTAGTTTGGTTTTGAAATTTAAAATCTGAGAACCAAACCAAGTAAGCTTTAATTGGTTCGAATTTTACCCGAACTAATCAATATACTAAAACCGAACAGAACCAATTTAATTGGTTCAATTTTGAATTGATTAAGTTGGTCAGGTTATCCGAACCAATTTACACCCCTACTCCAATGTGTTAGATTAATAGGAGCTTCACAGAAGAAGGTAATGTTGAGGTGTGTATACAGTTCTGATATTCTTACCATTGATAGTGTGCATATACATATTTTCATACTTCTCTCAATATCATTCATTATACTTAGTTTTTTTTATCATTTTCTCTCACTAAATCTGACACCTTTAAAGGTTATTAATAGTATATACACCCCTAATAGAGGTATATGATCATCTTTTTCCTTGTGTATAAACTTCTACATTGACATAAAAAAATTGTAATTAATTACACTAAATAAATTTCAGGTTCAATTTGTCATGATGGGAAATCTATTCTCTTCACAACACCCCATCCATGTAATTCTAAAAGTCCTATTTTTTTTATTTTTTTTTCTTGCTTAGTCTTTATATTGATACCGAAGCCACAATCCACCTATAGCTCACCAAGATAAAAGTTTAAGCTTCAGAAGTCACTTTTTTTTGTCATGTCTCAGCCTGCAGCACCCACATGGGTGGGTTTTAACAAAAATGGCATAGAAAAGCCCTCTATAACCCCTCACCAAAACCCTCTACAACATTTTCATAGTTATAAGTTATAACAGAATAAAGCCAAATACTATGAGTTGACAGGTTCCATTTACAGTGGAACATTTTAGTTTGGGTCCATCCATGGTCTCCTTAAAAAACCAGTTATAATAAATTTTTAGATTTAAAAAAAACCTAAACTATCTTATTGCAAACAAGTCCAATAGATAAAAAATTGTGTATTTATGTCATTTTTCCTAAATTTGATATTTAGGGCTCGGCTAGTTCCCCAATCTTTATTGTCCATATTTGAAAGCAAGATGAAGTAGCTAATGTTGCGTTAGGGTCGATTGGTTGAACTTCCATATTTAAAGAATGCATGAAGCTTCTGCGTTAGTAATATCTGTTAGTGTGGCAGAATAATAGAAGAGACACTTTGTAATTTTTATTTTATTTTTTCTTCTACAAATTCCAAAGTACATAGGATACATATAGAAGTAAAAGAGACCTTACACATTCTATAACTCTCCCTAATTAACAATAGTAATATTCCTTTAATTCATGAAATAAACCATTATATTACTACATAACTCCAATGGAATAATTCTCCCTAATGATACACCATAATTCTTCATTACTTATGGAATAACTTTCATAATTCACAATAGCTACCACATCAAAGGTCACACAACTACCAAAATTCTATTAACTTCAAATTATTATTTTTAATCAACATTCTCCCTTAATTTGAAGTCTTCTTCTTCATTTCAAGCCTTGCTCACAATTTTTAAAATTCTTCAAACTTGAGAGCCTTAGTAAAAATATCAACAATTTGATCTTGTGTCTTCATATATTTGGGCTCAATCACCTTGTTGTCAACATACTCTCTAATAAAATGGAACCTTATGTCTATGTGCTTGCTTCGATCATGGTACATCGAATTTTTAGCAAGAGATAGTGCAGACTTGTTATCAATACAAATCTTTGTTGCTTCTTCTTGTGGGAAATAAATTTCTTTCAACAACCTTCTAAGTCATATAGCATGACAAGTGCAAGAAGTTTCTGCCACATACTCGGACTCACAAGTTGAAAGTGTAACAATGGATTATTTTTTAAAACTCCATGGAATAGCATAATCTCCCATAAAGAATACAATATTGATAGTACTCTTTCTATTATCAACATCTCCCACAAAATCACTAACACAATATCCCACAAACTTGAAATCATTAGAAAATGAATAAAATAGCTCAAAATCAATTGTACCTTTTAGGTAACGAAGAATCCTCCAAGCAACTTTCATATAGGTAGAAGTAGGTGATTCTATGTAGCGACTCACTACTCCAACCGCAAAAAGAATGTCGGGTCTTGTCGAAGTCAAGTATCTCAAGCTTCCCACAAGGCTTTTGAAATTGGTGGGATTTTCTTTCACTCCATCATCAAACTTTGACAATTTAACTCCATATTCCATAGGTGTGTTCACGGAGTTACAATCAAACATGTTGAACTTCTTCAAAATCTCCTTTGCATAGGCTTCTTGAGAAATAAAAATCTCATCCTCCATTTTCTTCTCCTCTAGGCCTAAATAGTATGACATGAGCCCAATATCGGTCATCTCAAATTCATGTGCCAAAGCCTTCTTGAATCCTTCAAACAAAGTAGGATTAGTTCTGGTGAAAATAAGATCATCAACATAAAGACAAACAAGCAAAATATCTCTATTGTCATATGCTTTAACATAAAGAGCATATTTATGAACACAACGAACAAAGCCATTATCTTGAAAATACTTGTCGATACAGTTATTCCATGATCTTGGTGCTTGCTTCAACTCATATAATGTCTTTTTCAATCTTAAGGCTTTATCTTCATGCCCTTCTACCACAAAGCCAATTGGTTGCTCAACATATACCTCATCTTCTAAATAACTAATAAGGAAATGAACTTTATATCAAGTTAATAAATCATTCACCTCATTTGAGCTGCCAAAGTAATGATCAAACGAATTGTCTCCATGCGGACAACGAGTGCAAACACTTCTTCATAGTCAACTCCGTGTTTTTGTATGTAGCTTTTTACAACGAACCTTGCTTTATATCTCTCTACATCTCCTTTGGCATTCTTCTT
Source organism: Ormosia semicastrata (assembly GCA_029884595.1). Taxonomy (NCBI): domain Eukaryota; kingdom Viridiplantae; phylum Streptophyta; class Magnoliopsida; order Fabales; family Fabaceae; genus Ormosia; species Ormosia semicastrata. The sequence continues at coordinate 28,414,995 of JAQQTO010000041.1, read as the reverse complement.
TATCTTGAACACCCCATTTAACTCCAATTGCCTCATGACCCTTGGGAAGAGATGATAACTCCCAAGTGTTATTCTTTTCAATGGCTTCAATTTCCTCTTGCATGGCTTGTCTCCACCTTTTGTCTTTCAAAACTTCATCAAAGTTTAAAAGTTCACTGTCAACAAGAAGGCAAAACAAATCAAAAGACTCAGTCACATCATATAATTCTTCAATACTTCTCATTTTTCTTAGCTTTTCACTAGAACTTTCTTTGGAAGATGAGGATGCTTCATAAATGGGAGATGGTGGTGGGGTCTCTTCTTGGATAGACGTCATGGTCTCTTGCTCTTCATCTTCATAGTATGGAAAGAAATCATAACTTCTTTCTTCTTGTGCTTCCTATTTTCAAGTGGCTTATTCATCAAACTTCACATCTCGACTCACAACTATCTTGCCATTGCTTAGGTTGTACAACTTGTAGCCTTTGGAATTTGGATCGTAACCAATAAAAACATGTTTCTCACTTCAATCATCTAGCTTGGATCTCCCTTGGTCGGGTACATGAACATAAGCAATACTTTCAAAAACTTGCAAATGATTGACACTAGGTTTAGTCCCACTCCACGCTTCTTGTAGTGTTTGATCCTTCACATTTTTTGTTAGAGAGTGGTTAAGCAAATAAACTGCACCAGAAACAGTTTCGGCCCAAAATTCCTTAGGCATGTTTTTGGCTCTCAACACACATCTAGCCATATTAAGAATAGTTCTTTTTTTCTCTCTGCTACAACATTTTGTTGTGGTGATCTAGGAACCGTTAGAAGGTGGCGAATTCTATTTGTTTCACAAAATTCATTAAATTCTTTAAATGTAAATCCGCCTCCTCTATCGAATCTTAGAGATTTGATTACATAACTACACTCCTTTTCTACAAGAGCTTTAAAATTTTTAAAGGCTACAAATACTTTAGATTTTTGTTTTATAAAATAAACCCAAGTCTTCCTACTATAATCATCAATAAAAAGTAAAAAATATTTTTTTTTACCAAATGAGGAAGGATTGATTGGGCCACACACATTGGTGTGAATAAGTTGCAATGGCTTGGTTGCTCTTATAGTTGCCTCCTTTGAAAAGCTTTCTCTTACATGTTTGCCAAGGAGACATGTTTCACATAATTGATTGGGATGATTAATTGAAGGCATCCCTTTCATCACCTTCTTTTCTCCCAAGGCTTTGAGTACTTCAAAATTCAAGTGACCAAATCGCATATGCGAACACAATGCTTCATCTTCAACATTAGCCTTCAAACACTTTGCTTCAATTGTATTGAGATTCAACATGAACATTCTATTTTTTGTTATAGACACCTTAGCAACCAAGTTAACATTATGATCTCTAACCCAAAATAATGATCTTTCATATGAATTTCATATCCTTTCTCAACAAGTTGTCCCAAACTCAAAATATTATTTTTTAATTTAGGTACATAGTAAACATTGGTAACTAACTTGTGACCACCATCTCTAAGAGAAATTAAAATGTTACCTTTGCCTTGAATTTGGACTTTTGAAGTGTCTCCAAGTGAAACATTATCGTTCATCTTCTCATCAAGCTCCACAAATTTTTCTTTGTAGCCACACATATGATTGCTTGCACCATTGTCAAGATACCATGAGCTCTTGTCATCCATTTAATCATCTTCGAGTGCTAACAATAAGGTTGGCTCTTCAACCTCTTCTTTTTCAATAAGGTTTTCTTCAACACCATTATTACCATAATGACATTCCGATGCATAATGCCCAAATTTATAACAATTGAAATATTCAATATTGGACTTGTCATACTTCCTTTCATTTGTTCTAGGATAATTGCATCTTCCTCTAGTCACTCCTCTTCCACGGTCCCTAGTTGAATGATGGCTTGTCTCTTGATTGTTGGAATTGTTACGATTGCCTCTTCCTATTCCACCTTGGCCACGACCACGCCATCTTCCTTGTCCACGTCCACATCCTCTTTGACTCTTGTCTCCTTCCTCATCTTACAACGAAACATTGGCTTTGAGGGCTTGCTCCAAAGGCTCATTTTGCCTTTTTAACAATTTTTCTTCTTCGGCTAGTATTGCCCCAAACAACTCATCAATAGTCATAGTGTCTAATTCATTTGAATTTCAAAAACACAAGTCACATAATTAAACTTTGGAGTCAAATAAAAGGATCTTATCTTTCACACGATCATCTTCAATGTTTTCACCATACATTTTCATTTGATTAACATTGGCCAACACCTTTGAGCTATAATCCGAAAAAGTTTCAAATTTCGTCATGTGCAAAGCTTCAAACTCACGTCATAAAATTAGAAGTTGCACCTTCTTCACCTTGTCTGCACCTTGGAGAGACTTTTGTAAAATTCCCCAAGTTTCTTTCATGGTGGACACATTGTTCACCTTCTCGAACATCAAATCATCCAAACCTTGATGGATGACGGACAAGGCTTGTTGGTCCTTTTTATTTAACTTTGTCAATGCTTCCTTCTCATTTTGAGATAAAGTGGCCTCGTTTTGTGGCTTAGCGTAGCCACTCTCGACAATCTCCCAAACATATTGTGATCCAAGTAATGCCTTTATGCGACGAGACCAAATTTTATAGTTATCTTTTGTAAGACGATGGAATTGAAATGGAATCATTCCATTATTTGTCATAACTCAAATCTCACTAGCTCTGATACCACTTTGTTAGTGTGGAAGAATAATAGAAGAGACACTTTATATTTTTTTTTATTTCTTCTTCCACAAGCTCCAAAGTACATATGATACTTATAAAAGTAAAAAGAGACTTTACACATTCTATAACTCTCCCTAATTAACAATAATAATTTTCCTTTAACTCATGAAATAAATCATCTTATTACTACATAACTCTAATGAAATAATATTTTCTAATGACACACCATAATTTTTTATTACTCATAAAATAATTCTCATAACTCACAATAGCTACCACATCAAAATTCACATAACCACTAAAATTTTATTAACTTTAAATTATTATTTTAATCAACAATATCATCATCGTGCTGGGTCCATAGAAGTGTAAATATACAATTTCCACAAAAATTGGAGATTAAAATAAAGAAGCACTTAAATTAAATTATCCCAAAATGAATATAATAACCGATGAAATATGAAAATAAACTTAACTACAAATAAAAGTAAATTTGAAAAATGATGGAGCAATGGTACGTAGTTTATAGATGAGTTTGATGATCTAATTATTAATTATTAGGCGGTGAGAATGGTAAACAATATTTGTCTTCTCTCTAATACTCGCGTAGCTGACTAGCAGTGACCTGTCCCTATTTCCTTTCCTCCCACTTAAATTATAATAAGTGTTTTAAATATAATTACATGTCTCAATTCTTTCTTTTTTATTTTTCACTTAACAAAATCTAAGTAAAAAAACAAGAAAAGGGACAGGAATCGAAGACAGATGATCTTCATCCGTCTTTTGAATACCGACAACCCTCGTTTACGCATCACTTCATTTGTCCCATAGATGGACTTTTTAAATAAAGAATCACCTTCCATATGTCTCTGCTCTACAAAAGCACCACCTTGCTAAACGGGAACGTGAACCTCCGAAGATGATAACTTCACGACTTGCCAGAAGAGACGGAGATAGGTGAGTGTCGAATCGGAGTGCCAATTACATTCTATCATTTGGTAATATATCCAATTAATATGCAAGTTTTCATGTACCATGTTGCAAAGTCAGATTCACTTTTTCTACCTACACAACAGGTTGCAAGTAAAGAATCTACATCATTCATCTTTAAAAAAATCCAATCCAACAGCTTCAAAATAAAGGTCCAGCGAAGGAGAAGAGGTCCATATTAAACTAGGGCTGAGTTGACATTGTAACTAACACAGTACTGCATCAAGCACTGACACAAGTAAAATTACAGTGAGGTCACTTGGTATTTGAACCTTATATTTTGAGTCATATGTAGTGCTTGGAGGTTGAGGTACTATAGTAACCTCCAGAATGTTGCAGGTTAGAGCACATCTACGACTGAGGGCCAAGTAATTCAGATACTTAAAATGATAGTACTTTCTAATGAAAAACTCAATTAACCAAAGGAAGAAATATAATTGGAATTTTTGGCATCCACCAAGTAGTTTTTTGACACACACTAGTGTTGGATTCTTGAAGATTTGGGTATCTTTTAGTAAGCCCCCAATACTTTTTATTGTAGTGGGGACTATAAGAACGGTCCATCATAAGTACGGTCTATCATATTCACTCAAATTATTATTTAACAAATATAATGTAGTGGGGAGTATTATAAAATTACATTAATCTTTAATAATATTTTTATATTTGTCAAATAATAATTTAAATGTCTAAAAAATAACTTGATAGATCATGTCTACTTAAGAATTTCTCCTTTATTATGACAATATAAGTATCATTCAAATTGCTTGTAATGATATTTTTTATAAGTGCACGAAACACATTAAAATTAATTATCACTTTATTCATTAACACATTTTTTATAGTGCTCTTTGTCTCTATTCTATTGAAACTCTCGACTAATAAGCTGATCTATGTATTAAAGCTCATGTGTGTATATATATGCTTATAGCTATATACACAAATGATGCTTGTACCTATATATTATCCAATTTATTTGGCAACTGATACACACCAAGCAAACCAAAATTCAGACACAGTCCATCTTGCGTGACAGTATAAGTCACAGCATAGATATGATTGGTCAATAAAAAAAAAGCCCCTAACTGTGCTTTCAACACTAAAAACCCCTAAATTTGCCCCTAGATATGATTCGTCTATATTCCATTGAAACTCTCGACTAGGCAGATCTATTTACTAAAGCTCATGTGTGTATATATATGCTTATAGCTATATACACAAATGATGCTTGTACCTATATATTATCCAATTTATTTGGCAACTGATACACACCAAGCAAACCAAAATTCAGACACAGTCCATCTTGCGTGACAGTATAAGTCACAGCATAGATATGATTAGTCAATAAAAAAAAAGCCCCTAAATGTGCTTTCAACACTAAATACCGTATTCTAGTCCAAATATACTTGCCTGTTGCAAATATGACCATCCTGACACACTCTATAGACGTATCTTAGTTGCCAAAACTTATAAGGCACCAACTAATATCCACCAGAATAAAATTTGCATTAAAAGAGTTCAATCATTTGATGTATAACATTAATTAATAACACGTTAAAAAAATAATTTAAGACACAGTTTATAAGTTTCCAAATAAACACCACAAACAAAATGAGTACAATAATATTGGAGGTATGTTTTTCATTAGTATCATACATTCTGATATTGGCAATAGGCTCTTCAGCAGTATACTACACGCACACTCCAGTACTTTGGATCCATATATAGCATGGAGTGTATTAATTTAAAGTGGAATAAAAATGGAGTGTTACATATGTACTTATGCATGGCAATTGCTTGGAGGTGGTGGACACCTAATATTTGCACATGAGCTGCACTTTATAATTATATCCAGATTTATGGACGTGTCATTTGGAAGCCCATGTAGGAGACACTTAATGCACTATGGTGAAAATGGATGGCGGTGCTTTCCTTTGCGTCTATTGTTTAGCAAGCTAAATGGAAGAAGAGTTATGGGGATGACAGGTATATTGCTTTATGTTTTTGGTTTACTCTATGGCGGCTATTGGAGGATCGAAATGAGGAAAATATTTAACTTGCCACCAATTAAACTTTGCCGTGGCAAGGCAGCAATTACAATTTGCATACAATGGATCTTCAGGTGACCTTGTGAACAATTCTTTATCTTATTTTTAAAGTGGACAACCACACATCAAGAGATCATAATCCATTTAAATATTGGCATCTAAATATAGCTCGATCTAGAATGCTTGTTTTATATTTTTGGTCTTTGCATCTAAAGATGCTAACATGGTTTAATAGCAGACAAATATATATATATAGCATCCTTCATTAAACATACAATAAATTGTGCAAAACTGGGTATAAAGCTTCAGCTATCAAACAATTTTACGTTATTACAGTGCTTCACTGTAAAAGCAGCATTTCAACTTTTACTTTTTTATTTTCTGTTTGCTGCAGACACTCCTGGTCCATTTTTGCAAGCTTTTTTATTATTATTTTTAGTAACAAAATTATTTATCAAATTATTATATATTTAAAATTATATATTAAATTGACACACTTTTTATTTATGCAAATTATTTTATTATTTTTAATTACGTTAAAATCTATGATTAATTACATAAAAAATATCATCATAAATAACGCTTTTCACCAGATAATATCAACGATGTTGACATTTTTCATATAATAACAATATACGTGTTGGCATTTAACGTTTTCTTGTAATAACACCACACATATTAACATTTTCTGTCTATAACGCTTGTCATCAGTAAAACATTTAAATGAGAAAAAATATCGTGGAAACTAATCAATGTATTGGAATAGCAGCCAACACGTGGTTTTGGGCGGTGAAGCATTGGAATAATAAGAATTGGTAATGGCAATTAAATCAACTTGCATTTGAATGTATTACTTTATGAGAAAATGTACAGAATGGTAAGTGGAATAATACCCAACACGTGGTTTTGCGCCCTGAATGGCTATTAATGCAACTTGCATTGGAATGTAATTCTCTATGAGTAAATGTGCAGAATTGTCGGTGGAATAATAGCCAATACATTGTTTTGGGCCGGGAAGCATTGGAATAATAAGAATTGATAATGGCTACTAAAGCAACTTGCATTGGAATGTATTGCTTTATGAGTAAATGTGCAGAATGGTGAGTGGAATAATAGTCAACACGTGGTTTTACAGGTGACGTGGTAGGAATTACGGGTAACGTTAATAGGTGTGGCCTTATTACAAAAAAACGCTAACACATATAGTATTATTATATAAAAAATGTTAATACGTGTGTTATTATTATGTGAAAAATGTCAGTAACGTCATTTATAATAATATTTTTATGTAATTACATTATACATTTTAACAAAATTAAAAAGTATAAGTAAAATGTGTAACAATTTAGTATATAATTTTAAAAATATAATAATTTAATAAATAATTTTATCATGATAGAACGGTGAAAAAGCCCATTTTTGCCCCAGAGCACTCCACTAAGGTTCGTTAGTGGCTTGATTAATTTATAATATTTCACATTCATTTCTTATAAATTATACTTTAAACTGAGTTTTAGTAAGCTCCGTGTGACTAAATCACATGCTTGATGTCACTTGTTATTAACTTAGTACGATTCAGGTAAAAGTTACAAAGCTTAACAGCATATGCAAAACCATGACTTCAATTCCATTGTCCTAAGATACTTAATAGCTCTAAAAACTTTGTTCCAGCGCGTGGAATTTATGCCCTCACAACTGGAGCGCACTCATCTCTGCTTTTTACTAAAACATGACTCTTTATACTTTCCAATAACTTAGTGTAGCAGCTTTGACCAAAAGTTGTAACCTTCACTTTGATTTTCTTAGTTGTCGGTTTAGCTCTCTTATTAAACTGATTTTTTGTGTTTCTTAAGATAAATCAAAACGAATTTTTTTTTTAAAAAAAAAGGCACGGGATAACTTTATTTATTCTATTGTATAACTAAAACTAAGTTAAGATAATTATTTAATTAATACCAAACATTTTACATTTTCAATATATATATATATATATATATATAGAGAGAGAGAGAGAGAGAGAGAGAGAGTTAACATTACTATTATGGCTGTGGAGGCAAATCCTTTGATGACATTGGCATTGGTTGACAGTAACACTTTAATGGCTGTGGAGGCTTAGAACCTAAAGTTCCTCATTAGGAAGAGCAAATGAGAGTACCATCTTCAGAAATAGTTTCACCAGAAAAGAAAACTCTTTTGGTGTTTTGTGGCTGAACTTCTTCAGAAGAAAGTTGCATGCTGGTAGAAACAGAATGCTTTTCTTTGATAATTGATTACCAGAGCCTGTTCATCCCTCTAGTTTCATGGTGTGGTTTCTTCACTTCCCCTGTTGCAAACATGGAAACAGTTGGATTTTACATATTTATTACAAATTATAAACATCAAATAGAATATTGTAAAGTACTTAGAATTTCAAATAATTTAGGCACTCCAAATCCTGCATGACACAAAAGGAACTCAATTCTAGAAATCTGTTTTATACTAATATATTTAATATTTAATTTTGTGGACAAAGTATTGAAAATAATGAGTCTTACTAAGGGAACCAATAAGAAGTACATTATATCTATGATAGTGTAAAATACAAATGAAAAATAAACTCTAGTTACAACACCCAATAAAATCAGACTTGGTTTAGCAGCTTTGACCAAAAGTTGTAACCTTTACTTTGATTTTCTTAGTTGTCGGTTTAGCTCACTTATTTAACTGATTTTTTGTGTTTACCAAAATAAATCAAAACGAAATTGAAAAATCGTAGACCTGAGTCTGAAATGTCTTCTCTGGAACATCAACAAAGAGAATAGCCGGGACTATAATGGTTCTCTATTGGAGTTAGACATATCACAGACACACACTACTCCAGACATGTTTGAGTGTTTCAAATTTTTTAAGGAATTTATTTTCTTTTAAACTGCAAAACTTTTATGAGGAGAAAAAGCAACAACTGAAAACTATCAAATCAAAGTGGCACATCACTACTTATCTACTGCATTTTAAAGCTACCTTCTTCAGAATGCTGCCTGGTTACTACCAAACATGTTCGGGCTTTTCAGAACACTCCAATCACCAAGTTCTTTGGCCTCCATTGTGTTAGATTAACAGGAGCTTCACAGAAGAAGGCAATCTGAGGTGTGTATAAACTTCTACACTGACATAAAAGAAATTTGTAATTGACTACACTAAATAAATTTCAGCTTCAATTTGTCATCATTGGAAATCTATTCTCTTCACAACACCCCATCCATGTAATTCTAAAAGTCCTATTTTTCTTTTTTTTCTTGCTTAGTCTTTATATTGATACCGAATCCACAATCCACCTATAGCTTACCAAGACAAAAGTTTCAGCCTCAGAAGTTTCTTTTTTATTGGTCATCCCTGGGCCTGGAGCACCAACATGGGTGGGTTTGAACAAAAATGGCATAGGAAAGCCCTCTGTAACCCCTCACCCAAGACCCAGCCCCTCTGCAATATTGTCATTGTTCTAAGTTACAACAGAATAAAGCCGAATACTATGAGTTGACAGGTGGCATTTAAAGTGGACCATTTTACTTTGGGTCCTTCCGTGGTCTCCTTAAAAAACTAGTTGTAAGAGAATTTTAGATTTAAAAAAAGCCCAAACTATATTTTTGCGAACAAGTCCAATAGGTAGTTAATTTTGTATTTACGTCATTTTTCTCAAATTTGATATTTAGGGCTCAATTGATTCCCCAGCCTCTATTGTCCATCTTTGAAAGCAAGATGAAGTAGCTAATGTTACGTTGGGGTCGATTGGCTAAACTTCCATCTTTAAAGAATGCACGAAACTTCTGCATTAGTAATATCATCATCGTGCTGGGTCCATAGAAGTGTTAAGTATACATTTTCCACAAAATTAGAGATTAAAATAAAGAAGCATTTAAATTAAATTATCCCAAAATGAATATAATAACCGATGAAATATGAAAATAAACTTAACTACAAATAAAAGTAAATTTGAAAAACGATGGAGCAATGGTACGTAGATTATGGATGAGTTTGATGATCAAGTATTAATTGTTAGGCGGTGAGAATGGTAAACAATATTTGTCTTCTCATAACCCTCGTTTACGCATCACTTCATCTATCCCACAGATGGACTTTTTAAATAAAAAATCACCTTCCATCTGTCTCTGCTCTGCAAAAGCACCACCTTGCTAAACGGGAACGTGAACCTCCGAAGATGATAACTTCACGACTTGCCAGAGCAGACGCAGAATAAGTGAGCGTCGAATCGGAGTACCAATTACATTCTATCATTTGGTAGTATATCCAATTAGAATAATGTTTTTCTTATCTCACACATTATTTACATTTATTTTAACACTATATAAATGTTGGTTAATAAAATATAAATTATTAATTAATAGATATGTACAAATATATAACACTTTTAACCTGACTCCGTTAATCAACTTATATACATCATTAATTATTTTTTTATTTTTCATTAACTAACTTTTTACATATTCATTAACCAATTTCTATATGTCATTAACTACGAATTTATATTTCATTAACTAACTTTATGTAGTGTGAAAAGTAGTATTATTAAAAATGGGTAAAATTATCGAAATTGATCCAATTAATATGCAAATTTTCATGTACCATGTTGCAAAGTCAGATTCACTTTTTTTACCTACACAACAAGTTGCAAGTAAAGAATCTACACCATTCATCTTAAAAAAATCCAATCCAACAGCTTAAAAATAAAGGCCCAGCGATGGAGAAGAGGTCCATATTAAACTAGGGGTGAGTTGACGTTGTAACTAGCACATTGTAAGTTGGTTTCCTTCACATTAAAATTTCACATCGAATAAAGGTCCTTTGTTATCTTATTTAGTTACTTTATCTTACCAATATCAAAGTTCTACATCGAACAAAGATACCTTATTGTCTTACTTATTTATTTTGTCTTATTAATACCAAAGTCTCACATTGACTATTTTACAAATCAGAAACAAACACTTGACCTATAAATAAGTTAATTGATAATGATATATTTCAACGTTATAGTGCATCTCTAGTAGACATGTGTTTTTGGGAAGAGTACAAGAACCACGTGAAATAAGTTAAGTGGCATATAAGTATTTTTTATCTTTTTTTTATCCATGTGAAAAATGACAAATGTGTTGACGTTTTTAACTAAAAAATATCATACTACATGACATATCCACTTAAAAAATGTCATGTAAAATGACATGTCCACATAGGATGCGTCAAACAGGGTGACATATCCTATGTGGACTATAAATTATTAAAAAATATCATATTAGATAAAAGTCTGATAATTTGATATATAATTTTAAAAAAATGATATTTTTTATAAATAATTTAAAAAAGTATATTTTGATAAATAATTTTTTCACCAATGATAATGTGGTAAAAAAGTCCTCTTTTCAACTTTGACTATGCTAAACTTCAATTCTGCGCAACAATCTTCTCAAGTTGTTTTCTCTGGGAATGATGTTTTGACTTGACTTCTTAATGAAAATTCATGCTTTTGAAATGCCTTTAAGACTTCTAAACATATCTTTGTGAGATCTTCAATCTTCATAAGAAGGTTGCCATCCTTGTGACTTGAGACAAATGTTGCTTTCTAAATCAACTCTTCTAAGGTTGACATTAATGCTTCTCATCAGTTTTAGTCACCTTTTAGCCACGTCTTAATCTTTCTCATTTGAATTTTAGGACTACGTATCAAAGCTCAATAAAAAAAACTCATGAGACCATGTTAATTCACTCATAAAGTGTTGGAACTAAACATTAATATTTTTAACGTAATTTGTTAATAATCAAAACACAATAGAAAGAATTAATGCAAAAGGACTATGAAGCTTACATGTTCAAATGGCCATAGCATAGTGAAGTAGAAAAGTAAAAGGAGAACATAGTTGGTTGAGGCATTAAGCATATGAAAAAGTGTCCATTGGTTATATTATGTATTGATAGGCAAATTTCTATAAATGAAGGAAACTGACATTGATAGATGACAACAAAATTGTCCAAACTAGACACTGAATGACAAGCACATCAAGAACAAAACAACTCAAAATATCTAAAAAATATGACAATCTGAAACAGCAATGTTTTCAATTAATATCAATTCATAGACTCCTCAAGCAAATGCAAAGTATAAGAAAAACACAAATACATGTAGATTAATTTATCTAAATATGTAAATGTTTCAACATATTAGACATCAAGCACAATATTTAATTAATATACCAGTCCTACGTTGCCCTTGTTATAGAAGAATGTCTCAACAAATTCCAAACCAAGAACGTTTGAATCCATGAATTTTATCATTGGTTTGATTTGAAAACCCATGGGGTTTGAATCTGGGCAGAAATCGCAGCAAGAAACGCTGCAAACTGCAAGTTCTTAGAGCTTTTCCATGGCTATCAATGGTGGACCCAGTTTGGAAGCAGGTCAACACGCAAAAGCTTGAAGAAATCCTTGCGTTTTTCACCATGGATCTGATCAAATCTGTCTGAGCATTTAATTTCAGGTGAAATCGCGTGCTAAGATGCTGAGAAACGCAAGAAATTGAGCTTCAAAAGAGCTCCGGGTCGACCCACATCTTGGAGAAGAACCAGTTTGGTTTTGTTCTGTGTTGTGTGAAGCCCACTTGCAGGCTGTATCATGTGTAAGGGCAAGGGACCCACCCAGGAAACCATTTTTCACCAAAATTCACCAGCATGTTCTTGAAATCAAATGTTATTTTTGGTATATTTTATGTATTTTTACATATATTTATTTTGGAATTTCCTATTCTATGATAATTTTAAAAATATATATGTGTTGTCTTTTATGGTAAAAAATTGTAGAAATTTTTTTTAATGATGCTCTAGAGTTAGTGATAGTATTCACTCTCCCTATTTAGAATGATTTTATTCATACTCTAGCCTTTGGTTGTTTGTTCAAACTCAAATGGAATGCATTATGTAATGATTTAAATCAATAGAGATCCGTGCATATGGAGCTCTCAGTTTTATGCTAATTTCATGTATGCTAAATATATACTATGGTGATTGAGGCAATTAAAGATTCTGCTTAAGGGTTTTATAGATTGGTATGATTAAATATTCACCAAAATGATTTTATTTATACTGGTCCATAGGATATATTTGCAGAATAGTTTAAAAGTATTATAAGCAATTGCCTGCCCAAAGAGGGTTGTTGTGCGTGTTAATTTAGTATGACATGAATGCATCTGTAGATTGAGGAATATTTTAGTCAAGGGAGTCAATATACCCAAAGGGGATGACTTCTAAGTCTGAGGCATTCTTAAAAGGTTTCATGCAATATGGATATCTTGCATGTTTTGCATACTCTGCTCAAAGGAAGGTGTGGTGATATATTTTGAAATTTTGGATAAAAGCGAAGGATGTCAAGAGTTATTTGTAATTACCTTGTTTTTCTTTTCTACATATTGCATTCTTTTTCTTTGGTATCAATTGGTTTTAGTTTGAATAACAACACTACCATTATTAAGAAGTTGACTAATTTAAACTATAAGAGAAGAAAATAAGACATTGAATTTTGTTTTAGGATAAGACACGACATTGCAAGAGAATGAGGCGAATAAGACAACTGCTAAAAGTAGTTTAGACTTCAAAGCAATAGGATCTAATTAGGTTCTCCATCGAGAGGGTAGGAGTGAAAACTAAAAGAGGAACAATTTGCAGAACTTGTCATAGAATTAGATTCTTATTTGCACTAGTAGTCGTAACAAAGGCCAAATAAATGTATATGAATCAAAACTTTGATTTCAAAGTCAATTAAATAGTAATGCACAGTGCCTCTCCATCCTTATTTTGCCATCAAATAATGAATTGATTTTGCCATCAAGTGTTGTTTATTTTCCATTAATTGTTTATATATATATATATATATATATATATATATTATATATATATATATATATATATATATATATATATATATATGCAGCTATGGCGTGTAGACCACTTTCGCGAAAGCAAAAGACACTAATTCTTATTTAGATTCTTAGGCTAAGGACAACAGTTATCATGAATATGTGTTTTCTCACGATATTAATACTTGAGTGTATGAAAAGACCTAGGATCAATTACAAAATGAGTGTTGCAAAAGGACTAAGAAATATTAGTGAATTTCTTGAAAATGATATCCGTTGCATTGAACAACTTAGAATGGATAGGCATACATTCTATACATTATGTGGAATGCTTCGTGATATTCGTGGTTTGAAAGACACAAAAAATATGTTTCTAGAGGAAAGAGTTGCACTTTTCTTGAACATTCTTGCATATGATGTAAAGAATAGAATGATCAAAAGCATAGGCTAAAGCGGTCACAAAAAATTATTAGCACTGATCTGGACTGTAATCCGGGATCATGTCCAATGGGATCAATTCGGCACGTATACCACTCTACTCTGCCATAAGCACCCCGTTTAGGCCATCCGACCTCGGGCTTCAGTCGTGGGCCATATCAGCATCCCTTAGGTCTGCGCAGATCCTGACAACTGTCAATCATGACCCTTAGGGTGTGGGGACCATAACTACCTACAACAGCAGATAGCCACTAACGCGACATCACGAAATTTTAGGGATCTACCTGGATGATCGTGAGAGAGAGGCACCCTCCATCAGGGCTCTGCTTGAACGATCGTGGGATGAAAGCACCCCTGTCAGGCCACGATCTTAATGCACCTGCACCTCACGCGGATACCACGAGGACCCTGCGCATGCTCTATAAGTATCAAGTTAAGTCATTCTAACATAGGCATCTATAAGTGTTCTTGTGCATGACTGACTTAAGCGTTGGAGTCCCATTGCAGGTTCCCAACCCCCCTTGATAGCTGGACAGCAGTTATGTAATGAGGAAACCACTGTACGCGTGTCTTCTCAGGCACCCTTTGATTCTACTTCAGAACATTAGCGCCGTCTATGGGAAGCCATAAACTTCTAACCCCACCCCATCATGGTGAACATGAGACAAAATTCGAGAAGAGACATTGCGCAAACCTCTACTAACCAAAGGCAGATTCCGGCAGCGCAACGCTTTCTTCGTCCTGTCCCGCCACCTAATATGGAAGCCTCTACGATGAGGAACCAGTCGCTCAATGTGGAGCACCAGTGTGATGGGCACTCTGCTTTGATCTTCGATGAAAGCCCGACCCATCACACAAAGTCTCTGTAAGAGATAGGCTTAGAATCCCAGGCCAAGAAGGCAACCCAAATATCCAAAAACGTAGAATCCCAGTGAGTCAGCGCTTGGGAATGCCACATGGCGAAGCCGGTGATCGTGCAACTCGTTCTGAATGTGAAAATCAATCCCAAATGTCCCAACGACAATTCCAAGACCATGCTACAGCAACACATGGCTATGTTGAACGAATAGTATCAAAGGTTAGAGGACATACAACGGGCTATGCACGAAAACCAACTCAAGCCAAACCGTCATGATGGAGGACGCAGCGCGGAGAATAATCAAAGGAGGGCCCATGTCAATGCTATGGTGTCCAACGTTGGGAACAATAACTTGAACCACAGCATCCAAGAGTACCCCTTCTCTAATCAACTAATGGAGTACCATGTTCCTAGAAACTTTAAGTTCTTGGTGAACTTAGAGATTTACGACGGAACCACGGATCCCCAAGAACACATGAACACTTTCGAGCAGTCCATGTGTTTTCATGGAGGACCCATGGGGTTACTATGTCGTGCATTCCCCCTCTCCCTCAAAAAGGGAGCCTTCAAGTGGTTCTCCAGCTTATCACAGAGGTCCGTGGTAGACTGGACAAATCTAAAACAACGATTCTTGCTCCAATACACCACTAGCAAGGAGCAACCCAAGTCCATTGAGTCCCTGGCCAAGGTTCGGCAAGGACGAGATGAGCCCATCCGTGATTATGCAAGGCAGTTCACGGCTGCATGCACCAACTTGGAAAACTTCGACGACAGGATAGCCTTTCATTATGCCAGAAGCGGCCTCCGCGTGGGTTCTGAGTTTTTTGCGTCCCTAGTGAAAAAGAAGCCAAAGAACCTGGGTGAGTTCTAGAGACGATCCCAAAAATATATCAACCTTGAGGAGGCAACTGAGGACCAAAGGAGATAGGATAAGGATGAGACCCCTCATCAGAAACCTAACCAAGATTCCTCACGGTCCCGGCATCCCAAAGGTAGTCCACCCCCGGAGGAAGTATTCTGACTACACTCCTGTTGCGGAATTTGGCAAGTGCACCAAATCGACAAAAGTAATAAAGAGTGAGTAGAGTATCGTCCCACGAAGATTAAGTTATTAATTACTAAATTCGTTAAATCAACACTATTCAAACTAATAAAAAGAGAATTATTAAAAATTAAATTAAAAAGCAAAATAAAAATAAGCAAACAATAAATCAAAGGGATGAAAAATAATGATGTTAAAGCGTTAGGGTTTAGATTTCACTCGAACTCTTTAGATGCACATTCAAATATTAGTTTAACTATGTTCTATTTCAATGACTTATGGCTAATTCCCAAAATTAATTAATACTCAATTCCTTGGTATATTAATCCTCTTACGCTGATTGGAATTAACTAATCCCTTAGTCTCACCCCAATTAGAAAGGCATTATCAAGAATGAGAGAATTAAAAGAAAGACCACATAACCCACAACGTCTATTCCTAGCGATTGCAGAAATTATAGTGTTTATCACAAGTTTTAGGTTCATGTAAATTTTTCCAAATCATACATAAACCCAAAAGATCATTCCCAAATTGATCAGGTTTAGAAAAGCATTAAGAATAGAGATAAACACGTAAATCATGAAAAAGAAACATAAATTAAACCTATAAAAGAAAGTTATATCATCCAAGAACAAGATCCATCATCCCCTTAACAAAGGAAAAATTAGTTACACATGAAAAAAGAAGAACACAAAGGGAAGAATATGACAAACTCCATTGTAGAAAGGTGAAAAAGTTGAAGAAAATCCCTAATCTTCAAGCCTAATTGCGCCCACACCACATTAGGGATTTTGGCCTCTTGTCGGCTACTGCATTCTGTCCAAGTGTGTCTAAGGGTGTGGCGTAACTTATGAATTTATAAGAAAAAACGTGAGCTTTCTGCAATCAGCGCTCAGGCACTACATTACCAGCACCTAGGCGCTGGCCCATTAAAACCACGGTGTTTTATGTATCGAGCGCCTAGGCGCTGAACTACCAGAATGCAAAATCAGCTCTTTGTCTCATAAATCGTCCAGTCTTTTTCCATGCATAATTACCTATAAAAATACATAAAAACACACAATTAAAATATAATTAAAAATAACTAAAAGCAAAAAAAATTAAGGACAAACTCAATCAAAAAGATTAAAAGAGAATGAAAACTCAATACTTTTGAACCATAAAAATATGAAATTTTGAAGGTTCATCACTCCCCCAAACTTAAACTTTTGCTTGTCCTCAAGTAAAAAGAAGAACAAAAACAAAAAGACTAAACAAATAACAACTCAAAACACAAACAAAACATGGCAACACCAGGTAGTGAATATCATACATATCCTCAGAAATTGCTTTACAATCTAATTTCAAAGTGTCACACATAAACAATCCAATTATCACATCGTCTTTCACATGCAACTCTTATGCATCAATGACTTCCCAAAAACATGAATGAAAGACACAATATACTCATAAAGTACAAACCCAAATAGATTTATAAAATTACAAATGTACATCAAACCCACATCTATAGGGTTGTTCTTCATCTCTCTCTCTCCACTAATGTAAACAACACATAACCAAGGATCAAAAAGGACTTTATAAGCTTGTAATGTAAAGCTAATGGTATGGGTTAAGAAAGAAGTAGTAGGAAAATGAAAACAAAAATTGAGATACAAAATCAAGTAAATTTCACAATTCAAGCCTCAAAATACTGAACAAGTGCAAAAAGGAGCAAAGAAATCAACACAACATTCACTTTCTTTCGTTCTTTTCTTTCTTTCTTTTTCTGCAACCTCCACCCCCAAACTTATTTCTTTGCAATACTTTGGGTAGACTTCTCTTCTTTTCTTTTTGCAAATTTTTTTTTGAATTTTTTCAGCTCCACAAAACTTCATGCACAAAAATAACAAAAACTTGAATAATAAAATAATACAAGATATGCACTCAATAGAGGTTATGTAAGAGAGAAAAATTTTTTTTCATATGGGTATGGGAAAAGGAAAATGTGGGTAAAAGAAAAAAAAAAGGCCAAACAATAGCAAAGCTGCAAAAGGGACCTAGGGATATACTGTGTTCACAGGTTGGCTTGAAAGGTTCAAACGGTCCAAAGAATGCTCTTATCATTTCCTTACTAATGCACTGCCTAGGATTTCGCCTCAAGAGAGAATCAAACAACTTCTAGATGCAAATCATTCACACACATGCAATCCTATAAACTTTCTTTAAGCTTGACATGCAATTAAATTCCAAGGACTATCAATCATAAAGATAGGAAGAATATCCATACACAATCAAAACAATAGAGATAAATGCAACTCATAAATTCCCATGTGCTAACCCAAGAAATCAGATCAATCCACAATTCAAACAATCATTGGATATACAATTCAACACACCGGTATGTACAGAATTAAAACAGAGATTTAAAACACAAAATGGATGATGATGGCAAAATCAAAATCAATAAAAACAAGTAATTAAATGGAATAAATGCAAGAAGGGAAAAGAAAAACTCTTTTTGGCGGCCGACAACTATATACATCCCCCTACAAAGGCTCCGAACTTAGGGAGGCACCTAAGCCAACTCAACATTACCTTCAAAACAAAAAATAGAAAAATAAGGAATAACAAAATAAAAACAACAATAAAATTAAAGAGAAAAAGAGAGAAAATTTGAGTTGCCTCCCAAAAAGCACTCGTTTAACGTCATTAGCTCGACGTTGTCTTTTCTCAATTAATCATGGTGGCTTGAAGCAAGAGAAGTAAGATGACATTTTTTTCTTATCAGCTCTTTGCCTTCACACTCTGTCACTGCCTTTTGAATCAATCTGCAATAAATCAATAGAAACTGGAGCATCTTTTTCAATTGCAGCACTTTTAGAAAGAGGAGGTCATTTCTCCATTTCATCAACCATCTTGGGAGTGGGAAAATCAACATTGATTGATGATGAAGAGCTCTTACTAGCCAAATCCTGTAGAGGCTTGTCTTGAATGCATTTGACAGGGGCATAGAGATCTGATATCGATGCAGATTTATCAAAAAAATTAATAGTCACCTAATCTCTATCTACCCTCAAAATGAGCTCTCCTTTAGGAACATCAATCAACGCTCTTAAAGTAGCCAAGAACAGTCTTCCAAGAATCAGAGGAATATCAGCATCCTCATCAATATCCAAAATCACAAAATCAGTTGGGAAAATAAATTTGTCAACATTCACTAGAAAATCTTCTACTATACCATATGGATGTTTAATTGACTAATTAGCTAGTTGAAGAGACATTGTAGTTGGCTTCACTTTATCAATCCCAAGCTTGCGGAGAATTGACAATGGCATTAAATTGATGTTAGCTCCTAAATCACATAGAGCTTTCTCAATAGCCAACTCACCAATAGTGCACAGAATGGTAAAACTACCTGGATCTTTCAATTTAGGTGGTAGTTTCCTCTGAATTATAGCACTGCACTCCTCAGTAAGTGCCACAGTCTCATCTTCCTTGAGCTTCCTCTTCTTTAAGAGCAAATCTTTCAAGAATCTAGCATATGAGGGCATCTTCTCAAGTGCTTCAGCAAAAGGAATGTTTATCTACAGCTTCTTGAAGACATCCAAGAACTTGGAAAACTGCTTTTCTTTATTCTCATTCTTTAACCTTTGAGGAAACGGGAGTCTAGCATACAATGAAAGATCAACTATTTTTTGCTCACATTCCTTCTTCTTCCTCTGCCACTTTGGTTGCTCCTCTTTAACGTCTTCATTACAACACTTTTGAGATTGGACATCTACAACAGGAACATCAATTTCCTTGACTGGTCCATCCAAAGTCTTACCGCTTCTCAGTGTAATTGCATGACATTGCTCCTTTGGATTGACGATAGTATCACTCGAGAAGGTACCTAGAGGTCTCTCTTGAAGCTGTTTTGCTATTTGCCCCACTTGATTCTCTAAATTTTTAATAGCAGCTCCTTGATTCTGAAAATTTGCTTTTGTTTCCCCCATAAAAGCAGAAATCTGTTGCACAAAAGCAGATGTCTGTATAGAGAGTTTCTCAAGTGCAATCTCAAGAGGAGACTTCTTCTCTGGTTGAGGATTCAATGGCACTGTTTGATTGCTCCAAGAAAAATTAGGATGATTCCTCCACCCTGGATTATATGAATTTGAAAATGAAACACCCTGAGGTCTGGAAGGATTACCCATATAATTTACCTGCTCTTGAGAACTGAAACCAGAATTGCTTGCCTCACATCCACCATTAGCATGATTACCTCCACAGAAATCACAAATTAACACTTAGTGGTTCACAGAATTTACCTGTATACTCTCAACTCGCTTACTCAAGTTGGCCAACTGCTGAGAAATACTTTTGTTTTGAACAAGTAAGACATCGAGAGTACCAAGCTCCATCACTCCTTGTCTGACTACTGCTCTCCCACTAGGCAACTGATATTCATTGGTCACCATGGTCTCAAACAATTCCTAAGCTTTTTCAGGAGTTTTGGTATTCAAAGATCTACCTGCAGATGCATCTACCATAGCCCTAGTAAGATGATTTAAACATTATAGAAATTTTGCACTTGGTGCCAAACCTCAAATGCATGGTGAGGGCATCTCCTTAAAAGCTCCTTGAATCTCTCCCACGATTCATATAACGACTCCCCTTGATTTTGAGTGAAACAAGCTATTTCACCCCTCATCTTCACGAACACTGATGGAGGGAAGTATCAAGTCAAAAATTTACCAACCAAATCCTCCCAAATAGAAATGTTCCCTTGTGGCTGAGCTTGTAGCCAGCTCTTTGCTTTGTCTCTGAGATAAAATGAGAACAGTCGTAATCTAATGGCATCATCAGTAACACCATTATACTTAATAGTATCGCAGAGCTGCAAGAAATTGGCAATGTGCAAATTTGAATCTTCTGCTTGACCTCCCCCAAACTGATTATGTTGCACCAGCTATAGAAGTGCTAGTTTAATCTCAAAATTATTAGCCTGAATAGTAAGGCGCACAATACTAGTAGAAATATTCTCAGCAGATGGGGTAACATAGTCAGCTAATGTATGTCTTTGCTCCGCAGTTACAACTATTTCAGCCATCTTATCTTCTATTTCTTTAACTTTCTTCCTTTCTCTAGTTGTTTTCCTATTTGCTCTAGCTGTTCTCTCAATCTCTAAATCAAAAAGTAATTCTTCTGACTCTAGAAAACCTTACATAAACACAAACAAGCAAACCAAAGTGAAGTAAAAAAGAAATTAAAAATAAAAATAAAATAAAATAAAATAAAAATAAATGACTAATAAAAATAAATAAAGAAAACCAAAATAAAAGAAACAAATTAAAAAGAAAATTTAAAAATTAAAATTAAAATAAACAATTAAAAAGAAAATTAAACAAAGAAAAAAATGCTTAAATTAGTGTCTTTTCAACTACTATTTAATATTAATAACAATAATTCCCGACAACAGCGCCAAAAACTTGTTGCGAAATTTGGCAAGTGCACCAAATCGACAAAAGTAATAAAGAGTGAGTAGAGTATCGTCCCACGAGGATTAAGTTATTAATTACTAAATTCGTTAAATCAACATTATTCAAGCTAATGAAAAGAGAGTTGTTGAAAATTAAATTAAAAAGCAAAATAAAAATAAGCAAACAATAAATCAAATGGATGAAAAACAATGATGTTAAAGCATTAGGGTTCAGATTTCACTCGAACTCTTTAGATGCACATTCAAATATTGGTTTAACTATGTTCTATTTCAATGATTTATAGCTAATTCCCAAAATTAATTAATACCCAATTTCTTAGTATATTAATCCTCTTACGCTGATTGGAATTAACTAATCCCTTAGTCTAACCCCAATTAGAAAGGCATTATCAAGAATGAGGGAGTTAAAAGAAATACTACATAACCCACAACGTCTATTCCTAACGATTGCAGAAATTATGGTGTTTATCACAAGTTCTAAGTTCATGCAAATTTTTCCAAATCATACATAAACCCAAAAGATCATTCCCAAATTGATCAGGTTTAGAAAAGCATTAAGAATAGAGATAAACACGTAAATCATGAAAAAGAAACATAAATTAAACCCATAAAAGAAAGTTACATCATCCAAGAACAAGATCCATCATCCCCCTAACAAAGGGAAAATTAGTTACACATGGAAAAAGAAGAATACAAAAGGAAGAATATGACAAACTCCATTGTAGAAAAATGGAAAGATTGAAGAAAATCTCTAATCTTCAAGCCTAATTGTACCCACACCACATTAGGGTTTTTGCCTCTTGACGGCTGCTGCGTTCTGTCCAAGTGTGTCTAAGAGTGTGGCATAACTTATGAATTTATAAGAAAAAATGTGGGCTTTCTACACAGTCAGCGCTCAGGTGCTACGTTACCAGCGCCTAGGGGCTGGCCCATTAAAACCATGGTGTTTTACGTATCGAGCG
The DNA here is from genome assembly GCA_029884595.1 of Ormosia semicastrata. NCBI lineage: Eukaryota > Viridiplantae > Streptophyta > Magnoliopsida > Fabales > Fabaceae > Ormosia > Ormosia semicastrata. The sequence continues at coordinate 28,392,607 of JAQQTO010000041.1, read as the reverse complement.
CCTAGGCGCTCTGACTTCAGCGCCTAGGTGCTGAACTACCAGAATGCAAAATAAGCTCTCTATCTCATAAATTGTCTAGTCTTTTTCTGTGCATAATTACCTATCAAAAATACATAAAAACACACAATTAAAATATAATAAAAATAACTAAAAACAAAAGAAAATTAAAGACAAACTCAATCAAAAAGATTAAAAGAGAATGAAAACTCAATACTTTTGAATCGTAAAAATATGAATTTTTGAAGGTTCATCAACTCCCCTGAATACCCCTCGGGAAACAATCTTGAGAGATGTAATGCAAACCGAGTTTCAGAATATCCAGAGGCCGCCCCCCATCAAGAAGCATAAGCAGAATGACTACTCTAAGCATTGCGCATGGCATAAAGGCTACGACCATGACATTGAAAAATGCTACCAACTTCGCGATGCCATCGAATTTTTTATCAAGGCCGGACGATTACAACAGTACATTCTTCCCGCCTGAAATGATGAGCACTGCGAAAGGCACAAGGATGACAAGTGACGGAGCCCATCTCCTTGCCACAGAAGGAGAACCCAAAGCCCTAGGAAAAGATCCCAGACTCCACCCCGTCGAGACGGTAATGACTGGGGGGACAGGAATAGGGACACTCCGCCTGACGACAATGATGATCGATGTATCGAACCAAACAAGACGATCCACACCATTGCGGGAGGATTCACTAGAGGAGGAACATCAAATGGGGCATGGAAAAAAGCTCTAAGGATGGCGGTCTTTAGCGTTTCCCATTCCAAACACAAATTACAGACGGAGGAAAGAAAGACGCCCCCATCACCTTTTCGGACGAGGACTACGGCGGGATCATCCTGAACCATGATGACCCACTCGTCATCTCCGGGATAATTTCCAAAGCTGAGGTCTACCGAATTTTTGTGGATTAAGGAAGTTCAGCAGTATTATATTCTTGGATCTTTATCAGAAGTTGGAACTTCCACGTTCAGACTTGACTCCATACCACGGGGAGCTAACAGGTTTCACGGGTGAGAAGATCACCCCGGTAGGACACTATGAAACCCGTTTAACCTTGGGGTCTCCCAAGCTTTTTAAGACGGTCAATGTAAGGTTTTTGGTCGTGGACTGCCCTTCGGCTTACAACATTATCTTGGGTCGTCCCTCCCTAAATGCTCTCGATGCCGTTGTGTCCACCACCCACCTTGTGATGAAATTCCCAAATAAGCACAATGAGGTCGTCACTGTTAAAGGCGACCAAGTTGTCACCAGGAAATGCTATAACGAGTGCTTGAGGATCTACAGGATGCCTAGAAGGGAAAATTCCACCACTCCCAGCCCAATCCTAGATCAGGTAAACATACTGATAACTGAGTTAGAAGTTAGGGAAGAACTCCGTAGCACCAGATCCCAGTCGAAAGGAGAATAATAACCCCTCCAACTTAGAGCCAAGCCAGACCAGGTTACCAAGATCAGAGTGCACTTAGAAGAAGATGAGAAGTAACAACTAGCAGAACTCCTGTTGAAAAAAAATGACTTTTTTACCTGGACATCATCTGACATGCCAGGGTTTGACCCCTCCTTCATCTACCACCGTTTGTCCGTCAAAGAAGACATAAAGTCGGTCGCCCAAAAGAAGAGGAAGGTCAACCCAGAAAGATAGAAGGTGATTAAGGAATAGGTAAGCGAATTGTTAAGTTGTGGTTTCATCGGGGAAATTGCTTATACCACATGTTATCCAACGTGGTCCTGGTGAAAACATCAAATGGGAAGTGGAGAATGTGCGTACATTATACCGACTTGAACAAGGCCTATCCAAAAGACCCGTACCCACTTCCCAATATGGACAAGCTGGTTGACAACTCCTCAAGATTCAAGAGGATATCATTTATGAATGCCTACTCAGAATACAATCAGATTCTGATTAGAGACGAGGACAAAACCACCTTCAACACTGACAGGGTGAGCTACTGCTATAGGGTTATGCCCTTTGAATTAAAAAATACAAGAGCTACCTATCAGAGGATGATGAATAGGGTCTTTAAAGATCAAGTGGGGTAGATGCTAGAAGTCTATATTGATGAAATGATAGTGAAAACTCCACAGGGCGGTTCACACATGACAGACCTTGAAGAGGTATTTGTACAGGTCCGAAAGCACAACATAAGATTAAATCCAGATAAGTGCACCTTCGGAGTGTAGGCTAGAAAATTCTTGGGGTTCATGCTAACCCATTGCGGAATAAAAGCTAATCCTGATAAATGCTAGGTCGTACTCGATATGAGGAGCCCCCAGAACATCAAAGAAGTGCAACAGCTCACGGGCAAAATAGCGGCCTTCCTTTCCAAGACGGCCTACAAATCTCTCCCCCTGTTCAAACTACTCAAAAAGGGGAAGAACTTTGAATGGACCCCAGGATGAGAGGATACCTTTTCGTCCTTAAAAAACTTTCTGTCTTCCCCTCCTATCCTGACGAGACCAGACCCTGGAGAACCACTCTACCTATACCTGTCAGTCCACGAAGAGGCTATCAGCTCGATGCTAATCTGGGAGATGTACAAAGGACAGAAACCGGTCTACTTTGTGAGTAAGGTTCTACAAGGACCCGAACTCCGATATCAAAAAGTCGAGAAGGTTTCGCATTGATCACCACGGCAAGAAAACTATGGCAGTATTTCCAGTGCCACCCTGTGATAGTGAGAATGGACCAGCCCATCCGCCAAGTATTGCACAAGCCAGACTTGGCCGAAGGATGATTGTCTGGTCAATTGAACTCTCTGAATTTGGGATTATATATGAACCACGGCTTGTGAAAAAGGCCCAAGCCTTGTCCGATTTCTTAGCAAAACTCACGACGGACCCTGGCAACCCACAGGAAATCTCTTGGACCATCTTTGTTGACGGTTCCTCGAATCTCAAGGGGAGTGGAGCTGGAGTAATTCTAGAAAACTCAGAAGTACTAACCCTGGAGCATTCCTTGAAATTCTAGTTCCCAACCTCGAACAACCAAGCTGAATATGAAGCGTGCATTGCTGGTCTGATAATGGCAAAAGATATGGAGGCGACTAGGATTATGCTCTGTAGTGATTCTCAGCTCGCCACCTCCCAAATCTAGGGTGAATGTCAAGTTAAGGAGCCTCTCCTGCAAAAGTATTTAGCCAAAGTACAAGAAATCCTAAAAGGCTTCGAGGAAACCAAGATCGTGCACATTCCAAGGGAGCAGAATTTCAGGGCGGATTTTCTGTCTAAACTTGCCAGCACCAAAAGCCCTGACAACAACAGTTCAGTGATCCAAGAAACCCTTTCTCAACCCTCTATCACTGTCTTTCAAATAGAAGAAATGGAGGACTTTTGGATCACCCCCATCATGAAGTACCTACAATTTGGAGCTACACTTCCAGACCCCAAAGAAGCCTTCAAGCTGATCAAGATAGTGGTGTGAGGTACACCATCTATAACGGCCACTTATATTGGTGTGGTTTCTCTTCCCTCCTCCTCAAATGCCTCGCCCTGAAAGAAGTAAAATACATCATGTCTGAGGTTCATGAGGAGAGCTGCGGACACCATCTGGGAGGCAAAGCCTTGGCCCTAAAAGCATTAAGGGCAGGGTGCTACTAGTCAACAATGGAAGCTGATTCTCATGCACATGTCTGGATTTGTGACAAGTGCTAGCGCCACTCAGATCATTACCAAGCCCCACGGAGAAGTTATCCACAATATCGATCCCCTGGTCGTTCTACAGATAAGGTATGGACATCTTGGGCTTGTTCCCCCAAGCCCCTGGTCAGTTGAAGTACTTGGTGGTAGTAGTGGACTATTTCACGAAGTGGATCGAGGTAGAACCCTTAGCCACAATCACTGTAGCGCGGATCCAGAAGTTTATCTAGCGCCACATTATCACCGGGTTCCGAATTCTAGAACCCATCATAATGGACAACGAAACCCAGTTCAAAGACAAGAGTTTCGAAGAACTGTTGGTCGGCCTTAAAATTAAGCACCACTGCAGTGCAGTGGAGAATCCAAGGATGAACGAACAAGCCGAGGCCGCTAACAGGGCCATTGTCTGAGGAATTAAGAGAAAGTTGGATGAATCTAAGGGAAATTAGGCCGAACAGTTGGATCACATTCTCTAGGCTTACAGGACTACCCTCTATTCCACCACGAGAGAGACTCCTTTCAAACTCACCTATAGATGTGAAGCCATGATCCCGGTGGAAATAGGGGAACCAAGTTGGTATCATCAATAGTTTTCACCAGACAGTAACCCCGACTTTATTTGTGGAGATCTCGACCTGATAGAAGAAAGAAAGCACATGATCTATCTATGTGACACTGCCCATAAACAAAGGACAATAGCCAGATACAACTGGAAGGTGATCCCAAAATAGAGATGCAGGTTAGAAATCAAGAAAACAAAATCACAAGAGATATTAAAATACAAAAGCCTAAGGTGAACCACAGTGTCTTGTTTCCCACCTAATAAAGCAAAGAGAAGGTCATCACCAGGGGTATTGTGGACATCTCTGATATTGATTTTATCGTGCTCCTCGGCATACCGGCATATGAACTTAACTGTTTTAAGTTCCTCCGGAGTTAGGTCTTTCTCCTCTTTCTTAAATGGAACAATCGGAGTCCTCCATGCATCCGGGGTCCAGTATAAGGGAAACTTTGGCTCCCCTTTGGTGTTCAGGTAAAAAAGGATGAAACCTTTTCGCAACCATAACCTTGAAGAAGGCCGTCTTAAACCCTTTGAAGCTATCTAGAAAAATATGAAAGAACTTACGACCACCTCTAGACCAGATGATGAGCCAATTCTTCTGCTCTATCGAACCTTGGGGGCACATCCAATGGCAGAAGTAAAAGAAGGTGTTGATCGAGTACTGCAACCCCATGATCCAGCAAAACCTTTCAAAGGCTATAATATAGCCCCAGCCGTTAGGGTGAACCTGGGTCGGGGCCACACGTAGGGTCCGAAGAATGTCAACCTGAAATTTCGAGAAGGGAAGCCACAGTGCTAACTTGACAAAAATAGGTTCATACAGGAACACGAAGTGTGAGCCTGCTTCCCGGCTCGAGCACATCCTCTCATTCCACTCTGGGCACACAACTTGGAACTCGTTATCTCGTGCCTTATCGTTTGTCAAATGAAGGTAATCCAACGACTGGCGAAGGACGGCCTCAAAAGAAAATTTGGAGAGATGTTCCTAGACATCATCCCCTACCCATGGGTACACTAACCCCGGGCCACGGTGGATTTAGATCGGATCGTCCTCCACTAGTTCACGAACCTCAGGGACCAGTACCTTGGCCCTAGCCCCTCTCCTACCTCTTGCCATAAAAACCCTGAGAACACCCAAAAAGGCTGGTGAGTAATTGTCAGAATCATTTAAACAGGAGATTCAGACATGTAAAAGGGCAAACGAAGCAATTCACACCCATATATCGACCTCCTTCCCCTACAAAATTCAAAATTTCATAAGGACACCTCTGCCGTGCACGGTGCGACGGAGATGGAGTTCTCAAAGGGCTAGGAGAAGTTCATAAATCCTAACTCTACTTCGTAAAGGGGCTGTTACTAGTATTAGCAGAACGTTATTAGAAAAAGAAAGCATCAACAAAAGCTGAGGAAAAGATTTACCTTGAACAAACGTTGAAACTGACCAAGAAGCTTGAGAATGGTGGAAAACGCTCGCAAATCGCACCTCTCCGCCACACGAAATCTCCAGAAAAAGGTGTTTAGAAACATGTGACAACAATGCACCCTCAACCTCTATTTATAAAAACTAAAATAGTTAGGGGACATTATCGTCCCTACGGCCCAGTAATTAAAAAAGACGCTCATCATGTGCACAGAGCTCTAGGCACGTCTACCAACTCAAAACGTCTCACGTGGCCCATATAGTTGTAGAGGCAGTTCAAGAGATATTTGCACAATAACTCAAACATCACGCAACCTCTGAAGGCTAAGTTCAGAAAATTTGCTCTGAACCTTAACTTAAACTGGGGTAACCATTTCAGGTTTAAGAGTTTCAACACGGACGACGGTAATTGAGGAAAAACCAACGCGAAAGGCCCTGAACTACAGGTTTGGAGCTTGCCACTTTGACTTTTCAAGCTAAGCACCAAGCTGGGGGCACGACGGCGTTACTCTAGAGTAAGTGTTGGACTTACCTCGGTCAAATACAAATGACTATGGACAGTGGAAAGAAAGGAAGAAAAGAGAATACAACACGGAAATGCAAAAGATAAGAATTTTTATTGATTTATTCTCATTTCATACATCGTCTCGAGAAAAAAGGGAAAAGAAAATATTGAGACATGGAATATATAAGGAAAGAGCAACAATTAAAGATTTTGGAGGAAGGAGCATACAACACCGGTATCCCGGACCATGTCACATCCATATTTCCTCAGGAGCCGACCCTAACGTTACGACATCCAGAGTCGCTGTCGCCACCATGGCTCCTCCAGGACCAGGCTCGGCCTCTTGAAAAAGTGATTTGGCTTTGAAGAACCTTGGAAAATCATAATCACGACCCCAGAACCGATGCCAAATCTTCTGCATTGCCTTCTCTACAATGATAATAAAGGCTGGGATGCATTCTCCTTCGTTGGCCGGAGAACGACCTTTCATGAAGAAGTTCATTCCACTAGAGCCTTGGCTAGTTTCCTAAACACCCCAGGTTGCTCTAAGAGCAGTTCCAATAGTCCCTCCCACCTTTCCAAGCACCCTCGAAGGACGAGACACCCCCAGGCTCTCGGAAAGGAGGAGGAAGTGTAAGCTCTGACTCTGAGTACCTTCGTCGAACATGATAGGTGGCACAAATCTCCCCAGCGAAATACTAAACAAGCAACCACATCGTGTAACATCCCCTCCGAAGGGTATCACATTTCAGACTAACTCTTCATAATTACTTAACTAATTTCCCAAGTTATAAAATATTTATTATTTTAATATGGGTTTCAAAATTTCTTTTTCGCAGAAAAACATAAACTGTTACAAAATTAGAGAAACATAAGATATAAGGATTGTACAAAATATAACTCTCGTGCATAACATAGATTCATAAAATCTCCATTACAGAAAACTTATATATTCTAAATAGAACATAATTGCCATATAAAAACTTGACCTAACCCAAGCCCAAAAATTTGGAGAGTATGGTCCTGAACCTGATTCTCTATGGGATCCTCTACAGACACGTTCTCTGGTCGAGGCGTGTCTCTACCTACAGGAGTCCGAGCAGTTGACTCCGTAGAGTCTTTGCTAAACAAACTGTAAACCATGTCCCATAGCTCTCCAATAGGCATGGAGAATTCTAAGTCTACACAAGCATTATATGTAATAGTCGGGACTCCATGATGTGTCTCACTCTAAATTAGGGTCACCTCTCCTACATAACTAAAACACTGAGTATTCGAGTCGACATGTCAGGCATCAGTGCCTCCATGGAACTGCGCTTGCACATAATCAAAGAAATCTCTCCTTGCCGCCATTGCAGACCAATCAAACAAAGTCAAACAACACAAACCTAAGTGATCCAACCTCATCCTTCTTACGAGCTTTATCGATCAAAAACATAAAAATATAACAGACAAACAATACAATAAAGAGGTGAAATCCCCTACATCAATATCAGTCTGGTAGTATAGAAAATGATAGTAGACATACAGATATAATAATTAACATAATGTACCATATTATCATTTTACAGTAAATTATACTAGCATTTCATGAATAAATTATCATACCATAGATAAAATATCAGATAAACACAATCGTCATTTTAAGATGTTGACCAATAATGCATATGCACAGAGACTCAGTCTTACTCCATGGAGCTAATACACAATGTCGGAGAAAAAATTCAAAAGATATGTCTGTCATTTGTCTGTCGTGGCCAAAAGTGCTAAAATTTAACAATTTATCAAAGTGTACATCAGGCATTGGACAAGACATTCTATGCTAGATCGTGATATAGGATAGTGTCTCCGCCCGGATCGTCGATGCGTTTGTATCGGTCTACCTCACAGACAGAAGAACTACCAACTGTCCATTGCGAGGTACTCGCACCCCGACGCTCCCAAGGTCAACAAGTGACCTACACTTGTCTACTCACACTCGCACTGACGTGTAATTCATCTCTTAGGCATACAGCCTTAACCACTAAGCGAACACATTTTTCTATGCATAATGTATGAACCAAACACACATACAATCATTATTATTAAAATATTTCACATGCTCTCGCCTTCTCTTGGCGGTATCATTTTTCAACATAGTCGGGCTCACCACAACAGCCCAACGACAAACTGTTGTTACGTTCAATCGCATAGCGATATTATCGCATTTTCACAATCGCGAAACATTTTTCTTACGTTTTCAAATAGCATAAAGATTATCCAATATTTTCTAAATCACGTAGCCAAAAATAACTATTTTTAAGTCAGGTAAAAGTATTTCTGCATATTTTCACTTATGTAAATTATTTCTATCCTATTTTAAGCTTGAAATAAGATTTTTCTTATTTAATATCAAAATTTAACTTTATTTCCATTATTTACATAATAGTCCCTCTATAAATAATATTTTCACAATAGTCCCTCTTTAAATAATAATTTCACAATAGTCCTCTTTTAAATAATAATTTCACAATAGTCCATCTTTAAATGATAATTTCACATTGTCCCTCTTTAAATAATAATTTCACAATAGTCCCTCTTTAAATAATATTTTCAAAATAGTCTATCTTCAAATAATAATTTCACAATAGTCTCTCTTTAAGTAATAATTTCTACTGTTTCCCAGAAAACTATATTCCTCTGATTAAGTTAAGACATTACAGCTCAAAATTTCCCAACGCGCTTCAAAACTCATAGAGTGAGCTATACGTTAACAAATTTCAAGTTTTAACTTAATAGTCTAATTACGATAATTTAATTAAAAATTTGTTTACTTTCTTTTTAGGTTTAAAAGACCTATTAATTTAATCTCCTATCATTCAATTACCTAAGTTTACATTTTGTAAAATAATTTTGGATCTAGGAAATTAAAAATTGGCATGTTGGCCGAATTTCAAATTAAGCTTCATAAATCATGTTTAATTATTTTTCATCATTTTATTCCTTGCAAAAATTCTTAATTTAATTTCTTGTCATAAAATCATTTAATCTTTAATTAGGAAAATAATTTATAACCCTAGGTTCCCTTTATAGTGTTGAGGCCGTGTGCCTCATAGGTTCTTTGGAACTCTCATAAAAAAATTTCTTCATGTGAATCACATCCTAATTACACAAAAATTAGCATGCTTTCAAAATCACATAATTAAGCATATTATCAAAGCTATAAGCATATTAAACACACATGCAAGCATATTTTCAAAGCTATAAACACATCAATCACAAATAAAGAAAGCTCAAACAATCCAGTGAATAAATCCTTATGGATTTTTCACCACAAACAATTCATTTCCTCACCACCAACACATAGTTGATGAGGTTTATCTTCTTCTTACCTCAAGGAAGACAACAAACTTCAAGTTCCTCCTTCCTCTTGAATTTGTGAAGCACCCAAACAAATCCCTAAAAATCTTAAACAATTTCTAAAGTCATAAACAAACCTTAAAACCAATAAATCATGGATCAATCATGGTCTAGAAAATTAAAAATCCAACTTAGAATCAAGGATTCAAGAAATTACCTTTGGTATAGGAAATCAAAGCTTGATTTTTGAAGCCCTTAAAGAGAGATTTAGACAAAACTCACTAAAGAAAAAGTGTTTAGAATGATGTTCGGGTTTAGAAAGTGAGATGAGATGAAATTATAGAAGTGAGGAGGTAGGGTTTAGAGGTTGTGGCCGTGAGGTTCAAGGTGGGAGAAGATGAAGTGTTCTTGAGGAGAGAGAAAAAGATTATGGCTTTGTGCCACAAAATGAGAGAAAATGCAATAGAATTGCTTAAGTCCAAGTGCATGGCCGTGGAAATGGCTTGATAGAAAGCTAATGACTTGTTTATTAATATTAAAATGATCACATGCATTCCGCATGGCTTAAGTCACAAGATGGTCATCAAATGGTCATTTAGATGATGGTGGAATGGCCATGTGGCCTAATGGAGGAACTAACTAGGTTTCTTTCCAACTAGTTTCTAGTTACATCTTAATTAGATAGTAAGCTAACTAGGTTAGGTTATTTAGTTACATAATCTAACTATCTAGTTACATTATTAAGTCATTGTATATGTCATGCATAGTCATGCCTTCTAGAAACATTAGATATTTCTCCTAGTAACTATAGCTTCTAAGTATCTAGTAACTAAGTTAGCTCCATCTAGTTACTAGTTAGGCTTTTAGAGTAACTAAGTTAGTTTATCTAGTTACTTAGCTAACTAGCTTAGCCATTTTTGTTGACTTTTCAATAAACTAACATGATTTTAATTGATTGGTCATAATGTCATGTAATGATGATTCATAATTATACTTAAGATATTTAGCTTAGATATTTCCTGCTTAGATATTTTCAAAAATATATTTTTATTCAGATATTTGTCTAAGATATTTTACTGAGATATTTTCTCGTTAGATATTTATCCTTAGATATTTATAGCTGGATATTTATTCCTTAGATATTTATCTGTAGATATTTTTCTAAGTGAGTCATCACAATAAGTTTCTAGAACGAGTGACTCACTGTGACGAGTCAAAGGGTGAGTCAGTATTCTATTATTTTCTAGAATGTGGCGAGTCACCATTCTAGAATATGGCGAGTCATCGCTTCTAGAAAAAGAATGGCAAGACAATTTTAAAATATCTTGAAAGAATAAGTAGCTAAATTGAATTTGTCTTCTTGCTTAAGTAGTCAATTTGAATTTCTTCTCTTTAAGTTGAATATCCAATTTGCCTTCTTCTTGCTTACCATTGGTCCATCACTTTGACTCCTTGCCATCAAGATATTTTCTAACAGATATTACCCAATAGACAACAGCTACTGCTATTATTACTCAATGGATAATAGAAAACTCAGATATAAAAAATCTCCGTCAATTGTTCCCAGTTTCGGGTTTAGTAAGATCCCCCGATCCCGTCTTGACAGTCCGAAACTTTCTGATCCAAGAAAAAATATTTTTTTTTCCAGGCTCGCCTCAAACACATATACAGCTTAATATAATATTAAAATAATCACAGATTCAAAAAATTTCACAAAAATTCTCAAAAATCATAAAAATTATAAAACTCATATATATTCAGAAAAAATGAAGTTCGGGCATATATTTCAAAATTAATATTAAAATAATTAAAATAATATTAAAATATTCAAAATAATTAAAATTTCCCAAAAATTTACAAAAACTAATAAATATTATAAAACATATTTATTTCAAAAAAACAAAAAATTGAAATGTTACACCTTGCATACCCTGGGGAAGAAAACCACCTATTGTTATTAAGTTGAGTAAGCAAATCACCCACCAGAAAAATCACTTGCAAAAAGGCAAAACAACTTCAAGTATTTTGGAAAAAACAAGAACATTATAGCTTTCGCAGAGGGCAAAACCCTCCTTGAATAAAAACGAAACACACAGAAAGCCATTGTACGAAGAAGAGGTCACACTCTCAAGCAAAGTCACAAGGTATAGAAAGAATGTGATGGAAGGAGTGCCAGCTTCAATACAAACATTCCCTATTTATAGAGGAAATGGAGTATTCTGATTGGATCCAATGAAAGCGTACCGATCACGCAAGACAAATAGCACTTTAATGCTCCTCGTTCCCGATTGGATGATGAGGAAATGTGCAACTGGGAAATGTCATGGGATTGATGTCTCTTTTAAACGATCGTTAATTCCCAATAAAGTCAAAATGACTATCTCCCAAAAGGACTCAACATTTTCTGGCAAGGCGTACGAAGAAACAAAAACCTTGTGAAACCATACACGGGGGCAAAAGGACACACATCGGATGACGGGATGGTAGTACATTCTAACCCCGGAGGCACTCCCCAACAATGGGTGTAGGTCCGAATGGATCTCGCATCTAATGAGGCACCACGGATCCCATCAGGGTTCGATATCTTGACACTTTATTTTTTCACTTAAGCGCCAAGCTAGGGGCAACTGTTCTGGACCGTGATCCGGGATCATGTTCGATGGGATCAACCCAGCACGTATACCACCCTACTCCGCCATAAGCACCCCATTTAGGCCATCTAACCTCGGGCTTCAGTCGTGGGCCATATCAACATCCCTTAGGTCTGCGCAGATCTTGACAACTGTCAATCATGACCCTTAGGGTGCAGGGACCATAACTGCCTGCAACAGCAGGTGACCACTAACGCGACATCACGAAATTTTAGGGATCTGCCTGCATGATCGTGGGAGGGAGCACCCTCTGTCAGGGCTTTGCCTGAACGATCGTGGGATGGAAGCACCCCCCATTAGGCCACGATTTTAACGTACTTGCACCTCACGTGGATACCACGAGGACCCTGCGTATGCTCTATAAGTATCAGGCTAAGTCATTCTAACAGAGGCATCTATAATCTTTCAGTGTAAACCCTTCTTGTGCATGACCTAACTTGAGCGTTGGAGTCCCAGGTACCTAACCCCCTTGGATCGCTGGACAGCAGCTGCACAAGGAGGAAACCACCGTACACATGTCTTCTCAAGCACCCTCTGGTTCTACTTCAGAACAAGTAGAAACTTTCACCAAGTCGTACGAGCTGTACTACGCTTGTATGAAGTTCTATAGAAGATATCGGAGCCCGTTCTTGAAAATTCCACAGATGAGAAGTGGAAATGGTTTAGGGTATATGCTGAAAATTCTTGAAATTTTAATTTTATTTCCTTATTTTAAAATTATACTAGAGAGTTCTTGTCAAAAGGTAATATTTGTTTAATTTTTTTCACTCATTTAGAATTGTTTGAGAGCATTAGATGGAACATATTGAATATCAGCATATTAGATATCAACATATTAACTTATCAGAAACTATCAGTCTTATAGTATCAGCATATCAGATATCAGCATATTAGCATATCAGAAACTAGCAATCTTTTGTCAGATATGAGCATATTAACATCGCTCAATAACATTCCTAGCTGCTGAATGTCTTCTGTTAAAATGTTCTTCATGATTTTTTGGTTGACGCCCACCACTCCATTCACTGAGATGATAACATCATCGTCTATATGGTGCAAGAAAACCTTCACAATTTCTATACCCAGCATCAACCAAGTAATAGTAGCCTAAAAAAAGTTTAAAAAAAATTAGAATTTTTTGTACATGTATAACTAAAAAGTTAATAATTATCTTACCATGAGGCACTTTTAATCGATGTTGTCGAATGAGAGCATCGCTAAGAATCCTAGCATCAGCTGTTGATCTTTCCCACCCTGGTAAAACATAGATAAACTATGTGTCTTGGGAGCATACTCCCAAGACATTTGTGGCCAATTCCCTTTTCCTTGAGTGATACTTTGATTTTAACTTGTCCGGTACTATCAACTTAAGTTTATGCCAAAGATAGGGCAACTGGGGCTAGTGCTGTGACTGCTGCAGATCGAGTGCAACAGGAGATGGAAAAATCAACTATGCCCAATGAGAATGAAAAAGATACACATGTTGAGGATAAGGAAGTAACTTCAGATCAAGAAGGGACTACATCAAGGAAAGCCAACCGAAAAAGGAAAATACAAAACAGAAATATTGAGTCAATGCAAGAGAAATTTGCAGATTTGATACAGAAGGTGATTCAAAGCAACAATGAATATGTTTGACAAATCATCAATCCATTTAAAGTCGATGAGAAGTGTAATAGGACTGTGCTGCGTGAAGAACTTGGGAAAGTCTCTGTGTTATCCACCCTAGAGAGGTTACAAGCTATGAGAAAAATGAAGGATCATGATGTTATCATGTTTTATTCACTAGAGGATGAGGATGAGAAGTATGCCTATATCCAAATGGTATTGGGGAATTTACCTGGGTACTGTGAGAGTTTGGTTGAATGAGATATATACTACTATGTTTGATTTATTATAGTTGTGCTTACTTTCTTGTAAGGAGAGTATATTAAATATTTGGTTTTGTTGTTTGTTATATGAGAAAATGAATATTTGGGTCCTTGCTCTGAACTTGTAAAATATTTATGTGTCTTGTGGATGAACAAATGGATGATATTAAATTGCTATTACTCATTTCAACTAATTACAATAGATGGAATTGTGATATAAAATTATCAGATACTATAATTTTATTTTTTATTGCTTCAAAGCAATTTTGAGATATATTTTTACAAATTAAAATGATCTCTAATATATATATATATATATATATATATATATATATATATATATATATATATATTGCTTCAACTTAGTTTTATTTATATACCAAACACAATTTTTAAGGGGTTAAAAATTACTCCATTTCTTACTAAGCATACCAATCTGGGGAAAAAAGAAACTTTACTCCATCAAGTTATACTCCATGAAAAGTTCCTCCATAAATTTTTCTTCCATTAAAATTTATCCCCAACCAAATGCACCCTAAAAAGAAATGGACTTGATGTTTTTACCATTTTACGCTTGCACTTAGACAAACTAATCCTATGCATCATCCTCAATTAGCAGAATCTCCCGAAAAACGGGAAGTTTTCAGTTGAATTACTAATGACAAGCGGATCAACAAGCCAAGTAGAAAAGTAAATAAGAATGTGAGTTTAATAAAAGTGACTCAGTGGGAATAGTTTATATTTACTATTTTTATTTGGGTTTTAAATGAAGGACTTAACAGCTTATAGACGTTGAGGCACTCATAGGGCAGGCTCTCTGAGGGATTAGGCCTTGGTCCTGGTTTTCGGCTGCGTGGTGTTGGATCCGCCGTGTATTGAATTTCGCTGACTGTTTAAGTGTTCAACTGTTTTTTCTTTTTCTTTTTTTGAAGACTTGAAAAACCTCCTTTTGACCAAAAATTATACTTGTTTTTCATATTCAACTGGCCAAAAAAGCCCAAAGCTAGAAAAACTAACAAACTACACGAGTCAAACTATAACCTATAGTTTGTATTGCTGAGCCTAAGCTCGCTAGTATTTGGTGATTCTCTGTTTTGTACTTGCTTTGGGCCTAGCCCAGTTCTGAGTTTAATGAATCACCACTTCAGACCCAAAAAAAAAATATATAACCTATAGTGTCTTTCCGAGGAAAACATCAGAAGGTGTGCAAAGGCTGATCCAAAAGCACACAATCGAAAGAAGAATCATGGCCCAAGCTGGCCAAGTTCAACTGTTGTCTTTAAAGATGACCAAAGAAATATTTTTAGCCGAAAACACAATTAATCATATTTTATTAGAAAATGTTAAAAGGGAATCTTACCCTTATTATTTTGATTTTCATCATTCAGAACGCAGAAAATGAAAACGGGTGTTTACCGAAAGGATCTAGTTAAAAAATGTATAATTTTTTACTCTTCCAAATTTCGAAAAAACAAAAAGAAAACTTAGGAGGAGGGCCAAACAATAAGAAACAAAAAATTACTAAATTTTTTTTGTAACACTTCTGAACCTAGCATATTCCCCAGGCTCCATTCTGGTAAGTGCATCATATTGAAAAATAATAAAAGAAGTGAGAACATAAAACTTTAAAAAAAATAATTCTTTAATTTTTTTTATTACATAAAAACTAAGAACGTGCCACCTAAAAAAGAGAATGAAAATAGAAAATCGCAACACCAATGATCCATGTACTAAAACTGCCCTGACTCATGAGGACAATTCGTTGATTAGCTGTATTATTGTTCTATGACTAATGTGCATGTAACGAGATATGTACTTCAAGCATAAATTATATAAACTTACAATAAGTCAATATTATAATATAATTAATTTTTTTAAACAATATTTACAACTTCATTTTATCTTATTTATTGGCCCACAAAATAATTCCTAACATTAGCAAGCAACGCATACCACCTCTTGCTACAGGGACATTGTAGCACAATCTTTCGTTTTTCATTCTTCTAACATAAATTCAAGTGTATAAGACATTATTGTACTGAAAATAACATTATTTTTCTTTTTTTTGTACAATTTATATTATTTTTCTACTATGCCAAAATTTGAACAAGACGAGAGAAGAAAAAGAGGAAAATAGAGGTTCCAAAAATATCAAAACCAAAGATGTATAAGCATTAAAAACATCTAGCATCACCTAAAAAAAAATCTAGCATCATGCAATTCCAGCCTCCAATCCAGTAAATGTATCATACAGGGGTTGGTTTAGCGTCTCTGGCAGATAAAATGCAAACACCCCACCTACTATCCCACATGCTGCAAACACCGCGAACGGAAACCAACCACCCAAAACCACCACAACTGGCGCTAATATGGCCCCCATTTGTGCTGCTTGCGTGGCACATCCAAGTGCGGCGTTCCGCACCACCGTGGGGAACAACTCTGTTGTGTAAATAAACAATAAGTTATAAGTCCCCGCCATCCCAAATATTCCCAAAATACCACACACCATCCTCACCACCTTCCACACGCCAACGTTTCTCATGAAACAAGCCATCAAACAAAAGAACCCGCTAAACCACATCGTCCCTATGGTCAACGGCTTCCTCCCAAACCTGTCCAACAACATTGCCGTTATCCCGTAAGCTGGCATTTCTGCCACCGCATTTAGCGCCACGTTCACATAAAGGTTGGTTTCGAGGTTCACCACGTTTAAGGTCAGACCATAGTACACCACAGAGCTCAAGAAGTTAAGAGCTACCGCTAGAAATAACCTTACACGTGTGATTGGGGACCGAACCACATCCATGATGGATCCAACAAGGGCATCTTTATTTTTCGGGCAGTCATTCTCGTAGGTTTGGTCGTAGCCCGAACCATCATTTGTAGCTGATGATGCTTCTTCATCAAGTGCAATGATAACATCATTAGGGAGGTGCTTCCCATTGGTGGAAGCAATGGTGGACATGAGCTTCATGGCCTCGCTTACTCTCCCACGAATGAGGTACCATCTTGGGGATTCTGAAACGAATGGGAGGATAAGGACGACGAAGAGGATGGAGGGGATAGAGGAAGCGATGTAGAGCTGACGCCATGTTTGGAAGACGTAAGCAATGCTAGAGAGAAGTGCAATACCGAATGAGAAGAAGTAGAAGGTGGACATCCCGGCCTTTCCACGCTTCGTGGGGCCCACTGGCTCACAGGCAAGGACGAAGGCGCAGAGACCAACGCCACCAGTGCTGAAGCCAGTGAGGAAGCGAAGGAGGACATAGATCCAATAATTGGGAGACAATGCTGTTAAGCAGCCAAAGATGATGTTTAGGATACAAACCACTCTGAGAGAGCCTTTCCTTCCTAGAGAGGAGTCTGAGAGGTGACCAAATATTCCAGCACCTGAAATTACAATATCAATATCACGTTGTTAATATGTCATTAATCATAAATGTTGATAAATATCTATTATGATTTTTTTTGGGTAATTAAATGTCTATAATGATTTAGCTAATGGAAAAGAGAGCTATAATGTACGGAAGGAAATCTCAGTGTGGGGCTAATTAATGATAATGTACACCTAAAAGAGAAAAATAAGGGAAAGGTAAGGCTACATACCAAGGAAAAAGACTGTAAATTTAACCAAAGAAAGAAACATTTATCTTGATTACCTGAATTCCGTTTGACAACTTTTTACTTTTCTTTTTAGGTAGAAACAGATCCCCCGTCATTCAACTCGCACATGATTGATTGATTGCACAAACTTACAGTCACATTTTCTTTTTGTTAAATTAAACTATTTGTTGAGCAATGAGCAAGAACAAAACCACACCATTTCTGTCCCAATTATGTATGAATTTCTTCCCTGCAACTTAGATACTCTCTGGCTTTATCTAATACATTAGCATTAGGTTACAGATAAAATAAATTGTGAAATCTTATCTATAATATTAAAAGTTTGAATTTTAAAATTATTACTTAAAAAATAATTTTAATTAAATATTATTCTTAATTCAAAATTACGTAAATAATTCTTTTAAAACCTAAGAAAAGATATTCTCAGACATCTCCACCAGTTTCTGAATATGCACCGTTAACTTTCTAGAATGTGAAAAAGAGAGAAAGAGAATATAATAATAATTAATAAATAAAATCTTTCATAAAAAAGAATTTTTTTTTTTCTAAAATATGAAAGAAGAGAAATTCTTAATTACACACAATTGTATTACATTATTTTTATATATATTTATAAAAAATTAGAAAGAGAAAATGAGTTTTTATGATGAATAAATTTAAAAGAATTTTTTATTTTTTTTAATTTTTTGTAAATATGTATAAAAATAGAATTTTACTATATCTTCTTAATATATTTTTTTAATAATTTTTTTACTACTTAATAAAAAAATATTAAATAAAAAATTAAATATAATTAATATTTTAAAAATATAAAAATTATTTAATATTTTTTATTTAATAATTAAAAAAATTATTAAGAGAATGAGTTAGAAAAATTAATTATTTTTTATAAAAATAACGTAATACGACTGTATGTAATAAGCAAGAATCTCTCACGAAAGAAAGGCTCAAAAAGTTGTCATCCACTTGTTCTTTGAAATTCAACGACCATGAATGAACTCCAACAAAACGACAAACTTAAAAATAATTAATTGTCAAAAAAAATTTATCAGGAAAACGACAAACACCAAGCTCTGCCTTGATCCGTTTCTCTTTTACTAGAACTAGAATTTTATGAAACATCATCTCGAGCCGACCCTATCGCCAGTACAACAGACTATTTTATGTTTTCCCGAATCTGTGTCAGTCATGCCTATCTCGTTGCTCACCATCTGCATTCTTTACGTATTTATATTCTCATTCTCAAAGACGTCCTTTTATAAACAAGAATCACCAAAATAATCCTAATCTAGGCTCACCAAAAGGCCCCCAAAAAAGAAAACACTCACATACATTAAATATTCTTCGGAAATTTGTAAACCACACTCAACTTATTTTTAATTCTTTTATAAATAAATTTCTAACTACTTATTGGACAAAACTTCAAGTTATGACTTATGATTGCGACAATTTTTACTTTTTTAGTTTTATTAATAAATAAACAAGTGCATTAATTATGTCTGCTTGAACAGATTCTGTTTGACAACAGATTAAATCTCTTATCAACAACTTTTTTTAATTTTTTTATTTAATCATATTTAATTAAATTAATTCTAATTTTTATACAAAATTTAATATATTATAATTTTTTTATAATTCTAAAAATTAAAATTTATAATTTTAATTTATAAATTATTTCTTATACTTTAAAATATAAATATTATTTTATTACAATTAAATATTTTTTAATCATTTTATACTTATTTAATAATTTAATTCATAAAATAATTTTTTTACTATTTAAACAAAATAAATTAATTTAAAATTATTTTTAACTAATATATTTAAATATAAATTAAATTTTCACAACTATTCTCAAACACTTGCTCAACTGCGGCTTCATAGGTATGACTTATTATATGGTTGCAGACTATTTAGCTAACCTAGCAAAAGAGGTTGATAATTGTATATGGCTGGAAGAGCCACCAGGGTGTGTTTCTCTATTGGTAAACTCTGATTTGCTGAATTTAAAGTTCGAATTTCATATAAAAAAATATTGAAATACTATATTTATAAATATTTACCAATACAATTTATAAAAAATAATCATCTATAACCTTCCTTAGTTACAATCTAACATTCCTTAATATCAACAACTTCTAAGGGAGAAATACCGGTAAAATGCATCAATTAAGTTAGTAAAGATTTGATTACTGTTAAATTTATTATTGGTGAGTTATTTAATGTATATCCATAAACGCTCATTAATATTAGAGACTTACTAAGATTTTGAAATGGGATAGTCACCTTTAACTCTAAAATTTTCTTTAAAAAAAATAATAATAATAATATGTCTTAATTATTTTCTTTAGCATTGCCTAATGCCAAATTATAATATTTTTCTCACTGATATTTTTTTTTTCATTATCATCAAATTATTATGCAGAATAAAATTTTACAATAAACTATGTAACTTATGAAAGGATTATATTATTTAGTCAATTAATTAATTGATGAGAGATGAGAGTTAGTTTGTTAATTCTCTCCTATTGTTAGTTGAAGTTAGTTGGAGTTCTGAGTTGGATATATATGTGAGATTCATCACATAAAATAAATAATGAAAATTCATTCTTTCTCAGTTCTTCATTCTTCACTCTTAATATGATATCAGAGTGAAAAAAAGCAAAACAAAGGAAGATGAATCTAGAAAATAACTTCTGAGAAAACAAAGAGTTCATAGATAAAAAATTTAACCTCTTTTAGTTACAAAAATTCAAGTTATGACTTACGATTGTGATAATTTATGAAATTCCTTCTGAACAAAACAATGATAAGAGAGAGATAAGAGAAATTGAACTAACCGATCATACAGCCGGTGAAGAACAAGGCCTGGACCAACCCAACCTTAAACTTGTCACCGCAAATCAAATTCCAATCCGACACGGTGGCGCCGCCGCGTCCTCCGACCCACTCCCACGATCCCGGACGGAGGCCACAGACGCTCCCCGCGGCGGCGTAGCAGCCCGAACCGGCGGCGCCGGGGAGGCACCTCCACTGGGGTTCGCGATCGGCAAAGATCATGACCATGGTGTGGAAGGCCTCGAGGGCCCAGGCGATGTTGGTGAGGACGAAGTGCTTCAACTGCCACCACCCG
Source organism: Ormosia semicastrata (assembly GCA_029884595.1). NCBI lineage: Eukaryota > Viridiplantae > Streptophyta > Magnoliopsida > Fabales > Fabaceae > Ormosia > Ormosia semicastrata. The sequence continues at coordinate 28,371,856 of JAQQTO010000041.1, read as the reverse complement.
AACTCACCACAGTACTTCTGCAGCATCTCGTCGATGCACAACTTCTCCGCCGGCTCCTCCTTCTTCGCCGCCGGCAGCAGCGGTGACCGGAGGTCGTCGGAAGCATAGGACACGGGCATTTCCAAGACTTGCTTTTTTGTGTTTTGTCTCTTTGCTCTGCTTTGCTATCTGTTTCTACTTCAGTTTCCTCACTTAATTATAATGATAGACATTAAGTCTCTCACATATATATATATATCATATATATTCTTTTTATTTAAGAATATTATTTAGATTAATTTTTGCATTGAGGCTCTTTTCTTTTCTAGTTAAGTAAAGGATAATAATCAAAAAAATTGTAAATTTATTTATAAAATGAGTAAATAAATATATATTTACTCTTATATTATTTCGTGAGTTAAAATTATTATATATTTTATTAAAATAAAAATAAATACACATTTACTTACTTATTTTTTAAAAAAAAAGTTTAGTATGAAGGAATATTTTTCATAAAAAATAGTATTAAGATTATTATTCAAAGATAATAGTTGTACTAAAAAAGTATGATGATACTAATTTAATAAAATAATTTATTGAATAATATCTTTTTTGGTAAAATTTATTTAATAATATAAGATACCATATATTGAACCACATATAATAATATATATTGAGATAACTACTAAAAAATATAAGATATAAATAAAAAGACATATCATTGAATAATAATAAATTATTATGTATATGAAATCATTATTTAAGATAATATGAAAATCGTATTAAGCTAATTTTTTTAATAAGATAATAATAAGATTTAAATTTATAATGGGATATTAGTATTTATATTTTTTTAATAAGATAATAATAATAATAATAATAATAATAATAAATGTAAATTTAAATTTATAATATAAAGTATTAATTAGTGGCATAATTTAAATAATTGATATTGATGATGCTATTGTTTTGCTTGTATTAGGTAAATACATGGAAGTGTGATTAACTGATTAATATCAAATTATCAGTCTGACTAAATTTTAATTTTTTAAATTTGTTAATTGGCAAATGGGTAGACCATGGAAAGATGATGGGTGAGTGAGGTTCATGTTTCACGATAAATTTTTAAATGAGAACTTCTTATTTTATGTATGTAAATTAATGTTTAATATGTGTGAAATTATGATAATAAAAAATATATTTGTAATATAATTAATATAATTTTATACATTTCAAAACTGATTTATATGTTTAAAATAAAAATTTATGACTCAAAAATTTCTCAACATGTGACGTAGTTTTGTGGGACCGACAAATTGATGGGCACGTCTGGATGCCGGTTCTGACGTTGATCTGGCCAACATTTTTTACTCAAAACAGGCTTCAATGGATTATTGTGCTGATGAAGTATACGAGAAAAAAGGGTCGAAGGAGGGTGGATTCAAGCTAGCTGGATTCAGTGAATTGAATGAAATCTACTTAATTTAAAGAAAGATAAATGATGGATAAGATCTACTTAATTCACAGCAAATCTAGTTGGAATGCACTTGCATGGTTGCCTTCTTATTCCGTGACATTTTTATGAAAATGGTGTATTTTGAAAATGAATTTTTTGTATAAGTGTAAGTTAAAATTTAATTATTAAAATGATAGAAGTTGAATAATAATATATAATAAGTCGTAGTGAAAAAGTATGATTTATTTGTATTTTTTTATTATATTTTGAGTAAGTCAAAATTTTTATGTATAATTTATTTTTTTTATTTTAATTTAGATAATTTGTGTTTATGAGTTATGATTTATTTTAAAAAATAATCATGAGAAGTCTTGGATGGATGCCATCAATGACTTCTATTTTTAGAAAAATTCATATGAAGTTACTTTGTATTAAATTTGATATATTTTCGTTTAATTTTCTTTATTAGAAGAATTTATTAAGAATGTTAATTATATTTTTTTATTAAAAAGAGACAACAAAGTAAGAATAAGAGGAGACCAATCATAAAGAGTTAAACAAGAATGAAAGATTTAACCACCACACACAAAAAAAATTCTCTTTATAGTACCGAATCGCTGTATGAAAATGAATCAAGTAATGAATAATAAATTTAATTATTTTACTTATAAAATATTTTGTATAATTTTTTTAAATTTTATTTTTTCTATATATTATTTTTCTTTTAAGTTAATCAATTAGCTTAAGGAAAATTATGCTTGTATTAAATTATTTTCCTTTTATTACTAGTATGATAAATACTTTTCTTATAAGCATAATTTTCCTTAAACTGATATATTAACTTAAAAGGAAAATAATTTATAAGAAAAATAAATTTAAAAAATTTATACAAGATATTTTATAAATAAAATAAATAAATTTATTATTCATCATTTCGTTCATCTCTATGCATCGATTCAGTGCCATAAAGAAGTTTTTTTTTTCTTGTGCGTAGTGATTGAACCCTTCGTTCTTTTTTAATTCTTTGTGTTCGGCTCCTTTTTATTCTTACTCTATCGCCCTCTTTTAATAATAAAAATGTATAATTAACATTCTTAATAAATACCTCTAGTAAAAAGAATTAAATGAGAATAGGCCGAATTTAATACAAAGTAACATCATATGGATTTTTTTTTTAAAATAGAGGTCGTGAATGTCTTTCACGACTTCATATCAAATTAAAAAAGAAATAAAACCATGGATGACATCCACAACTTTATATGAAATTTTTTTTTCTTTTAAAAAAAATAATATGTAACTCACAAGCATGACTTATTTAAATTAAAATATAAAAATTAAAGGGGTAAGTCGTGCATGAGAAGCACGACTTACCCAAAATATAATTAAAAAGATATGCAAGTAAGTCGTGTTTATCCAAAATATAATTAAAAAAATATGCAAATAAGTCATGCTTCTTAACTATGACTTATTATATATCATTATTTAACCTACACTATTTTAAAAATTAAATTTTGACCTATACTTATATAAGAAATTTATTTTCAAAATACACCATTTTTATAAAAAAAAAATGTCCTATATTCCGGTAAACTTTAGATTATTCACTTGGAAAGAGACAATGTTGTGTATGAGTTGTAGGAGTAATCTAGGACCTGACTTAATCTTGCTTAACTCGAAGTTAATCAGATTAGTTAGGTTTTAGTCCTAAAATTGATTTGCTCAAAATTTCGAGTTAAATTTGGATCAAGTTAAATTGAACATATGAATACTGTTTATGACTTGTATTCAAGTGGATCATACAAGGAGGAAGTAGGATTAGAGAAATTCTTAAAAGCATTAAGAATAAAATATTTCTCTTATTATATGCCACATATTATTTATCACATAAAATATGTGGACCATTTTTATCTCCTTAAATTAATTCTTTTAATGTTTTTCTTAAAATATTAACATGATTAACCAAAAACCATGATGTAACTCCTAAATCACTCAACCCATTGCTATTGCTCTATCGTTCTCACCCTCATCTCCAAACCCACTTCTGCTTCTACCCAATTCCTTCTCTTTGCTCTTCCATTCTGCTTTGGTCCCACCCAGCCACCCGAGAGGAAGACTTTAGTTATCAACGAGGTTCATAAACTTCAAATCCTCACCCAAAAGAAGTTGGAGCTCTCTGCCTGAGCTAATCCCGAAATTGATGCTCGGTTGAATTAATCTCATGCTCGATTATCAATTTGTTTCTCACGTTGCTGCAAATAATCGATTGTGTAACCCTCATTGGAGGGAGGAAGAGCGAGGGGAAGGAATGGATTTGAGAGATTTAAAATGAGTTACAGCATGATTTTTTTATTTTTAGTTAACCATGATTAGTATTTTAAGCAAAAAAATTAAAAGAATTTCATTTAAAAATATAAAAAAGACCTACACATTTTATATGACAAATAATAAATAACACAAAATAAGAAAAATATTTTACTCTCAATACATCTAAAAATTTGTCAATTAATTGAAACATAACCCGGCAGGTGCTAGAGTTTTTCGTATAATCTAGCACCATTAAACAGGAGCGTTATAGGAAAATCCGAAAATGTATGAACCGTTGACTATTTTCTTGGCATTAAAAACCAATACTGTCCTTGTGCCCAAAAAAAAGGAAAAAAAATAAAAAACCAACACTATCCTAAACAAGACAAGACAAGACACTGATTTGGATTGCCTAATGTTAGAATTTTCAAGCTGGAATCAAGATGGCTGAATTGAATGAAATCTACTTAATAATAATAATAATAATAATAATAATAATAATAATAATAATAATAATAAAATAAAGAATGAAATCTACTTAACTTTTTCTCTTTCTAGTTGGAATGAGATAATGCCTTCTCTTATTTTGATCTTTAGATTAGTGATGTGATATAAAAAATGGTGTAAAAAAATATGTTAAAAAATCAAAATTATGTAATAGTCGACATAAAGTCTCATATATATAGTAAGTTGTGCTTTTCTTTTTATTTAAGAATACTATTTAGATTAATTTATTTGGTAAGAATATCTTCTTTTGTTTTCCTTTTGAGAACATGTAGTAAGAATATTATTTAGATTAATTTTTGCATTAAGGCTCTTTTCTTTTCTAGTTAAGTACAGGATAATAAAAAAATTAAAAAAAAAAAATTTGTAAATTTATTTATAAAATGAGTAAGTAAATATGTATTTATTCTTAAATCATTTTGTGAGTTAAAATCATGATATATTTTATTAAAATAAAGGTAAATACAAATTTACTTATTTTTTTAAAAAAGTTCAGTTTAAAAGAATATTTTCCAGAAAAAATAGTATTAAGATTATTATTCAAAGATAATAGTTGTACTAAAAAAGGTATAATGACACTAATTTAATAAAATAATTTATTGAATAATATTTTTTTGGTAAAATTTATTTAATAATATAAGATACCATATATTGAACCACATATAATAATATATATTGAGATAACTACTAAAAAAATATAAGATATAAATAAAAAGACATATCATTGAATAATACTAAATTATTTTGTATATGAAATCATTATTTAAGATAATATGAAAATCGTATTAAGCTAATTTTTTAATAAGATAATAATAAGATTTAAATTTATAATGGGATATTAGTATTTATATTTTTTTAATAAGATAATAATAATAATATTTAAATTTAAATTTATAATATAATGTATTAGTGGCGTAATTTAAAGATAATACTTGAGAAATTTTTTACAAACATGATTTATTTTTTATATATTATATTAAATGATTGATATTGATATTAATTTATATTGATGATGCTATTGTTTTGCTTGTATTAGGTAAATACATGAAAGTGTGATTAACTAACTAATATCAAATTATCAATTTGACTAAATTTTAATTTTTTTAAATTTGTTAAATGGCTAATGGGTGGGTCATGGAAAGATGATGGGTAAGGTTCATGTTTCACGTGAGATAAATTTTTAAATGAGAACTTCTTATTTTAAGTATATAAATTAATATTTAATATGTATAAAATTATGATAATAATATATATATATATATATATAATTTTATAAATGATTTATATGTTTAAAATAAAGAATTATAACTCAAAAATTTCTCAACATGTGACGTAGTTTTGTGGGACCGGAACATTGATGGACACGTGTGGATGACGGTTGTGACGTTGATCTGCTCAACATCTTTGACTCAGAGCAACATTCGATTGATTATTGTGGTGATGAAGTATACGAGGAAAAACGGTCAAAGGAGGGTGGATTAACGCTGGCTGGATTCAGTGAACTGAATGAACGATTATGTTTTTTTCTATCATTTTTTTAAATAATTTTTTACATTATTTTTTATATTATTAATTATATTATTTTCTCTTTATTATTATTTTTACTTAATTATAATCATTAAAAAGTGTAATAAAAAGTTATGTTAAAAAATATATAAAAGTATCATTTTTCTTAAATGAAATCTACTTAATTTAAAGAAAGATAAATAATGAAATAAAATCTACTTAATTCACAGCAAATCTAATTGGAGGAGATAGCTATTATAGATCTATTTTGTTTGGGTTCATAGATAATTATTATTATTTATTTTATTTGATAATATTTATATATAAATTTAGGTATATGTAAAAATTATTAGTTAAAATTTATAAATTTTTTATATGTATAGTTATTCATAAAAATTAATCTGATAATATTTATATATAAATCTAAATATTATTAATTAAATTTAACTTTTTAATCATAGTCATTGATTTATTTTAATAATAAATTAATGACTAATTTCGACTTGGTCCATTCATGGACCACCCTTGATCCATATTAGAATTCTCCCTAGTTGGAATATACTTGCATGGTGACCTTCTTATTCTTTGACATTTTACAGAAATGATATATTTTAAAAATAAATTTTTTATATAGGTGTAAGTTAAAATTTAATTATTAAATAGTGTAGGTTGAACAATGATATATAATAAGTTATAATGGGAAACATGACTTATTGGTATTTTTTATTATATTTTGACTAAGCCGTGCTTCTTATATACAAGTTATTCTTTTTTTATATTTTAATTTAGATAAGTTGTGTTTGTGAGGTACGATTTTATTTTTTAAAAAAATCATACGAAGTCTTAGATGGATGTCATCCACAATTTTTATTTTTTTCTTAAATTTCATATAAAGTTATTTTGTATTAAATTCAACACATTTAAGTAGGGGTGTAAGTGGCTGGTTTGGTTTGGTTTTTGAGGGAAAATAAATCCGAACCAATCAAAATCAATTGGTTTGGTTTGGTTCGGTTTTTATATTTTTTGATAGCTAAATCCGAACCAAACCGAACCCAACATCTATGGATTGGTTTGGTTCGAATGATCGGGTTGACCATTTTTTTAATACAAAAATTAACTAAATAATTAGTTATTCATTAAAAAAATACAAAATAAACTAATGAAAAAATTTCTAGAAATAGAATCAATCTTATTAATTTGAACACTTGAACACCCAATTTTGACCTGACTAAAAAAAAAGTAAATAAAAAAAATAATAAAAAATGAAAAAAATGAAAAAATAAAAAATATATATATATAAAAAAAAAATCACTCACAGCAGGGGACAAGCCCTTTTGCTCCCCACTCACTCACTTTTCACCTGCACTCCACTCACGTTATCACAAATGATACACAGCTCATTTTTTTTGTTTTTTTTCTTCATTTTGCACACACTGCTGCACCTCTCCATTCACGTTCTCTCTCTCTTTTTCTTTTCTGTTTTTGTCTCACACATAATGCTGCAACCCACTCACGCAACCTCTTTTGCGTAATTTCTTCAATCAGCTCCCAATCCCTCCATATATTCTTTTCCTTCTCATTTTCTTCCACGAGGCTTGATAACCAAAAAACCTCCATAATCCTCTCGCCATCATTTTCTTCCGTAGGTCAAGCGTGCACAGAACCCAATCCTTCATCTCATCTTCACCTTCCACCTTCAAACCCATCACCCTCTCGCTACCATGTAAACAACTTCCAGAACCACCTCCCAACCTCTCCACGTCCAACCCTCACCACCCTTCACCCACATCACTTCCATCCTTACCCAACCACACACCTCCTCCACCCAAACTCCATGCAACCGTAGCCTTCTAAACCTACTTCACCCATTTTCACAACAACTCCACCATTAAAAACTCCCAAAAAACAGAACCCATTCTTCAACCTTCATCCCTCCAAAACCACTGAGTTGACTCACCCATGCACCACATCCAAGCCACCATGCAAGACCACGTCCAGGCTTCATAACCCATTCTATCCAAAACCCTTCCAACTCTTCAACCTCCTCCAAGCCTCCAACCGTAACCAAACCTTCCTCCATTTTTCACTTTCACCCAAGCCTCCATCTTTTCTCTCCCAACACACTCACCCAGTTCGTGAAATGTAGCCCAAAGAAAAACCTCTTCCATCCAAACACGTGACCACCCTCCATCTCCCTTCATTTTTCACGTGAACTCCTCCCCCACAAAGCCAGCCCACCATCATCCCATCTTCACCCTTCTCCAAAACCATGACCACCTCCTAGCTCCCTCAAAACCGTAACCACCCATTCACTCATCCCATCATCCTTCATCTCATCCTCATCCCTCCCAACCTCTCCATTCACGTCCTCCTTCTCCTATCTTCCACGCCCAACCACCCAACACCATAACAGCCTCCACCATTCACGTGAAACTCTACCATTCTCATCACCTCCACACCCTCTCAACCGAACCCATCATCTCCTCCTCATCTTGCCAACCTTCACCATACAACACCCATCACCACCCTCAACCACCACAAAGAACCAACGTCCAACCAAGAAACACCTCCGTAAAATCGTGAACCCCTAACCACCTTGTCGCTAAGCCTCCACTCAGTAACAACTCACCCCCACGCTACCTTACTCTACAACACACCCCAACTCCATCCAATCTCACCTTCCTCATCCACCGTGAACCACCACGGCCTTAACCCCATCTCCTTCCCCACTTCACTTCTCCCAACCAACACCACCGAGTCAACTCGGTAAGCCATGTCCAACCACCCTCACGTTCAAACCTCCACCCCTCCTCCTAACTCTCCATGCCCTCTGTGAATCTGTGACCACTCATTCACATTACCTCACCATTTGCTCCCTCCCCCTCAAGCTCACCAACGAACCACTGCCCGAATGAGAATCACCAAGACCACCTCTCCACGAGTTCCACCGGCGCAGACCCGCCGGCACCGCTCCAGAACCGTCACTACGCCGCTCCGTCACATATCCGCGCCCTTCCCCGTGTTGAGTTTCTTCTCTGTTGTGTCTCTGCTTCATTTTCTCTTCAATGTCTAAACGCAGATGAGGTGAAAGAAGAGAATAAAGTGAAAGTAAAAAAAAAAACAATAAAAAAAATGAGGATAGATATTGGGCTGCTGTTATTTTGGCCAACCTTTTACGTGTGTTGCTGGGTTTATTTTTTTTTCTTTCTTCTCTCTTTACTGAAATTTTAGGAGGTAAATAAAAAAAACATAAAAGAAAATTAAATTAAAAAATATACTTTGGGTTTAATTGTTAGTGTTATTTAGGATTAGTTCTTGATTAATAAGGTTTATTTAATTTAGTGGTATGTTTGACATTGTATTTTGTGATAAAAAAAAAAAAAAACAAAAAAAAAAAAAAATATAAAATAAAAATAATTAAAAGATGAAAAATCTGAAAATAAAAATAAATTTTGTTTAAAGTTATTTGATTGGTGATGTTTATATTTAGTCTTGCTTTTATTATTATTTATTTAGATCATAAAAAAAAAATTATGTTTGCTTATTTGTTTTTGTGCATTTCTTAAAAAAAAGGGTAAAAAAAAATAAAATAAAAAATAAAATAAAATCTTTTGATCCATGCAATGACCAATGATGATGATTGAGTAGTGAATACCACCTTCAATGTCATTTGGATCATAAGGGTTTATTGAGTAGCCTAGTGCTAACTTGAATCCTGTGCAAAAATGGATTCACTTTCAAATAAAATTTTTTTAAATAAAATCAACCAACCCACACTTATTTTATAAAGAACTACGTAACTTTGAGTTCCCCATTGCACCAGGGGATACGTAGGAGCAGAATTTCATTTCTGTCAAGCCAAATTTAAATTTTCATAATTTTATGATTTTTCTCTTATAAATAGTTACAATGTTTTGTAAAAAGGGGTAAAATAAATATTTCAAAGGATTATTAAGAATTTGCACAATTAATCCAAGGTACCGTCTTAGGACGGGTGCGTTAGGGGTGCTGTGGGATTAAGTTTCCACCCTTCCCTAAGCATAACCGACTCCCGAATCCGATCTGGTTTCAAAGACCATTTTCAAAGAAAGGTTTTCCAATTTTTCCAAATTCAAATAAAATTGGTGGCGACTCCATTTTTCCATTGTCATATTTTTAAAACAATTCGAAAGTTGTCTTTGTTTCCCCGCCGATCTCCTGGTCGCGACAGATGGCGACTCCATGGGACATTTGGAGAGTCAAGCCTGTCGTTGTTAGTTGTGCAAATTGTAATAATTTTCATTTATTTATTTTACCCTTTTTATCCTTGTTTTTGTTTTCTTTTTGTTTGTAAATGGATTTTATTTATTTCGTTCTATGTAAATATCTGATAGCGTTATCCCTGTGTTTATTTTGACATGATATACTTGTATATGTTTTATACTTAATTGTGCATAACTGTTGAAACCTTAGGATAGATGATTGCTGCCTGGTTATTGTATATATGTTTCTGCAGGTTGGGGTAGTTTTATCTTTTAAAATTTTTGTACAGGTTTGTATGCTCCCTCACACATATCACTATCACTTACCTCACACACTTTTTGGGCTCTATACCCGAGTCTGTGCGAACCCGAGGAGTAGGAGGGGTCTCGGCTTTTGTTATTGAGGGGCTTTATGCTCACTTGACATTTGTTGAGACACCACTCAGATTGTTACCATTATCATGGACGAATCATATTGAGAAGGTTTATCCCTACTTGTGATTAATTCATGATTTGGGACCTTGTCTTTATAGATAAGGGCAATCTGGGAACCATGACTTTTAGAAGTTTTGACCGTCCTGAAAAATCTTGCACTGATAGATTAAACATAGCGACTGTCAAATCTTAGGTTCCACCTGGCTAGGGCACAAAAGGGAGCGTACTTCTTTAGTTATCTGTTTCTCATATCATTCATTCTTGCAAAAAAAAAAAAAATAACTTGCATTTCATGACATTGCATTTCAAAAAAAAAAACTTGCATTTTCATGACATTGCATATAAAAAATCATGCATAACATTCCTAGCATTAAAAAAAAAACAAAAAAAAAACTTGTATTTTCATGACATTGCATAAAGAAAATCATGCATTCCTAGCATTAAAAAAAAAATCATGCATTTTCATGACACTCCAAGCATTCTTTAAAAAATAAAAAATCATGCATTTTCATGCCATTCTTAGCATTTAAAAAAAAATAAATCAGGCATTTTCACAAAAAAAAATAATATTTTTCATGCATGGCATCTTTAGCATTCTAAAAAAATATATATAAAAAAAAATATATAAATCATGCATTTCATTCCATGCATTTGAAAAATGTTTTCATTCATCTCATCTTATGCATGACATTCCTTGTATGATGTTACCGTGTTCGGCAACTATTGCGCGACTAAGGAAAGAAAACACCGCCTCAAACAGTTTCAAGAACTTCCAGAGAATGCAGAAATTGAGGTGATGAACCTTCTCCATCCGCATTATGAATAAAAAAAAAGAAGAAAAAAAAAAAAAGACAGCTATGTACCCGACAATGAGGTAGGTAGTGCCATTAAATTTTATCGGATGCATGTGGAGACAACAACTGCGAGAATCTTGCAATATGGATTTTATTGGCCTTTTTTATTCAAGGTCTGTTACACCTTTTGCAAAAGTTGCGGAAATTGGTCAATAAAGTTTTGCTTTAAGATTCTCATCCGCACCTACTCCTTAGAAAATTGAGATCTAGGAGGCGCGTTTCTTTTGTTGTCAAACACGTGTATCTTGTGGGGCCATAGACATTGAGAATCCTAGGAATGGTGTTGTATTAAAAGTTAATGGACCAAGACTCAACCATTTTCTGGAACGTCAAGTTGTTGAGTTCTCTGTGTTGCCTGCTTAAATGGCGTATAACGGTATCCGTGACTCTCGTGTCGGTTTGTTTTTCGCTTTCCCATAATAACCGATTTCTTCTCCTTTCAAAATGGAGGTCATTCTCTCAAATCTAAGAAAATATTTTCCTTTTCTCCTCTAAATGCTCTAACAAAAGTCTATGAAGCTAGGTGTGAAAGATCGAGATTGTTAATGTATAAGGGCATCCCGTAAGATATACGCTGGATAATCGAAGCAAAGGTTCGTTTAGTCAGTGAATCTTCGATTCATTTGTCCCATACATGCCTGGTCTCGGTAAAAGTTCATTTTCAAAAAGGAGAAGAGCAAAAAGAATGAAAGTTTGTTACAAGTGTGCACGATGGAATTGCAACACGCGATGTCACTCTTTGGGGATGGTTTCGTAAATAGAGAAGATAAAATATTCTTCGTTAAGAATGGATCGAGTAAGGAGTCATTAGATAATATCTTATTGACTCTTGAGACGCATTCTTGTGGAGTTGTGCAGCGTGAACTTCTTAGTTTGTGGAATCTCTTCAAGGACGAGCAAGAGCGTTACGGTCTTGGGAATCGACTCAAAAAGACCTGTTTGCCAATTTATAAGAAAATTGGATGGGAAGCTTATCCTCGACTCATAGAAGGCGTTTAGCGATTCGGACGTGAAACCGAGAGGAAGATGTGAGCCACAATCACAACAACATGTATATATTATCTTTCAAAAAAAAAATGAAAAAAAAAAAAATAAAAAAATGAAAAAAATGAAAAAGGGCGAAACTTCGGTTGTACTTGGTCTTTAATTAGATTAGGAGCCCCCGCTTGCTGGGTGGCAGGACTGTCCATTGACTCGGGTGGACCTTCGCATGCCTGGTCGGTAAATAAGGTTCGTGTGCCATGCTCGCAGAGAGCCGCGCAAGTATTCCTGTGTTTTAACCAAAGGCTCGCTTGTTGATGGACGTAAAGAAGCGTCCCGTGTTTGCATTCTCGCGTGACAATGCCTCGAGAATCCCGTGATTTAATGCCATGGGCTCTTCACGACCTCTCACCGGCCGTGGTCGTTGGTGGTAGCCGTCGATTTACGCACTTTAATTAGTGGCGTCGTAGCTCAATCCAAAATATCCCACAAGCGGGAGGGAGAAGAATGCCCAGATTGGTGAGCCGTCTTGGTATTATTGCACTCATGACGCAAAGATAAAGATCTGCCATGAAACCTGTACATAAAGGTATGTAATCATTTTTTATCTTTGTATGATTTTGTTGAATTTTGGTTTTGGACAGACAATCTTTTGGATGGGATCCTTCGGGGGTTTCTAGATTTCTTTACCTTGATGATTTTCTTAAAAAAAAAAAAAGTTAAAAAAAAAAGATTCCACCTTTTCTGACAACAGCCGACCTACCCTTCTAGGTGTAATTATTTCCCTTTCCATTCTTTTTCTTATTTAAACACTCCATCTTCTCCTTCATCTTCAACTCAGAAACACTCAAAGAGAAGAAGGGTATAGAATGGGGCCTGCTATTCGTAACCTAAAAAATGTCTGTGTTTTTTTGTGGGTCGAGTTATGGGAAGGGATTAGAGTTTGTAAACGCAGCTAGCACTCTTGGTCGAGCACTTGCTGCGAGGAAGATTCATCTTGTATATGGGGGAGGTTGTCGTGGGTTAATGGGGGTTGTTTCACTTGCTTTCTTATAGGAGGCAAATGTGTTTTAGGTGTTATTCCTAAACCTTTAGCCGAAAGTAACATCACCGGCAAGACAGTTGGAGAAGAAATTCGGGTAACATCCATGCATGGACGCATGAAAATAATGGTGACAATTCGATGCATTTCTTGTCTTACCGTGGTTTTGGTACTTTAGAAGAAATTTTTCAAATTGTCTCTTGAATTTGGCCGAACATCCACCATAAACCCATTGGTTTGTTGAATGTTAATAATTTCTTTGACCTTTTGTTATTTTTTCTTGACAAAGTGTGGAGCGTAAATTTATCACTCCTTCTAAGAAGACAACTTCTTATCTCTGCCTCCACTATTGATGAGCTCATGGATAAATTGGAAGCTTTTGAGTATGTACCTGATAAGGTATTGGCTCAAATAGATTGGTCAATAGGAAGCAAAGGAAGTAACAAGAGAAGCAAGACAGATCTGACACTTTCTCTTTAATCGGTTTGATTTTATTGTACTTTATTTCTGTTTACATTTGTGTCCGCTTTCTCCAACAGGTAGTTTATTCTATCCTTTACTCATCTATATTTTAACATTAAGGACAATGTTATGATCTGGTTGAGGGGAAGGATCGTTGTGTGCCTTAAAACAAAAAAAAAAACAAACAAACAAACAAACAAAAAAATTCAAAAAGTGTGTTTGTCAATATATTTGTTGTGTTTGTCAGTAATTTTCTAAACCAGTTAAGGATGGCAGAGTAAGGAGTAATTTTTATCTTGAGACGCATCTTAATTGGTGGCAGAGTAAGGAGTAGTTTAGGGTAGTAATTAATTAGTATTCAAATGTGGAAGTACTTAAGTTTTATTATTTGATTTCTCTTCAGGGTCAGATGCGGCACTGACTGTGTGCTTCATTTCTGTTTGGCGTTGATTCACTTCTTATCAGGGTCGATGCAAAGACTGACTGTGTGCTTCATTTCTCGCTTTGGCGTTGATTCACTTCTTATCGTGTTGTTTTGCTCTTTTCTATATCTCTTTCACATTGAGGACAATGTTATGATCTGGTTGGGGGGAAGGATCGTTGTGTCCCTAAATATAAAAAAAAATATAAAAAAAAAAACAAAAAAGGTGTGTTTATGTATTAATATGTTTACATGCTTGTCGGTAATTTTCTAAACCAGCTAAGGATGGCGAGTAGGAGTAGATTTTACTCTTGAGACGCATTTTAGTTGGGGTAGATAACTAGTTTGTGTGGAAGTGGCGATTGAAATTCAGGGAAAATTTGCATGATTGAGTAAATTGTCTTCTTTCTTAAAAATCATGTTTGGATGTTGAATTGATGGACTGAGAATGATAGAACTATATCTTGTGAGATCTTGAGCCTAATGGATGGATTCAACATTTATACCATTCTCTTCTTTCTTGTGTGATTTTCACTCATGATAATGATCACTCTAGAACTTGCTTTGATTCTTTTTGAGGCTGCGTTTCACTTGCATGCATGAACATGATTGAGGCCCTCTTTCTTAGCCAGTTTAGCCAAATAGCCAACCTTGCATATTTTCCTTTGCTTAGCCCCTTTGAGCTTATTTGACCATTCTTTGTTTCTAACTCATTACGTGCCTTAAATGAAAAACCATGTTCTAACCCAACCTTAGGGAATAAGAGAGCATTGACTTTGTTATTTAATGAGATCTTGAACAAGTGTGGGGGTGCATGTGCAGAATGGTTATATAAAAAAAAAAAAAAGAAGAAAGAAAAAAGAAAAACAAAAAGAAAAAGAAAATATGTTTCTATAAAAAAAAAAAGAGAGAGAGAGCTGATTATTGCTACAATCAAAAGAATGCACCATGTGATATATTCATACCTAGAATGAGGGTGGATGATTGGAAATAACAGAATAGAAGGAGAATGTTCAAGCCTAAAGGAATTCAATCTACCAATTGATCTTTAACAAAACATTAGTTAGATATTGGTCATTGTCCTGTATGAGAAAAAAAAAAAACTAAGAAAATCTTGGGAAAGTTAGACTGAATGTTCTCAAACATCTTCTCCACTCTAACTCGTATCATAATGCTCTTCTATTCTCTTTGGTATTTAACTTGACATATCCATATTACTTCTACCTTTACCTTGACCTCACTACAACCTTGAATAAAGTCCTCATGATTTGTGTGTGCATGTGTTTTGAGTAGTGGAGAAGTAGAAGATAAGCAAGCTTATGGTAGTGCAATTTTCATGGGTCGAATTGAGTGAAATACCTACCTTTTAAACACTTGAGAGATTGAGAATAAATTCTGTGAGGATCTATCATTCTTTACTCATGTTTTTCAATTGAAGTATCCTTGCTTATTGATTTGAGATGTGAAGATGTGTTATCTCATGAATGTTTTAATCACTTGAATTATAAATTGCTCTTCATTCTTGAATGTCATTGAGTCTTTTAGAGTTTTTACCTTTTGAGTTTGTTTTGTTTGTTCCCTAGTTTTGGTTTTTTCTGTTTTGCCCGAGGACGTGCAAAAGAGTAAGTGTGGGGGGTGTTTGATAATTAATGATGTCCAGTTGTCGAATCTTAACTCAAGCGAAAAAAAAAAAATCTTTTGATTTTCTTGCTATTTTATTTCCTGTGTCTTTAACCGTTGTAAATAATATCCTTTCTGTAGTCAAACTTCTAAGAACAATCTGAAGTTGTTCGTTTCTTTCCTGTTGTACTTTTGGAATTCATGAGTGTCTGTGACATAATGCTTCAGGTAAAGTGACCATGAGTACAACACCATGATTTGACCATCTAATGGTAATTGCTTATTGACCAATTCAGATCGAAGAGATCTTGGAAATCCCAAAAAATAAAAAATAAAAAAAGTTAAAAAAAATGAAAATGAAAAGAGAGCCCGTTAGTCTGAAAACCTGAAAGGACGGTCTAAACAAAAGTTAGGGCAAATGAATGGGCAAAATCTCAGAGGAAGTTAGCCTGAAACACCTTAAAGGGTGCACCCAAATTGGGGCAATTTTGAATTGCGTGTGATCAGCTACACAGGGGCAGTTTTGTTTGCATTTAGTTGGCCATACTGGGGCAAAATTTTTGAAGGATTAAGAAGAAGCTGTGTTGAAGGAAATAGCAACGCAGACAAGGACTGAGTTATCAAACAGTTGCAGGGAATCAACTAAATGAGAGACAAGGTTAAACACTGGGCAAAATTTTCTCTCAAGGAATCACAAGCCATGGTTCATCTTATTTCTCAAAAGGAGAACGAGAAAGCGAAAAACAAAGAAAAAAAAAAAGGAAGAAAGGAGAAAGAAGAAGGAAAACACCAAAGCATGTGAACAAGGTTTGATTGGTCAAAGCTTTCCAAAGTCGTCCTTGGTTCAAATGTTTTTCAAATAAAATTTAGAAAATGAGAAAAATAAAAAAAAGAAAGCGAAAAAAAAGAGAAAAAAAAAAGAGAAGAAAAATCCTGTTTTCTGGGACTCAGTTGCCCATTGTCTTTTAAATTCCGGGACTCATTGCCCATTGTCTTTTAAAAATTCCGGACGCAGTTGCCCATTGTCTTTTAAATTCCGGGACGCAGTTGCCCATTGTCATTTAAATTTCGGGACTCAGTTACCCATTGTCTTTTAAAATTCTAACGCGATAGCATTGCCCATTGTCTTTTAAAATTAAAAGAAAAGAAAATGAGAAAAAAATCTTTTTGATCAAGATGCTTATTCCATTGTCATTTAAATTTCGGACATGATTGCCCATTGCCATTTAAATTTCGGGCATGATTGCCCATTGTCATTTCGCCGCATGATTGCCCATCGCCATTTAAATTTCGGGTCATAGCTTGCCCATTGTCATTTAATTTCGGGTCATAGCTTGCCCATTGTCATTTAAATTTCGGTCATAGCTGCCCATTGCCATTTAAATTTCGGGTCATGCATTGCCCATTGTCTTTTAAATTTCAGACATAGATTGCCCATTGTCTTTAATTTCGGGTCATAGCTTGCCATTGTCTTTTAAATTTCGGGTCAGACAGCTGTTGCCATTGCCATTTAAATTTCGACATAGATTGCCATTGCCATTTAAATTTCGGACATGATTGCCATTGTCTTTTAAATTTCGACCCATAGATTGCCCATTGTCATTTAAATTTCGGGTCATACGCGATTGCCCATTGTCATTTAATTTCGGGTCATAGCGATTGCCCATTGCCATTTAAATTTCGTCATAGCTGTGCCATTGCCATTTAAATTTCGGGCATAGCCCATTGTCTTTAAATTCGGACTCATTGCCGTTGTCATTTTAAATTTGTTGGCTGAGCGATCGGCTCCATGCACTTTAATTATCTCGTCAGTTCTTTTGAGCGCATCAGCTCCATGCATTCCATGCATTCCTATCTTTTACTTTTTGAGCGCATCGGCTCCTGTCTGTTAATTCCTGTCATTTACTTTTGAGCGCATCGGCTCATGTCTCATTATGCACTCGTCTTTTGAGCGCATCGGCTCTGTCTTTTAATTCCCGAAAGCGCATTGGCTCCATGCATTCCATGCATTTTTAATTCCTCGCCATTTACTTTTTGAGCGCATCGGCTCCGTCATTTACTTTTTGAGCGCATCGGCTCCTGTTATTTACTTTCGAGCGCATCGGCTCATGTCTTTTACTTTTTGAGCGCATCGGCTCCTTTTTTAATTCCTGTCTTTTACCTTTTGAGCGCATCGGCTCTCGTCTTTTAATTCCTGAGCTCATCGGCTCCATGCATTCCATGCATTTTAAATTCTCATTCAATTTCTTTTGAGCGCATCGGCTCCATGCATTACATGCTTTTTACTTTCGTTGAGTGCACTGCTCCATGCATTCCATGCATTTTAAATTTCTCATCAATTCTATGCATTTTTAAATTACCGAGCGCATCGGCTCCATGCATTTTACTTTCTTCGAGCTTTTTGTTGAGCGCAATGCTCCATGCATTCCATGCATTTTATTTTTCTCATTTTTCATTGAGCGCATCGGCTCATTGCATTTTAACTTCCTATCATTGTTCTTACTTTGTTTTGCATTTACATCTTGTGCTTTCTTGGACAAAATTGGAGTTCATGTCTTTACTGCTCCTTACGACGATAATAAGAAGACCACAATTTTCTTATTATCTAATAAGAAACAAGTAAAGAGAAGCAACAGAACACCCAATTTTGACCTAGGGCTAAAAAAAAAAAAAAAAAGTAAATAAAAAAATAATAAAAAATGAAAAAAATGAAAAAAAATAAAAAAAATATATATAAAAAAAAATCACTCACAAAGGGGACAAGCCCTTTTGCTCCCCACTCACTCATTTTTCACCTGCACTCCACTCACGTTATCACAAATGATACACAAATTTCATTTTTTTTTTTTTTTTTCTTCATTTTGCACACACCGGCCGCACCTCTCCATTCACGTTCTCTCTCTCTTTTCTTTTCTCGTTTTTGTCTCACACATAATGTCTTTAAGAACCCACTCACGCAACCTCTTTTGCGTAATTTCTTCAATCAGCTCCCAATCCCTCCATATATTCTTTTCCTTCTCATTTTCTTCCACGAGGCTTGATAACCAAAAAGCCTCCATAATCCTCTGCCATCATTTTCTTCCAGAGGCTGGGCAGGCTGCAGAACCCAATCCTTCATCTCATCTTCACCTTCCACCTTCAAACCCATCACCCTCTGCTACCATGTAAACAACTTCCAGAACCACCTCCCAACCTCTCCACGTCCAACCCTCACCACCCTTCACCCACATCACTTCCATCCTTACCCAACCACACACTTCCTCCACCCAAACTCCATGCAACCGTAGCCTTCTAAACCTACTTCACCCATTTTCACAACAACTCCACCATTAAAAACTCCCAAAAAACAGAACCCATTCTTCAACCTTCATCCCTCCAAAACCACTGAGTTGACTCACCCATGCACCACATCCAAGCCACCATGCAAGACCACGTCCAGGCTTCATAACCCATTCTATCCAAAACCCTTCCAACTCTTCAACCTCCTCCAAGCCTCCAACCGTAACCAAACCTTCCTCCATTTTTCACTTTCACCCAAGCCTCCATCTTTTCTCTCCCAACACACTCACCCAGTTCGTGAAATGTAGCCCAACAAAGAACCTCTTCCATCCAAACACGTGACCACCCTCCATCTCCCTTCATTTTTCACGTGAACTCCTCCCCCACAAGCCAGCCCACCATCATCCCATCTTCACCCTTCTCCAAAACCATGACCACCTCCTAGCTCCCTCAAACCGTAACCACCCATTCACTCATCCCATCATCCTTCATCTCATCCTCATCCCTCCCAACCTCTCCATTCACGTCCTCCTTCTCCTATCTTCCACGCCCAAACACCCAACACCATAACAAATGGCCTCCACCATTCACGTGAAACTCTACCATTCTCATCACCTCCACACCCTCTCAACCGAACCCATCATCTCCTCCTCATCTTGCCAACCTTCACCATACAACACCCATCACCACCCTCAACCACCACAAAGAACCAACGTCCAACCAAGAAACACCTCCGTAAAACCGTGAACCCCTAACCACCTTGCCGCCAAGCCTCCACTGTAACAACTCACCCCCACGCTACCTTACTCTACAACACACCCCAACTCCATCCAATCTCACCTTCCTCATCCACCGTGAACCACCACGGCCTTAACCCCATCTCCTTCCCACTTCACTTCTCCCAACCAACACCACCGAGTCAACTCGAAGCCATGTCCAACCACCCTCACGTTCAAACCTCCACCCCTCCTCCTAACTCTCCATGCCCTCTGTGAATCCGTGACCACTCATTCACATTACCTCACCATTTGCTCCCTCCCCCTCAAGCTCACCAACGAACCACTTGCCCGAACAGAGAATCACCAAGACCACCTCTCCACGAGTTCCACCGGCGCAGACCCGCCGCACCGCTCCCGGTAACGAACATCGCGCCGCTCTCGTCACATATCCGCGCCCTTCCCCGTGTTGAGTTTCTTCTCTGTTGTGTCTCTGCTTCATTTTCTCTTCAATGTCTAAACGCAGATGAGGTGAAAGAAGAGAATAAAGTGAAAGTAAAAAAAAAAAAAATAATAAAAAAATGAGGATAGATATTGGGTGTTATTTTGGCCAACCTTTTACGTGTGTTGCTGGGTTTATTTTTTTTTCTTTCTTCTCTCTTTACTGAAATTTTAGGAGGTAAATAAAAAAAACATAAAAGAAAATTAAATTAAAAAATATACTTTGGGTTTAATTGTTAGTGTTATTTAGGATTAGTTCTTGATTAATAAGGTTTATTTAATTTAGTGGTATGTTTGACATTGTATTTTGTGATAAAAAAAAAACAAAACAAAAAAAATATAAAATAAAAATAATTAAAAGATGAAAAATCTGAAAATAAAAATAAATTTTGTTTAAAGTTATTTGATTGGTGATGTTTATATTTAGTCTTGCTTTTATTATTATTTATTTAGATCATAAAAAAATTTATGTTTGCTTATTTGTTTTTGTGCATTTCTTAAAAAAAGGGTAAAAAAAATAAAATAAAAAATAAAATAAAATCTTTTGATCCATGCAATGACCAATGATGATGATTGAGTAGTGAATACCACCTTCAATGTCATTTGGATCATAATGGTTTATTGAGTAGCCTAGTGCTAACTTGAATCCTGTGCAAAAATGGATTCACTTTCAAATAAAATTTTTTTAAATAAAATCAACCAACCCACACTTATTTTATAAAGAACTACGTAACTTTGAGTTCCCATTGCACTAGGGGATACGTAGGAGCAGAATTTCATTTCATCAAGCCAAATTTAAATTTTCATAATTTTATGATTTTCTCTTATAAATAGTTACAATGTTTTGTAAAAAGGGGTAAAATAAATATTTCAAAGGATTATTAAGAATTTGCACAATTAATCCAAGGTACCGTCTTAGGACGGGTGCGTTAGGTGCTTTGTGCAGATTAAGTTTCCACCCTTCCCTAAGCATAACCGACTCCCGAATCCGATCTGTTTCAAAGACCATTTTCAAAGAAAGGTTTTCCAATTTTTCCAAATTCAAATAAAATTGGTGGCGACTCCATTTTTCCATTGTCATATTTTTAAAACAATTCGAGTTGCTGTTTCCCCGCCGCGATCTCCGGTCGCGACAAACACTAATAATTATTTCATATTTTAGAATGTATATTAAAAGGTTCATAAAGAGGAAATAAAGAAACATATTGATATTTGTATTAAGAAATTATATTTGAATAAGTTAAAAAAAAATTCAAGAGAGATTTAACTTAACAAGTTGTATACTACTACTATTCAATTAAGAGAAAGTTGTGAGGCTACTAACCTGGAGGTATATATGTAACCAATTGAATTCCTAATGACATGAGTGAAGCTAATGAAGACTTGATTAGTTGAACTTTGAATCAGCAACCTAATGAATCCAAAGTCTCCAACCTTTGCAGTCATATTTTCATCTAAGATAATGTTGTTAGGCTTCAAATCACAATGCACAATAAGAATTTCACTATCATTGTGCAGGTAATCCAATGCACAAGCAGCATCAATATCCATATTCAGTCTCTCCATAAGGTTCAACTCATTTTTATTTGCATGCTTTCTCTTCCCCTTAATCCAATCTTCCAAGCTTCCATTACTTAAGTACTCATAAACTAGAGCCAAAAATTTATTTTTTTTAAAGTTAATACTAGAGCATTTAAAGTTAATTCATCGTTTCCAAGCTTCCAAGTTTAGATGATATTGTTGCTGTTACTTTCACTTTTCTGTTCTTTATGTATAGTAGCAATCAAATTGTTAGACATAATATCAGTGTTACCACTGTGGCTCTGATGATGTAATGTCTGACATGCCTTCTTCCATGGCCATGAGGCTCACATGCAAAATACAAGCAAATTTTTTTATTACCTTCTAAATGGACAGCAAAAAGCTTTTGGAAAACTCCACCATTAGGAATGGTTCCTTCTAAATCATTATAAGAGAGATTCAAAAGTTGAATGACATGTAAATTTTGAAGTTCAATAGGAATGGATCCAGAGAGTTGGTTGAAGGAAAGATCGAAAGTTTTCAAGTCTCTCACCTCTCCAAGAGTTTTTAGAATAGCACCTGATAGCATATGCCTGGCCAGAACTGCAGTGCCCGTGAGTAGAACCGAACATTTTAGCAGAGGAGTTTTCTAGCCTTCTATGTTGAACGAAAATGACGTTTTAGGAGTTGAAAGCTGAGAAAGTATTACAAAAAATAAAGAAAAATAAGTAGTAGCCAAAAAATGTTGTAACATAAATTTTTTTAAAATAAAATATATAAATATATGGTTTGGTTTGGTTCGGGTTGGTTCGGTTTTGAAATTTTAAATCCGAGAACCGAACCAATTAAACTTTAATTGGTTTGGATTTTATCCGAACCAATCAATATATCCAAACCAAACCGAACCAATTTAATTGGTTCGGTTTGGATTAATCGGGTTGGTCGATTATCCGAACCAATTTACACCCCTACATTTAAGTTTAATTAGCTCTACTAGAAGAATTTATTAAGAAAGTTAACTATACTTTTTATTATTAAGAGGAGTCGGCAGTGTAAGAATAAGAGGAGATCAACCACAAAGAGTTGAATAAGAACAAAAGATTCAACCACCACGCACAAGGGAAAAACTTTTTTATGGTATCGAATCGCTGTATAAAAATGAATCAAGTGAAGAATAATAAATTTGATTATTTTACTTATAAAATATCTTGTATAATTTTTTTTAACTTTGTTTTTCCTATAGATTATTTTCCTTTTAAGTTAATCAATTAGCTTAAGGAAAATTATTCTTGTATTAAATTATTTTTGTTTTATTACAAGCATAATAAATACTTTTATTATAAGCATAATTTTTCTTAAACTAATTGATTAGCTTAACAAAAATAATTTATTGAAAAAATAAAGTTAAAAAAATTATAGAAGATATTTTATAAGTAAAATAAACAAATTTTTTTTATCACTTGGTTCATTTCTATGCAGCGATTTAATATCATAAAGAAGTTTTCTCTTGTGCGTGTTGGTTGAACCCTTCGTTCTTATTCAATTCTTTGTGTTCGGCCTCTTTTTATTTTGACTCTATCGCCTCCTCTTAATAATAAAAAAGTATAATTAATATTTTTAATAAATACCTCCAATAAAAAAAATTAAATGATAATAAATCGAGTTTGATACAAATTAACTTCGTATGAAATTTTTTAAGAAAAAATAGAAGTCATGATGCCATCCACGACTTCATATGAAATTAAAAAAAAAAACAAAAGTTGTAGATGACATCCAATACTTCATATGAAATTTCTTTTTAAAAAATAAGTCATACTTTACAAATATAACTTACCTAAATTAAAATATAAAATTAAAAGGGGTAAGTCATGTATAGAAAATACAATTTATCTAAAATATAAAAAAAAAAATATGCAAGTAAGTCATGTTTTCCAACTACGATTTATTATACATTACTATTTAACTTACACCATTTTAAAAATTAAAATTTGACATATACTTATATGAGAAATTCATTTTCAAAAATGTACCATTTTCATAAAAAGTCTTATTCTAGTAAGCTTTAGATTAGTTACTTGGAAAGAGACAGGGCTTCGTATGAGTTGTAGGAGTATTCAAAACCTGACTCAATCTTATTTGACCCAAAGTTAATTAGGTGTTGAGTTCGAGTCATAAAAATTGGCCTGCTCAAAATTTTGGATTAGAGTCGGGTCAAAGTTAAATCGGACCTATGAACATCCTTAATGAGTTGTATCCAAGTGGATCATACCAGGAGGAAGTAGGATTAGAAAAATTATTAGATGCACTAGGAATAAAATATTTCTTTTATTATGTGTTACATATTATTTATCACATAAAATATTTAGACCATTTTTATCTCCTTAAATTAATTCTTTTAATTTTTTTCTTAAAATATTAACATGATTAGCCAAAAACCATGATGTATCTCCGAAATCACTCAACCCCATTGCTATTGCTCCATCGTTCTCACCCTCATCTCCAAACCCACTTCTTCTTCTACCCCATCTCCTTCTCTTGGCTCTTCCATTCTGCTTTGGTCCCACCCAACCACCCGAGAGGAAGACTTTAGTTATCAGCAAGGTTCATAAACTTCAAATCCTCACCCAAAAGAAGTTGGAGCTCTGTGCCTGAGCTAATCCCGAAATTGATGCTCGGTTGAATTAATCCCAAACGTTGAGCTCTCTTCCAAACGTTTATATGCTGCAATTAATCCCAAACCCACATCTCTGTCAATGCAATTTGTTTGCTGCAATATGCCACCGCTAATCCCAAAAATGCTCGGTTGAATTGATGTTCGGTTGAATTAATCTCATGCTCGATTATCAATGTTTCTCACGTTGCTGCAATTAATCCATTGTGTAACCCTCATTGGAGGAAGAG
Organism: Ormosia semicastrata; assembly: GCA_029884595.1. NCBI lineage: Eukaryota > Viridiplantae > Streptophyta > Magnoliopsida > Fabales > Fabaceae > Ormosia > Ormosia semicastrata. Next base: position 28,347,133 of record JAQQTO010000041.1, on the reverse strand, counting down.
TGAGGGGAAGAAATGGAGTTGAGAGATTTGAAATGAGTTACAACATGATTTTTTATTTGTAGTTAATCGTGATTAATATTTTAAGAAAAAAATTTAAAAGATTTGATTTAAAAAAATAAAAAATACTGACACGTTTTATATGACAAATAATAAATGGCATAAAATAAGAAAAATAATTTACTCTCAATACATCTAAAAACTTGTCAATTAATTGAAACATAACCCGGCAGGTGATAGACGTTTCCGGGCGAGTGCTAATATGCACCGTCCCAAGTTATGGTGTACCATATTCCAAGATTTTTACTTATGATCACTGGTTAACAATTTTTTTTGTTTTATTTTTTGTTTCACATATTTATCTTCTCCACCACCCACCCACCCTCTCCTCCACCACCTCTTCCCCCTCTGCCTCTCCCACGACTGCCATTCACCACCGACGAGATCAGGGATGGCGACAAGAGCTGGTGGCTAGTTTGCAACTTTGCGTGCCCAGATCTGGCTCTATTCGGCCAGATCAAGGGCAGAGCGGCAGTGGATGGCGGCTCGCCGTTGATCAGGACAACAAAGGTACGAGTGGTGGTTTGACGGCGGCGCAGGATTGGTGGTAGTTCTGGCTATGATGGCTCGCAGATCTGGCGGCGCGGCTCATGGGCGGCGGATCTGATGGTTCGTGGGTTCTGGGCTTGGTCGTGCATGGTGGCTCCCTTCGCTGGCGATGGAAGACGCCATAGCCCCTGTGTCACCAGATCTCGTCAACCCCCACGAGTAGCCACCGCACCACCGCGACTAGACCTTAGTCGACCTCGTTGGCACTGTCGATGGCTCCACCACGAGAATCCCAGTCGCCATCCCGGAACTGGACTTCCACCGTTTGTGTTCACACATCATGTTCTTGACCTCGACCACTTCTTGTTCGTCTCTGTATGTATTCATTATTACTCGATTCTTGATTTCTTCATCTCTGTGCAAGTTGAATCTCGATCTGATTCTCTTTATCTTTGTGAGTGTTAGATCTGAATCTGGTAAATTTTATCTTTATATTGATCATTGATGTTTGTGGAAGTTACAATGACAAATCTGATTAGTGATTCCAGTGGGGTAGTGTGGTGGTTTCCGCCACTGAATCTGCAAAGATTTTTTACCTCTTTAACAGGTTTTCAGTTTTTAATCCCTGCCCTTAATTTTTTTTAATGATAAATCAATGGTTGGTTTTCATTTGGTGTATCATACTCCTTATTTTTAAAGGTGTATTATAGACGTCACCGACGTTTCCATATAATCTCGCACCATTAAACAAGAGTGTTATAGAAAAATCCGAAAATGTATGAACCATTGACTATTTTCTAGGCATTAAAAACCAATACTGTCCTTGTGCCGAAAAGAAAAAGGGGAAAAAAAAAAACCAACACTATCCTAAACAAGACAAGACAAGACACTGATTTGTATTGCCTAATGTTAGAATTTTCTAGTTGGAATCAAGATGGCTGAACTGAATGAAATCTACTTAATTCACATAATAATAATAATAATAATAATAATAATAATAATAAAGAATGAAATATACTTAACTGTTTCTCTTTCTAGTTGGAATGAGATAGTGGCCTTCCCTTATTTTGGTACGCTTTAGATTAGTCAGTTGAAAGGGATAGGGCTTTGTATGAGTATGTCAAGTGTATACCTCGATGAAACGGGGAACTTCTTTTAAATAATTTAAGGATGATGCTAATATACACTCTGATAAGTTTAGATGTATGATATACTACTTAAGATATTTTGTTATTAAAAATCATCATCTATTTTTTTTTAGGTTGTACTATTATATTTTTATTATTTGATTTTTTTAAATTATATAATTGTGTAAATAATATTAGTTAAAATTTATAGAATTTTTAATAATATATTTTATTTTAAAAAAATTCTTACAAACCTACATGAAAAAAATTGTACTAACTTTTATATTTTTTCATAAATAATTGTGTATATTAAAAATTTTATAAATTTTAATTAGTAATATTTATACATAATAATATTTTTTTACTTGATCACATGAAAAAAAATAATATTAGAAGATTCGTCTCCATCTCTTTGTTATAAATGAGATTTTTTTTTAGAGTATAATATTTTGTTATTCTATTTTCTTTCTCTTTGAGAGTATAAATTTTTTTATGATACTCTTTTCTTGATTGTTACGTGCCCTTTCTTTTACCTTAATTTTCTTTATAATTTTATTCTCTCTGTTCACTCAAAGTTTTCTTATATATATTTTTTATCAATTACAAATCAAATCTTTTTAATCTTCCCTATCAATTTCTTATTTATCTACTTAATCAAATATATCAAATCAAATATTTAATTTCTATGAATAAATTTTAAATTCATATACATTTTATTTTCTTCTTTATTTTTTTAAAAATATCTTTTAATTTACATATTATGCATCCTTTTTTAATTATTCTTCTTAATTTAAGATTTAAAAATTCTATCTAATATTAAAAGAATCTAGTGCAATGCACAGGATATTTACTAGTTTCATTGTACATATTGGTAATGAAGAATATTTTTAAGCAAAATGTAGAAATAGGGTGAATAGTTTTACATAAATGCAATAAAAAATAAAAAATATAGATTGAAAAGCATGATCTGCTAGTTTATTTTTATAATTTATGTTAAAATATTATTTCATACAAAAATAATTTATATCATGATTAAATTGAAAAGGAGGACGTTAAATTTATTAATGTACCATTTTAATAATTAAAACTATTTACAACTATTTGCCAAAAAAATATTTATTAATGTAGAGATTTATTAATGTACCATTTTAATTCAGTAGTGTAGAGATTTTTGTTACAAAGTTCAAGGAAACCATGTGAATGCATATTTCAAGAAAGTTTTGATGATAACAAAACAACGATAAAGACCAAGTTCAAGGGAAGTTTCAAAGTAATAGATTTATAGGACTTAAGATCTTACTTGTGAGAAGTGTTTTTTGATATCTCAATAAGGTTAAAATGATTTTGAAAAGTCCATCATGATGTCTTTTAGTTAGTGATTGTTGGTTTTGAAAAATTTGGATTATTTTGTACAAAATCATGTTTTAAACTTATGTTATGAAAATCTTATTAAATCCTCGAAAAATCCAAGAATGGTTGTAATCAATTATGAGAGTTCATAATTTATTACGAGCTTGGCAAAGAGCTTGTAATCGATTACCATTCTCTGGTAATCTATTACGACCCTTTAAAAACTCATTTTCAACAAGTCAGAAGCATGATAATTGATTATCATGCCTCTATAATCGATTATGGAACCTAGAAGAGACTTGTAATCGATTACCACATGCTGTAATCGATTACCAAGTGTCTCAAACATCCAAAACTCGTTTTTAAAGCTTGGTAATCAATTACCATAAGTTTGTAATCAATTACCACTCTTCTTAAACCAACAATTACTAGTTTTTGTTGCATTTAATGTTGCACCATCTCTCTCTAATGACTCTATTTCATTGGTGGGCCATAAATATAAGTCTTGAGACACTTAATGCTATATTTTGAATGTCTAACATCCTACTCCCAAATGTTAAATCCGAGTTTTAATTCTTCCTATTCTTTTGCTCTATTTTAAAGCCAATTTGAGATATCTTTTAGAGTTTTATAGTGCTTCAATTTGTATAATCAACTCTTTGAGAGACTTTACTCCTTTCAATCTTTATTGTAAACACTTATGACAGTGGAGGATCCTTCTAAGAAACAAAGAGACTTCTACACATAAAGGTGGATGATTTTAGAAGTATAAGAATGACTCAAAGGTTGTAAGAGTTTCTCAAGAACCTATTGAAACTTGAAACATAGTGAAAACTCTTGAGTGGATGATCCTAGGGATTAGATGTAGATCACAAGGGTTATTGAACCAATATAAATTTTATTTGCATTATTCTCTACCCTTATCTCTTTACTTTCAAGCATGTTTATTGACTTTGCATACTTGTTGCTTCATCCTCTACTCATTCACTTTCTTTAAAAACTTGTGTGAGATTTTTTTGTTGTCATAAATTCATTCACTACATAAAAGAATAATTTCAATAAAAATAAAAAAGAGCTTATTTCCAAAAAATTTTGAAAAGCCTAATTAAACCCCCCTCTTAAGTTTTGAAATCACTTAATAACAAATAATGCATACAGAATACACATATGATAAGTGAGTCTTTCTTCCCACAAGCACTTTTTGTATCACCGGTGCCACAGTCAACACGCTAATAGGTGTATGACAAATGTTATAAGCTGTGGAACCTACTTTTTTATACAACCTATTGTTATCTTTCTGTATATAATATTATTTTGACCTATTAAAAATAATTGTTTTAGTAAATTAACCTAAAATTTATATAAAATTATCCAAATATGAGTTATTTAGGGTTTATGATTTAGGGTTAGGATGTATTCCATTTTACTTAAAATTTCTCTCTTATATTGTCTTTTTCATTTTATTTAAAAATTATTTAATTTAAATAATATTTAATAATGTACTTAATTTATTACTTAATATATTATTTAATTTAAAAATTTAAGTAAATTTTTTTACTTGGAATAAAATAAAAAAGGAAAATATGAGTGAGATAAATTTAATAATCACTCTATTGTATTGCAATTAGCAATGCTTAGAAAGAAGCATGGTAGTTTGTTTTAAAAAAGTCTAAGTTGAGGAATAACTCTCTCCATTCTATAGTCGGAAAAAATCACCATCCTCGACAATAATTTACTGTTAGATTACAAATTGCCTAGTAATATTTTTAATTTTTAATGACACAGAAAACATTAAGTTTCTCTATTTTATAACATAGAAATTCTATATAATTTTTAATTTTTTTATTATAGTATCCTTTTATTAATAATGATTTTAAATGATTTAACAAATAAAATCGTATTCCATAAAATTAATACTTATTACATAATAGTCTACTTATTCCAATTAAATGGCCAATACAAGCTTGTAAAATTAGTTTGATAATCACTCTTATATATTACTGTATATATTTATAATCTCTCTATCATACTATCGTGCTTAAAGTATATTAATATTTTAATTATTTAAAATTTAATATATATTCATGTAATTTCTCTATATTGTCATTTTTTATTTCATTATATTATTTTTTAACTATACTATAACATATAGCATGAATATAATTTTAATAATTATTTTATTTCTTTTATTAATCTAAAATAAAAAAGAAATGCATGACATTTTAGTTTTTCAAAATAATCCCTATTAAAAAAATCATAATTCAAGTAATAAATTTATGTAATAAATACATACATATTTTTTATTTCATATTTTTAAATAATTTTTTTAATAATTATACAAATAAATAAATTTTATAATTTTAAATTAATATTATTCAGTTCAAAAAAAATTTTAAAATTAATATTAGCTAAATTATAAATTTTTTTCCTCTATAATTTCAAAGCCGCTCCCTCTCCTTCCCCCACCCTTTTTCTTCTCCCCTCTCATCTCTTCCCAGCAGAACCCCATGCCCCCTTCCGCCACCAACCCCACGCCCCCTCTGTAGGGTGGTGAATCAAGAGCAAAATAACCAAAATAAACATGCTATTAATTAAACCAAATAATCAAATAAATTAAAAAAAAAGGCAAAAACAAAGTTTCAAAATAGGGGCTCGTTTCAGTTTTGAGGGGTGCGTGGCTTTGACGATGCAGGGAGACAGTAGTCACAAGGGACTCAGTGCTCAGGTTCTGTGCCGGTGGCGCTGGGTTCTTGGACCAATAGGGGTGTAGTGTAGCGGTGAATAAGCTCAGTTGGTCGCAGACGGTGGCAGGCTATGTTGGTGAGCGGTGTGCGGAGGCTTGAGTGGTTGAATTGTTTGTGGTGGTTTGAAGCTTGCTGGATTTAGTTAAGATGCATTTTCAGTATAAAACGATTTATCATGTATTGTTATATTATTAAAAATATTTGACTATTATAATTAATGTTTTAAATCTTAAACCGGTGATTGAACTAGTAAGATATCTGGATCATGTTTTGTTTAATTTAATTAGTTAAATTTGTGATTAAATCATAATTGAGCTGTGGTTGAATTGGATATTATTCAAATTAAAAATATGACTAATTCATTATTTAACAAGTTCAATCGACCAGTTTAGTCCAGTTTTTAAAACACTGATCATAATAATTACTTCAAAACTTATACATATAATGATATATAATGATGTATGATATATTAATTGATGACATAAATTTTTTTACACTAATATTATATCAAAATTAATCTCAACAAAATTTATCAAATTAATCTATTGTGTTAATAACGAACCTATATTTATCAAATTAATCTATTGTGTATAGCTATGATCTTTTCACATAGAGAGTGACACTCATGCCACAGTAAGAATTCTCCATATGATAAATTGTAAAGATTAACGCAATTTATATATATTTACGCACACATCATTTTAAATTTACAAAATTTTTATTATTTAATTATATATAATATTACCTTAATTTTTATACATTTATATTCTAATTCTATCACATAATACTATTATAAATATATGTGAGCAATAGAAATGTGTCACAAACATTATTCAAGTGCAAAATTGTTCTGAATTGCTTGTCAAAATGGCAGCAATTGATCAACATGACGACATGATGCATTTTCTTCGTGATCACAAAATGTATATAAGGTTAATAGATTTTATGCAAATTTATGCAGAAAGTGTTGATGTGACTATACAAGAAATAAATTTATTGGTAAATAAAATATAAAATTTCGCATGCATATGTAATAATATGCTATTTCTTTCTTTTTGTATTTTTAATAATAATGAAAAAATCATGAAAAAGGATTTTATTTAAAAAAATTTAAAATGTGGTAATATATTAGGAACGAATTATATATGACTATTTTTTAGATAGAATTATATATGACTTGTTAGAGAAAAGGAAATGGCTTTTGGCACTACCTCATACCTTTACAAAAACCATTCCCATTAAATCTTCCAAAGATACGCAGCACAAGGCATGGGAACTAATGAGGAGCCGAAATGTTAGTCAAATATATTTTTTAATAAAGTAATAGTAATTACTCGTTCAGTGCTTGGGCCGATCAGCAAAGCGAAATGTATAGAGGGATGTGGGGCTTACATTAACATGTTTGTCATCATCATCGTTTGGTTGCCTCCAACTTTATATGACTTTTATTGGTTCTTGAAAAAATGTTCTGCGATTCTTTCTATACAACTTTTGCTTGCATGCGGAAAGATAATAGAATATGTGGTAATGAATAGCATAAAGAGACGAAAGGAACTAGACCAACTTTTACTTATCTTTAAATGATATTTTTAGATTTTTTTTTTAAGTTAAGATAGTGTGAATGGAGTTCTTTCATTCATTATCAAAAGAACGGAGTCCTTTCTTTTGTCTTACTATGTGATCTGAACGAGTCACACATATACTTTAGTACATGTTCCTCGGCGCTGAGGGCATCCCCGAAGAGCAAGGGATTTCGTGACATTTAAAATTGACTATGTTATGTTTCTAATAAATTGTTTTATAGTTGGAATAGTGAGTCGTATACATAATAAGTTGGTTTAGATTAATCCTAATCCGATTTATTGAATTATTTCTATTAATTAATTTATTAATAGAAATAATTCATTAAATCAGGTAATAAAATTAAAAAATAAAATAAAATCTCAAATCATATAGTTTCGAAGAATTCGTGTTGCAAATTTTTTATTCAACCGCTACAAGATCAACAATTCCCTGAGCTTGGGCTTCTGCTGCTGACATAAAAACATCTATTTCCATGTCTTCGGACATAAGCCATAAAGGTTTGCTCGTTCTTTGTACATAAACTCTTGTGATACTTTCACGCAGTTTTAATAGTTCTTCCGCTTTCAAGATAAATTCTTCAGTTTGTGCCTCATAAAAAGAACTAACGAATTGATAGATTATTACCCTGATAAAAGAACATCATAAAGGTTTTCTCTATCTCACACGATAAGGCAAGAGAGATAAATAATAATAATAATAATAATAATAATAATAATAATAAAACAAATAAAGATAGAATTGAACAACTTTACAGGCATCTTTTGCCAATTGCATACAACTCTACTATGAGAATTTATTTTTACCTACCTTCCATCAAAGAAATAGAAAATATACTGGGCGTATCAGACCCAAATCAATAAATGATCCAATAAATATCCTTCCTTTTTAGAGTATTTCAAAAAATACTATGATGATTCCCTTGCTTTATAGTTTCGTCTATTATTCAGCAATCTCCAAGTTTCTTTTTTTCTTTTTCATATTCTTTTATAACATAACATAACATGTGGTGGTATTTAATATACAGATTCTAAAAAAGGATGTATGGTACATCACCAAATATAAATTATTAATTTATTCATAAAATAAATTAATAACTTAGATCAATTACAAGAAACTTACTAAGTAAGTTTCTTTTTTTCAGATTTTTTTTTAGTTTTATATTTTTTTTATATACTATTATCACCACTATTATCCGTTGGCAGGTCATTGCACACTGCTTGCCAGTCACCACCAATCACCTTTAGTTTTTTTAAGTTGTATAACCATATAAGTATTATCAGTTAAAATTTATAAAATTTTTCAACAAACACAATTATAGTTTTAGAAAAATCGGCCACCTCTAATTTTTTAAAGTTGTATAACTGTATAAATATTATCAGTTAAAATTTTCAAAAACATTTAACAGTTATAGTTTTAAGAAAAAATTTTCAGTATGCACAATTATTTATGAAAAAATATAAAGACTGATATAATTTTAACGATATTATTTATATAATTATATAATGTTAAAAAAATAAATAGTTATCAACCAGAGGCGATTAGGCGGCGGTGGCGATGGCCAATAATGATGACCTAAAAAATATAAACTATAAAAAAAAACAACTTATGAAAAAAAAAATTATTATTACAAATAAAAATTTAGATATATAATACACCTAAACTTAATAGGTGCACAATAACACCCGCCCATACCATATAACATAAATATTGTTAAAAGCTTTTTGGTGTGAAAATTGAAAACAAAAAATTGTCACACTGAAATAGTGAGCTCCTTATAGATCAGATAAAATCGTAAATATGTTTTCTTTCATAGTATTTTTTCAATACATAATCAAATGATTTTGAAAAAAAAAGTTGTATTTCAAACTTGTAAGTGACATGCTATTACTACTTATCTTTATCTCTTATCTCTCCGGCCCATCTTTTAAGTAAGTAAAAATAAAAGCAGCTAATCATAGCAACTTGCGGGAAAAAACGTTTCCATGAGAAAAGTGACGTTGAAAGTTACAGACAACAACCTCAATTTTTTTATGTTATCTTTTATATTATTTTTTATATTAATTAATAAAATATAAATTTATAATTAATTATGTATATAAATAAGTTAATAGATATTTTATTAACTAATTAATATATATAAATTTTGTTAACTAATTAATTATAAATTCATACGTCTTTAATCAATATTAAAAATGATATAAAAAAATAGTGAAATAATTTTGTACTGACAAATTGGTGAGGGTTCTTGATATAGAGAGCCCGAGCATATTAACGCCAGAGCAAAATACATGTTAAGTTTTTTTTATAATTAAAAATGCACAAATCTCAAAGTTGAATGTCAAATCTAGAGGTTAATAAGGTTGAACTTCCAAGGGCTCGACCGTTTAATAGCAACATCCATTGATGAATTTCTTATGAAATCACAATGGCAGTTCCTCAACAGGTTTGTAGGGTTGAACACTTATTTTTTGTTTCTCTGAGGGAACGGAAGCCAAAGAATGCCACAAAAATCAACAAAAGAAAAGCCAAGGAAAAGCGCCACTACAGTATATCCTATCCCTGAGAATATGAAAAAGGATGAGAAGGGAGAGTCAATCACGTGATCCACAAGAGTAAGTTATGTGTTAGGTTGTATACTAGTAAATCACAACAACCATGCTGATTGCTGAACTAGCTGGCCAGTGAAGGAATCAACTTCTAATTGTTAAGAGTCTCACCTCGTCTGTTTTAATATTTTGAGTGCAGTCTATATATTTATTGAATCATTTTACTTAATGTCAATTGATTTTATATTAAAATTTAACATAATATCATAGTCAAATTCTCTTCTGTCTACTTCGATAAGTTCGCTTGTTCCATCCAAATTTTTGTGGAGAAGATTCTCACATTATTTGTCTCAATATTTCGAGTGCGATTTATATATCTATTGGATCACTCCACTTATATAATGTTAATTAATTTTAAGTTAAAATCTAACACTAATTAAAATCATTTTTGGCAAAATCCAAAAGGATAGTCCAAAGTCATGCCACAACCCACAAGAGCATTGCAAAAAGCTTCTATAATCTACACTGCAATTGAGGCCAAAGTTATGGGAGCAGATACCTCCATTAACTTGAAAAATAATTTACTGTATGTATTAATAGTTTATTATTATTTTGTTATTATATGTTTAATTGCTCCCATAACAATTGTTATATTTTTAATGTTAAAGATATTTATTTACACTTGATTTGTTAAAATATGAATTATTTTTAATGTTTAATTGCCTCTATTAACAAAAATTGTTCGGTCCATCACTGTGTGTCAGCATGAGTTTGTATAACAATGTCATTTTGTATGTACCCAAAAAAAATGTCATTTTGCCACGACTTATCCTCCATGATCTGGACTGTTATCCCATCACCATCTCTTCAACAGTGCAAGCTGAGAAAGTCCCAGCCGCAAGCTTGCTTAATAATACTATTCCAACACCAACATGCTGAATGATGCTTCTTCGCATTCAAAAATCTTGTTCGTGGGAAATATAACCCTTTCAAAACTTGTGCATATATTCAGTTAGAAAATTGATATGGTATCTTGATAGGTATGATACTCATTAGTTGTTAAGTATTTGTTAAATAATAATTTTATAATAAATATATAAAATTTTATTAAAAATATAACTAATAGTTAATAAAATACTTAATGGATATACTATATCTAAGAAAGAAAGAAAGAAAAAGTACCAGAGTAATGCCGATTGAGTTCAGATCTTGAAAGATTCTCAAGCCTCTGCCATCCTGTTAAAATTTCTTTATCCAATTCTGCCATCATTTTGGGTTTTGTTAATTTATTCCAATATTTATGCCAGTATGCTTTCCATATATATACTTACACCACTAGAATCAGGCCATCTAAGAACATAAATTGGAATAGAAATTCATTCGAAATTTGATGATTGTCATGTCATAGGATAACAAAATTACAAACTTAATTAGAATTTTTTTCTAAGCCTGGAAGTAAATTTCATTATTCTTATGTACCAAAAAAAAGTCATTATTCTTTATTTAACCTTTCCAATTTGCTCCTGAGTCACGACTGTATCCTAAGCCCACTTATGGGCTTCAGATTTTGAATTCGAGTATATATTCAAAAGGAATCACTTTAAGATTTAATTGATATGTTATATATTATCATATAACACCGAATACATCAAAAGAGTTTGCGTACTTATTTTCGCCATCATTCAGTCGAGCATTCTCCTTGAATAACTAGGTCTTTCTTCTATTCTCCAAATTGTAATGTGGCTTTCAAGTGGAGGAGATACTTAGCCTATATATATAGACATCTAATCTTGGTAAGCCATTTTTTATGGGTTACTAAGGAATAAGCCTACACTAATAATTGTTAGATGGATTTGAATTCTCTCATATGAATCTTTCATATAATCATGTCATGTTATGAGAGAGAAAGATACAAAAGCAATTATAGTAAGATCCACTACTATTTATGTAGGTCTATTAGTTTTGGTTTTGTGTTTTTTTCTTTCTTAACATGACATGATCATGTAAAAAGTTCACATGAAAGATTCCAAATCCCTGCCAACACATCAATCCAACAAGGTGTAATAGGCGTAAAATAAATGAATCGTCATCGACCTATTCCTTGTCCCATATGAATCAAACACCAACCCGGCCGTTTCTATAAACCCAAAACATTAATTAGTGGCAACTCAAAATAGAAAATATTCTTATACATTCTCCCACTTAGGCAACACTAATTAAAGGATGTTATTAACATTTTATTTTATTTTGAATATGACTCTAGGGTTGATAACTAATTTTTGCAATGTGACCACGATTTTAAAAACAACGATGCATAAGATAACACCTTGAAATTGCCCCAACCCAAACAACTGACAATACTAAATCATAGTGGCAATTACACCCTTTATTGATGTAAGACCTTCTATGTGGTCACAAACATTATCAATAGTGTAGACTAAAGTCACTGATGTGAGAGTGTAGCATGAAAGCAACACCAAAATTGTTATCCAATAGTGCTATTTCTAATGTTGGTCCTCCAGTGATTTCTCTTCAACACCTTTGCTCTCTTCTAAGTGTGAGAAATCACTACCATGCTCTTTCTAAGTAAGAAATATTGTCATGCTTCTTCAAGCAAAAACAACTAACATGCTTTAGCCAATAAGGGTATCAAAATGGGCTAAACCCGATGGGCCAACCTGAATAACCTGATAAAATGGGCAAATTGGGTTAAAAATTTTGATGCAAAAATGAATTTTGGCTCGATTAGGTTAGCCCGATTTTCACCTGGCCTAACATGGCCCAACCCAACCTGCTAACTCAATGTTTAATTGTTTATTTAATATATTTTATGATATGCAAAGAGTTTTATCCTTATTTTTCTAATATAAATTAATATTTGTATCACAAAAATAATTTTATTTGATGTTTGTTAATATTTGAAGTATGTAAAAGAAAAATATAGTGATGAAACATAAGGATAAAATTTTTCAGTGTTAAAAACATAAGAGAAATTGAAGAAAAAAAAAGATAATTCGGGCTAATGCGCCAGTCGGCCCAACCCGTAGCCCGCACAAGGCTAGGCTAGGCTAACAATATGGTAGCACACTTTGGCCTGACCCGACCTAGCCTAGCTTGAAATTTGACTTGGCCCACGCAGGCCAGCCCGTTTTGATACCCCTATTAGCAAGTATGAATAACTGGCATGCTCAACAAAGTAAAAACAAATGGCTTGCTTCATCAAGAAAGATAAATCACTATCTGACATAAAACTATATGTCAGTATATCTCATAAGGTACACATCAATCATATGCGTATATATTAATAATCAACAAGTGTACCAAACAGGACAAATAAATGTATAATCATAGAATAATAACGTGCGACAATATGATCATAATATCATATTACCCAAAACCAAGAGGTTCTCAATGAGATCAATGAGTGTAGCAAATGAATACATAACACTCTCACTGATCAAACACATCAGAAGAGCTCAACACTCAAATTTTCAACATGTCCATGAAAACTATCAGTTTAAGTCCCTTGGTTAATGTATTTGCTAACATCATAAGACTATGCCAAAGTTCTCAAGAACAAATCCTCATTTTATAAATCTCATTTAGTATATATTGGCTCTTGCTAATCATACCGTCTTAGTGATAAAAGACATCCTTGAGCTAGCAATCATTTATGTTAAAATTTTTAGAACTATATCTATATAATATTTTCGTCAATCCAACAAACCATAAGTCCTACTCCTATTAATTTGAATACCTAAGATAAATTATGCCTCTCCAAGATCTTCAATATCAAAATATTTAGACAACTTTCACTTGGTATCAAACAATAGGTTCAAGTTAACAGCAACATGTCAAAATATAATCAACATAAAATAATAGAATAATATTCTACTCCCATTGACCTTGAGGTATATGCACAACTTAATTTATTTTCCATAAATCCTAGTTGATTGTCAAATTTTAAGCATAATTTGTATAAATCGCCAATCAACAAAACAAAAGCAGCAAATTGAAAATTCACGTTCAAATTCATTTTCCCATCACCTAAAACAAATTGAGATCCAAGTTCATCAAAAACTAAAGAAAGCAACTTTTTTTTCAAAAGATTGCACATAAAAGGCATTTTCAAATAGATTTGAAAATAGGTTTCCATAACTAATTTCACTACTTCTACGACTTTTACTTTCACTTTAAGACCATTCCCAATTCTTAACTTAGGTTCTCTCTCTTAGGCATCAAGGTCTTTATGATCTTGATAACTCTCTATTATTAGGTTATGGGGAGCTTACAACAAGGAGATATTCTTTTATAGGCTTAACTATGAAACATGCTTAGGGTCTCGAACTATCTTAACCCAAAATCATAAGTTATTAGGCCCATGCATCCTTTCATTTATATGGTTTCAACTTGGTACATTCACTATCAATTTTGGACCTCTACACTCACATTAGAATTTTAAGCACTCTCCTTCTCAAGTACGACTCCTTACACGTGTGTTGTTCCCCCTCAAGCAGAAGTCTTCTAAGTATTTGTCAGTGTCATCTAAAGAGCACAATCTACCAAGCCTAAAATCCACCAAAAGCCGTGTCAATTTCTAAATAATAGCAATATTATTGTTCAAACCAAATTAAAGTAACTATAACAAAGAATAGAATGCAATATGTCAAAACATAAAAGGCAATTTCAAAATGCTCTCAACATCCTTAGCTATAAAGGATTCCCAAAACATATCACTACACCTCCCGTTTGGGTAAAGTAGAATATGCAATGTATCTGTATTGCATGATGCCTTCTTAGAATACCTTAGCTTGATTTGGAAGGCAACCCCTTTGGACAGATATACTTCCTCGACTAAAATATTCTTCAATCCATATATTCCCTAATCTACAAATGCATTTGTGTCATTCTAAATTAATACACACAATAACCCTTTTTGGGTAAGCGATTGTATGCAATAACTCAGAAATATTATGAAAACAGACACTATAAATTAGCATATGAATAAAATCATTTTAGTGAATATTTACCTATACCAATCCATGGAACCTGTAAATAGAATCTTGAATTGCCTTAACCACAACAATATACCTCCACTATACTGAGAGCTCTATTCTACCAGCATACACTTTCTATGCATATCGTTGTGGCAAGCTACATACGCCAAAATGAAAAGTACTGAAAATAAATTCCCCACATTGAAGTTTGGCCCATGACTTGCACTTTTATAACAGAAGATATTCTATATGGTCACATGCTTGTCATGTGCTTTAAGACTTAAGTCATTTTAGAAATTTTCATCAACAATATCAATATTGTTGCTATGCAACTAGTAAAACTAGTTCCCAATGACTTAGTCTATTTTGGAGTTTCCTTCAACAATGTCAGTATTGTTACTAATACACCATTTAATTTCTCCAATATATAGTTGTCGACTACGAATATTTTGCTTGTCGACCTGATGCTAACATCAATATTCCACTTGTCTTAACATTGACAACATTAGTACTATATATCAAAGTCTCTTAAATAGCATCAGTACTATCTTTAATAAGGTAGTTTTGGTATTACCAAAATTGCTTTTGCACTTTATATTTTATGACAACACTTAAGTAGTTTCCTTATCATTTAGGCAACATTAGTATTATCTAACTCAACAACTTTAGTATTATCGGTCGATTGCTTTAATAGCCATTTAGTATTTTCTTAGCAGTCTCAGTATTGTCACCACTATTAGAAAAATCAAATTTAGAAATAGAAAAATTTTGTCTCTAAATTAGTAAAATTCTATCTCTAAATATTTAGAGACAGAATTAGAGACGAAAAATGATCTATCGCTAAAAGTTGTGTCTCTGATTGTCAGAGATGGAAAAATTAATTTCGTCTCTAAATTTTAAAATTCCGTCACTATTTAGTTATCAAAATTCGTCTCAAGTTCTTTAATTAGAGATGAAAAAATTTTGTCTCTATTTTTGTCTCTAAATTAGAGAGATTTTTTTGTCTCTAATATTTTAAAAAATATCAAAAAATAAAATAAAATAAATGACATCCTTCACCTCCTCGCAATTGAATCAAGTATAATAATTTAATACATTAATTTACATTTCATTTCCAAGCATTTCAATTACACCAAGATAACTATAGTACTATCAAGATACAATTTCCTTTACAAACCAGGCAGAATTCCTACTATAGTACTACTCACACTCATGGTAATTAACATGAGAAGGCAAACAAAGAAGCAAGAAATACAAGAATAGTGAGCAATTAGAACCACTATTTGATCATAATCACACCATCATTAAACTGTGAAAAATTTAGACCACAACTTGCACTAACCAGAAGACAGCAACAACAATGCAAATTCAAGAAACATGTACAATGTGTTAGGTAGGCAAAATTCACACCAGTATGCTGAATTTAGGCACTGCAGCAAGCTACTCGATTAATCTATCTGGAAATCTATCCTTTCAACAGACAAAAGATGATCTCATTGATGTAGGAAGTTGTGTGCATGAAGACTAACTAATGACTTATTCAGTCACCCCAAGGTCAAGTTGCTCACGCGCACCAAGTCCAATTGTCTGGTTCCTCTTGTTGTGGAACCCCAATGCCATATGCCCATTCATTCCACCTACTCTTTTAGCCTCTACAGGCTTGCGATCCATTTCTTTAACATCATCTCCAAAGCAAAGGGGAGAATCTGTTAGTAGAAGCAAAAAATATATATCAAAATAAAGAGCTACAGAAAAAAAGTGAAGATAGTTTAAATGAAAAACTATATACAATACATACCTCTAGCCATTGCATTTACATTTGATGTGTTAGTTGAGAACTCTAATGTACAACTCCTTTGCTCAACAACAGAACTGGGGCTGAGAAATGCAAAGCTAGGCATTGAGGGAACAGGAGAAGAAAATTCCAAACCAGTGGAACCACCTGAGCTCTGAAGTGAAAACCCACCAGCAACAGAATAAGGAGTCATTGGTTCTAGGAAAAAAAGAAGAAAATGATGATATGCATGTGAATGTAGGTGATTGAGTATCACATGTAGGTGATCCAGCACCAAAGCTAATGTCCTTATTCCTGGACATAAACGAGGCAGAGAATGAGTTGTTCAGCAAGAGTGTTTTCTTTCCCTTTATGCTAGAATCCTGTTGTTATTCAGCAGTCACAATAGCATAGTATGGAATAGCAGTGAAATCTTTTAGTAACAAGCTTCAACATTTCTTGCATCCCTTTATGGCATCATTTTAACGAATTTCAAAGGAGAAACACTAAAAATCCCAGTTCTTCTTTGAATATAGCATGAAAAATGGTTAGGGGAAAGGAAACACCATTTATGATTCTTATTTCCAGAGAGGTAACCGATAGCTAATATTGAGACAAATGGACATGTCAGCCGAATAAATAGGTACTTGATAGTCTTTAAGGTTTACTTCATCTAGAAGCCTCTTGCAAGTAGTCATCTCATCAGGGCTATAAATATATGTTTAACATTAATTGGCTTCAAATAGTCTGAAGTAGGGATGGCAAAATTATCCGTATCGGCGGAGATCCGTGTGGATTACCCGCGATGGGGCGGGGGATGGGTACCTGTTTAATAAATGGGGGCGGGGGCGGGGATTATAGTATCCGTCCCGCGGGTACCCGCAAACCCGTTAAGTATACTTTTTCATCTAATATGTATCATATTATTTTTCTTTTTCTTTTTTCTTTTTTACTTTGAGATGAAATGAAAATACATATCTTTTTATTATTTTGAAATAATTTTTTTATTGAATGAGTCCATAATGATAAAACTTGTTAATAAATATATACTATGTATGTAATAGTTATTTATGTAAATTGATTATTACAAAATATAATTGAATTTCATTTGTTATTTATAATATTCTTTTAATTTTGTAAGAATCTTAGATTGTTGAACAAAGTTGTAGTATATGGTGTTAAATTTATTTTCTTTATGTTTTTTTATAATTTTTAAGATTTTATTTTAAATTATTAACTTCCCGCGAATACTTGCGGATACCCCCGCCTACCCGTGAAAATCATAAATGGGTACCCGTGACGAGACGGGGACGGGGGCGGGGGAAGCACTATCCGCCCCCGCCCCGCTCCATTGCCATCCTTAGTCTGAAGTCATATCCATCTAGATGACTAGAAAAAGGGGAAAAAGAAATCAAGAGATAACAATACCATTCTTTCTGGTGGGATATCCAACGCAACTTATCCTAATTGCCTCCATTACTCCCGGGAAATGGCATCCATAAAGTCTTAATTCACTTGACAAAGACACTCATATGTCATACCAGAGACCACAGCAAAAATAATGAACTTATCCCACATCAAAGCAACTGCAACACATTACCGTTCTCAAATATCCCTAGCTTAAGAAGATTATTTGGCTTTACACAACGAATGTAGTGTGGCTCAGTAGCACTCAATGTTTCAATAAAGCTTGCAGTTGTTGCTGCATAACAATGCATTAAAAACAAAACTGATAAAATAGACAACAGAAAGTTTGCAAGCATAGGCTTGCAAAAGAAACATACCTTAAACCGAGTGCCTATTGATGAGAACTTAACACACATAATTAACTAGTAGATTGGTTTATTCAGTAATGCTTCTTAATACACAGACTCGGGCTCCTAACTTGAGATTTTTTATTTTAGAAATTATATTATACATTAATCAAGTATTGTAAGTGCTGGAATATAACAGAAAATAGAGAAGGGGAAAAAAGTGATCTGCATGATGAGTTTTCATTTCAAAGATTGATGTTTTGTGCAATAAATCCTAATAAGTGAATTTAAAGTTACGAAATTGATTTAATTTTATACTTGTATTAATTAATCATATAACTCTACAAAGCATTATATTTAATTTTTATTAAAGGTAAACTGAAATATTCTATTTTTGCCTAATTTGAATCTAATTTCAAAATATATGCATGTCACAATTGAAAAAGGTTTATTGAAAACAAATTGTCATCAAATTATGGGCTATTAAACTGATATAACAATGAGTTAAAATTAACATGGTTGAAATCAATAGAGAGAACAGAGCATGTAACAACCCTCAAAATAATAATAATAATAATAATAATAATAATAATAATAATAATAATAATAATAATAATAATAATAATAATAATAATAATAATAAATAATGAGACAAAAATCTCAAGGCTTCTTGAAGAAACTATTAGAGACTTTTTGAAAGAACCCATTGGAATAGAAAACCTCAAGGCTTTTTGAAGAAGCTATTGGAGGCTTCTTGAAGAAACTAATGGGAGGCTTCTTGAAGAAGCTAAGCGGAAGCTTCTTGAAGAAGTTATTAGAGGCTTCCTGAAGAAGCTAATAGGGGGCTTATTGAAGAAGCCATTTAATGGATAAGTTAAAAGGGGCTTATGGAAGAAGCTTCTTAGAAGGAGCTTATGAGAGAAGCTTCTTAGTTAGAAAGATAAAAAGGCTTATGGGAGAAGCCATCAAAAGAAAAATCTTAAAACTTCTTGAAGAAGTCATTGTAAGTCAAGTAAGGTAAAGTATGCTGATAAGTGTCAAGCAATGTGTTTGAAACTAACAAAAATCTTGAAGCTTATAGAATAAGCCACATGAAACATCTCTGAAAAATAAAAGGTGCATAAAACTAAAAATTAGTCATCTTATTCAAATAACCAAATGATTATTCGAATAGAGTTGCTACTGTACAAATATAAAAGAGAAAATGTGACCCTTTATTCGAATAGAACTTCTTCTATTTGAATAAACAGGCAATTAAGGAAACGTGTACAAGGTGAGTTATTCGAATAACAATTTTGTTATTCGAATAACACCGCAGATATCAAGAAAAATGGGAACACGAAACTTTACAGAAAGAAGGAAAATTTTTATGATGGAACAAATTTGGATGAAGTAAGATGGATGAAGTAAGCAAGGTGAGATCATCAAGAGCCAAATGTTATGAAGGAAAAGGCTCTTGAAATATTGACCAAGGAAAACTATGATTAGTAGCAAAATGTGTCAAAGTTTGGATTGGAAGAACAATGATGAATAGGAAAAGAAAATTCTGGAAATGGTGAAGCACAGCCAAGTGTCACAAAAACAAAAGAAGAATGATGATTTATGTAACATGTGTCCAATAATTTAATGATGATGATGCAAGCTTAGTGAAGTCGTGAAGAACTAGTTTCAAAATAGGATTGAAAGCCATGATTATAGGAAGGTGATTTTTTTACATGAGAAACTCTATAAATAGCTCACCTCCCTCTCAATCTCGACACAACACACCCACCTAATTCACAAGAAACATTAAGCTCTGTTTTCTACACATTACTTCTCCATTCTCAACCTCAATCCCACTTTCTCCCTCAATCTGTTTTAATTTTGAAAAATATGTAGGAAGTGACAAAAACACTACTTTTTCTCTTTATTTCTTTCGACCATACCTTCTAGTCCATCACTTTGTATTCCCTTTCTTTTACTCTGTTTTAATCTTGATAAAATAGTAACATATTGGTTTTTGGCAACATGAACCACGACTGATTTATTCAAATAAGACCTGACTTATTCGAATAAATCCTTTTAGAAATACTTCATAAATGTGTTTTTCATTGGTTTATTCGAATAGAATCTTTCTCTATCTGAATAAACATAACCAGGCTTTACAGAATTTGGATTTGAATAGATCTATTCGAATAGGCTATACGTTTATTCGAATAAATCTCATACAGATGTTAAAAATAATATTGTCCTTTATACGTGAATATTTCTTTTATTACAAGTGCCCTTTTAATTCTCTTTTCATTAATCTTTTATCTAACTAAACTTATTTTGAGATATTCTTTATATTACTTATTGATCTTTATTACAAGAAAAAAAATTCTTACTTTTACATGATGATGTTTAATTTTATGAGTTTATTATGATCAATATTTCTTTATGATGTATAAAGTATTTTTCGAGATAGCATCCCATGGATAGAAATGAATCAATGTGCAAAGAGATGTCATGGTCATGATTAGAGTTTATTGGGAGATGCCCTGATTAGAGTTTATTGTGGCCATGATTAAAGGACATTAAGGGACGCCTCTTTGTCAAGAGAATATTGAGGATTCCTCAACCAAAGAATATTATGGCCATGATTAGAGGTTATTGGGGGACACGTTGATTAGAGTTATTATGGTCATAATTAGAGGACTTTGAGGGACGCCTCATTGTCAAAGAGAGATATGTGAGGATTCCTCAATCAAAGAATATTATGACAATGATTAGAGTTTATTGGGGGACGCCCTAATTAGAATTTATTGTGGTCATAATAAGAGGACGTTAGGGGACGTCTCATTGTTAAAGAGAAAGATGCACATTTGATTGAGAGTATTGAAAGGGGACGACGTTGAAAAGATAATAAAGATAATAATGTTGATAAGATGATGATGACGTTGATAATGATAATGATTGATGATGAAGAAACGATGAAAAGAAAAATGTTGATTAATGATGAGAAAATAAATTTTGAGATTTATCGCTCTTTTATTTGAGTTACTTACTCATTTATTATTGATTTATTATTTTACTTATTCGTGTACTAGAATTACGTATTTTTTTATATTGCATTATTTACTTCTTATTCAATTTACTTCTCAAATAATGATTTACTATTTTTTTATGTAAACTCTCTGATATGCTTTTAGAAATAGAGAATTGAAAAGAGTGGACATGTATATTTGTTTTTGTTTCTTTCCT
Source organism: Ormosia semicastrata (assembly GCA_029884595.1). NCBI lineage: Eukaryota > Viridiplantae > Streptophyta > Magnoliopsida > Fabales > Fabaceae > Ormosia > Ormosia semicastrata. The sequence goes on along the minus strand of JAQQTO010000041.1, from coordinate 28,325,489 downwards.
ATTGAGATTGTATCTCACCCTTTTGTGGTGTACATTTTTCAAATAAGACCAACCGAAAGAATTGTCTGATAGTAATTATGAAAAGCAAGTTTACAAATCGGGAGCTTAGAGATTAATTTAGTTTGTAATTAGTGGCACCTTAAGAAGGCTCTTTTGTCAGCCTCAATTTTTTAGAAAAAATAAGTGCCTAAGTTAGAAGTTTGTATGTTTTAATTAAGAATGTAATCCTCCAAACTATGTAATTTTACAATTTACACAAGCTAAGGATAATGTTAGGAATTATTAGTCACGTGTTACTCTATTGGATTTAAATATTATATTGTTATTTAGAGTAGGATGTTACAGAGCAAACCCATAAATCGATAAATCCTAAACGTGAGCACAGAGAAAACAGAGCAAAAGTGAGGAATAGAGCAAATCCACAAATGCACACATGAATAATAAGTGATTTTGAAATAAAATCAAAATGGTGGCGTACCAATCTCAAATCTGAGAAGAATGGTGGCCAGCTAGTAGTACTGTGGAGTGTGAAGGGCGGTGAAAGGGGGGTGCATAGTTGGGACAAGTGTGGAGTACAAATGATGGTGCACGGCTAGGAGAACCGTGGAGTGCGACGGAGAGAATAGAAGAGAGTTTCTGGATTCAGATCTTATAGCCTCCCTCTTGGATGAGGAGGAGGTTGAGACGGCAGCATTTTGGTTGTCATGGAGGACGCCACTGCGGATGAGCATGCCGCAATTGGTGACATGGCAGTGGAGCTTGGCGAGGAGGGAGTCGAGGTCGTTTTGGGTCTTGAGCTTGCCGTTTGGGAGGTGAGGGGATTGGCAGTGTTAGGCGAGGGAAACGACGTCATGGAGGGTGTGGGAGATGCATGGAGTGGAGAAATTGTTGAGGTGGAGGGAGAAAGTCATGGGATGAAAGAGAATTTAATTTGGGGGAGGGGGAATGGGTGGTTTTGATTCAAATTCTGAAGGAATTTAATTTGGGGAAAAAATGAGTTTTAGAAAATTATTTAATTTTGAAGGAATTAGAGACGAAAACAATTCGTCTCTAACTTTTATAAAAGAATAATTTTATTAATTAAATTTTATGAGTTATTTAGAGATAGAATTGAAATGTCATTAGAGACGAAAAATTTAGAGATGAGTATATTCTGTCTCTAAATTTCATCTCTAAATCAATTTGACTTTTAAAATCCAAGATTGACCGTGTAGAGACGGAAATAGAAACGAAAAATTCTGAGGCGAATAATTTTCATCTCTAAATTTTGTCTCTAAATTATAAAATTTATTTTTCATCTTTTTTTCTATCTCTATTAGAGACAGAATTGCATCTGTCTCTAAATTTCATCTCTAAATCCAATTTTTCTAGTAGTGCACATGTCACATGTTCTCATGTGAAATGTATTTTCCAAGTGTGCCAAATAAATAACTTTCATTTCATTCCCAACTACTAGCAAAACTGACTAATTGATAATTTGTAATGAAACAATGCATAGGTTCAAATGAAGTAGTAAAGGATAATGGACCCATAAGCCCTTAATTCATTGCTCTCAATATCTAAACTAGCTAGTGTCTTTTTATATTTGTTTTGCTTCCTCTGTTGGATTTGTTTTTCAATCATCTTGTTGCTTGGATAAAAAATAAGAAGTAATTATTTAGTATTTAACACATAATTAAAACAATCCCTGTATAAAATGATAAATTAACTTATCATCTATATTACTTGTATAATTTGTGCACTTACGGACCAAAACACACACACATATAATGGATCCTCGGACACTTAATTTATTGCTCTGAATATCTAAACTAGTATTTGATTATATTTGTTTTGCCTTAGTTAATTTTGTTTCTGAATTATTTTCTTGTTTGGATAAAGAATAAAAAATAATTGCTTTAGTAAAAACGAATGGGGTTGAATTTATTTGATCATTAAATTAGAGGAATAACATAACTTTAATTATATTACTTTCATTACACGTCAAAAAATAATCATATTACTTTCATTAAAGTAATATAATTTACTAATCAAATAAATTGAATCCCTTTAGTTTCTACTAAAGCAAGGTTGTTCCCCAAACCTCTTGTTTGATAAGAATAATTAAGGACATTTACTAAATTCCATTTGAAAGAGTTAAAAGAATTTATATATATATATATATATATATATAACTTAATTAGGTATATATAAATATATATATTGGGGTGCCATTATAGCGGGGTGTATGATGCACCTGATGCACCTCTACCATTGATTGTGTTGAAAAATACATTAACGACTATAATTAATAACTTGTAATCTGTTACACTGTTCACCACCACTGTTCACTGTCCCCTGCCAAAAATACTATTTACGCCATAAAAAATACTGTTTATGCCAGAAAAATACTGTTCATCACTGGAATCCACACTGTTCTTGCAAAAAAATACTATTCATCACCAGAAAATTATATTGTTCATAGCCGAAGTTACTGTTCGCACAGTTACTATTTTATTTTTAAGTTGCATAAATGTGTAAAAAATTGTAGTTAAATTAATACTAATTAAAATTATACTAATCTTTATATTTTTTCATAAATAATTGTGCATACTAAAAACTCTACAGATTTTATTGTATATGAATATTACTAGTTAAAATTTATAGAATTTTCAGTATGCACAATTATTTATGAAAAAATATAAGGACTAGTATAATTTTAACTGGTGTTATTTTTACTTGTATTATTTACACAATTATACAACTTAAAAAAATAAATAGTATAGCCTGAAAAAAGGTGGTGGCCGACAGATGGTGATCGATTGACAGTGAACAGTTACTGGCCGACAACAGTGATGGTGATGTTGTGTAAAAGAAAATAATAAAAAAATTAACCTAAAAAAATTAACTGAAAAAAAAAACTAACTAGAAAAAAAAAATTAACTTGAAAAAAATGTTAACCTAAAAAAAAGAGAAGAAAAAGCCTGCTATTGTAGGTAAAAGGCAGGGTGTATTATACATCCAAAGCTAGCAGGATGTATAATAGCACCCACCATGGAAATAGTAAAAACAATACCATGAAAGAGTTCATACCTTCCTTAGGATAATAACAAAAAATAATATCATGACCATGGTTACCAAATTCGCTTCCACTCATATCGTCCCATGACTCAGTTCGTGTATACCGATTTGCGGTACGTTTGCGATTTGGGTTGCTCTAGCTCGCGATTCAGTTCGCTTAAATTGATGGGTCTGTTCCCATAATAGAAATGAACAAGATCCCTTGAAGAAAATAGCACTAAAGGCAAGGTTTACCTTATTACTATGGTTGTTGCAGAGGAACTATGGAAGGAGGCATGTAAAAGAAAAAGATGAAGCAACCAACGCTTCTTTTCATGTTCTCTTTAAAAATAAAAAAAAATATAAAAAAAACTTTAATATTGTGGTGTCCGCCAATAGCTAAAGATAGAAGGAGATAAAAAAGATTATAGATGAAATGATTAAAAAGATTTAGATTTGAATGACATTTCTGAAAATTTGATTTATGATAGGATATAATGACATCGTTTGATCCATATAGTCAACCTCACCTAGTGGAAAAAAAACTTAGTTATTATTGTGGTGCCAGGCCAAATCAAGGAGTTCCTCTCCCTCTGTTATCTCTTGATAAATCCAACAAAAAGGGCAAAAAATGTGACAAACAGAAAACAACTTTAATGAAATGCAGTGTTTCATCTGTGAGTTATAAAACATAATAAGAAACCCATCGTTTTCAGCTATTAAATAGGAAGAAAATTACAACAAACCTAATTAAAAATATATATTGAAAATGTACCAATTAAAACGTACCATGAACGAAAATAGCATACCGAATAAGTATACCTTCCACATAGGACATATTTGATAAAATGATGTACCGCATATGACATACGCGTACTCGTACCGAACATTGGCTCATATTCAAGCTTGATGGTGGAGCTATAGGACCTGTTCATTTGATGCCCTGATAGTTATCCAAGCTTGTGCAACCATTGTCAACGTCATTCGGGAGCTTATGAATCGCAGATGGTGTGTTAAGGTTTCTCAAGTTTATAGAGAGTGCAATTGGGTGGCAGATTGGCTCTCTAATTATGCTCAAGGTTCGAGTCTCTTGGTCTTCATGTTCTCTAGCAACCTCCTATTAGGTGTGGCAACATTCTTATGGAAGACATGGCAGAGGTGTCCTTACCTCGTGCTATAGCTCAATAGGGTCGTTCCCTCCTTTCTTGTACCGAAAAAAAAGTAATGGAGGAAAATAGGTGGTCTAGTGATGAATTGCGCGATATCATGAAAACAAGTGGCTAAATGGAAGATCAACATCATCATCATACCATAGCAGCTCTAAAAATTGAGTCCGATATCGATTAAGGTACAAGCTTCTAGTTAGTTACTAACAGAAATGTTGATTCATGTAATTAACAATAGTTAACTTTTCACAAGTTAGAAAAGTATTAACTAATATTTTATAAGATTTGTTAACAAGTGTTCTTAACTATTAAATAAAAAGTAAAATTTTTATAATTTTTAATGTAATAAATGCTTTATTTTTCATTTAATACTTGATATTTTTTATTCGTTAACCGTGCTTAGGACACTCGTTAAATCCTTTTGTTATAATAATTAATTAGAGGGGGCAATATTGCTCTAATAAAAATATTAAGAACTCATTGTACTAAAAACTATTAAGAACTAAATTATAATAACAAATAAACAAAAGAGCACACAAAAAACTAAACAAGTACAAAGACAATTCAACATTGTTTCATTGAGAAACAAAAGGCAACACACGAACAATCACTACAAGAACAACAACGTTTGTCACAACTCACACATTGAGCACTTCATATAGGATAGATCTATTTTCACATGAACTTTACTCTTCTTTCACATTTATTTATTAAAACGTTAAAATAGAAAGGTTGGCTGCGATGTTGAAAAAGGACTTGAGAAAGGGGGTTCGAATCAAGTGTCAACTAATTTTAGCTCCTACAAAAACATTTAACCAACAAATTCAAACACAAAGATGAGATAGCTTATGACTAAGATAAAATGACTTATAAAAAGACTTACATAATTTCAACACAGAATCAGTAAGTAAGTTAAGCTTTCACTCAAAAACTTCAAAGTCACAATGATGTGCAAATATTCAAGACAAGTAGATAAGATGACTTATGTAGAAGATGGGCTTACTTATGTAACACAAATCCAGAATATCATAAAAACATATCAGTAAAGTAGAGACCATATAGAAATCAACAACTATGAAAATAAATCAAGAAAACAACTTGAAACAGATAAGAGGAAGAGATTAGAGGAGTTTGCACCACAATATTTATACTGATTTGATCTCCAATGTAGAGTCTATATCTCGTTCCCAGTCAAGATAAGATTTTTTCACTAGAATCAAGTATCTATGATCTTCCCTAACCTCTTCCAAGTTAGATACTAGTAATTTTGATTCACCATAACCTTTCCAAGCTATAATCGAGTAGTTTTCTTCCACTCTAACATCTCCAAGCTAAATATAGCAAGTTCTTCACATATTCTTGCTAAGAAAGCCACACAAGGACTTAAATATAGCTTTCACAAGCTAAACACAATAGCCACACAAGGCCAAACACTCACAAAGATGAAGAACACTATCTTTAAGTGTGTTTTTCACTCAATACAAGGTTACAATATAATAAGAGTAGAAGAGCACAAAGGTTTTGAGCAAACACAAAGCTTTTGGACGATTTTGCAGCAGGGGTGTCGTTCTTCATTTTGTTCAGCAACCCCAAAATGTTCTGCCTTTGTATATTTAAAGAGAGGAGATGGGTTTTCAAAAAAAGTATCCAAAATGTTTATTCTTTCTCCTTCCCCCCCTTTTTTTAATTTGTCCTTTCACCAAGAGGAAGCTTCCTTGAAGGTCCTACGAGAGATATTTATCCATTTTGAGAAAAACGCCCATTGTTGAGTTGTAAAGATACATTTAGATCTGGGTCGTTCTGACTCTTTTTCTACACAACACCTGATGCTTGTAGGATGAGTCAGCATGTATGAGTCGTCTCATCCTGAACTTCCAAATAACAATTATGCACATCCCCATTCTTCTTTTTCTTCCAAAATTTTCAACAAGATGGACACTTTGATCTTCATTTGATACTTCTTAATTTTGCTCCATTTCTTTGAATCTTCAAATTGTGCACTTCTTCTTTGAGCTTCCAAATATTGAATTTCATGACAGTAACTCTTCTAGGCAGATTTCTCCATTCTTTAGCTCAAACATGTTCTCTTCAATAGAATATTCAACTTGAAAGCTTGAGAACTTCATTCATTCTCTAACAAATCTGCATATTAGCCTCTCAAATAAAACCAAGTGTAAGTATGCAGTATTAAGAATAATAAAATATTTGGAATCATCATTTACAGAATGCCAAGTTGGAAACCTTAGGCTAACAGGTTGAACTCAAGTGAGTCAGAACTACGATGACTTTATTATATAGATAAAGTGGTTACACAATTAGCAAACAAACGAAGAGAACAAACTAAAATAACAATAAGATAAGATAAACCAACATAAGATAACAAGAGAAATTCAAACTAAATTAAACTAAATCAAACTAAATCATGAAATAGGATAAGTGCTCTATCACCCTCCTTCAAACTAGTCGTCGTTATGCAAAGTCTAAGTTTGGATCACAAAAATTGGTGGGCCCAGAAGATGAAAAGTATATTGGAGTGTTAATCAAACTAAGCATGAGGTTTCCACATCTATGGTCAGATCGAGATCGAGGGATCCTCAAGAAGATGACTGGATATGTGGCAAGACAGAAATTGATCGAACCTCTTGCTAGGAGACATGCACATCTGAGTGAAAGGGAAGCGATCAGGAAAAGCGCTAGAGTTTATCCAATAAAGCCACCCAAGCCAAGGGGCATTGTAGTTTCTCTATTGATAAAGCCACCAAAGATTCTGGTGGTAGACGTGGTGTTTGCCATTATAATAGTCTCCATGATACAACTTGTTAACAATGCATGGACAAGTCTATTAGACTGGTGCCAATGGAAGTAGTCAGGATTAAGTATATCCATATGCATATCTAGGTTTTCAAGTGCTATAGGAGCAGTAACCCATTCCATAGCACAACTAGAAATTTCAAAATCAGAGACGGAAAAAATCCATCTCTAAATGTGAAATTTTTTGTTTCTAAATATTTAGAGATGAAATTAGAGATGAAAATTGATTCGTCTCTAAAAGTGGCGTCTCTGATTGTTAGAGACGGAAAAGTTAATTCCATCTCTAAATTAGAGATGAAAAACGTCCATCTCTAAATAAAAAATTTCATCTCTAATTAGAGACAGATAATGTCAATTTTTTTAAAAAATATAATAATGATTAAATTAGAGACAAACATTTTTCGTCTCTAATTCCATCTCTAAATTTAGAAACGGCATTATTCCATCTCTAACTCAAAAGACTTTTTAAAAAAATAGAGACGAACATGTTCCGTCTCTAAATTTAGAGACGACATTATTCCATCTCTAAATTTAGAGACGACATCATTCCGTCTCTAACTCAAAGAACTTTTAAAAAAATAGAGACAAAATTATTCCATCTATAAATTTAGAGATGACATTATTCCGTCTCTAAATTTGAAAATTTTAAAAAAAGTGTTTCATCTCTAATTCTGTCTCTAATATTAGAGACAGCATTGTTCCATCTCAAATTCAAAAAAATTTAAAAAAATATAAATGAAAATTTCATCTGTAAAATTTTTAGAATTATCATTTTAATACACTTTTAATTTTATAAGTAACAATAAAATGCAAAGTAATAAATTATATTTGTACCAAAATGCAAAGTAACACTTAATTATCATTACAAATATGTAAATTGTCAATAAAAATATAAAAATAAAACTAATCACAGAATTGGGTTATCATTAACATCATCACTCATCTCCTTATCATGATAGTTATCCTCTTCTCTAGGTGCTGGATGAGAAGGCTCAGGCTGTGAAGCTGCAAGTGATGATGTTCCAAATTGACTACCTAAAAATAGAATCCTAAACTTCTTCTCCCATTATTCCATCTTCTGCTTCATCATGTCTTGTTCAAGATTCTTTTGATGAAGCTGATCTATTAAAGCCTGAATTTTAGCCTGCATTGCAGTAATCTCTGCTACTGATACTCCATCAATGGAAGAGGAGGGGGGAGTGGAAGAAGATCCAATGACATTAGTTGCTTGTGAACCCAATCCGTATATGTGCCCTTTCTTGTTGGGGCATCCAACAACTTCTAAGTAGATACTGTTAGCAGAGGCTTGACTGCTGCTATCTTCGCCATGCTGGGATTGCCACTCAGCCATCCGCCTTTCATATTCTTCCTAAAAAGTAGTTGTAAGACATTTGTAATTGAAAATTAATGTAACTTAGATGCTAGCTTATGCTTACCGCAATTTGTGCTGCTTCCAAAGTGTTATACTCTTCTGGATTCTCCTTGACTCTATGAAGCCACTTGTAGATGTCAAAAAAACGAGGCTCCCTGGACATCTGATTCGCCTGAAAAGACAAAAAGCAAGTATTAATAGCCTAAAAAATTTATATTACTTGAAAGCAAGGCCAACCTGATTGGCTTGACAAATTTATATTGCTAGGGATATATGGATACAGACCATAGTAAGGGCAAGACTAATTTTAACATAAAATTTATTCTTGAAACAATGTATTTATTCCTAAAATTTTATTCCTACAACAGCTGACAAGGTTGAGAAAAGAATGAAACAGGAAAATATTCCTTGGTGCCGTAAGTGTAATTCAAGGATGATTACGCTGACAATGGGAATTGAAAAAATAATGATGAATATGGTAAGATGAATACATTATTGCTTAAACAAGATATGTATGCATCAGCAAAGTTAGACACTTGACTTCAAGATAAACATTCTAAACAAAGACAAGATGTTAATTGTGAATATTTTGCAAATCTCTATTGTTTGTGGCCTTATATTGATCTGACTGTAATGAAATTAAGGAGCAATATTTTAGTGAGTGCATTGAAGTAAATGAAAAGTTATGCTAATGAAGGAAGAAACACAATGCTTTTGACTTTTCAGCTTTCCATAGAAATACATATATGTTCCACTTTCTCTCACTGTTCAAAATTATCCTGTGACTATCCAGTGGAGTGCAAACTGCTTGTCCATATCTTAATTTAACAAAATAACTCAACTTTTCAAATAACTCAAAAATTTCACACACAAATCGTACAAAGACCATTTTGTAATTTCAGCTGGTCAACAAAAAATTATCAACCTGGTAGTACATCAAGAAAATCATAAGCATCAAATAATGCAACTAATAAGCATTATCAACTTGCTAAAACTTCTTAGCAAACCAGATAATAAATGCTTTGTTTTGAATTATTATGTAACATATACCTCATCAAGCTGCAAAATATCACAAAGAACATAGCAAGGGAAAAACTCATACAAAATCCCTGTTAAGGCATGCCCCCAACTACATGCCTATAAAATAATGTGGTCCTGGCATCAATTATAAAGGGAAATGAGCATGGGGAAATCAACAATCATGAACTATTTGATTTTTAAAACTATCCTCAAATATTTGCAATTGCTTCAGCAACCAAACTATAGTATTATAAGATTCACCCTTCATAGATTTCAAATGATATATCCATGCACAAATAAACACACAAACAGCCAGAATAAACATGTACTCAAAAATTCATGTTTTATAACACGTACAAATCAAGAATGAAGTCAAATTTGTAATATCAATCACATCAACTATTTGAACCAATACATCAGAATAATTTACATAGTCATACCAGAAGCACCTGAACATTATAGTAGTTAACTAGCTAGAGTATAATCCCAAGAGATAATTATATGTATAAAACTGTTAATATATGTCCAAGATAACTTTTCTCTGGCTTGTGATGCCTGACAAGTTGGCTCTCAAGTGCAGACCATGAGGCTGCATCAATACTATAATATAATTAACCCCCTGACCTACTGCATTCTTTGCAAGAGGATTTCAGGACCAAGACATTGATGTTTAGCTTAAATCACATTAGATAAATTATACTATTTTTAATTTAAATTCTGCATATATTTGGTGGAAATCTAAGTGTGCTCATACATGTTAGCGTAAGACTAACTAAAATAACTAAAATCATGATCCTGATCCATTTCTTTCATAGCCACAAACTTGACACGGGCTTCTAGGATTTTATCATACACTTTAAAAGTGAAGTCAACATTTCAGATTCTCATACAATTCATCTTAGCATATCAGAGTGGCATATCAGAGTACTCTAATTCATCAAGAGTTTGCATGGATCTACATTTCAGACTATCCAACAATCTAGTAATTAGTATATGGTATAATTATAAGGATGTAACATTTCTTACCATTCTCCTACAGTGCTCTGTTGCAGATATGGATCCTCTAGTGTGCACATTGAGACCCTCTTTAGATTATCTATTCTTGCTGTTCCTCATGGACACTACTTGCCAGGAAGGATCACTCCATTTAACCCATAACTGCGCCCTAGCATCTAGATGAATCCATGTACCCTCATCCTTTTTATCACGCACCTTGAATAGATTATTCAATAGTGCACCAGATCCCTTAGTTTCGAAAATCTTTCTGATCATATCATTATCTTCAGGTAAACACTTGTATTTTGCCTACATTGATGAAAATATTAATTAGTCAAATACAATATTTTTAAGTTAACAATAGATTAATAACAAAACTTAAAAGGATATTACCCCAAAATCTCTAAACCACATATCACGCACTGTATCGGTCACATCTATCCAACTTGTCCAAGGCTCTTTATACTTTCTTTTGAAGATGGTTGTTATATCACGCGTTATTCCAAAATCGGGATAAAACCTGTAAGTCCAAATATGTATTTATATATATATATACACACACACACAACTATTCTTCTTGAATTAAATTTTATAATTAAAATAACTTATTGATCTTTGCTGGCTGGCTTGATCCAAATACGTCCATCTATATCCTTTCTCCCCTACTTGATGTTTTGTGCTATAGACGATGTTGTCTCATGATGTGGATGTGGAAATGAACTAGCTGAAGGGTCAGCTGATAGATGTAAAGTTGCAACTAAGGAGGGTGTAGGCCCAGTCTGAGAATGGGGAGGTGGGATAGCGGTAGGTCCAGTCTGAGAATGGGGAGGTGGGATAACAGTAGGTCCAATATGAGAATAGGGAGATGAGATAGTGGTAGGCCTAGTCTGATAATGGGGAGATGGGGTAGAGGTAGGTTTAATCTGAGAATAGGGAGATGGGATAGAGGTAGGTCTAGTATGAGAATGGGGAGATGAGATAGCAGTAGGTGCAGTTTAAGAATGGGGAGATGGGATAGAGGTAGGTCCAGTCTGAGAATGAGGAGATGAAATAGAGGTAGGTCCAATATGAGAATAGGCAGATGGGATAGAGGTAGGTCTAGGAAGAGAATAGGGAGATGAGATAGATGTAGGTCCAATCTGAGAGGTACCGCTCTCTCTCCTCTCCTTCTCCCTCTACCTACCATCTATATGCAAAGGGTAATGATAAAATTCAATTAGGTACAATTAAATTAACATAGAAAATTAGAACAAAACTATTAAAGTAAACACATTAAAGAAATCCACAATCATGCAAGCATAATTTAAGAGTTCATGAATACATAACACAACATTTCATTAATAATTTCATTAAACAAAGACAAAATCTAGTTGGAATATGTTTCTTCTTCTTCTTCTTCTTCTCTCCCTTGCTCTTCTTCTTCTTCTAGTTCAACATCTTCATCCACTTCTTCCAAATATATCAACAAGACTTTGTTCAAGATCATCGTTTGCAACTATCATAGGCATTTGCAGGACTGACTCATCTTGGTATGGATTATCTATTTCAAGCTTTTTTGCTTCTGAAGTTTAAATTGTGCTCCATGCCTTAGTTTTAATCACAACTAACCACCTTAGCTGCCATTTAGGATACTATGTGTAGTACACTTACTCTGCTTGTTGTGCAAGAATAAATGGATCATACTTCTTATATCTTTTAGAGCTCTAACTTCAATAATTCCATAATTATCTATCCTTGTCCCTTGATTTGGGGTGGGATCAAACTAATCACATTTGAATAGAACTAGCATCTTTAAGGGCCACCTAATATATTGTATTTTAACAATATCAGTTAAAACCCGATAGTAATCATTCTCCATTGTCTCATTCTCGCCACCTCCAACACAAACACCACAATTTGTTGTACTCATCCCTTGACCATGATCTTTTGTATTGAATTTGTAACCGTTTATTGAATATGTCTGCCACATGTTTACTTTGTTTGAGGGCCCCCTTGCCAAACTCCTCAAAAGTTCATCTTCAATGTTGTTACTAAACACCTATATCACAAATGGGTAAGTTAATTGATTTTACCTAAACAAATAATGAAGGAATTAACAGGGACATTAGGTAGATGATATTTAGCCTACATATTCTTTAAACCATGTGGGAAATGTTGTGGAGATTTGTTTGTCCACTTACAAGTCATTTAGACCAAGTTCTCATAGCAAATCTGCATATATGCTGAAATTGAGGATCACAGATTAAATCACTTCATAGATTTAATCATGATATGTGAAATTAAAAGTATATGCAGAGGCTTACTTCAAAAAAGGCTCCACCTCAGGACAATTTAGAAGAATATACAAGTGTGTAGCATTCATTTCCCTTTCTTACAAGATGCAAGATTTGCGTTTTCCAATAGGATGACCGAGAAAATTAAAAATAGAGAATGGCGGATTAATAGAACAAACTTCACCTCCATCATCATTCTATGAAACTCTTGTCCTTCTAGATGGAACAATGGGTGGATAGTAGTAAGAAACAAAAGTAGAGGTCTCCTCTACTAAATAGGCTTCACAAATGGAGCCTTCAACTTTAGCTGAGTTCGTGACCTTATCTTTCAAGGTATGTATAAACCTATTAATTGAGAATATCAATGTAACAAATACCTTATGAGACTTTAAATGAAAAGAATAAAAATAGGTAGATGACTTAACCTTTCAAAGGGATACATCCATCGATATTGCACAGGACCACCGACCCTTGTTTCGTAGGGCAAATGAATTGGAATGTGCTCTATTGAATCAAAGAAACTCCGAGGAAATATTTGTTCCAGTTTACATAAAATGATTGGAATGTTTTGCTCCAACTCATGTAATTTGTCCTTTCTCAACAACGACGAAGTTAATTCTCTAAAGAATTGATTGAACTCAATAAGTGCATTCCAAATGGGTTTCGGTAATGCCTTGAATGCAATTGGGAGCAAATGTTGTATGAACACATGGCAATCATGACTCTTCATACTAAACAACTTTGCTTCCCTCATGTCAACGTATCTAGCCAAATTGGACGCATACCCATCTGGTAGCTTCAATTGCTTAACCTATTCGTACACGGCTAATCTTTGTTGCTTAGTCAATGTGTATTGAGCTTTGGCTTTTTTTTAGCTTTTCACCTCCACCATCCTGCAGCTCTAGATCCTTTCATCTACAATATTCTACTAAGTCCAGTATAGCATTAAAATTGTCTTTTGTCTTGCCCTTAGTATCCATAACTGTGTATAAGATATTAAGAAACACATTTCTCTCAATATGCATGACATCCAGATTATGAGGGGAGAAGATTTGTTTTCCAATAAGGCAATTCCCAAAAGATGCTTTGTTTTGTCCAGTTATGATAAATACCATACCCTGGTGAATTTTCTCCTACTGATTTAGTTATGTTATGTATATGTCTTACCCTATCCCACACTTCTTCACCAGTCAACCTTCATGGGGGTAATGAAGTTTCAACATGTCTATTTCTAAAAGCATTTTTGTTCTTTCTATAGCAATGATCATGTGGCAAGAATTGACGGTGACAATAAAAAAATGATGTCTTTCGGCTATGTTTAAGTGTCAGTGCTTTCGAGTGCTCCATACAAATTGGACAAACAAGTTTTCCCATTGTCATCCAACCTGATAACATCCCATATGTGGGGAAATCATTAATCATCCACATCAAACAAGCCTTCATGACAAAGTTTTGTTGTCATGAGACATTATAGGTTATGACACCGGTACTCCACAGAAGTTTTAGTTCATTTATAAGCGGCTGCAAGTACACATCAATTTTACTTTTTGGATTAGAAAGGCCTGGAATTATGATAGTTAAGAACATGAACTCTCTTCTCATGCACATCCACAGAGGTAGATTGTAAGGAGTAACGATTACTGGCTAACATGAATAAGTCTTACCTGTTTTGTCAAATGGAGCGAATCCATCAGCACATAACCCTAGCCTCATATTTCGGGGGTCTTCTGCAAATTCAAGATAGGTTTCGTCAAAATATTTCTAGGCTTCTCCATCGATGGGTGAGACAAAGAACCTGTCCCCCTCTCATTCTCACGATGCCATCTCATTTGAGACGCCGTTTGCATTGAGGAATAAAGTTGTTGTAGCCTTGGGATAAGTGAGAAATACCACATTTTTTTTTTCTGAGAAGATTCTTTGACCTTACCATTTCTAGTGATGCTTCTATAATGGTCCTCACCGCAAAATCTACAACTACGAAGATTCTCATAAGGAGGATGATAAAGCATGCATCCATTTGGACAAAAAGAAATCTTTTTGCAGCCCAGCCCTAGTCGTTCCACTGCTTTCTTTGCACGATAGAAGTTTCTAGGCATTCAATTATTCTTCGGCAATGCATTTCCTATAAAATAGATCCATTGATTAAAACAAGTCTCGAAGATATTGAAATTAGATTTGATACTAAGAGCTTCACATGCAGCTGACAATTCGGAATAATTATCACAACCATCATACAAGGGAGCTTGTGTAGCTGACAGCATTTCAAAAAATCTTTTGACTTCTGGGTTAGGATCTTCCCTTATTTGTTCTGCATAACCAAATCCTTATTGCTCAATCTAATTACCAATAGAAGGTCCAGCAGCATCCATTACCATCTGCTCATACCTATTGAAGTCTTCCCTTACCATACTACTTCCATAGTATGAGTTGTCTGCAACCACTAGGGGAATGAGAGGCCTTAGTTCGTCATGGTTAGTCCAGTAATAGTAATCACTCATAAACCCCTTCATATACAGGTGTGCCTTGACTTCATCAACAATGTGATACACCTTACATTTGCATTTTTTACATGGATACCTCAACTTTCCTATTATTTTAAATTGATCTTGTGCACAAACAAACTCAAAAAACTCGTTAACACCCATGAACTCATCTGTAACTCTTCTCTTGTCAGGACCCACCCTTTTATCCATCCATTTCCGATGCTCAGGAACTTCCATTCTATTTCTACTTTAAAAAAAGACAAGAGGCATGTCAATCAAAATACACTAGCCCACTATTTAAATAAAATTTAAATAGTTAGACCAAAATTGAACAATCTACTTCAAAGATAAAGAGTGCTTTTACTATAAGGACATTCAAACTAAAGTCATGAAAAAATTAGCACGATCTCCCTTTATATGACCTATATAGACAGAATAAAACATCAATCCACCTACATTATGCAGATCAAACACCTAATTTCAACTCCCATTGTGTCACGAAAAACTTTCACCTATTCTAACAAGACTGATACAAAGTGACAACCAAAAAACAACATTGTTAAGATTTCCAAAACAGTAGCATTCTATAGCCAAGAATAAAAAAAATGAGTAACAGACAAGAACAGGAGGACAACATGATGACCTAGCAACCAAAAGCTTAATAAGGAGTGATATGATCAAGTTAAAAACAAGGATGTGTATACAAATACACCATCATGAAAAGAAAGAACCAACAGTTAACCTCATTTATAAAACATCAAATGAGAAAACATCCCCTTTATTTACTTAATCTCAACTAAATCCAATGATTCAAGTTTTAAGCTACAACATGACCTAATGATTGAACAAGCATCACAATACAAAAACATAAGCTAAACAAAATTTGCTAGTTAGGTGGTATAATTTCCACAATATAAACACATATGTATAAGGTTTTGTCCTAAAAACAAAACGGTGGAAGAGATAAAAGGTTAATAAAAGGAGTGAAAAGAACTTGCACAAAAGCATTGCCTTTGTATTTTGGCTATGGTTTTCAATTCAATTTTGCAGACAATGGAGCAATGCAAATATATAGGCAAAGTGGTGCAATGCAAATACATTTTGGTGTTATGTCAAAACATCAAAATCAGCCACTAATCTTGAGTATATGAGTTTTCTTTATTAATGTACAGTTATAACTTCCTAATTTGCCCTAACTTTCCCCTCTTTTGATGAGCAACATGGTTTTAAGAGGAATAATTTACTTAGCCAGCAATGGACCATCTGACCGAAAAATACTTTATCATAGAGCTAATTTTGTTTTGTTTATTTTTTGCTCTAGTTTTTTTTTTAACTCTTTAGAGAAACAAAAGGTTAGTGGTCAGGACTAAAAGCTAATAGATCTACTCTTCTATATTCACTATAATCCCTTAATAATATGGCCCTTGGTACACTATATTAGATGAAAAGAACTAACCCTTGGTCAGAGACAACAGTCAATATTGTGAAGTCTATCCTTGACTGACTTTTCAAACTGTTTTCAGTTTGGCCTACCGAAGAGCTTTGGGTGCAACTAATAGTCTTTAAAAGAATTGAAAAAGTTACTGGTTTCATGCTAAATTTTTATATTCTGTGTTAATGACTTTAAGGCTTCGTAACTTACTTTACATTATGGTTATATGCTATTTTAAAGCCTACAAATTTTACTCTTTCAAAGTTTTATGAGTTTTAGACTCAGACTGAAAATTTGATGACAACATGCATTAATGCATTCATGCAATCTTCGTCTTTGGTTTGTTTAGGACCTTAGAAGATAATGAAATGTTTTTAATACTTGCTGAGATTGACTGATTAGCTGCATTATTTAGGAGCTTTATAATTGGTCAATTGACTGATGTTTTTGGTTTAGGGAAAACCTTGGGCAGACTTACAATTAGTTTAGTGGTACCTCCTCTCATTGTAGGAACTAGGTTGGAAGGAAGGAATCCATGTTATGGACAGGCTTTTTGTGTAATTTTTTTTTTTAGAATAGAAAACCTGGTAGGACTCACGTTGATGTGTGGACCATTGACTTGTTGGCCACCTTAACATCTCAGGCACCAAACTGTGACCTCTCTTATGAAATTATTCTTGTGCCACAGTGAACCCAAGATAAGTGCACTCCCTTGAGTGTTTTGAGCTAAAGATGTTAACTGATTTTTCCTTGTATTTTGATGACTATGTGACTAAGTACAACCTTGATTTTCTATGGCATCATAGCTGGAACCATGATGAGGACTTTCCAAAGACTGAAAATTTGATGACAACATGCTTTGAGTGGTGAGAATGGTAATGAATGCATTAGCTAGCAGATGTCTATGGGATCACACATAAAAATAATTTTATTACCTATTATTAGTCTTATAAAACAGCAGACAGAATTATTGAATCTGCCAGTCATCAAAAGTTGTTGAGTATAAATGACACGACATAATTATCCTATATACTACTACCAAACAAAAGTTGATAGAAATAATACAAAAGCCATTTCAAAAATCCAAAGCAATCTGAGTAATGTTACATATTTCAAGCAAAGGCAATAATGCCTATAAAGAATCCAAAATTCTAGAGGGAACATAATTACTTCAGTCTGAAAATCATGTGATTTGCATATGGAGACCTTGAAAACAGGCACATGCAAGTTGAACATTGAAAGAGAAAAAAGGAAAACATACCGGTTACTCCTTTTGTTACAAGACCCCAATTTACAGCTCTGGGTTGCACAGAACTAAGAAGCTCAAGGAAAAAAATTCCATCCGATAAACTCTTATCCTGAAATTTGAAATAATTATAAGAATTAATGAACCTAATTCAGTAATCCTTTAATCCCTGAACACATTCTTCTGGTAAAAGAACAACAAAACTGAAAATTGTTGGTCTCATGGCCAGTCCCAAGCAGTAAAGGCAGCAACGCTGCTCCACAAGGCGATGGAATATAAGACAAGCATCGACGGAGGAACTTCCTCCGAGGAGGGAGGACCGTCAACGTCAACGAACATTTCTGTGACGTTAACTTGGGATTATGCAAACATACCATGAGTTTGTCCCCAATTAAGTTAGGAATTTTGACAAGTCCCCTATCACAAAAATAAGAATTTAAGACTTGAAACAACAACAACGATATGTTATAATACTTAAGCTTCAAAGCAAATAACATCACAGGGAATCAATTCACTTCTCAGATCAAATGGGCATTAAAGGTTAGGTACCTCATCAAATCATTCCCAAATCCAATTGAATCAGAGATGAAAAATAGTTTTAAAATTCATTAACAACAACTTTAAACTTTTTAAGTTATTTTCAATTTTGAAGCTCTTATTTGAAGGAAAATAGTTTATGTGAGGCCAGTTGTTTTAGAAAAGTATGATCTAAATTTTTTTATACAAATTTTTTGTATGTAAAAAATAAAAATAAAAATTCAGGACATAATACTTTTAAGATTAGAGAGAATAATAATGTAATACTTAAAATTTTTAAAGGACGTCAATTTATCTATTACATATTATATATTATAAAAAATCAAAAAAGTATTGGATAATATCTAGTTATTAGAAATGAAACTAATGAAAGAATCTATATTAGAAGTGAAACTAGGTTTTCTCCTTTTCTTTAAACGAGATAAAAATCAAAAGAAACAACGTTGAACATACATAGAAGAAAAAAGATTAAAACAAGAAAACTAAATATATAACATAAAACTATAGAATTTAAGTTATTTGATGATTTCCCACACAAAAAAAGAGACCAGAATTCTGAATTTTGAGAACTTCATTACAACATGACTAATAGATTCACCGTCTTGATTACTTAAGTTTGATCAAGTTAATTTCTTCCAATCTTGCATATTCAAACTATATAAAGATATGCTTCCCACTTGAAGCTCAATTATATAGTCAGTGATTATTGATTCTAACTCAATTGATTATTACATCCTCTACCATCAATGTATATATCAAATAACTGACAATTAATTCATCATGGATGCACGAATTTATCTGAATTGTTTTATCCATATATGCTTTCCATAGTTTATCTAATCAGCATATAATGTAGGTTTTAGTTCATGGATAAACTTTGGTTTATAACTTGTAACTATGCAGAGAATCCCTAAGATTAAGGATGCTATAAAGAGGATAATCCTTAGGACACTAAAGCTTCTCTTCTAGGTTATACTTCTACAAGGTAAACAAAACTCCTCTATCTCACTATACATTTTCTTTTTAACATCCTTTTTCTAGAGGATTAAACTCAAACTTGGTAACAAGGATTATGAGCTTCTAGAGATACTAAACCATTGCCAATAATTGAAACAATGAAACTTTGAAGAGTTCTATTTATGGAATGGGTTCAGTATTTAAATTTACACACAACCATGTTCCTCTTCTCTTCTAACTCCAATTTTCGCAATCCCATTTTCCTTCCTGAAACACTTTCGCCTCTCTCTTATCCTCTCTGTCAAACTCATTTTTCTTCACTCTCTACAGAACTTCGTTTTCTCTGTTCTAACCTCATGACCGAACCCAGCTTTGCTCTCTTATAGAAAAATAAAACCACAATCCCTGCTTCGCTAACTAAACATATATTCATATCCCAACCCTCAATAATATTATTATCAATCAAAAACCCTATCATTCTACAATCAAAACCCATCACTCCTCAACCTTACAAAAAGTGAAAACTATTCATTACTGAGTTCACAGAACTCTTTCTTGTCTCCAATCGAAACTCACATCACAATGGAACTTAGGAAAAATTGAAGAAAAGAAAATTGGAGAAAAATAGATTCAGAGAAAATTAGAGAAAAATAAAAGAGAAATTAGAGAAAATTAAAGAAAATTGGAGAAAAGTAGATTCAGAGAAAATTAGAGAAAAATAAAAGAAAAATTAGAGAAAATTGGGGAAAATTGAACCTGAGAAATTCTTGGGTGCTTACTTTGGTTGCATACTAAGGAACTTCTTTTTGCCTCTCCACATTGCCACAAAGCCCTCCTACAGAAAAACTTCTCGAGGTTTTTGTTTTGGTGAGTGAGAAAATAAAAGAGGGAAGTTGAATCAATAGGCATGAACGAAAATGAAAGGCGCGCACTGAAAAAGGAAGTTAAGACTCCATCTTTTAGTATTATTAGCCACAATTACTTACAAGTAGCTAAGCTTAGGCAGCGGCAATGGCATATCGCGGAGCTGCCTATGACCCTAGACCACCACAAGTAGAGAAGAAGAGAAGAGATCTAAGAAGACAACACCTACAAAACACTTTTATACTAGAGATAAAAGGAGAACGTAACAGAACGAGCTCAGAGATGGAGGGGGAACGACTGCACGAGCTGAGAGACGGAGATGCGAGGGCACAAGCTGAGAGATGGAGCTGATAGATCGAAGGAATTGGGGGTTCTAATTCTTACTTAGGGATTTCGTATGTGGAAACATTAGAGACAGAAACAACATTTCGTCTCTATCTTATAAAAAAAATTAAATAATATATAATTTAGAGACGAAAAACACATCCGTCTCTAATCTATTTTAATTATTTTAAAAACTTATTTAGACAAAATAGAAACCGAATTAGAGACGAAAAATTTAGAGACGGATAAATTTTATCTCTAAATTCTGTCTTTAAACATATTTTACTTTTTAAAACATTATATTGACCAAATAGAGACGGAATTAGAGACGAAAAATTTTGAGACAGATAAATTCCATCTCTAAACTCCATCTCTAAGTAAGTCTGACTTTAAATTGACCAAATAGAGACGGAATTAGAGACAGAAAATTCAGAGACGGATAAATTCCGCTCTAAATTTTATCTCTAAGTTTTAAATTTTATCTTCCCTCTCTGATTCATCAAATCTGTCTCTGTTTCCATCTCTATTAGAGATGAAATTTTTTCCATTTCTAATTTCTGTCTCTAAATCAGAAACTTCTAGTAGTGTAAGTGCAAGCATTTCACCACTGATGAAGGTGGTGAAGGTGGATGAGGCGTTTGTCACCCTTAAGTTAAGGTGTTAGTCATGATTGACTCTGATACTATGAAGACGTTGTCAACATAAAAGTTAGTTGAACTCAAGTGAGTCAAAGCCAGAATGATTTTATTATATAGATAAAATGTTTATATAGCTAGCAAACAAACTAAGATAACAAACTAAAATAACAGTAAGATAAGATAAACTAACATAAGATAACAAGAGAAATTCAAACTAGATTAAACTAAATCAAACTAAATCATATGATAGGATAAGTGCTCTATCAACTTATACTTGCTAGTACGTAGCACTATGGTAGTATATATAGCTTTTTAAAAGTTATTAACACAATATAATGTGTTACTAGCAAGAAAAAGAGAGATGTGAAAGATGGTATAGAATAGCTATTCATATGTGAAATAGCTTCTCCTACTCATGTTGCTTGATGCACATGGGATCAACAAGCAGTGAAAGAACGTAGTCTTTCAGCAATTTCCCATTTGTGTTTTTATTAGGGATGACAATTTTATTCATACATGGGTACCAATAATACCCGTGACGGGGCGGTAATACCCACAAATTCTCTCCGCGAATATAAATACTCGTTTAGTGTTATCTCCGTTTAATAAACGGATGACGGGAGAGGGGTGGTTCCCCCGTACCATGGTACTTTTTTATATAAATATTTTATATAAAATTATTAAAAACTTAATTATATAAATTTAAATATTATAAAGTTATATAAATTAAAAGTATTTTAGGTGTTTGACATTATTTTTAGATTAAGTTGTATTGGAAAAATTTTGAAAAATTATAGTATTATACTTTTTTTCATTTTTTATTTTTTTATTTTATTTTTTAAATTTTTTTTTACAATTTATTGAGTACCATGATATCTCATGATACCCATTTATCCGCGGGAGAAAGATAAACGGGTACCCGCACGGATATGAAAGCGGGGGCGGAGGCGAATATTATTTGCGGGGGCAGGGGACGGGGGCCTACTACCCGTCCCCGCTGTAACACCCTAGCTCTGATTACCAACTAATGTAACACCCTAGCTAAGGCATCACATTTCTGACTCCCGACTCATAATCTGAAAATAAGTTTGCACAAAGTTTGAGTTATAAAAAAAATATGGGTTTCAAAATTTCTTTTCGCGGAAATATAAACTTACTAAAATTTATAGGCCATACTGCAAACAATATATTTAAAGAGCTTAATATACAATACGACACCTGATTAATAATTTGAAATTTCACAATTTAAAGAGAAATATAAAATTAACAGACTTTTTTTTTTTTGACAAGAGTAAACCCCATGACGGTCCTACTTAATAGCACGGTACAACACTAACGAGAAATTTTAACATACTTATTCCTTTTTCTGTCCATCTTGATGCATCGACATCCGTTCCTTTGTCAACACCGCACATCTTCTAGTCCCGAATGTCCACTCCTTATTATTATCACCAATCTCGAGTATCCATCGCCTGTTATGTCTAAGACAACTCGATCCTTCTATTATTTGATTTTAACAAGACAAACACAACAAAATAACATAACAAAGAGGTGAGATCACCTACACCAATACCAATATGGCGTTACAGAGATAACACACACCAATAATATCATACGATAGATCATACCATATTCATGCTATCGATTAATCAACTATCATCATTTAATCATTTATCAGTTCAATCATCATAAACAATAATTATAATAATGTCCTCAACAATTATCATCATCATCATCTAAGTATTCAAAACAATTGTCATAGCTCATTACCAATATTCCTCAATTAATATATCACACAGATATAAATGTTCAGATTATGCATGTGCACAAAGACTCAGTTTTTCAAAAACAACTCCATGGAAGTTTTCCAAATTTCGAGAAGAATGCTCGTCAATTCAACCTTATTCCAAAGACAATCTTCCAAAGAGTAGAAAAGAATCGTGTTCTTGTCGGGTATCGTCAATGCGTTGCAACGGATCGCATCGCTAAGTGGCACAGTACTCGCCACCGTTGTCCACTAGTCGACCACCGCGCTGACGCACCCCAAGATCCATCATAGATCTCACTATCAATTCTCATTCCTCTTCAACCACAAGGGCCATAATAGCTTTTAGCTATCTTTTATACAATGCACGAATTTATCAGTGCAAGTCCAACCCCAACGGGCCAAATCTTTTCATTTGTACAATGCACGAATATATCAAGTAAGTCCAACCCCAACGCCAAATCTTTTCAATTTCATTTATACAATGCACGACTATATCGGTGCAAGTCCAACCCTAACGGCCAAATCTTTTCAATGCATATATAATGCTTCAATTTCAAATACAAGCATCTCTTTCCAATGCATATAAAATGCACCAAATACCAATCATAGGCAAAACACGTCATTCTCTCATACAAAGGTGTCCATACACCGATTAAACAAGAATTATAATCGTATTTTCAACACAAAATCATGTTATCATGTTTTCATAGTTATAAAACACTTTCGCCGTGTTTTTCACAAAATTGTGCAACATTTCTATTTCGTTCTCACAATTTCCAAAACATTTCTGTTACGTTTTCACAATTCCACAACACTTCTTTTACATTTTCTCAACACCGTAACACTCTTGTTACGCTTTTTAAAACTTCAAAACATTTTTATTACATTTTCAAAATACTGCATCCTTTCTGTTGCACCTTTTAATCACATACTAATTTTTCAACATTTTTCTTAATCGCATAAAAATATACGCTTTCTCAAATCGCATAATGATTTTTCATCATTTTCAAAATTATGTAACTAAAAAAATCATTCTTTTAAGTTACGTAAATCATTTTCTATCATTCTCAAAATATTTAAAACACTTTCCAAATCTCATAACAATTTTTCACCATTTTTTTCATAATCGCAGTAAAAATATTTAATCACTTAGTGATTTTTCAACAAAGAGTTCAAAATATTTCTCAATGTTCTAAACATTATTTGGACTTTCAAATAAATCAATATCCTTTTCAATACGCTTTTAAGATACGTAAATAATTTTTCACCATAATTCTATTACAAAAATATTTCTCAATCTTCAAAAATTCCATTTCATCCTTTCTCAAAATATTATGACTTTGTATTTCATTTTTCACATTTTCTTACTCAAGAAAAGCTTTTTCCACGTTTCTTTACTTAAGAAATTCTTTTTCATCATCATTTCAAAACTTAATATTTTCTAACGTATTCCAAACTTGAAAATAAGTCATACGTTAGTAAATTTTCAAAATGCCATTATATTCTCCATTTTTCCAAATCATTTCCAATTAATCATTTCTTCAAAATAAATTGAAGTTTGAAAATATTTTTGTTTACAAAATTTAATTACTCAAGTGAGTAAAATACTTTCGATTCCCTTTTCAAACTTCTTGTATTAAATCAATTATATTTCCACTTTGGTTATAAAACCAAATCCATTTGTTCAAATTCTTTTTCACTTTCTTTGCAAATCCTTAAAATCAACATTGCTATTTTCATTTAAAACTCATGTTTAGTAAAACACTTAGAAACTTTTTACACAAAATAAATTAATAGAAATTCCTTAATATATTTTTCTCAAAAATCACTTTTTATTGATCTAGTCTTACACAATCACATTTAGTTGATTTAATTATTATTTCTAACTTTAAATTTTCTAACGTTTTCCAAAACTCAATAAATTCTCCGTTAGTAAATTTAAGTTTGCAAACGTTTTCTTTTATATTTCTAAATCACTTCTAAAAATAGATTCTCTTTAAAATAATTTGAAGTTCAACACTTTCAATCTTCTTTATGAAAATTCTACTTCACTTAATCGATAACACTTAATTCCCTTTCCAAAATCCTTATTTGAAAATTCTTGTATTTTATAACATCAAAATATTTTTATAAATTATCAAAACCTTATAGATGGTCATTGGAACCATGAAATATTTTTCTTTTAACTTAAATAAATTCTATTTCTTGTTTCTACACAAAATGAATCAATAAAAATTCATTCTAAAATTTGTGTTCATGTTTTCTAAAAAAAAAATAAACCTTTAGTTTATTTTCCATACTTCTCAAATCCATCCAATTTTATTCTTCATAAGAATATTAATTTGTAAACACCTATTTTGAGGTGTCTTGATCAAAATTCTCATTGTTCTAGGGATCAAAATTCAATTTCCTTGTTCTTGAAAAATTTCAACATTAACCCTAATCAAGGGTAATCAAAACCGAATCCTTCCTTGGCCATTGGAACCAAGATTAATTTTCTTTCCATCCACATATCATGGCATACATATATATATTTCATCTTGAATATCACAAACATGCCATATACTCATCTTGCATAATATAAGCATATTATCAAGATCATAAAATCATGCAAAGCATATTAAGCATAGACAAAAATAATCAAGGCATAGGAAAATAATCAAAGCTCACAAAACATACAATTAATTATTACATGACCATGGATTGGAATTCTCACATGAATTCACAATCCATCAAATATAAGACCATCTCCCACCACCATAATTGGTTGGTGAGATGGATCTCCCTCTTACCTCTTGAAGATCCTCAAAGCTTCTTGATTTTGCTTCTTTTTCCAAGTCCTTCACCACCAAGGGCTTCTCAAATTCAAAACAAAATACATAGAAAATTAGTATACTAAGCTTGATTAAGAGGAACCATGGATCAAACATGGTTTAAAACTTTGAAAATCAAAAGAAAAGTGAAGATTAGTAAACTTCACCATAAATACCCAAGAACTTTGACATTGAAGAAAATCCATGAAGATGGAGGATTTAGAGAAAATCTCCAACATGAAAGTTGTTTAGAATATCATGTAGATTCAAGATCTATGGTTGGATGAAATTAAAAGATATTGGAGAGTGGTTTTTGGTAGGTTGACCGAATAGTTTCTCTTGTAGCACAAAGGTTGAATTTTTGATTTTTGATAGAAACTTGAAGCTTGGATTTGAAGCTCAAGATGAATGATTTTGGAAAAACTCATAACTAGAGATGTTCTTAGAATGGTGTTTAGGTTTAGAAAATCAAGTTGGATGAAATTAAAAGTGATGGATGGTATTTTTGGGCTGCTTGACCGAATCTATGGAGAGAAAAGGAAGAAAATGGTTGTTTTGTGTTCTTGGCTTGGTTAAGTGATGAAGATGAATGATTTAGAGAAAATCCCCAACATGAAAGTGTTTTGGATTGATGAGAGGATTCAAGATATGTAGCTAGATAAAATTATGGTAGATTAGAAATGGTTCCATGGGTGGTGACCGAATGGTTCAAGGAAGGAAAGAAAATGGTGTTGTTCTTGGTGTTCTTGGTGTTCTTGACAAATTGGAAGAGAGAGAAGAGAGAAAATGAGTTAAGTGTGATAAAATGAAAAGAAGGATGCTGCATTTGGAGTGGAAACCGTAGCCTTGCATGGAGAGAAAGGAAGGAATAATTTGGTTTTAGAAAAATGACTAATAATTGGTCAAGGCATCCAATTAAAGTCTTCAAACTTTTTCTTTGGCCTAAAAAGGCTACTCTCCAACATGTCTTAAACATGTTTCTCCTTCCTTGCTTCCAAAACCGCCCCCCTCCTAATCATGCATGCATGAAGTTTGTCATCTTTTCATGCATTATTTGAAGCATTACTAATCAATCTTAACTAATTTTCTAATTATATAACTAATTAATTAGACATATTATTTCATATATTATAATCTCTAATTAAAATT
This sequence comes from Ormosia semicastrata, assembly GCA_029884595.1. NCBI lineage: Eukaryota > Viridiplantae > Streptophyta > Magnoliopsida > Fabales > Fabaceae > Ormosia > Ormosia semicastrata. Next base: position 28,298,601 of record JAQQTO010000041.1, on the reverse strand, counting down.
AGGATATCTAATTAAGAATTAAATTATAACAATTTAACATTTAATTTAGTTTACTTAACTTGTTAATTAGGCCAGTAGATTAATCAAATTAGACTTAAATAGTTTAAAGAGTTATTGTGTTTGGAGAAGACAAAGGAAATCAATAATAGAAATAATATAGTCATCAAACTTTTTTTTTTTCTATATCCACCACCGTAGCCTCTCCCTTCCATGCATTCTAAGTGTGCAAATAATTCTATGTAGTACATAATTGATCAAGACTTTTTAACAATGACATAAAGCAACAATGACATAAAGTAACTATTATTAGTCATCAAAACTTTTTCTTTGTCTCCTAACAAGCCAAAACCGTCCCCCTCCTTGCTATATGCAATAATATGGTCATCTTTTTTTCATGCAATTATGTGAAGCATTCCTAGCCATTGATTAATTCAATGGTTAGGATTTTAGGTAGATTTTTTTTTTTAGAAGACTAAATCTAGGCCATTAGATCTTCCTACTTGAAATTCTAACCATAAGATGTATCTCCAAAAATTAAGGGTCAAGATTGCTTCTTCTTACTTTTAATCCAATGGTCATAATTAGTCTTTGCTACTTTTTAAGACCAAATCTCCACCCTTGATTAATTCTTCATCCAATGGTCATAAATGGTCTTTTCACTTTTTAAGACTAAATCTCCACCTTTGATTTAGTCTAAATCTAATGGTTGTAAATGGTCACCTTATATCATCAATTTTACACCATTGATTAAATCTACGATTGATATTGAAGCTTCATTTAATTTTATTCTAACACCATTAATTAAATTAATGATGATTATCTTATACTTCTTTATTAAATTTATTTCTTAACTATTAATTAAATTAATGGTGGATATCTAAACCACTAATGTTGACTTAACAATATAATTTCTATTGTTATCTACTAAAAATCCCACGAAAGAATATATTTATTGTATTTTTATCTTTCGATAAATAAATACAAGACAAAACAAATTTTCTAAAATCTGTTTCCTGGATTCAGGTTTAGTAAGATCCTGTCTCCGTCTAAACAAGACAAATTTTTCTATACGTAAAAAAATTTTTCACTTTATGGGACCCACCTGGGCCTACGTGTACCACCGGCCCACATACCCTCGTGAGGCCCACAAACAGAAAGAAATTCAAAATCACACATAAAATCACAAAAATTAGAAAACGTATGAAAATCAAGTCAGATTGTTAAAAATAATTAACAATCAAGAGAAATAAATACAGAAAGATTTTTCCTACTAAAATTATCATTTTCCGACACCTGAAAGAAATCACTCAAAACGATTAAATACGCTGATGGGATATTCAAAATAATTTTACAACATAATTAAATTTACTAAACAAGAAAATTTTAACCTGTCAAAATTACTTGCTTAAGATATAGAAAATTTGAAATGTACACCCGCCTACACCGTTGCCATCCCTAGTTTTTATCCTCATGGTTCTCGTAGCAACCTCAGATATACGTTCCAAATTAACTACACAATCAAGCACGGGCTTCGGGATATCATTTGGCTTGAGGCACTCTTCATTTATAACCCTCCAACAATCTTCACCGTCCTTGTCAATGAATTTATAGGCTTCTTCTTGTGAAATGCCATATTGCTTCAGGCATCATTCAACAGCTGCTGGGGCAACATATGCTCTTTGCTGCTCAAACTATTAATTAAATTAACCAAATCCAAGAGTTCAATTAGAAACGTCATAAGTGTCAATATTTATTAAATTAATTCAAAGCTAGCTCATATCTTTTTGCTTCAATGAATTAATTAATAATGGGTCAAAATGAAAAATGATTAGTGAACACCAATTTTGCTATACCACTTATATACCGATTAATCATGTACAATTTTTTTTATTAACAACGTGTATTATATAATACTAGTTGATTATTAATTCAGTTAACCGCATAATATACATTATTAATCATAAAGTTGTACATCATTAATTGTGAAAAATTTGGTGTCTACGTATCATTGTTGGGGTCAAAATATATATCAAACCGAAACCAAAAGTTCAATCAGAAAAGAATTTGTACCTTATGAGAGGCCATGTCATCCATTACTCGGCCAGTAACTGATACAGCTTTAATGATATTTGGATCACTTAAAATCCAATCAAACACCTCTTTTGTTGCAAATTCTCCCAGGCCAACAAAGAATGTTAATTCAAGTGGGTAAGTAGAAGTCAAAATTCCATTAACCTTGTACTCATCATATGTTGGAATGTACCTCATGGTACCATTTTGCATCAAGCATATAGGCTTGTATTATATCACATATCTCAAAGTTAAATAACCGATATACTAATTGGCGGGTGCTACCGTACATCTACCATACATCCTCAGTTTGGATGTATGGTATATGCTTTAAGATGATGAAATATTTTTGTATACATATAAATATAACACGTTATCTTTATACATAATATATAAAAATAAAGAGAAAAAAAATAAATTTCACTAAATTCACTTATCATAAAAAATTATTTTCTCTCTTTAACTTTTTATGAGTATATATAAAAATAATATGTTATATTTATATACAACCAATAATTTCTCTAAGATGACTTGTTATTGCAAGTCATCAGGCTCCTTTCTTTTATAGGTTGCATTGTTTCCTTTTTTTAATTAGGTTACACTAATGTGTATAAAAAATAATATTTTTAAAAAATATTATTATGTGTAAATATTATCGATTAAAATTTAGTAATTATTTTATCAATTAAAATATGGTAATATTACTAGTTAAAAAATATTTTTTAAAAATTCCTTACACACCCAAGCATGAGAGAAAATTATAAGGGTTTTTTCAAAAAAATTATTGTGTGTAAATATTATCAATTAAAATTTATAAGAATTTTAATATGTACAATTATTTATAAAAAATATAAAAACAAATATAATTTTCTCTGTGTGGGTCTATAAGGGTTTTTTGTTAAAAATATATTATTGAAAACTCTATAAATTTTAATTAATATTATTTACACAATTTTACAACTTAAAAAATAATGAATAATGTAACTTGAAAAAAAAAATACAGAATAGTATAACAACAAAAAAAACAAATCATCAAATTATAGGTTATTCATCATAATTATTGATATATTTTTCAATACAATCAATAATTATGATCATGTGTGCACCGTACACCTTGCTTTTGTATGGTGTATGTTAGACAAAACCTATCCTAATTAGTTAAAGTGAATCTTGCAATGAATCATTCAGTTTTGAATATAGAAATTGGAAGTATACAGCTTGTTTAACACGTGCCATGAGGAAACTTTTTTATCTACCCTCTGCTGTCACCAACTACATTTCGTCGCATAGTTTTACAACTGTATCAAATACCACTTTCATGCACTGCGGAAGAGATTCAATGACACTAATATCCCATCTGAAAATAAAATAAAAGAAAAAGAATTATTGATCATGAGGTAAAAGTCATCATGTTGTTTTTAAAGTCATTCATTCTCCCATTGAGCTAACATAATCTATAGTTGGTGAAGCAAATCAACCTCTGGATTGCCTCTGTGAAGAGTTCAAGTTCTTCAACTGTGCCGTAAGCATCGTAAGTATCATCTAGAAGAGAGACAACAGCAATCGTTTTTCCCGTTATCATTCTTCGTGTGCTATATTCAGGCTAATAGGACATGGCCAATGGCCAAAGGTAGGCCTCAACGAACCTTTCTCTAGCGTAAGGGACGCTTGTCCCGAAGTCTGACTTTTTCCACCACCAGCAAAACAAATACAAGTTATATCCTGCTAATTATATGTTTATCAACAATTGTTTAGTTCAGAATGTAAGCAACTATTCCCTTCTTTATGAACTAATATTTTTTGTGTATTACGATATGAATATCTTGATTGTGGGGAAAAAAGTTAAAATGACTTAATCGTGATTCAATGTGTTGGACTTCCACAATTTCTTACGGGTAAACTAGTAATTTAGTCCTTAGAATTATTCTACCCTGACTGTTTAGTCCCTAAATTTAATTATTATACAAGTTAGTTTCTAAATTTACAAAATTCAATATCAAATCAGTCATTCTTAAAGAATAAAGGGAGGTACATAAAGGATTGAGTTCATCGAGTTATACATATTCAGAGACTAACTTGTATAATAACTAAATCTAATGACTAAATTGTAAGTGAAAAATAATTCTAAGAATTAAGTTTCTAATTTACTCATTTTGTTACACAGAGCAACTGCGGAAAGACTCGGATTCCATATAAAATCATATGTTACATAGCATATACTTACTTGGTGATACTGCCGATTTCTTTTTGATGCATTTCTGCAAAATATTGAAATCTACTTTGGCAATGGTTAGCAGAATTTCATTATGGGAAGGATCTTCTTGGTAGACAGTCATGTGATACCTTGCCTTTGACCTTGGTACTCTCTTGTGAAGAGGTTGACTTAGGCTGTGATTGATTTGCGCAGCAAGAGATGGACTCAATTGGTTGGCCAAGGACTTTAGGAAGTGCACGTGAAATCACGTGCTTCATCCAGTATATCATCTCCATGAGCTCTTAATTGTGCAGCTTCATACAGGCTCCACAGCCCTTGAACATCTTTGACGAGTATTTCATTGAAGTTTCCTTGGTCATTTTTTAATTTGTTAAATACATCTGTTGAATTCATCGAACATATGAATCAATAGCTTTTTATGGGATTTTGACATATAACTAATGCCTACTATTTTTTTTTTTTTTTAATATTCTAATGTAATTAAATATCACCGGCAAAGTTCTACATACTTGATGAGATTTGATATCCTTGTTGTCTAAGCAAACGAAAGAGTAAACCAAGAGAGTGAAGGTCACCATATGCAGTGACGATGTTATTGTTGCTAACGGAGTTGTGAATCTGTTCCAGTGCTTCATCAATTTCATGTTCAAAATGATAAGACACACCCAAACGTAGGACTGAGTCAATGAATTTTAGTTTCTGTGAGATACTATGATTGGTTGAAGATAGCAACATCTTCTTCACTTTCTCTTTTAGTATTCGAACTTGTTGCTTCATGTTGTAGGAATTAATTTATAGAGCATTTATATTTAGATATTGAACTGTTTGTGATAAAATTTATTTCTATGAGACTACTCCAATAATTGATCAGCTACGTGTATTTTACTTTGGAGGTTTAAGGTTCAAATTCTAAAATAAATGGATAATTGCAATACAAATGAAAGTTAATTTTTAGTTGAACAATCCAATAATTAAACTTTGCATATTTTTTGGTGTTAAATAAAACCCAAAGAGATCATGCATTAAAATACAGAAAAGGTGTAAAGGAAAGTTCTTAATTGGGTACAATTTTTTTGTTTCTAAACGAAGTTTAATTCTCATTTGAATAGGTAGGTATTAAACTATAAACAAAAAATGAAGCATGGTAGACTTAACCTAAATCGTAGGGCGCTTAGGCTAAACTTTACTTAGAAATTAAATTCATTCTCTTAGCATAAGTATGAGTTGTTTGAGCTTAATGAATCATTATCTAGCCTTGTATTAATTAAACTTTTTAGATTCAATGGGTTAGATTATATTTTAATTTATATTTTTTGTCTTTAGATATGTGACACTCAATTTTAACTTGGTCCTTATACTTCATCATATTATAAATGACAATAGACAATATGAACCAAATTAAAAACGATTATATGTATTAAAACTAAATTTAAAACTTTTTTTATATAAAAACCAAATTAAAAATTAGTATAATATATAAGGACTAAACATATATTTTAACTTATTATATAAAAAGTCAACCATCATAGATAGCCAAATTTATAGTGCAAGTTCTAATGGCCAAAAACTAAAGACTTAATAATCCAATAATCCAAATATTTTCGGCCTAAACCAAGCAAAAAAATGCAAGGATTGTTATATGAAATGATTAGGTGCAGAACTATCATATCAAGATTTGTACAAATGTAATTTAAAAACTATTTGTGTATGGTGTGAGTCCGTACAATTAAAGAACATTACTTTCATATCACTTGTCTTAGGCCCAAATTAATAACATTCATCACCTTTGAAAGAAAGAGAATGTATGTGAGTGTGT